>JBBDGP010001912.1:0-651714 GCA_037952835.1 Lithobates septentrionalis | reverse complement strand
GCCGCCCCATTGCCCGATTGTATGTCAGGCAACCAGGAGGAGAAGGAGAGATGAGGAGCCCCAATAGTGACGTATGTAAAACCGATATTTAATTTTTAAAACAATGTATAGCGCAGTACTCAAGTTTTATACAGTAACACTGGATAAAAACAAAAGGAGTGGCGAGCTTGCGACCGAAACGGCACTTCCGGTGCCTGTATGTTCCTACGCGTGTCGTTACGATCACCCTGATGAAGTCACGTGATCGTGACGACACGCCTAGGAACAGGCGGACACCATAAGTGACGTTTTGGTCGCGAGCTCGCCGCTCGTTTTGGGCTCCCTCTCGCAGGTCTCTGGAGGTTTCCTGTGCGCATGCTCTGGTGGGATAACATTGAACTAAGAAGCGCGCAGGTCAGCCGCTAGACGGAGATGACATCACCGCTGACACAGACATAGGATGCACCAACATTTTTTACAAACTGACAGCTGAAAGAAGATGAGCTGTTAGGAGACAAACTATAATGTGAACCCGATGGCTCTAGTTTATGGACTTTAACTAGTTGCCGCCCCGCCCCATTGCCCGATTGTATGTCAGGCAACCAGGGGGAGGAGGAGAGATGAGGAGCCCCAATGATGAAGTATGTCAAACCGATATTTAATTTTTAAAACAATGTATAGCGCAGTACTCACATTTCATACAGTAAGACTGGATAAAAATAAAACCAGTGGCGAGCTCGCGACCGAAACGTCACTTCCGGTGTCCGTGTGATGTCGCGATAACCCTGATGAAGTCACGTGATAGTGACGACACGCGTAGGAACATACGGACACCGGGAGTGGCGTTTTGGTCGCGAGCTCGCCGCTCGTTTTGTTTTTATCCAGTTTTACTCTATGAAACGTGAGTACTGCCCTATACATTGTTTTAAAAATTAAATATCGGTTTGAAATATGTCACTATTGGGGCTCCTTGTCTCTCCTTCTCCCTCTCCCCCATGATGCTCTACTGCACTTGTGACAGTATGTAAAAAAAAAAAAAACATTTTAATTTCTTAATTTTCCAAAAAATTATGACAAAAATTTACAATTTCAAAAAAACTCACCATGCCTCTTACTAAATACTTTGGACTGTCTACTTTCCAAAAGGAACATTTGGGGGGGGGGGGGGGGGGGGGGATGAATCTGTGCTGTCCTGGCGTTTATGGCCGCAAGAAATTAAATCGTCCGTCAGTACTTCCGGATTGATCGATTTTCAGATATATCCCTTAGTTTGTGGGCTCTACAACTTTCCTACAGACTAAATAATATACGCTGATTTGGGTAATTTTTTTACCAAAGAAATTGAGCAAATTATATATTTTTTTACCTAAATATATGAAGAAATATTATTTATTTGCAAACTTTTATAACAGAAACAAAGAAAAACGTGAGTTTTATTTATTTATTTCAAAATTTTCAGTCTTTTTTCGTTTATTTAGCAAAAAATAAAAAACCCAGCAGTAATTAAATACCACCAAAAGAAAACTCTATTTGTGTGAGCAAAATGATAAAAATGTCATACGGGTACAGTGTTGTATGACCGCGCAATTGTCATTCAAAGTGTGATAGCGCTGAAAGCTGAAAATTGGCCTGGGCAGGAAGGGGGTAAAATGACCTGGTATGTAAAGCCTTATTATAGGCTTACCTGTAGGTAAAAATGTTCAAGCAGAGTATACAACCACTTTAAGAGTTCCCTTCACTGGAACTAAGGGGCCAAGCCAAACCCCTGAAAAACAACCCCCACACCATAATCCCCCCCCCCACCACCAAATGATTTGGACCAGTGCACAAGGCAAGGTCCATAAAGACATAGGATGAGCGAGTTTGGGGCGGAGGAACTTGACTGGCCTGCACAGAGTCCTGACCCCAACCCCATAGAACACCTTTGCGATATATTAGAGCGGAGACTGCGAGCCAGGCCTTCTCATCCAACATCAGTGCCTGACCTCACAAATGCTCTTCTGGAAGAATGGTCAAACATTCCCATAGACACCCTCCTAAACCTTGTGGACGGCCTTCCCAGAAGATTTGAAGCTGTTATAGCTGCAAAGGGCGGGGCCAACTCAATATTGAACCCTACGGACTAAGACTGGGATGACATTAAAGTTCATGTGCGTGTAAAGGCAGGCGTCCCAATACTTTTGGTAATTTAGTGCAGCTACAGCCCTCAGCTCGCCAAATGCGAGCGGAAATAAGCTGAGGGAGCGTATGGAGCCGCATGGCGGGGTGAATGGGAAACGATTCTTCTCCCAACGATCGGCCAGGAAACTGGGGAAGGGGGAGGAGAGACAGCCGGGTCACACAGAGAGGGGAGCTCCTTCTGTGACTTGGATCTGAATCGCTGGCCGCTGTCAAAGAAAGTCCCGCCTCCTGGATCGGCTCTTATGATAGACAGCACACTGGTCCAATGCTGGGAAATTGAAGTGGTGTGTTGTCCATCGTAGGAGCCGGTCCAGGAGGCGGGACGTTGAGAGCGGCCGCCGTTGCAGGCCCAAGTTTTGTCACAGCGGGAGATCCTTTCTCTGTGTTATCCGGCTGGCTCTCCTCCCGATGATCCCCGTGCAGTGATAGGCTGCGCTGATTGGCACTGATGAGGGCTGTATTGATGGGTACTGATGAGGCTGCACTGGTGGGCACTTATTAAGGCTGTGCTGATGAGCACTGATAAGCTGATAGGCTGCACATGGGTACTGATGAGGCTGCACTGGTGGGCACTGATGAGGCTGTGTTGATGAGCACTGATAAGCTGCATTGATGGGCGCTGATGAGGCTAGATTGATGGGCACTGATGAGGCTGCACTGGTGGGCACTTAGGCTGTGCTGATGAGCACTGGTAAGCTGCATTGATGGGCACTGATGAGACTGGATTGATGGGCACTGATAGACTGCACAAATGAGGCGGCACTTATGGGCACTGATATGCTTTACTGATGGGCACTGATAAGCTGCACTAATATGCTGCATTGATGGGCAATGATGAAGCTGCATTGATGGGCAGTGATGAGGCTGCATTGATGGGCACTGATGAGGCTGCATTGATGAGCACTGATATGCGGCACTGATGGGGTGCACTAATGGGCACTGATATGCTGCATTGATGGGCACTGATAGACTGCACTGATGAGGCGGCACTTATATGCTTTACTGATGGGCACTGATAGGCTGCACTAATATGCTGCATTGATGGGCACTGATATGCTGCATTGGTGGGCGCTGGTCAGGCTGCATTGATGGGCAATGATGAGGCTGCATTGATGGGCACTGATAGACTGCACTTATATGCTTTACTGATGGGCACTGATAGGCTGCACTAATATGCTGCATTGATGGGCACTGATATGCTGCATTGGTGGGCGCTGGTCAGGCTGCATTGATGGGCAATGATGAGGCTGCATTGATGGGCACTGTTGGGGTGCACTAATGGGCACTGATATGCTGCACTGATGGGCGCTGATGAAGTTGTTGTTGTAAATATTTATTTTTGTAACTTAAAAGAGAAGTATGTTTTATTTTTTAAATTTTTGATTTATACTTACCTATGTGGATGCTGCATCTGTCCTCCGCCCGTCTCTGCACTGAGAACCGATCCACCGAACACCGCCGATGGCTCAATTCTCACAGATCCCCGAGAGGAGAGGCGCTGACTGTCAGTCAGCGCCTCTCCTCTCTGCTCCTCCGCGCTCATTGGAGCGCTGAGCGGTGGAGAGCAGAGCATCTCCATGGCTCGTGGAGACCGCCATCAGTCAAGGCAGCTGGCAGATCCAGACTTGGGAGGTCGGGACGACACGGTGCGTGGACCGACGATGGTGACATCAGCGGAGAGAGGATTTCAGACCGCTCTCCGCTAAAAACGGGTCGCAGGAGTGCAAAAAGGAATCGCTCTCCTTCCTGTGATCCGTAAGAGAAACCCGGCCTGAAAAGCTCAGGCTGGACTTCTCCTTTAATTCTACATTCATGAGATCATTTACGAGGGCGTGTTTAGGGGTGGAATTAGGGGCGGGGCATGGTATGGGGTTGGGCGGGGCAACTGGTGGCGAGTAATTCTTAAGGACCGGCTTAGTGGCTCAGGACTTGAAATATATAATGTTTGGGGGTAATTTTCTAACAACCCCCCGCCCCCGAAAAATGTTACACGTAGGAGAGAAGTGTCAGGATTGGACAGTAGGGCAGGGGTTAATGTGGTTGGGTGTAACTTTATAATTTTATCTTTTTTTTGTCACTAAACTTTATTGTTTATCACACAGGGGGACTAACACTGGTAGAAATGGTCAGATAGGTGGTTTTAACCACTTCTGGACCGCTGCACGCCGATATACGTCCGAGGAATAGCGTTGTTATGGCACCAGGTAGCTACCATAACCCCGGTAATCCTCTTTTTTCTGTCCGGTTTCCGATAATAGTCTCTGTGGTGGATTCGCAGCAAGGTCACTTTTATCGCCGGCAGGATGGGCCCCTGGCCCCCCCCCCCCCTCCGGCCGCGATCCGGTGCCCTCCGCCGCTTACCGGAGCCGTTGGCCGCAGCAGAGGCGATTGGATCCTCGCGCGTCTGTGGAGACGAATGAGGGGGGAGATGGCCCCCCACCCGTCTCCATATCATTGCACGGCGGAAGCGACGTCAAAACATCACTTCCTCCCATAGCTGTTAAGAGGGACATTTTATTTTTTTTGCATTTTTTAAATGACAAAATTTTTTTTTTTCGTTTTAGTGTAAATATGAGATGTGACATCTTTTGACCCCCCAGATCTCATATTTAGGAGGTCCTGTCATGCATTTTTTCTATTACGAGGGATGTTTACATTCCTTGTAATAGGAATAAAAGTGACACCAATTTTTTTTTTTTTTTCAAAGTGTAAAAATAAAAAAATAAAATGTAAAATAAATAAGAAAAAAATAAAATTTAAACGCACCCGGTCCCACCAAGCTCGCGTGTAGAAGCGAAACGCCTACGTGAGTAGCGCCCGCATACGAAAACGGCGTTCAGACCACACATGTGAGGTATCGCCGCGATCGTTGGAGCGAGAGCAATAATTCTAGGCCTAGACCTCCTCTGTAACTCAAAACATGCAACCTGTAGAATTTTTTTTAACCGGTTCAATACCGGGCCTCTTCACCCCCTTCCTTCCCAGACCAATTTTTAGTTCTCAGCGCTGTCGCACTTTAAACGACAATTGCGCGGTCGTGCGACGTTTATCCAAACAAAATTGACGTCCTTTTTTCCCCACAAATAGAGCTTTCTTTTGGTGGTATTTGATCGCCTCTGCGGTTTTTATTTTTTGCGCTATAAACAAAAGAAGAGCGACAATTTTGAAAAAAAACACAATATTTTTTACTTTTTGCTATAATAAATATCCCAATTTTTTTTAAAAAAAACACATTTTTTCCTCAGTTTCGGCCGATACGTATTCTTCTACATATTTTTGGTAAAAAAAAAAAAAAAAAAAAAAAATCGCAAAAGTTATAGCGTCTATAAAATACGGGATAGATTTATGGCATTTTTTAAAAAAAAAAATGTTTTATTTATCTTTTTTTACTAGTAACAGCGGCGATCGCGATTTTTTTCGTTACTGCGACAATATGGCGGACACATCGGACACTTTTTGGGACCATTTACATTTATACAGCGATCAATGCTATAAAATTGCATTGATTACTGTGTAAATGTGACAGGCAGTGAAGGGGTTAACCACTAGGGGGCGGGGAGGGGTTAAATGTGTTTCCTAGGGAATGCTTCTAACTGTAGGGGGCGGGGATGTACAAGAGGAGGAGACCGATCAGTGTTCCTCCGTTCTGGGAACACAGAACGCTCTCCTCTGAGCTGACAGGACGTGGATCTGTGGGTTTACACCCACAGATCCACGGTCCGGCCCGGTTAACGGGCAATCGCGGGTGCCCGGCGGACATCGCGGCCGCCGGGCACACGCACCGGGTCCCGAGCAACGCGGCGGGCGCGCGCACGCCCCCTAGGTGGCCGGGAACCCGAGGCCGTCATATGACGTCCACCCAGGATGGGAGATCCCATCTGTGGACGTCATTTGACTATAGGCGGGTAGGGAAGTGGTTAAACGTCGCCTACGGAGATTTTTTTTAAAAGGGTAAAAGTTTGTCGCCATTCCACGAGCGGGCTGCGATTTTGAAGCGCGACATGTTTGGTATCAATTTACTCGGCGTAACATTATCTTTCACAATATTTAAAAAAATTGGGCTAACTTTATTGTTGTCTTATTTTTTTTTAAATAAAAAAAAAAAAGTGTATTTTTTCCCCAAAAAAGGTGCGCTTGTAATACCGCTGCGCGAATACAGCATGATAGAAAGTATTGCAATGACCGCCATTTTATTCTCTAGGGTGTTAGAAGAAGAAAAAATATATAATGTTTGGGGGTTCTAAGTAATTTTCTAGCAAAAAACTGTTTTTAACTTGTAAACAACAAATCTCAGAAAGTTGTTCGGTCCTTAAGTGGTTAAAGGGACGCCCCACCAATCAGCTGTCCCGGGATTCTTCACACAGTAGAGAATACAGATCTCTCCTCAGCGCCCTCTGGTGGCGGAGCGGCTCTCAGCGCCTTCTCTGCCCATCACAACACGGGGGATCCGGGGCGCCGCCGCCCATTGGCTGCCCCCACCGCAGGCTGCCTCCCGATTGGTCAGGCGAGCCGTCCGTCAAAGAAACAGCCCCCCTGGTCCCGCCCCCCTTCTTCCCTGGAACCAGCAGGTTAGTGATCGCCGCCGAGGAGCCCGGGACAAGCGCAGTGACCCGGATTCGGGTGAGACGGACAGATCGCAGGATGGACATGAAGAAGAGGATCCACCTGGAGCTCCGGAACCGGACGCCGGCCGATGTAAGACCCGGGGGAGGGGGCGGGGGGGTTGTCCGGTGTATGTGGGGTGTTTACGGGGCACCTCACGGTAACGGGCGGGTGATGTTTACGGTCCCCTCCTCCCCCGCACGGGCGATGTTTAACAACCCCGGTCCGCGTTTTAGTAACTTTATCACGCGCCGACGACGTTTATCGCTCCTCCGGTAACGATCGGTGCGGCGCTCCCGTGCTGTCCGTTCCCTTCCCCCCGGGAGACACAGGTGAGCTCCGGGTATGGGTACACTCCGGGGTGTTCATATAAGATCGCCGCCGTCCTCACCTCCCCCCCCGCCCGGTCACGGCGGACCGGAGGATTACGCAGCCGCCTCTCTGACAGAACATGGCGGAGGAGAAGCGGTAACATGACCAGCCGCCGGGGCCATTTTGTTTCCGAAGTGTGACCTTAGGAAGGGCAGACATGGAGGGGGGTGGGGGGAGGAGGACTCGGTGCGGATCTCCGGTGTGCGGCTCCGGTGGGCTGTGTGACAGAAGACACAATGGTCACTTTCCCGCCCAGCGCGGAGTGAGGAGAGCGGAGGGGCGGAACCCCATTGGATGACGGGCGGTCACGTGGGAGGGAACAGGTGTGTGTGTGTGTGAGGAGAGCGAGTCCCCTCAGACTCCGAGATCCGGGTCACTCACCGTACCGGGCGGTATTCTGAGGGGACAGTCACCGTACCGGGCGTTATTCTAAAGTCTAATAAAGATTGTTTAAAAAAAAAAAGAAACTGTCACCCCCCCTCCCCAGAACTGACCCCCCCCCCCATTCCCACCTGTCACTTCAGCCGTTATTCTGGGAAGACGGATACCGTACAGGGCGAGGCGACAGTCACCGTACCGGGCGGTATTCTAAATTGTAATAAAGATTGTTTATAAAGAAGAAAAAGACAGTCACACCCCCCCCCCCCCCCCCAGAACTGACCCCCATTCCCACCTGTGAGACCTGTCACACTTCAGCCTTTATTCTGAGGTGACGGTTACCGTACCAGGCGTTATTCTGAGGTGACAGTTACCGTACCGGGAGTTATTCTGAGGAGACTGTCACCGTACTGGACGTTATTCTGAGGTGACAGTTACCGTACCGGGCGTTATTCTGAGGAGACGGTCACCGTACCGGGCGTTATTCTGCGGTGACGGTCACCGTACCGGGCGTTATTCTGAGGTGACGGTCACCGTACCGGGCGTTATTCTGAGGTGACGGTCACCGTACCGGGCGTTATTCTGAGGTGACGGTCACCGTACCGGGCGTTATTCTGAGGTGACAGTTACCGTACCAGGCCTTATTCTGAGGTAACGGTCACCGTACCGGGCGTTTATTCTGAGGCGACGGTCACCGTGTCAGGAGTTATTCTGAGGAGACGGTCACCGTACCGGGCGTTATTCTGAGGAGACGGTCACCGTACCGGGCGTTATTCTGAGGAGACGGTCACCGTACCGGGCGTTATTCTGAGGAGACGGTCACCGTACCGGGCGTTATTCTGAGGAGACGGTCACCGTACCGGGCGTTATTCTGAGGAGACGGTCACCGTACCGGGCGTTATTCTGAGGAGACGGTCACCGTACCGGGCGTTATTCTGAGGAGACGGTCACCGTACCGGGCGTTATTCTGAGGAGACGGTCACCGTACCGGGCGTTATTCTGAGGAGACGGTCACCGTACCGGGCGTTATTCTGAGGTAACGGTCACCGTACCGGGCGTTTATTCTGAGGCGACGGTCACCGTGTCAGGAGTTATTCTGAGGCGACGGTCACCGTGTCAGGAGTTATTCTGAGGAGACGGTCACCGTACCGGGTGTTGTTCTGAGGAGACGGTCACCGTACCGGGTGTTGTTCTGAGGAGACGGTCACCGTACCGGGTGTTGTTCTGAGGAGACGGTCACCGTACCGGGTGTTGTTCTGAGGAGACGGTCACCGTACCGGGTGTTGTTCTGAGGAGACGGTCACCGTACCGGGTGTTGTTCTGAGGAGACGGTCACCGTACCGGGCGTTTATTCTGAGGCGACGGTCACCGTGTCAGGAGTTATTCTGAGGAGACGGTCACCGTACCGGGCGTTATTCTGAGGAGACATTTACCGTACCGGGCATTATTCTGAGGGGACGGTCACCGTACCGGGCGTTATTCTGAGGTGACGGTCACCGTACCGGGCGTTATTCTGAGGGGACGGTCACCTTACCGGGCGTTATTCTGAGGTGACAGTTACCGTACCGGGCGTTATTCTGAGGTGACGGTCACCGTACCGGGCGTTATTCTGAGGTGACAGTTACCGTACCAGGCCTTATTCTGAGGTAACGGTCACCGTACCGGGCGTTATTCTGAGGTGACGGTCACCGTACCGGGCGTTTATTCTGAGGCGACGGTCACCGTGTCAGGAGTTATTCTGAGGAGACGGTCACCGTACCGGGTGTTGTTCTGAGGAGACGGTCACCGTACCGGGCGTTATTCTGAGGAGACGGTCACCGTACCGGGCGTTATTCTGAGGAGACGGTCACCGTACCGGGCGTTATTCTGAGGAGACGGTCACGTACCGGGCGTTATTCTGAGGAGACGGTCACCGTACCGGGCGTTATTCTGAGGAGACGGTCACCGTACCGGGCGTTATTCTGAGGAGACGGTCACCGTACCGGGCGTTATTCTGAGGAGACGGTCACCGTACCGGGCGTTATTCTGAGGAGACGGTCACCGTACCGGGCGTTATTCTGAGGAGACGGTCACCGTACCGGGCGTTATTCTGAGGTGACGGTCACCGTACCGGGCGTTTATTCTGAGGCGACGGTCACCGTGTCAGGAGTTATTCTGAGGAGACGGTCACCGTACCGGGTGTTGTTCTGAGGAGACGGTCACCGTACCGGGTGTTGTTCTGAGGAGACGGTCACCGTACCGGGTGTTGTTCTGAGGAGACGGTCACCGTACCGGGTGTTGTTCTGAGGAGACGGTCACCGTACCGGGTGTTGTTCTGAGGAGACGGTCACCGTACCGGGTGTTGTTCTGAGGAGACGGTCACCGTACCGGGTGTTGTTCTGAGGAGACGGTCACCGTACCGGGTGTTGTTCTGAGGAGACGGTCACCGTACCGGGCGTTTATTCTGAGGCGACGGTCACCGTGTCAGGAGTTATTCTGAGGAGACGGTCACCGTACCGGGCGTTATTCTGAGGAGACATTTACCGTACCGGGCATTATTCTGAGGGGACGGTCACCGTACCGGGCGTTATTCTGAGGTGACGGTCACCGTTCCGGGCGTTATTCTGAGGGGACGGTCACCTTACCGGGCGTTATTCTGAGGTGACGGTCACCGTACCGGGCGTTATTCTGAGGTGACAGTTACCGTACCAGGCCTTATTCTGAGGTAACGGTCACCGTACCGGGCGTTTATTCTGAGGCGACGGTCACCATGTCAGGAGTTATTCTGAGGAGACGGTCACCGTACCGGGCGTTATTCTGAGGAGACGGTCACCGTACCGGGCGTTATTCTGAGGAGACGGTCACCGTACCGGGCGTTATTCTGAGGAGACGGTCACCGTACCGGGCGTTATTCTGAGGAGACGGTCACCGTACCGGGCGTTATTCTGAGGAGACGGTCACCGTACCGGGCGTTATTCTGAGGAGACGGTCACCGTACCGGGCGTTATTCTGAGGAGACGGTCACCGTACCGGGCGTTATTCTGAGGAGACGGTCACCGTACCGGGCGTTATTCTGAGGAGACGGTCACCGTACCGGGCGTTATTCTGAGGAGACGGTCACCGTACCGGGCGTTATTCTGAGGAGACGGTCACCGTACCGGGCGTTATTCTGAGGAGACGGTCACCGTACCGGGCGTTATTCTGAGGAGACGGTCACCGTACCGGGCGTTATTCTGAGGAGACGGTCACCGTACCGGGCGTTATTCTGAGGAGACGGTCACCGTACCGGGCGTTATTCTGAGGTGACGGTCACCGTGTCAGGAGTTATTCTGAGGAGACGGTCACCGTACCGGGTGTTGTTCTGAGGAGACGGTCACCGTACCGGGTGTTGTTCTGAGGAGACGGTCACCGTACCGGGTGTTGTTCTGAGGAGACGGTCACCGTACCGGGTGTTGTTCTGAGGAGACGGTCACCGTACCGGGTGTTGTTCTGAGGAGACGGTCACCGTACCGGGTGTTGTTCTGAGGAGACGGTCACCGTACCGGGTGTTGTTCTGCGGAGACGGTCACCGTACCGGGCGTTATTCTGAGGTGACGATTACCGTATTGGGCATTATTTTAAGACAACTATCACCGTACCGGGCTTTATTCTAGAGTCTAATAAAGATTGTTTATAAAGGAAAAAAGCGGGGGGGGGGGGGGTACAGTAACGGGCGGTATCGTGGGGGGTGGGGTCACTACCAGGCAGTATCCTGGGGGGGGGGCAGCCACCGTAATGTTCAGTCATCACCAGGGTCACCATGCACTTCCCCCTTGGTTGTCTCGTGATCAGAGTCTAGGAGGAGATGAAGAGAGTTGTCCTCACTCTGAAGTAACAGGAGGAGTGTCTGCAGTGCTTCTTGTGTGTAGTGACTGTCGGCTCTGGCTGTGGAATGCACTGAGGAGGAGGTTCAAACACCCCCCCCCCCCCCCTTTATCTATGCCTCCTTTTTTTTAAAGCAAATACATTTTTTTGTGTGAGAGAAATGTTAGAATTGTCCCGGACTGGAAGTGGTTAATATTCTGTGTTTTATAGTTTTGCGGTTATGTATATTACTAGTATTTTCTGTTTGTTTTCAGTAGGGTGTATGAGAAATAAATAGATATTAAAAAAAACAAATAAACCCCTCCTGAATCTTTTCTCGCTCTTCATTATTTTGTTTCTTTGATTCCCGAGTACAAAGGTTGTAATTGGTGATTGTGGTGGTGGTGATGTCGGTACAGTTTGTATAATGTAGTATCCGGGTGCTGGGAGAGTCTCTCTGTGATGCGCTGTCAGTGGAGATGGTGCTGTTTAACTGTTTCAGCCCCGGGAAGATTTTACCCCTTTCCTGACCAGAGCACTTTTTGCGATTCGGCACTGTGTCACTTTAACTAAACCATTGCGCGGTCGTGCGACGTTGTACCCAAACAAAATTGACGTCCTTTTTTTCCCCACAAATAGAGCTTTCTTTTTGGTGGTATTTGATCACCTCTGCAGTTTTTATTTTATGCACTATAAACAAAAAAAAAGAGGAGCGACTATTTTGAAAAAAAACGCATTCTTTTTTACTTTTTGCTATAATAAATGTCCCCCAAAAATATATAAAAAATTTTTTTTTTCCTTAGTTTAGGCCGATACGTATTCTTCTACATATTTTTGGCAAGAAAGAAATCACAATAAGCGTATATTGATTGGTTTGTGCAAAAGTTAGAGTCTACAAAATAGAGGATAGATTTATAGCATTTTTTTTTTATTTTTTACTAGTAATGGCGGCGATCTGCGATATTTATCGTGACTGCGACATTATGACGGACACAACGGACAATTTTGACACGTTTTTGGGACCATCGTCACTTATACAGTGATCAGTGCAATTAAAAATGCATTGATTACTGTAAAAATGTCACTGACAGTGAAGGGGTTAACACTAGGGGGCGGTGAAGGGGTTAACTGTGTTCCCTGGGAGGTGATTCTAACTGAAGGGGGAGGGGACTAACTACAGGAAATGACAAATCGTGTTTCCTAGCTAATAGGAACACCTGATCTGTCACTCCTGTCAGAACAGAACATGGAAGTGTATGTTTACACACACTCGTCCCTGTTTTGTCTCTCCTGGTCACGATCGCTCGTGGCCGGTGGTCAACTCGAGCTCTGGCACCCCCGCTGTGCAGCGGGTGCGCGCCTGATATCCGGGCCCCCGCAAGATCACGCACAGTAACGTGGTTTCCCGGAAGGGAGCCAACCTGCTGCAGTAAAACTGCGGCGTCTGGTCCGGAAGCGGTTAATATTTTAGGACGCGGTTTGCATCCGATCAGAGGGAAAGGAATCTTGTGCCGTATGACGGATGTCTTTTCCTTTTTCTCTATGCCGGTATTATTTTCTGATGTTGCCCAAAGAACGCTTTGTAGCAGATAAATCTGTGTTTACCGCTTGCAGAGGACCGCCCCATGTAAGTACGGTGCGGCCGCTCTGCGCCGGATCACGTACATTTACGTCATTTAGCATTCACGGCTTAGGGGGTGATTGGGTAAGGCACAGGTCAGTCAGCAGGGCCCAGCTGATGATTTATGGCTGGGACCCCGCTGAGAAGCTTTGACCAATCACAGCACAGGACTCTGCGTTTGCTAACAACAGAGGCCTCTGTACACGGAGAAGAGATGTGGCTGTATTTTTTTTTAATTATTATTATTTCCTCCCTGCAAAGGGAGAAAAATCAGCCACATCTTAGATAAATCCGCACACATTTAACCCTTTGATCACCCTAGATGTTAACCTTCCCAGCCAGTGTCATTAGTACAGTGACAGTGCATATTATTAGCACTAATCACTGTATTAGTGTCACTGGCCTCATACACACCACTAGTGTGCGCGGTTTTTTTTTTTTGTTTGTTTGATTTTCGTTCGACCCGCTTCAGGTTGGAGCTGCTGTACTAACAATCAGATGTTGACACAGTGATCTCCCCTGTTGAGTTATTGTGTTCTGACAGAAGGACGTTCAGAACACTCCAGTCAGCGCTCTCAGCCATTGGCAGACCGTTTTCGGTCATGATGAGCCTTCAACTGAAGCCGGCCGAACCGGCTGCCATACACACGGGCCGAATGTTGGCCGGTTTCTTTTGTACCAGGCTTCAGTCAGTTCCTGTCTCCACAATTGTTGGTGTCAGATTGTCTGCCTTCTTCTGGTTTCCAGGTGCATGCACCCCCCACCCTTTCCATCCCACGCCAACTCCCACTGTGATTGGACAAGGGGATTTTGTCAGCAGGTCCCAGCCAATGATTGTCCAATCACAGCCCTGTATTAACAAACACACAGGGCTCCGTACAGAGGAAACAATCAGTGTCTGTTTCTTCTCCCTGCAAAGCATTTTTAGTAAAAAAGAAAAAGAAAAAACAAAAGCACCACACAATATAGACATTAACACATTCTTAACCCCTTAGGCGCCCCTGATGTTAACCCCTTCCTGCCCAGTGTCTGTACAGTGACAGTGCATATTTTTATCATTGATCACTGTATTAGTGTCACCGGTGATGTCAGTGGCAGTCAGTCCCCCCCCACTGTCACAGTCCCACTATAAGTCACTGATCACCACCATTCGTGTATATATAATAATAATAATAATTCCAGTATATATATCCCATAGTTTTGTAGGCGCTTTAACTTTTATGCAAACCAATCCTATAAATGTAGCAAATACATTTTGCCCTCAATTCATGAAGATATTTGATTTTATTGAAGATTTCATTTATGACAGTAAAAAGTATTGTCTTTTTACAAAAAAAATAAAAAATGCAATAATAAAAAAAAAAAAAAAGAAACCCAGAGGTAATCAAATAACGCAAAGAGAAAGCTCTATGGGAAAAAAGTGATATTAATTATATTTGTGTGCAGCGTCTCACAATTACCAGTTAAAGTAACTCAGTGCTGTATTGCAAAAAATGGCCTGGTCCTTTCGGAGCTGAAGTGGTTAATGTCCTCTCCAGTGTTATTCCTGGGGGGGGGCTCCGTATAGTAGGAATGCTGCAAGCAGAGCAAGACGCAGCTAGTGACGGTAGAACGTTCTCCGTTCATAAATGATTATATTATTATATTATATGTTTATTTGCTCTGGTGCAGGATGTGGGATCTGATTGTAGAAAGACGTTTCCGGCTGCTTGGGGCCTCTTACGCCAATTATCCCGTGTTGTGTGCTGCTTGATTCATCGACACTTAGCACCTGTGTGCTCTATCTGCTTGACCCCTGGAAGATAAAACCCCCCCCCCCCCCTCTTCATGACCAGGCTATATTTTTTGCTATTCGGCACTGCGTTACTTTAACCGACAACTGCGCGGCCGTGCGACGCTGTACCCAAAAATAAAATTGATGTCCTTTTTTTCCTCCACACAAATAGAGCTTTCTTTTGGTGGTATTTGATCACCTTTGCTGTTTTTTTATTTTTTGCACTATAAACAAAAAAAAAAATGTTCATCAGTTTAAGCCAATATCTAGTCTTCTACATGTTTTTGGTAAAAAATATAGAAAAACCAATAAGCGTATATTGATTGGGTAGTGCAAAAGTTATATCTTCTACAAAATAGGGGAAAGATTTAGGGCCTTTTTTAAAAAAAAAAAATTTTTTTAACCACTTCAATACCAGGGGGCACTCATACACCTTCCAGCCCAGACCAATTCTCAGAGAATATAGCGGGACTGCGATATTTCGGCGGACATTCTGACACTTTGTGGGAACCAGTGACACTAATACAGTGAGCAGTACTAAAAATATGCACTGTCACTGTACTAATGGCACTGGCTGGGAAGGGCTTAATCAGCTAGGGCCTTCAAAAGGGTTAACTGTGTGCCTAGCCAGTGTTTGTGCGTGCTGCGTTAGGTGCTTTCACTAAGGCCCCTCTCACACTGGAGCGGTGGGTGCGTCGGCGGTAAAGCGACGCTTTTCCATCAATTTCGCGCCGCTAGCGGGGCGCTTTTACCCCCACTAGCGGCCGAGAAAGGGTTAAAAACCAACCGCAAAAGTTTTAAAACGACCACAAAGCGCTGCTGCGGCAGCGCTATGCCGGCGGTATAGCCGCGCTGCCTCATTGATTTCAATGGGCAGGAGCAGTGTATACACCGCTCCAAAGATGCTGCTAGCAGGACTTTTTTTAGCGCCCTGCCAGCGCACCGCTCCTGTGTGAGAGCCCTCGGGGGTTTTCACATTGGAGACACAGCAGCGGCTCTTTCAGGGCACTTTGCAGCTGCTATTTTTAGCGTTGTAGTGCCTGCAAACCGCCCCAGTGTGAAAGGGGTCTAAGGGATGTGCTTTGCAGGGAAACAAAATCCATCACATCCCCCGCTGACAGGATGGGGCTCTGCCTTGTGGTGCTGGAAGATTTTCTTTAAAAAAAAAAATTGGATTCTCCTAAAAAAAAAACTCGATTCCCGATTCGAATCGAGTTTTTTTTTTTTTTTTCTTTGGAAACCGCGCCGGTCCTGAGGCGCTGCGGGCATAAGCTTTTAGGCGAGGGCGCGGCTTCGGCCTAGTCCGCGGCCTCTGACCTCGCAGGCTAGGCCTAAGCCGCGGCCTCACCTAAAAACTCCTTGCCCGCAGTTCCTCAGGACTGGCGCGGTATCAGCGCCGGTCCTGAGGCGCTGCGGGCATGAGTTTTTAGGCGAGGCTTCGGCCTAGTCCGCGGCGTCCGGCCGAAGCCGCGGCCTCGCTTAAAAACTCCTTGCCTGCAGCTCCTCAGGACCGGCGCGGTGAAAAAAAAAAAATCGATTTGTTTAAATTTTGAATCGATTTGACCTCTCAACTCGATTCAAGATTTAAATCGATTTTTTCCCCAGCCCTACTACCTTGTCTACATAAGCAGAGCTCTGTCCTGTGTCTCTGCTTGCCTGTCGGTGGGTGCCGACAGACATCCATTGGCCGGCACCTGCAGGTCAGCTTCTTCTGTGATTAGCGCGTCCCCCCTACCGGAAGTTCAGAATTTTATATATATATATATATATATATATATATATATATATATGTATGTATGTGAATCTACTCAGAACGGCCGCTCGATAAGTGGGTTAAAGTGGCATTAATACAAAAAATGTATTCTATTGCAGCTTAGCAATCAGATGTGGCGGTTGCATTCGTTTTCTTTCTTTTTTTTTCCCCTGCTTTTACCAGGTGATCTGGCCAGTAACACACCACCTGTATTAGAGCGCCCCCCCCCCCCCCCCCCTTATTCTGGATATACAAATTATCCTCCTTTTTTTTTTTTTGTTATTTATTTCTTTTTTACATGCTGGTCTCCTATCCAAAATGAAGAGGTTACTAAACATACAAAAATTCCTGTATGACAAAATACAACTACAGAAGTGATGTAACCACTTCCAGACCGCGCCTTTTCTGGCACTTTTTGCTCACATGTAACAATCAGTATTTTTTGTTAGAACCCCCAAACATATATTATTTTAAAGCGGAGGCCCTAGACTAGAGGATAAAATGGCGGGTGTTGCAATTTTTTTTATATCGCAACGGTATTTGTGCAGTGGTTTTTCAAACACAATTGTATTTTGGGAAAAAATACACTTGTGGTTTTTTTTTGCATTAAAAAAAAAAAAACACTTCGTAACTACATTTTTCGGTAAACTATAAAAGATGATGTTACGCCGAGTAAATAGATACCAACCATGCCACGTTTTAAAATTGCGCACGCCCCTGCAACGGCAGCAAAAAAGACATAAATTTTACTATCAGTAAACGGCACTTTAAAAATCTTTACAGGTTACCACTTTAGATTTACTCAGGAAGTCTGGTGCCAGAATTACTGCCCATGACCTGACGTTCGCAGTCTTACTGTACATGTGAGACGATCTCTCTTTACGTGTGTGCTTGACCAACGTGCGTGAGCGGGGGGGGGGGGGGATAGGGGCACTTTAATTTATTTTTTTTCTATAACTTTTATTGCTGTTACAAGGAATGTAAACATCCCCTGTGACTGCAATAGGCATGTGCCAAGATACTTTTTATGGAAAGATCTGAGGTCTGAGACTCCAAATCCCTCCTTTGTCCTCAACGCATTCAAAACACCAAGATCATGTTTATTTTATTTTTTATTTTTAACCACTTCTGGACCGCCGCACGCCGTTGTACGTCCAAACTTGGCCGGTGGATATCGTTGTTATGCCAGCAGCTAGCTGCCATAACCCCGGTATCCCCGTTTTCATGCGGCGGACGGCTTTCTGATAAAAGTGGTCTCTGCGGCGGATTCTCCACGAGATCACTTTTATAAGTGGCGGGAGAGGGGGCCCCCCTCCCGCCGCGATCCGATGACCTCCGCCGCTTACCGGAGCTGTCGGTAGCGGCAGAGGCGATCGCGTCCATCTCCCTTCTGTGCCTGGAGATGAGTGAGGCTAAGATGGCGCCCACTCGCCTCCATGACACTGCTGGGCGGAAGCGGCGTCAAAACGTCACTTCCGCCCACGCCTCTTAAAGGCATATTTTTTTCAATGTCATTTTTTTAAATGACTTTTTTTTTTTTTTTTTTTATTGCATTTTAGTATAAATATGAGATGTGAGATCTTTTTGACCCCCAGATCTCATATTTAAGAGGTCCTGTCATGCTTTTTTCTATTAAGGGATGTTTACATTCCTTGTAATAGGAATAAAAGTGACACGTTTTTTTTTTTTTTTTAAAACAGTGTAAAAATAAATAAAGTGTAAAAAAAAATAATAATAATATATATTTTTTTTTAAACCCCCCCCCGTCCCAACGAGCTCACACGCATAAGCGAGAGCATACGCGAGTAGCGCCCGCATATTAAAACGGTCGTCAAACCACACATGTGAGGTATTGCCGCGACCGGTAGAGCGAGAGCAACAAATCTAGCCCTAGACCTCCTCTGTAAAGCAAAACATGCAACCTGTAGAATTTTTTTAAATGTCACCTATGGAGATTTTTGAGGGTAAAAGTTTGACGCCATTTCACGAGCGGGCGCAATTTTGAAGCGTGACATGTTGGGTATTAATTTACTTGGCGTAACATTATATTTCATAATATAAAAAAAAATTTGGGCTGACTTTACTGTTGTCTTATTTTTTTATTCAAAAAAGTGAATTTTTTCCAAAAAAAAGTGCGCTTATAAGACCGCTGCGCAAATACAGTGCAAAAAAAAGTATTGCAACGACCGCCATTTTATTCTCTAGGGTGTTAGAAAAAAAACATATAATGTTTGGGGGCTCTAAGTAATTTTCTAGCAAAAAAACCTGTTTTAAACATGGAAAAACACCTAAAATTCAAAACGAGGCTGGTCCTTAAGTGGTTAAAAATGGCGCCATTGACATTCGGGTAAACTGGAAGTTGATGTCAGGTCATCACTTCTGGGTTACTATAGCGGAGAGTAAAACAAAGCCGACCCCGACAGATGTGCCTGCTGGTCGCTCGGGTCTCCCAGTGGGACGGGAGAGTCCTAGCAAGCTGAGGAAGGTGCCTGGGGGGTGGTTCCCTCCAGCTGCTTGAAAAAGCAGTCCAGAGACTAGTTGGGCGCTAGGATTGCTTTTACAAGAGAGCCAACCGCCGGCTCTAAAAAGAAAAACGGTACCGGGAAGATGCCTGCGGGTATCGAGCTGGTCCAGAAGTGAGGTAATGTGTTGTATTGTATTCTTTGGTTTCCAAGCATGCGTGGTCTTAGTCTTCCGATATATTTTTTTTTTTTACGAACACTGTACTGATTAAGCACTTGCTGAATGATGGCTACAGCACGGCCGTCCAGTTCTGGGAGGAGGTCTATTGACACCCCTCCCAGAACCACGCCCACTGCAGCAAGTGCGCTGTGATCGTTGTGTCCTTTGGACACAGCTAGTCACTGAGCAGGGTAAAGGGCCAATCACATAGGGCCTTTGCCATGTGATCAGCTGTGTCCAATCACAGCTGATCACAATATAAATACACTAGCTGGTTATCGGCATTCCTTTCCTCGCGCTGTCACAGAGAGAGGAGAGAGCCGGTAACCTGCAAGTGTGAAAAGGACATCTACATCTCTACTGATGATCATTGCAGCTCCATCAGTACTTGACAGTGCCCACCAGTGCAGCCTCATCACACACATCTGCTAAATTTTATAACAGAAACCTAAGAAAAACTTTTTTGCTATAATATTTCCAGTCTTTTTTTTCATTTGTTAAGCAAAAAATAAACCCCAGTGGTGATTAAATACCACTATAAGAAAGCTTTATTTGTGTGGAAAAAAGTGATACAAATTTCATATTGGTATAGTGTAGCATGACCGCATAATTGTCATTCAAAGTGGTGACAGCGCTAATAAATTGGCCTGGGCAGAAAGGGGGTAAACGAAAATCGTACGAGAAAAAAAATTCTTGTTTTGTCCCTTCGGATAATTCCGGATGAACTCTCGTGCCGCCACCACCCCCCCCAACCCCCCCCCCCGCAGTGCACATGTTCCTAACTGGGTCCATCTTTGTTTACTTCCAGGTAAAAGAGCTCGTCCTGGATAACTGCCGGTCCAAAGAAGGAAAAATCGAGGGACTGACGGATGAATTTGAAGGACTGGAATTTCTAAGCACAATCAACGTCTGTCTCAGCTCTGTTGCAAATTTACCAAAGCTAAACAAACTGAAAAAGGTAATCGAGGACTGCTGATGTTTTTTTATTAATTGTCATCCTCCTGCTGTCAGTATATTAGAGAGGGGAGGGGGGGTCTCTTATCAGCAACCACTGGGGAGAGATTTGCCTATTTTGTTTGTCTCTAGTTTGGGACTTGCTGATGTTGTTATATTTCATTGCTATTCTTTTCATGCGGCCCGTGTGCTGTAAAGGATTTATATTCCTATGGAGGAGAGGAAATTATCTGTAATCCGTAACAGATTCTCTTTCATGTTATTCCAGGGGATTCACCCCATATGTTGCTGGTCTGAAACCATACACAGAATAGCTTTTTTTTTTTTTTTTTGTCATCTTTATTTAAAGTGGTGTTCCGCCCCCCCCCCCCCCCCCCCCCCAAAAAAAATAAATAAAAGCCAGCAGCTACTTATACTGCAGCTGCTGGCTTTTAACAATAGGACACTTACCTGTCCTGGAGTCTTGCGCTGTCATGTGCTGCTGGCGCCATTGCGGGTAAGGGAACTCGGCAGTGCAGCTTTACGGCTTCACGCTGGGAACCCTACTGCGCATGCGCGAGGCCCCGCTTCTCTCTCCTATTGGCCCGGCGACAGGGGGAGGAGGAGGGAGCCCCGGGGTCATGTCATGGGCCGTGGCCTGGACTCCCGGAAGTGGGAACAGAATACTTGTCAAAGACCGGTATCCTGTCCCCCCTCCCCTCCTAAAGGTGCCAATTGTGGGGGAGGGGAGACAAAAGAGCGGAAGTTCCACTTTTTGGGTGGAACTCCACTTTAAGGAAAATTTTCATACATTTAAGTAGTGCAGCCAAAATGACAAAACCTACAGTTGACCATGAGCAAGATTGTACACAAATAAAAGTGTTAATAAACCCAGGAGCCTGCATTCACTATATCTGATCTCCCACAGAACATGAAAATGCAATTATTTTAGTAAATAAAAACAGCTAAATACCTTTTCTCAGCAGTACAGTGAGGGGGGAACAAAGTATTTGCTCCCCCTGATGATTTTGTACATTTGCCCACTGACGAAAAAAAATGATCAGTCTAAAATTTTAATGGTCGGTTTATTTTACCAGTGAGAGATGGAAAAACAACAAAAATATCCAGAAAAAACGCATTTCAAAAAAAATAGAAATTGATTTGCATTTTAATGAGTGAAATAAGTATTTGGTCCCCTATCAATCAGCAAGATGTCTGGCTGACGGGTGTCTCCTATACAGATAATGAGCTGAGATTAGGAGCACTCTCTTAAAGAGAGTGCTCCTAATCTCAGCTTGTTACCTGTATAAAAGACACCTGGGAGACAGAAACAATCAATCAGATTCCAATCTCTCCACCATGGCCAAGACCAAAGTGCTGTCCAAGGATGTCAGGGACAAGATTGTAGACCTACACAAGGCTGGAATGGGCTACAAGACCATCGCCAAGCAGCTTGGTGAGAGGGTGACAACAGTTGGTGCGATTATTCACAAATGGAAGAAAACAAAATAACTGTCACTCTCCCTCGGTCTGGGGCTCCATGGAAGATCTCACCTCGTGGAGTTTCAATGATCATGAGAACGCTGAGGAATCAGCCCAGAACTACACAGGAGAATCTTGTCAATGATCTCAAGGCAGCTGGGACCATAGTCACCAAGAAAACAATTGGTAACACAATACGGCATGAAGGACTGAAATCCTGCAGCGCCCGCAAGGTCCCCCTGCTCAAGAAAGCCCATGTACAGGTCCGTCTGAAGATTGCTAATGAACATCTGAATGATTCAGAGGAGAACTGGGTGAAAGTGTTGTGGTCAAATGAGACCAAAATTGAGCTCTTTGGCATCAACTCAACTCCCCGTGTTTGAAGGAGGAGGAATGCTGCCTATGACCCCAAGAACACCATCCCCACCGTCAAACATGGAGGTGGAAACATTATGCTTTGGGGGTGTTTTTCTGCTAAGGGGACAGAACAACTTCACCGCATCCAAGGGACGATGGACGGGGCCCATGTAGCATCAAATCTTGGGTGAGAACCTCCTTCTCAGCCAGGGCATTGAAAATGGGTCTTGGATGGGTATTCCAGCAGTCATGTTTTGTAAAGGGGTCAAATACTTATTTCACTCATTAATAACTTTTTTTAAATGTGTTTTTCTGGATATTTTTGTTATTTTGTCTTTTACTGTTAAAATAAACCAACCATTAAAATTATAGACTAATCATTTTTGTCAGTGGGCAAACGTAAAAATCAGCAGGAGCTCAAATACTTTTTTTTTTTTTTCCTCGCCGTATATAGCAATCTTGTGACTTCTATCAGTGTTTGATTAAGGCTTGTAGGAGGAGTTTTCATTCTCCCCTGATTGTCCTAAGAGGCTGCAGGAACCCTGACCCTCTGTCTGGACAATGCTGTTTGGCCCGGTGCTGATCACATACACCTTCCCAAGAAAAAAAAAACAAAAACTCTCTAGCAATACACATTAAACTGAGCATGTGCAGAGTGCCCCCAAGGCTCTGTACTATCAGAAGATGGATTGGGGACAGTGGAAGAAGGGGAGGATCAGGAAAGACAGAATCAAGCCGCCTTTTTACACAGTGCTGAGGATTAACCCCCTAGGTTCCACAGTGAGTATAACAAGCATGCTTTTACTGCATACAGACTGATTCTACTGATGTTGGTTTAGTAACACTTTTTAACAATGGCAACCGAATGGGTCATTATGGGAGCCGTTCTAAGGCTCGGTTCACACCTATGCAGTTTTCTATTGAACCAAAAACGTACCGTTTTGCGTTTTAAAAAATCCCTGACCCTTTTCAAAAACACAGCGACTGAAAAAGCGTTGATGTGAACGTGTCCTATAGGAACCCGTGTTAAATGGACTTTAGTGCCTTTCTTGAAAAAGCACTAAAAAACGCAGAGGTGTGAACCAAGCCTAAGAGAGAGCCATGTCATATTATGTGAATTATCAGCAGCTGTCTGGCTGATGAAGAGTGAGCATGCAAACACTCAACAAAACAACACAAAATAAAGTCAAGCAAAAAAAACAAAAAAAACACGTAGAAGCACTTGAACGAAGTTGGAATGCAGAGCTGTAGGTCTACAAGTCAAATCAGATCATAGACACTGAAGTTTAGATGCAGACATGTGAAACATATCGCATATATCATGTTGCACATGTCCTATATGGCACATCCTAGGTCGCATGTCCTATAGCTCACATCCTAGGTCGCACGTCCTATGCGGCACATCCTAGGTCGCACGTCCTATGCGGCACACCCTAGGTCGCATGTCCTATGCGGCACATCCCATGTCCTATATCACCAATCCACTTGACCTCCGAAAGATTTACCCCCCCCCCCCCCTTCATGACCAGGCCATTTTTGCGCGTCGTGCAGCGCTGTACATAAATACAATTGATGTCCTTTTTTTTCCCCCACAAATAGAGCTTTCTTTTGGTGGTATTTGATCACCTCTGCGGTTTTTATTTTTTGCGCTATAAACAAAGAATGAACGACAATTTTGAAAAAAAATTTTTTTTTTACTTTCTGCTATAAAACATATCCAATAAAAAAATAAAAATCAAATTTCTTCATCAGTTTAGACCTATACATATTCTACATATTTTTGGTAAAAAAAAATCCCAGTAAGCGTATATTGATTGGTTTGCTCAAAAGTTATAACTTCTACAAACTATGGGATATATACTAGAAATTGTATTTAATTTGTTTTATACTAGTATCGGTGGCAGTCAGCGACTTTTATAGTGGGACTGCGATATTGCGGCGGACAATCAGGCACTGACACTTTGTGGGAACTAGTGACACTAATACAGTAATCAGTGCTAAAAATATGCACAGTCACTGTACTAATGACACTGGCTGGGAAGGGGTTAAACATATAGGGAGATCAAAAGGTTAAATGTGTGCCTAGCCAGTGTTTGTGTGTACTGTGAGGTGCTTTCACTAAGGGATGTGATGGATTTTATTCCTTTTTCTTTGCAGTGACAGAAAATGAATTAGTTCCCGCTGGCAGGACAGCGATCTGCCTGTTTAGGCAGAGCTCCATTCTGTGTCTCTCAATGATCAGTGGGTGCCGGTCAGCATCCGCTGATTGGCTTCTGCTGTAACAAATCACAGCAGAAGAGGCGCATCCCCTACCCGTAGTGCTGGATCAAATACCCAGCACAGGAGAACCGCTCTGACACAGTAAGGTATGCAGTCTGCAAGCGGATATCATATAATGGGGCTTTATAAAGCTAGAAAAACAGTGCACAGCGCCGCGCCCCCCCCCCCCCCCATCGGAAGTATTGCTGACACTGATGAAGGGATTTGTGGAGCAACTGAGGCCCCTGAAGTATAGTGGATCCAAGTGGCCCAAACCGCATTGAGCCGTTCTATAACAACCTTTACATGTAACCAATTAATCCTCCGCCTCCATAATGTTGTTCACCAGGAGTACCCACTCCGCACGGCAAGCAATCTGGGTCTTTTTTCCAATAGATTGGAATCGGGTGCCGCGCTTACAAGGCGGGACAAAATGCATTTGCGATAATGGGGAAGGTACATGTAGAAACTGCACAGGTAAATCAAGGATCAATATCAAGGATCAGTCTGATTGGGGCTCTGATATCCTGCAAATAGAGCCTTAGCTTGGGGCAGTCCCACCAAATGTACAGGAAGGTACCACGTTGGCCACACTCCCTCCAACAAGCATCTGATAAAGATGGATAAATTCTTGCCACAAATCTCCTTGTACCTTTTTTGCTAAGGACAGAAAACCTCCGATGGCTGTGGTTGGTTACAGGTAGGTGGCAGCAAAGACACAAGTTTCACCTCTTCCTTTTTAGACATGAAGCCTAGTGATGACTTTTTACAAACATCTAAACTTGTGTCTTGCGTAGGTCTGGCTTTCACTCATATATAGACCATGTATATGGCTACATGGCTGGGACAGTAATGCCATAATAAAGCGGAGGTCCGCTGATTTATTTATTTATTTTAAAGCCAGCAGCTACAAATACTCACTTCCTGGTTCCCTACTGCTTATGCGCGACTCGCTCTGCGCTATCCCACTGGTCCCTGCTGTGTTCTGGGACTTGTGTGTCTCCCAGAAGACAGCGGGGGGGACGGGAAGGCGGCGGAAGTGGCGTAGATACCCGCAGGTGGCTTGAGTATCTATGCCCGGAAGTGGGAACAAAATATCTGAAAGGTGTCAAATGTGACACCGGAGGGGGGTAGGAACCGGAAAAGCGGAAGTTCAATTTTTGGGTGGAACTCCACTTTAAGGGAACACCTGACTTGGCCTTTGAGAGATGTTGTCTGTTCGGTGCTGCACTGGACATGACAGACAAAGCCATGGGAGGCCGGAGTGTACCTCTCTTCCTTCATATAGGAGGTTGGGGGGGGGTCTAAGGAATTCCACTTTTTGTACTTTTGGTGTAGGCGCCCACGGGCCCTCAGAGCCTGACTCCCACTCAGCCCATTGGGTTTAAAGCTAGAGGTCCGTGGAAAAAGCTTTCTGCATTAAGGCATTAAGGCGCACCCCAGCTTCTACAAGTGGGGGGGGGGGGTGGTGGCGTTTATTTGTATTTTCTGATGGACCCTTGGTTTTTGGCATGCAGGTGCAAAAAATGCCCCTTTTGGGCCCAAAGTCTATGCTCTTCTACCTGGTGTCCTCTTTAGTTGCCTCTAATTATCTCCCTTTTTCTTCTAAGCAGTGCAATTTGTTTTGTTCTGAATTCGTTTTTTTTTTTTTTTACGAATTTCAACAAATTCTTTAATTCGGAAATATCCGAATTAACGAAAACCCCCTTTAACAAATTTTTCCAAAAATTCATAAATTAGAAATTCGAAAACCTGAAAATTTGAAAATCTGAAATAAGTAACTAATAACTTGCCTATAATTTAATAAGAATTAGTTATTCGAATTTCCTTTCAAATTTGGCTGTTAGTGAACATAACGAATATGAACTTATCCGAAGTTACGAATGATCCGAAATAACGAATGCCGCATCTAAACGCATGGAACGTAACAAATTAATAATAAATAAGAATAATAATTAAAACTTTTTATTACTAATTTTGTTACGTTCCATTTGTTTAGATGCGGGATTCGTTATTTTGGATAAGTTGTAACTTTGGATAAATTTGTACTCGTTACGTTCACTAACAGCCAAATTTGAAAGGAAATTCCAATACCTATAATTTAATAGTTATTTGTTATTCTTTCGAATTTTCAGATTGTTTCTTATTTTTCGGATTTACGAATTGCGATCATAACGAATGACCTGAAAAAAGAAAATAATGAAACGCAAACGAACCAATTTTTCGGCAGTGCACGTGTCTATTCCTGGGTACCTGGCTCCTGTCCTTTTAGGTTACTTGATTTTTTGGGGCTTTGCCTCATCCAGGCCTTCACTCCCTCCTTCCATTCTCTATCTTTGGGATATGTTAAGCTCCTTATACAGCAGAGGTCTCAAAACATTTTTAACAAAGGACCGATTTTATCGTCCTTCAGACGTTAGGGGGCAGGATTGTGGCCAGCAAGTGTAGAAATTGTCCTGGCATCAGTGGGATTAACATCGCCAAATTTGGTATTGGAGGGGAGGAATAGTGCCCCATTTGTTTGGTATCCTAGGGAAGAATGGTGCCCCATTATGGGTGTTGGTGGGAGAAATGGCGCCCCATTTTTGGTGTCAGATGGCAGAATAGTGTCTCGTATAAGGGGGAGGAATAGTGCTCCAAGGGCCAGATAAAGGCAAGCAAAGGGCCACAGTTTGGAGACCACTGGTATACAGTATCTTTTCTACCCTGCCTCGCTATAGAGACACCCTGACCTAGAGTAGGTTATTGTTAGATTGTGGATGTCGGTAGATACAGAGATTTTAGTGTTAGGCTGGACTTCTACTTTAACCACTTCCCGCCCGCCCTATGGGGGATTGACGTCCGGGAAGTGGTTCTGTTATCCTGACTGGACGTCATATGACGTCCAGCAGGGTAACATGCCGCCGCGCGCCCACGGGGGCGCGCATCGCGGCGATCGGTGTGTCAGTCTGACACACCGCTACACCGATCCTGGTAAAGAGCCTTCGGCGGAGGCTCTTTACCACGTGATCAGCCGTGTCCAATCACGGCTGATCACGCTGTCAATAGAAAGAGCCATTGATCGGCTCTTCCTCACTCGCGTCTGACAGACGCGAGTAGAGGAGAGCCGATCGGCGGCTCTCCTGGCAGGGGGTGTCTGCGCTGATTGTTTATCAGCGCAGCCCCCCCTCAGATCACCACACTGGACCACCAGGGAGCGCCACTAGGATCACCAGGGAAGGGGCAACATGTGGATGGCCAGGTATGTACCCCATGGCCATCCACATGTGCCCAGTGTGCCCAATCTGTGCCAATCAGTGCCCACAAATGGGCACTGATTGGCACCATTATGTTGCAGTGATGCCCAGTAATGCCACCCTTAGGGGCATCACTGCAAATAATCAGTGCCACCCATCAGTGTCAATCGGTGCCACCTGTCAGTGCCCTTCAGTGCCCACCTATCAGTGCCCATCCATGCCCATCTGTGCCAACTATCAGTGCCACCCATAAGTAACCATCAATGCCACCTACGAGTGCCCATCAATGCCACCTACGAGTGCCCATCAGTGCCGCCTATGAGTGCCCATCGGTGCCACCTATGAGTGCCCATCAGTGCCGCATACCAGTGCCACCTATCAGTGCCCATCATCAGTGCCCGTCAGTGCCACCTCATTGGTGCCACTTAATCGGTGCCCATCAGTGCCGCCGTATCAGTGCCCGTCAGTGCAGCCATATCAGTGCCCGTTATTGAAGAAGAAAACGTACTTATTTACAAAAAGTTTTAACAGAAACAAAGAAAAACTTGTTTTTCAAAATTTTCTGTCTTTTTTTATTTGTTGCGCAAAAAATAAAAACCGCAGAGGTGATCAAATACCACCAAAAGAAAGCTCTATTTGTGGGAACAAAATGATAAAAAAATTGTTTGGGTACAGTGTTGTATGACCGCGCAATTGTCATTCAAATTGCGACAGCGCTGAAAGCTGAAAATTGGCCTGGGCGGGAAGGTGTCTAAGTGCCCCGTATTGAAGTGGTTAAAGTAGAACTATGGGCAAATTTTATTTATTTATTTTGGATAGAGCAAGGGAGGGTTAGAAGTAGGGTTGCACCAATACAGTGTTTTTTTTTTTTTTTTACCGTCGAGTAGGAGTACCGATACTTTCGGTCAATTACTCGACAATACCGAGTACCGATATCTTTTGCAGTGCGATTTGAGCCCTTACAAAATGAATGGGCACTGCAAAGAATCGCATGCGATTTTTGAACAGGAATCCGGTTTGATTCCTGTCCAAATCTCATGCTTCCCGCCCCCCTGCTCTTATGTGATCCCAGGCTGAAGTGACTATGACAAGTCCTGGGGTCACACAGGGGTGGTGCGGGAAACCGCATGTGATTCAGACAGGGATTGCACCGCATTCCTGTTCAAATTGCATGCGAATCTTTGCAGTTCTTTTGTATGGGCTCAAATCGCACTTTAAAGGTGTTGGTTTCAGATGTCTGAACTGTTAAACGGATGTAATTTTTTGCTTTCATTATGAGTACCGGCTTCTTGATTTCAGTGGCTTCTGGTTGACCAGTGATGACTTTTTTTCTTTTGGTTGCAGTTGGAGTTGAGTGATAATAACATCTCAGGTGGACTGGAAGTTCTGGCAGAAAAATGTCCAAGCCTCACACATCTCAACCTGAGCGGAAACAGAATAAAAGATCTGAGCACAATGGAACCTCTGGTGAGAGAGACACTTTTTATTCCGGGTGCAGGGCGGGTTTTCTGAATGTAACGTTACTAAAGCGCTAAAGGGGACATTCTGACTACCTGTACAAACTGTATGTGAATGCCGCACCTTGATCTTTGTGTGCGTTCGTAATTTTCTACCCTTGCGTTCTGCATCATTTTTTCTCACCTGCAGAAAAAATTAGGGAGCTTAAAGAGCTTAGACCTGTTTAACTGTGAGGTCACCAACCTCGGCGACTATCGAGAAAACGTCTTCAAGTTACTGCCCCAGCTCACCTACCTGGATGGGTACGACCGAGATGACAAGGAAGCCCCCGACTCCGACGCTGAAGCCTATCTGGAGGGTTTAGATGATGAGGACGACGAGGACGATGGTGGGTACTGGAATTTTGGCTTCTCACGCTCCTATGGTGTGTTTTTTTTTTTTTTTTGCCTTTTTTTTTTGCCTTTTTTTTTTTTACTGGGAGTTAAAATGGGCTGAAAGTATCCGCTATCGTACATTGTTTTTTTCTTTGAATTTCTTTGAGAGAAAAGTGAAGGCAGTTCCTTTAGTAGAAATCTGTGGTTTTTATTTGCATATGCTGTGTGGCTTTTTATTGTTGAGGTGTTGCATTGGCTGTGGAGCTTACCAGTTGCACTCAAACACGTAGAAAGAGGTGCTTAAAGTGGTTGTAAACCTCAGACATGAAAAACGAACAAAGTATATCTCTCTATAGCAATGTTTCTCAACTCCAGTCCTCAAGTACCCCCCGCGGGTCATGTCTTCAGGCTCTCCATTATTTTGCACAGGTGATTTGATCAGTTTCGCCGCCTTAGTGATTACCACAGCCTTTTTCATCTGAGGGAAATCCTGAAAACATGGCCTGTTGGGGGTACTTGAGGACTGGAGTTGAGAAACATTGCTCAGAGTATAGTGTGTACTTGTCTCAATCCAGAGCACTAAGTGTCATTTCTGTCTGCTGCCTCTTTCCTCTGCAGGAATCACTTCTGACTAGTTTTCATCAGTTTAGTGTTTATGCCATGGGGTGTGGTGCTAGAAATATTGCTCCCTCTGGTGTGTGCTGCGATATGTAATGTGTGCCACCCTGGCTCTATTGAAGGGGGGTGCAAGTCCTGTGACATCCATCCCTGGGAGTGCTGGTAGGGGAGGGAGCTCATCCTGTCTCTTGCAATGGCTCAAAGTGAAGAGAAAGTCTCCCTATGGCCGCACATCCATAACATCCCTGAGGGGGGGGGTGTATCAACCTCAGCCTGGACTCCGACCAGGCCATGACTCCCAACGCGTTTCGCTCCGCCCCCTTTGGTGCTTAGTCATGGGGATCATGTATTGTGTATCACAATTGTATTGTGTGATTTGTAATGTGTATCACAATCAAAGTCTTAGTGAGTTGGGGTGCCCCAACACGAGCATTTTACATTCGCGCGGGGGGGGGTCTATGTGCTTGGCTGAAACTTAAATTTTTTAGTTTTTTTTTTTTCATCACATAGGGGACAAAAAGGCCTTTACTTCCACCGAAGATCCTATGAACGATCAACAGGGTGGATGGCTTCAATGTCTCTCACACACTGCCAACGCTGTAGAATCCGTGACCATCTCATTCCTCTCCAAGTCTGTCACATTCTCAGATCTGGAGCAGTCCGCAAATCTCACGAGAGCCAAACATGTGACTGCTTGGCTCTCGTGAGATTTGTGCTCTGCTCCGAATCTGAGAATGTGACAGAGAGACTCCAAGAGGAGTGAGATGGTCACGGATTCTACAGCGTTGGCAGTGTGTGTGAGACATTGAAGCCATCCACCCTGTTGATTGTTTATAGGATCTTCGGTGGAAGTAAAGGCCTTGGCTGGGCTATAGCCACATGCTTTGTTTTACTTGCTATCTGGTAAGCAGGAATTCTTTAAGGTGGCGGTAGGGCTGGGGAAAAAAATCTATTTAAATCTTGATTCGAGTTGGGGCGTGGCCTGACACAGCATGGAGTAGGACGTGTGTACTTAGAGCTCCGTCCATTACTCCTTTTTATACATTAATCCTGGCATTCTTGTAATACTCCGCTGGCTGGATCACCTCCCTGGGTTGCCTGGAGCACTTTGGCCTGATTCCTGGAGAGTTTGGACGCACGGAGGCCCGAACGGAGCGGCGATCTCCCGCTCGGCGGCCGAAACTAGGAAAGACCGCGGCTTCGGCCTACAACCGGAGGCCGCGGCCATCTTGGTCCTCCTCTACTCCAGCTGGCCCTGAGACAGCTGCACAAAACAGGTACCTAGCCACCTGGGGACCCCCCAGGGGAGCTTGACCACATCAATCCCCCTACCTGACCATCAGTGTCCCGGGAAAGCTGACGCCCATACCCGGCCCAGATTACGGCCTAGACCTGCCTGTGGTGACCGGCGGCCATCTTGGCACACCTGCTACTCCCGCCTGTACTATACACGTGGACTGTGGCCCTGCTATCTCCCTCTGAACGGTGTCTATAGAGGCCCTTTTACCATACATGATACAGCCTCAGATTGTCAGCACCTCAGAAAAGGGGGTGACACCTCACACACCTGTTCCGCAAGAACAGCGCCTGTTTCTAAGCACTCTGGTGAATACAAAACCCTAGACAGAACTTTCCTCTGATCAACTGGCAAGCCAGCTCGCTAACTTAAACTTGGGGACTGTTTGGGTGTCATCCAGGACATTCACAGTATGTCACCAACTAAAGCACAAAAAGCTGCAGCAGCTAAACTTGATCAATACCGCCGCCTAGAAAAGGAAGACATGGAGGAAGATGGGTCCACTGAGAAGGCTGGGGGAGGAGAACGCACTGCGGGTGACACTGACAGACTCCTTGAAGCAATCACCCTTTGTAGAACTTCTCTCACAGCACAAATAGAGGAAGTCAAGATGGATATTTCCCTTATCAGACAGGATTTTCAAAAGCTCAGAGAAAGAGTGAAAGAAACTGAGACCAGACTGAGCGACGTGGAGGATGCTATTCCACCCTTACAAACATCATCAGATCGCGTACAAAGACAAATACAACAACTCCTTATAAAGCAAGACGATATGGAGAACAGGCTGAGAAGATGTAATATACGCCTGATAGGCCTTCCAGAGGGGTCGGAGGGTAAAGACACTACCACATTTTTGGAACAACTCCTGATTACTGCCTATGGGAGAGAGGCCTTCTCCCCTATGTTTGCGGTGGAACGGGCACATCAAATGCCAGCAAGACCCCCCCCGCAGGGTGCTCCTCCCCGCACGTTCATTGCTAAACTTCTTAAATATAAGGACCGGGACACTGCTTTAAGAATGGCACGGGAGAAAGGTAATATCCCAGTGGGGAACGTCAAAGTGGCCATTTTCCCAGATTTCTCGGCAGAGGTGCAACGTCGCAGACAAAGCTTTACGGAGGCCAAGCGTAAGCTAAGAAATCAGCAATACAAGTATTCCATGCTTTTCCCAGCCCGCCTTAGGGTGGAGCATGAAGGCCGTGCGGTCTTCTTTGAGGATCCAGAGGAGGTGATCTCTTGGTTGGAACGACGAGCTAATCCTCAACAAGCTGATTGATTAAGCCCCACTATTAAAGGGGCTCCGACCAAAAACTGTTCTTAACCAGCGCAAGCTTAAAGCACACATCCTGGATATTCACAGTACAAGAATCCAAGTACCTTCCGGGGCTCCGGAAAGAGGAAACAGTCCTACAGCTAACATGCACTGTGCAGCGAGACTTTGCCCTTCACAGTTCTGGGAAGCAGCACCATGAACATTGGAACATTCTCCGAAACATAGTCGCTGCTGTCAAATGGAAACAAGAAGATCGGGTGACCATTCTACACTTTTTGCAAGTGATATGGCTGATTTCACTCATCTTATTTGGTATCCGGAGACTCAACCAATTGTTCTACATTCCATTGATTACCAAGAAGTTAGAATGTTTCCCAGCTCACAACCAGTTAGGGGATTATGCCCGCACAAGTTGGGGTCAGTGTAGGGCAGGTAGGGGGGTGGGGGTTCAAATGTTTATGGTTCGGTTACATTTGGATGTGCATATTTACTATAGAAAGCAGGTAACGTTACATGTACCAGATTTATGGAAACGTACATATATGTCGTTTGATACGAGATTGAGACAGGTATGCCTGAAAGTTAGAAACCTGTGTGCCTTATACATGGGGAGTAAATTGTTTTATATAAATACTTTATTACTGATTAAAAAGTTGTACCTATGGCATCTTTGAAGTTCCTTACATGGAATGTGAGGGGCCTGCGTGAAAAATTTAAGCGCGCAGCTGTCTTCACATTCCTAAAGAGGCAACATGCAGATATAGTGGCACTAGTGGAAACACATATTGAGGGAAGTGTTCAAATGGCGCTCCGCAGGTCTTGGGTTGGGTGGGCGTATCATTCTACCCACACGTCCCATTCTAGGGGAGTTTCTGTGTTAATAGCCAAATCGGTACATTTTGAATTGTGTGAATTAACCACTGATCCGCAAGGCCGCTATGTCTTTATCCATGCTAAAGTATATGGAGAACCTTTGCTTATAATGGCTTTTTATGTACCACCTCCATTTAATATTTCCATAGTCAAGGAGGGTATATCATTCATGACCCGTCACCCAAATATAGCAGCGGTCTGGATGGGAGACTTTAATGTCACTTTAAATCCGGCTCTAGACAGGCTACAACCGGCTTCAATGGCTCATAATGCTCCCACTGAAACTAAATTCTCTAAACTGGTCTCCACCTTCCATTTAATTGATACGTGGAGATACAAGTTCCCACAGGTTAGATCATATTCATGCGTCTCGTCCTCCCATGGGTCCATGTCCCGTATAGATTTCATACTTATCTCACATAGGTTGACGCCAAGGCTATCGGGGGTAATGTTTTGCCCTAGAATACTTTCGGATCATAGTCCTTATTGGATTACATTAAGTATTCCAGTGACAAAGCCGCCACGGACATGGCGATTAAACCCATTTTGGCTCTCTCTTTTACCGGAAGATAGTGAGCTTATAGATAAATGGAGAATGTACTTTGTGGAAAATGATGAGTCAGCATCACCATCCACAGTCTGGGATTCTTTCAAATTATTCGCTAGACATACATTGATAACTGCTATCAATAAAATTAAGATGGACTCCTCCGGTGCCCTCGGTAAGGCGCTGGAGGACTTGTCCTCTGCTGAGAGAGAGTATGCCAACACCCCGACATCCGTAAATGCAGATAAGCTTAAAATACAGACTAGAACGGCTAACCAGATACAGTATCAGAAAGCCAGACAAAAAATGTTCTTCTCTAAACAGAAAATGTTTGAACATGGGGAAAAGGCAGGCAAGTTACTGGCATACCTGGTACATAGCGAGGATAGACCCCCGGTGGTTATTACATTACATGGTCCCGGAGGACAAAAAAATCACGGATCCACCTACAGTAACCTCAATGTTTAGGGATTTCTTTGCTGACTTGTACACAACTACAGCCCCCACCGAGACTCATTCTATGTCTCTCTTCCTTGAAAAGGTGATTTTCCCACAGCTAACAGAAGAACAGATAGAATTACTAGAAGCACCACTTACTATAGACGAAATATTAACTGCTATAGCTAGTTTTGCACGGTCCAAATCTCCCGGTTCGGATGGACTCCCAATTGAGTTCTATTCCCAATTCAGTGAAATACTAACCCCTAGACTATTAAAACTATATAATCACCTCTTTGAAACTGGGACCCTACCCCCATCTATGACAGAGGCCACAATAGTTCTCATCCCTAAACCCGGCAAAGATCTGGGCTTCCCAGAATCTTATCGTCCAATATCACTCCTACAGGTCGATATCAAAATACTTGCCAAAGTATTATCTATTAGGCTCAATCAAGTAATATTAACATTAATACATGCAGATCAGGCTGGTTTCATGCCTGGGCGCAACACCTCGTTTAACCTCCGTAAACTATACATTAACTTACAGGCTACACATGAGGAAGTTGGTTCACGGGTTGTAGTGACCTTAGATACGGCGAAAGCCTTCGACTCGGTAGAGTGGCGATATCTCTGGAGATGCTTGGAGGGATATGGATTTGGCCCAAAATTTATTAAATGGGTCCAATTATTATATCAGGCGCCTAGGGCCAAGGTGGTGGCTAATGGGTGGTCGTCTCAGCTGTTCGACCTCAGCAGAGGCACGAGACAGGGCTGCCCCTTGTCCCCACTGTTGTATGCCCTGGCGGCTGAACCCTTGGCAATGTCCATTCGAGCAAATCCAGAGATTAGGGGACTTAGAATGGGTTCTCTGACTGAAAAAATTTGCATGTATGCAGATGACACGCTATTATACCTGGCAGACTCGGGCCCATCATTATGCAATGCACTCCACACGATAGAAGAATTTGGAATATTCTCAGGACTGAAAATTAATTGGGACAAATCCCAAATTCTACCAATTGACAGCTTTCCACCCCCAGAATCCCAAACCAGGCTCCCGCTTCAGAGAGTAGCTATCATTAAATATCTGGGGATACACATAACCAGATCCCCTGCAGACTATGTATCCCTAAATATAGATCCTATCATTTCCCTAGTTAAAAATAAAATACGGGTTTGGTCCAAATTACCATTAGGAGTTTGGGGTCGTATAAATTTAATTAAAATGATTCTATTACCCAAAATACTTTATGTTTTATGGCACACCCCCATTTATTTACCCTTAAAACATTTTAAATCTCTAGAGGCCCTCCTAAAGTCATTTGTGTGGGGTAATAATAGGCACAAATTAGCATGGCAAGCCCTCAAAAACCCGACTGATCTGGGGGGCACTGCTCTGCCCGACTTTAACCTATATTACATCGCAGCACTGTTATCCCAGCTTTTTCATTTAGACAAAACTGATAGCGAGAGATTTCTCATGCTCCTATGTCCGAAGTGGGCGCAGTATACCAAAGACCCGATATACGCAATAGCGGCGGATTTAGGTGGGATGGAACTAGGAGAAAGAAGACACAACATGATATACCACTATAGGAAAATATGGAACTTAGCAGCTTCTAGACTTGACATATCACAGTATAACGACTACACGCCGCTATGGCATAACAAAAATCTTCAGGAGCTTAATAAAATACAAGACTCATTCATATGGTCCATACAGGGAAAATTTTACCTGCACCATATATTAAAAGATGGACAGCTTAAAACATTTGATCTACTTAAAGAGGAATTTACAATCCAGGATCAGATGTTCTTCAGATTCCTACAAATTCGTCATGCGCTACAATCACAATTCCCTGATTCTTACCCTAGCCCTTCACCTAATGTTCTTATAGCTATAATCAAGAGCACAGACTCTCATAAATTGATCTCGGCTTTTTATAACTTGCTTTTAACACCTGTAGCCACTAAAATAGCATACGATCTTAAACCAAGATGGGAGAGAGAGGTGGGACCGGTGGAGGACGAGGAGTGGGGGGAGGCATTGGAGGCCTGCAAAACTGTATCTCCTAAACTTTCAGATCGATTGACACAGCTTTATATTCTCCACAGGGCATATCTCACACCACTCAGAGTGGCAAGATATAAGAGTTCACAAACCACCACATGTCAGATGTGTGGGAGAGAGACAGGCACTTTTTTTCATCTACTCTGGACATGCCCCAAGATAAAAGGATTCTGGGAACAAATTGTGGCATTTTTACATGATATAATGGGCTCACCTTTAGCTCTGGACCCTAAACAGTGCCTATTGAGTATAGTTCCAGACACAACTGACAAATATACAAAAACTTTTCTACACGAAACACTTTTTGCAGCAAGAAAGGTTATTGCCAAAAAATGGATGAGGCAGGAGTCCCCTAGAATAGTGGAATGGAAGGTGGAGATAAATAACACATTACCGTACAAGAAATGTATATATATTAACAGAGGTTGCCCAGCCAAGTACAACAAAATCTGGGATAGATGGCTTCAAGAATCTTCTACCTGTGTCTAATGTAATTATATGGTCATAGAGTGATTTCATAGTTATAAGTATAGATGGATAGTCTATTAAAGCCAAATATATGTATCATGAATATCACTACACGCCAGATATGTTAGCACTTAATGTTTTTTCTTTTTTTTTTTTTTTATTATTCAAGTTATAACAATTGTCATACTGTTACAGCGTCAACATGCCACCGTAACCATTTTATGTATGCACCAATTATTCAATAAAACCTTGTTTGATTTAAAAAAAAAATCTTTTTTTTTTTTTTTTTTTTTTTCAAATATAATTTTTATTCAAAGGTAGGAAAGGTTACAAGCCCATAGTATCAGCATAGATATACAGTACATTTGAGGGCGCAGCCTCTTACATCAACATGGCTGAAGGCATGACAACATAGTTTCTTACTACAGTTTCATATATCTGTTTATGTAATCTGTGTGATAAATTCAATCCTGCATTGAAGTACAGTTTTGTCTGATTGCCTCTTTCCTACCGTCCGTTTTCCTTTTTTCCAGATTAACACAATTAGATAAAATTTGAATGAGAGATATATAGAAGAAAGAGAATAAAGAAGTATAAGTCAAGAGATGGGGGAGCAGAGATGTGGAGCAAGGGTGGGGGAGAAAAAAGGGGGGGGGAAGGGGGGGAGAGGGGAACCTGAAAGGGGGGAAGACCGGGAGGCGGTTTCCCTCCACTACTTGGTACCTACATGTCAGGTGTATGATTGTTGCCTGAGGGCTCTCGCTGTTATAATCATTTTATTGATTTGTAAGCATGTTTTGTCCCTCATTTAAAAAAAAAAAAAAATCTTGATTCGAGTTGAGAGGTCAAATCGATTCAAAATTTAAGCAAATCGATTTTTTTTAGATTTTTTTTTTTCTTTTCTTTTTTTCACCGCGCCGGTCCTGAGGAGCTGCGGGCAGTTTTTAGGCGAGGCCGCAGCTTCGGCCTAGTCCGCGAATCGCCAAACGAATCGTGAATAGAGGTTTTTTTTTAAGAAGATCTCAAAAATTTTTTTTTTTTGAGAAAATCTCCCAGCCCTAGGTGGCGGCACACCTTTTTGATGTGAATCACTGTGGTGGCATTTCGATTAAGATCTACCTTATCATTCCGATTATGGGCTCATATTGTCATGGTATACAATCAAAGATGCACCAACTTAATTTGGGGCTTTATCAGCGCAGCTTCTCCTTTACAATAGGAAAATAAGAGACCGGAGATCTTATTATACAAAAAATTATAACCTGATGAAAGGCAAATTAGGACAGAATGAAGTGATATGGAGGAGTGATGAAGCTTTTGTAGCTCATCCCGACAGCCCTTGTAGTTATAAAAATATTCCCAATTATAGCATGTACTGGTTACCTTGGAAACTACCGCCCTTCCTGGTTCAACGCAGCTTAACACGTTATTGCTGGAAGATACTTTTTTTTTTTTTCTCTTTGTTTTCTTTAAAACGAGCTTTTATAGAAACAAAGAAATGAAAGCGATAAACAAATGTAGATGAGATTTTTCATTCTGGCAATTGATAAATAATGTGGGCAAGGACAACATCCACACACCGTTCCTTCTACAATTCTTATAGTTGTGAGGACTAAAGTTGGTATATCGCCATGAAACCTTATATAATCTCTTTACACAATCTTAAAGAGGAGTTCCACCCAGGGGGTCCATTAAAAAAAAAAAAATTAAAAGTCAGCAGCTACAAATACAGCAGCTGCTGACTTTTAATTGGACACTTACCTGTCCCTGGGTCCAGCGGTGCGGGGGATCGAAGCCCCGCTCCTCCCCCCCCCCCCTCCGCTCGTCGGCGCCCGCATTTCAACTGTGGGCGCCGGGCTGTGGCTTCACAGCCTGGCACCCACTGCGCATGCGCGAGCAGGGCTGCGCGCCGTGATTGGCCGCTCAATCACCCGGGACCTGTAATGGGTCTCAGATGATTGACAGGAGGGAGGGAGCAGAGCCGAGCCCTTCCTGTGCCGAGGGGGAAGTGATGTCACCAGCCCAGGCAAAGGAAGAGGCAGACTACGAGGGACCACCTAGCAACAGGCATTTAGAGGTAAGTAAAAAAAAAAAAAAAATATCCAAATGTTTTTTTGTTTAGAATTTTTCAGGTATTTTTGTTTTTTTGGGTGGAACCCCACTTTAAGTAGAAATCCGACTAAAATTTCTAGGTTTTGCACTAGAAGTAGAAGTAGATTTTCCTCATTTACTGTCCCGGAAACAATTTAACGGGGATATGGCGGCCATTAACTCTTTCGCTGCCAGGCCTGTAGGTTGTACGGACCTGACAGTGGGGGGTTTTACACACACGTGTAATTCAGACTCCTGCCTTCCACACACCCTATGTAACAGCAACCCCAACCCAGGGGCTCTGCTTGGGCCCAGGACCGACATAGTGTGTGCCACCCGATAGAGGGGCAGGAGCAGAGCGGACCTCTCTCCTGCCTTGTTGCTGATCCGGAAAGCGACATGTTTGACATCACTTCCAAGTCCGCCTGTCCGTGTCCCTGGCCAGCATATACGGGAAAGAATGTAGTGCAATGTGATCTGCATAGCATTACATTCAGTGGAGCACAGGGGAGACATCAGGGATGTTTAAGACCCCGGATGTCTTCTTGAAGAGAACCTGTCTCCAAAAAATGATCACAAAAGGGACTTTTTGTCCCCATGTGATATATAATTTTTTTAAGTTTTAAAACTCTAAAAAGCACATAAGGCACCCCCCCTCCAATATACACATGTACAAACGTAACCGCACGTGCCAGGAGCACCTACGCATGAAAACGCTGATTGCAGTACACATGTTGGATATCGCTGGAAAGAGCAATATTTCTGGCACCAGACCTTCTCTGTAACACTAAACTGATGACCTGTAGGGGGCTTTTAAAGTGTTAGAAATTATAGGGTACTGAAGTTTGTCTCCATTTCAGGGGCGCATTCAAATTTAAAGCGGAGCTCTACCCAAAAGGGGAAGCTCCGCTTGTCTACTCCCCCCCCCCCCCCCCCTTTCGCTGCCACATTTTGGCACCTTTTAGGGGGGAGGGGGTACCTGATTTTAACAGGTGCCTGCTCCCACTTCTGGCTGAGTTCTCCATCGCCACGCCAGAAGTCGTCGTCCCCCCCCCCCCCCCAATCCTCCTTCCACCGCAGGCGGCCCATATACAGAGCGCAGCCTACTTCGCAGGTAAGTGCGCTAATATTAAAAGTCAGCAACTACAGTATTTGTAGCTGCTGACTTTTTAAGGTTTTTCCTGAAGGAGCCTGGAGCTCCTCTTTAAGGTTTGACATGTTGAGTATCTATTTACTCGGTGAAACCTCATCTTTTTATATTTTACAAAAAAATGGGTAATTTTAATGCATTTGCATGCACTAAAATTAACTTAACTAGTGTTTTTTTTTTACTGAAATTTTGTGCTTTCTATACTTTTGCAATAATAGGGTGTGCCATAAAAAAATAAAAATAAATTGCAACTACCACTATTTTATTCTCCAAGGTGTCTGCTTTTAGAAAATATATCATGTTTTGATGGGTGGGGTTTATTGTTTGGGACAAGCTGACCCAAATGAACCATTTCCATGACCATACTATATGGCTCCTGTGTGCACTCTATCATAGGGTTGTATAATCGTCTACATCAAGTAACAGTGCTTCGTTCCTGCAGTACTACGGGTGACTTCCTATCTGCAGCTGGAACTAAATAGTCGGCTTAAATGCTTCTCCGCCATTCAGGAGAAGCCTTGTATTTTTTATCAACGAATCCAAGGCTTCCTTTAATTGGCCGAAGTGGAGAGGCGGGTAGATGTCATCACAATTTCCATCTCCGCCAATCAGAGGAAGCCTTGTTCTCATTGATAAAAATACAAGACATCTCCTAAAGGATGGAGAAGCATTCGGCCCAACTATATTTTGTGCTGGTAGAGGACGGAAAGTCATCCTTACTGCCGTAACACAGCCCTGCCTTATGTAGCTTATTCTACTACAGAGCGCACAGCGACCGCATAGTTATTTTATGGAAAACGTTTGTTTTGGCCAGGTTGGCCCACAAACTATTTAACTACTTAAGGACCAGCCGCCGTCGTTATACGTCGCTACATTGATGTTAGATACCATTGTTATTGAAGCAGCTAGCTGCCATAACCCCGGTATTTTTAACCACTTAAAGACCAGCCTCGTTTTGGATTTTAGGTGTTTACAAGTTTAAAACAGGTTTTTTTGCTAGAAAATTACTTAGAACCCCCAAACATTATATATTGTTTTTTTTCTAACATCCTAGAGAATACAATACCGGTCATTGCAATACTTTTTTTTGCACCGTATTTGCGCAGCGGTCTTCTAAGCGCACTTTTTTTGGAAAAAATTCACTTTTTTGAAAAAAAAAATAAGACAACAGTAAAGTTAGCCCAATTTTTTTTTATATTGTGAAATATAATGTTACGCCAAGTAAATTGATACCCAACATGTCACGCTTCAAAATTGCGCCCGCTCGTGGAATAGCGTCAAACTTTTACCCTTAAAAATCTGCATAGGTGACGTTTAAAAAATTCTACAGATTGCATGTTTTGCGTTACAGAGGAGGTCTAGGGCTAGAATTATTGCTCTCACTCTACCGGTCGCGGCGATACCTCACATGTGTGGTTTGACCACCGTTTTCATATGCGGGCGCTACTCACGTATGCGTTCGCTTCTGCGTGCGAGCTCGTCGGGACAGGGCGCTTTAAAAAAAATTTTTTTTTTTTTTTATTATTTATTTTATTTTATTTTATTTATTTTTTCACTGTTTTTTAAAAAAAAAAAATTTGGATCACTTTTATTCCTATTACAAGGAATGTAAACATCCCTTGTAATAGAAAAAAGCATGACAGGTCCTCTTAAATATGAGATCTGGGGTCAAAAAGTCCTCAGATCTCATATTTAGACTAAAATGCAAAAAAAAAAAAAAAAAAAAAAAAAGTCGTTTAAAAAAATGACACTAAAAAAATTTGTGCCTTTAAGAGAGTGGGCGGAGCCGTCGAATGACGTCGCTCCGGCCGTCACATGGTATGGAGACGGGTGGGGGCCATCTTGGCCTCACTTGTCTCCATACCTCAGCAGGGAAAGGACCCGATCGCCTCCGCCGTTACCGACGGCTCCGGTAAGCGGCGGGAGAGCGGCGGGAGGGGGGGTGGCACCTCTCCCGCCGCCGATAACGGTGATCTCGCGGCGAACCCGCCGCAGAGACCACCGTTATCGTGTACAGAATCGCTCACTGTAAAGATGGATATCTCGGTTGTGGCAGCAGCTGCTGCCGTTACCGAGATATCCATCTTCAAAAAAATGACGTATATATACAGTGAGCGGGGCTGAAGTGGTTAAAAACCAGCGGACTGTAATCTTTAGGATAAAAATGGTCTAGGCGGCAGATTCGCCGCCAGATCACTTTTCTCGATGGCGGGAGGGGGGCCCCTCCCATCGCGCTCCGATCGTCTCCGCGGCTTACCGGACCCATTAGTAGCGGCGGAGCTGATCGGTTCCTCTCCCCTCACTGCCTGGATGCTGAGTGCTCCTAAAGGGGAGTTTTTTTTATTTATTTTTTTTAATTAGTATTGCATTTTAGTGAAAATATGAGATCTGAGGTCTTTTTTCTATCCTAGACCTCCTCTGTAACTCAAAGTGAGTAACCTGTAGAAATTTTTAAATGTCACCAATAGAGATTTTTAGGGGTAAAGGTTTGTCGCCCTTCCCACGAGTGGGCGCAATTTTGAAGCGTGACATGTTTGGTATCAGTTTACTCAGCGTAACATTATCTTTCACAGTCAAAAAAAAAAATTCAAAAAAGTGTATTTTTTCCAGAAAAAGTGCGCTTGTAAGCCCGCTGCGCAAATACAGTGTGATATAAAGTATTGCAACGACCGCCATTTTATTCTCCAGTGTCTGGAAAAAATAAATATATATATATATATATATATATATTTATATTTATTTTTTTTAATTTTTTTTCCAGACACTGGAGAATAAAATGGCGGTCGTTGCAATACTTTATATCACACTGTATTTGCGCAGCGGGCTTACAAGCGCACTTTTTCTGGAAAAAATACACTTTTTTTTTTTTCCGTTGCAATACTTATATATATTATAAAATGTTTGGGGTTCTAAGTATTTTTCTAGCAAAAAAAAAAATGATTTTAACTGAGTCTGAAAAATAGGCCCGGTCCTTAAGTGGTTAAAGTCCAACAAGAGCTGGATTTCTACTTTAAATTGTGGGTTCCTCCAGCTGTTGTGAATACACCATTGTCAGCATTCCTGGTGTACTGACATGTGAGGGTTTCACAGGACCTTGAGAAGCACAGGTTGCCCATGTTATTTTCAATGCACTTTAGGCTGGTCAAATGTTACAGTCTGATTTGTACAATCTGTTTAGGATGTAGTAACAATGATGTTGTGACCATACACAGTCCAGAAGGTAAGGCCTACTAGACTGGATAGAAGGTGAATGAACTGTTTAGGTATACAAAGCCATGACACAAAGGGGGAGAATTGCCAAAACTGGAGTACTCAGAATCTGGCGCAGCTGTGCATGGTAACCAATCCGCTTCTAACTTCAGCTTGTCCCAATTTAACCACTCGCCAACTGTCCATCCAGGAAAATATGTCATTATTTTGATGTTCAACCCAGGGATGATGGCTGCAGCTAGATGCCATAACCTCCGGTATTTTCTTTTCCCCTCAGGCTCTGGTCTTTCAGATAAGAGTGATCCCCACGGGACCACTTTTAGAAGCGGTGGAAGAGGTGAACAACCCCGCCACTTCCCGGTGGTTGCCGGGCTTATGTTACCAATCGCTGGGCCCTGCAACCGACCGCCGCCGGCAGTTTCTTGCCATAGAGATAAGCGATGGCAAGATGGCCACCGCTCACTCATCTCTATGCCCTTGAAGGAGCAGAGTGACATCGCTTACGGTTCTCGGGGCATGTAAGTGTTTTTTTTTTTTTTTTCTTTAAGCAAAAGATGAAACTTTTTTTTGTTTTTGATCCCTTACTTTTAAGGGTAGAAGAGAGATGTGAGGTCTTTTATAGACCCCAGATACTCTCCATAAAGAGGACCTGTCATGCCGTGTTATCGCGAAGGGGTTTTTTTTTTTTTTAATGCGCTCCTGTTCCCGCGTGTTAGTGTGCAGTAGTGAACGCATGACATATTGGGTATCTATTTACTCTATAAGCTCACCTGTCGGTACTGTGAATATCTTCTAAACTTGCACTGTTTAGAAGATATTCCAGAGTGCATGCAGCCAGTGATGTCACCGGCGCATGAGCTCCGAAGGTCCAGTTTACGTTGCCATACCTTCAGAGACCATGCCAGAAACGGCGGCTCTCGCACGCATGCGTGGAATTGGCGTCATCGCGCCCCCAGCCACTCATGTAGCTGGAGGCCGCGACCCCGGAAGGAAGATCGGTGGAAGATGCATACTAGCACATTATGACATTGCCTTGCAGGGAATTTTTTTCCTTTAATCACCTGCGGTTTACAACCGCTTTAAGTAGTTAAAGTGATTTGTAAAGGTGTTTAAGAAAAAAGAAAAAAAATAACAAACGTGTTATACTTACCTGCTCTGTTCAAGGGTTTTGCACAGAGCGGCCCCAGTCCTCCATGTCTGGGGTCCCTCAGCGGCGCTCCTGGCCCCTCCTTGTCATCGAGTGCCTCCACGGAGAGCCGCTTTCCATGGGGGCACTTGTATGGGGCGTTCTCCCGAGTCCTGTTGCTGCGTCCATTGACACAGCAGGAATCCCCCCCCCCCCCTCCGGCTCCTGTGTCACTGGATTTGATTGACAGCAGTGAGAGCCAATGGCTCCTGCTGCTATCAATCTATCCAATGAGGACCTGAGACAGCGGCTGGAGCTGGTGTGCTCATCCCCGTCACTGGAACGATCGGGTTCAGGTTAGTAACAGGGGGGCTCTTGGGCCCTGCTGTAGCACAGAAATGCATAGAATGCATTAAGATGAAAAACCTCAAGACTTTACAACTCTTAAAGGCTGGGTTCACACCAGTGTGAATTGGATGTGGATCTTCCTGCATCCAATTCGCACAGCAGGAGATCGGCTTTCTATGGAGCCGGTTCCCACATCTCTGCAGTGGCTCCAGTGCAAATTGCACAGGAGCCCTGTGCGTCTTTTGGTTCGTTTCAGGTCCAAATTCGGCCCAAAATTCGGGCTGAAATGGTGAACAGAGCCGCACTGGACTCCTGCTGTGAGCCGCTGAGGTGTGAAGCCAGTCTTAAGCTGGCCATACACCATACAATTTTCCTGTTCAATTTTCTTTAGATTTACCTTCAACTATGTAGTACAAGGGCCTGCCTGATTGCATCCAAATTGAAAGTGTTTAGGTTTGACCTCCTATTATATGCTTTTGGTAAATCTAAAGGAAAGTTGAACAGGAAAATTGAATAGTGTATGGCCAGCCTTAAGCTTTGACAATAAAACGTGGAAGCTGATTGGTTACCATGCACAGCTGCATCAGATTCTGAGTGCTCCAGGTTTAGTAAATCTCCCACAGTGGTCGATGGATTTTAAATTTAATTGCACAGAGATTGTACAGTCTGATTGTAACATGTGGCCGTCTTTAGTCTGTAAAACTTTATTACTACTGAATGAATTGGATGAAAAACAAAATGTGAATTGGTGTCTTCAGTTATTGGGGACTCTACGAAGGCTCTAGTGTTAGCTGATGTTCTGTTACTCCCTCTGTCTGTGGCTCACAGACTGGAGACTATATTGCACACATCTCCAGTCTGTTTGTGACTGAGGCTGCCCCCCTCACACAGAGGATGACTATGACGAGGACGTTCCACCGGGTGAGGAGGGCGAGGACGACGATGAAGAGGAGGAAGGAGAAGAGGAGGAAGTGAGCGGCGAGGAGGAGGTACAGCTTTTACAATTTTCTTTGTTTGTTGAAGTGTATTTCTGTTGTCTTCTAGCATAACGGTGTAGATATTTCTTTGCAATGATATTGATGATGAGATTTGATTTTGTAGTGTGATAAAAACTCACTTTGCTTCATAATGTGGGCATAGCTGGAAATGCTGGCATGGAGGCCTTTCTGCCAGATTATCTACAAGATTCAGCCCCATGGTAGCTAAAGCCAGCCATAGATGGATCGAATCTGAGCCGGACCAGCTGAGATTCGATCCATCTATGGGCAGGCTAGTTGTACTAAAGTCAATCCATCACCTTCAGTACAACGAGCCTGCGGCTATATTCTGTTATTCTGTATTCTGCTGACCGGGAAGGCTCCCTGCTGGCAGAACACGATAGCACTGCGGGAGGGATTCCCCCCCATCCACACTAACTCTGTTGATGAGGGAATCGAGCGATTTTTCTTGCCTGGAGCCTGTAGTTTCTGAAAAGAACATTGCATCAGCTATGGTTTGCCTAACCGAAATCAAAATGTTTTTGTGTCCCAAGTGGTTCTAAATTCGATTACTTGAATGCATTCTCTGTATTGGGCCCGGTTCACACTGCTGCGACATGAGCTCCGACTTTGAGAGCATCACGAATTGCACCCAATTAAGTGCAATGGAACCGTTCTCATAGGAGCTACTTGAGTCGCTCCGACTTAGAAAAAGGTTCCTGCACTACATTTGGTCCGACTTCGGCACAACTTGCATTGACTTCTGTTAAAGAAGTCGTATGCAAGTCATGCCAAGGTTGTGCTGGGATGTCTGCTTCAAAGTTGCAGCAGTGTGAACCGGGCATTAAGGTAACAGCACCCTGCTATCTTTCTTGGCCCCCCCTCAATCCCTAAACTCTCACCTGCTTCTGTGTCTGGATCCAAGCACCAGCTGAGGGTAGCAGAGTAAGGCTGCTGCTGCTGGCAGTCAAGCTCCTGTGAGTAGAGGGCGTGGCTTTATCAGCGCTGTGTGCTTCTATGGAGACACACATCGCGGCTCAGAAGTGCACACACCACCTCATTACCACCTGGCTTGCTAAGGAGGCACCTGGAGGTAGGAAGAAGGTGACTCTGCCAGCGGGGGGACTGCCAGAAGAGCAAAATATGCGCTTTCTGTTGAATATTGTTGCACAGAGCAGGTAAGTATTACCACTTTCTTAAAAAAAAAAAAAAATTACTTTAGTATTAAAGAGGAATACCTGGGGCTACCCCAAATGTGCCATTGGCAAAAAATAGAGAGGATTGGACTATCTCGGACTATCAAGGATTAGGCAGAAGGTATGATAAAATATAACAATTTATTGATAGAAAAACATGATTAAAATAAAGAAGAAAGACAATTTTACAAAAGGGGCTATATACAAGCAATGGTTACAGCCGTTCATTTAAGAGATTTCAAAGGTTGATGATCCCCAAAGATCACAAGAGGCACTGGAATGTAGATCTTGATACAGTCCGCTACATGTTTCGCAGCATAGGCCGCTTCCTCAGGGGGAGTCAATCATTGTCATCTGAGAAAACCAATGGAACATGAAACAGCATGGTAGAGGCCCCTGAAAGGGTAGACAACCTCCCATGGCGGACACAGGAGAGCTCTGAGTTCTAATGTGTCTGGATGTTCAGTGTAGCAACCCGGGGGGTCAGGGGCAAAGGCTGAAGGCCACTTCATCTCATAGATATGCAGGTTTTTAAAAAATATTTTTTTTCAAGGTGTTGCTTGCAGATGGGGGACTATGTTAGGAGACTCCAAAGGAAATCAATCACAATAGACTCAAAGCCCCATATAGTGCCTTCAGCGCCGTTTACCCCGGGGAAGGGCCTTCTTTACTTTAGTGTCATGATTTTAGTTATTTGTGTTTTTACTCAAGAGATAAATGATTTAAGGAGTTGCACAATAAGACCTTAAAGTGGTTCTAAAGTCAAGAAGGTTTTTTTTTATCTTAATGCATTCTATGCATTTAACATAAAAAGCCTTCTGTGTGTAGCAGCCCACCTCAGCACCCTAATACTTACTCGAGCCCCATCTCGATCTAGCACTGTTGCACGAGAGCCTCAGTTGTCCGGGACTCTCCCTTCTCATCGGCTGAGACAGCAGCGGGTGCCATTGGCTCCCACTTCTGTGAATCAGTCAGTGAGCCAATGAGGAGAGAAAGGGGGTGGGGCCGAGCCCCCAGGTCCATGTCTGAATGGACACACAGAGCAGCAGCTCGGGTGCCCCCATAGCAAGCTGCTTGCTATGGGGGCAGGAAGGAGGGGCCAGGAGCACCAGCGGGGGACCCTAAAAGAGGAGGATGGGGGCTGCTCTGTGCAAAACCATTACACAGAGCAGGTAAGTATAACGTGTTTGTTATTAAAAAAAAAAAAAAAACAAGACTTTAATATCACTTTAAGTTTAAATTAGTTATTTAGATTGCAAAAAGACTCAGGTCCATCAAGTGCACCCATGTCACCATAAACCTGTAAGTAAATGCCAAATACCACCTACAATTATTTCCTGTTTAGATTTATTTTTGCCTTTTTTATCTATGACTTGAGGTAATCGTAATATTAATACTATACAGTATTGACCAATATAATTTTCTAAATGTGATTAACATTTCTGTCTTCAGAATTCGCTGTATAGCATTCCTAGTTCTCCATATTAGATATCACACATTGTGTATTGTAGTAGTTTAGTTGCTGTTGATATTTTCTGTTATTTTGTTTTTGTCTTTTTGATGGAGGGGGGAGGGGGGAAGGGCTTCAGAGGTTAATCTGTGTTGGAGACGCACTTAAATCCGCCATTAATCTGCTTTTTGTTTTAAAGGAGGATGAGGAGGCTTCCAAAGAAGGGGAGGAGGATGAAGCTGAAGAGGATGGTATGTGATCAATCCCCCTTAATGCAGACGGCTTATGTTTGCAGTTTATAACGCTGAAAGAAGGACTTTGCATCTTCAGCATAAATGTTTTGGCAGTATGTTGCTGCTGTATTAAGGAATACACAGGTGTCGGGATATGGTGTCTGTTGCTGAGATTACACATAATTTTAGCCCCTTCTATATACAGTGCTTGGCATAAATGAATACACCCCTTTTGAATAGTAAGATTTTAATAAACACAAGAACAGTTTTCCAAAATTTTGACAAAACTGAGTTTTATAGAACATTTGTTTAGCTCATTACATGAAAGTAAGGTTAACAATAGAACTTATGCCCCCTACACACGAACGGAAATTCTGTCAGCAAAAGTCATATGAGAGCTTTTGGTCCAAAAATGCGACTGTGTGTCGGACTTTTGCTGGCGGAATTGAGAGCATGTTCTCAATTTTTCGGTCGGAAAAAGTTCCAATCTGAAATTCTGATCGTCGGTGCCAATTCCGATGCGCAAATTTCCTACGCGTGCTCGGAAACAATTCAACGCATGCTCGGAAACATTAAACTTCATTTTCTCGGCTTGTTGTAGTGTTGTAGGTCACCGCGTTCTTGATGGTCGAAAGTTCAGCGAACTTTTGTGTGACCGTGTGTATGCAAGCCAAGCTTGAGCGGAATTCCTTTGGAAAAACCATCCAAGATTTTTCTGACGGAAATTCCGCTCATGTGTACGGGGCATTACAGTGGAGGTCTAGGGCTAGAATTATTGCTCTCACTCTAATGTTCGTGGCATAAGATTACAAAGTCTTCAGTTTTACTCAAATTAGTTGATTGAAAAATGAATACACCCCACAACAAAAACTCCTCCATCTAGTATTTTGTATGACCGCCATGATTTATAAGGACCGCGCCTTCTAGGCATGGAATGAACGGCGATAAATCCAACATCAATCTTTTTCCATTCTTCAAGAACGACCTCTTTCAGAGCCTGGATGCTGGATGGAGAGTGATGCTCGTCTCTTCAGGATTCCCCCATAGGTGTTCCCTGATTGGGTTCAGATCAAGAGACATACTTGGCCACTGAATCACTTTCACCCGGTTCTTCTTCAGAAATACAACAGTGGCCTTAGATGTGAGTTTTGGATGGACTTGTCAGGACTCAGGAGACACGTGAGAGGAGAGCGGAGCGAAGAGGGGCGGGACGGGCCGGGAGTCACATGAGCGTATCGTACTAAGGGGAAATTCGGTATTAAGTGACATTGTTTTTTAAAAAGCACATACAGCGGGGGCACATTATCCATAGTAGCATAACATTTATTAAACGAAAGTAACTTTAAAAACAGTAACATTACACCTCTGGCTCCATGCTGACAGGTCCCTGGCTGGTTAGTGATGGCTGCATTTAATGGGCACAAGTGGCTGCGTTTGACGGGCACAGGTGGCTGCGTTTGACAGGCACAGGTGGCTGCGTTTGACGAGCACAGGTGGCTGCGTTTGACGGGCACAAGTGGCTGCGTTTGACAGGCACAGGTGGCTGCGTTTGACGAGCACAGGTGGCTGCGTTTGACGGGCACAGGTGGGTGCGTTTGACGGGCACATGTGGCTGCTTTTGACGGGCACATGTGGCTGCGTTTGACGGGCACAGGTGGCTGCGTTTGACGGGCACAGGTGGGTGCGTTTGACGGGCACATGTGGCTGCTTTTGACGGGCACATGTGGCTGCTTTTGACGGGCACATGTGGCTGCTTTTGACGGGCACATGTGGCTGCTTTTGACGGGCACATGTGGCTGCGTTTGACGGGCTCAGATGGCTGCGTTTGACGGGCACAGGTGGGTGCGTTTGACGGGCACAGGTGGCTGCGTTTGACGGGCACAGGTGGCTGCATTTGACGGGCACAGGTGGCTGCGTTTGACGGGCACAGGTGGCTGCGTTTGATGGGCACAGTCAGGCTGCATTTGATGGGGGAGGTTCAGTATTTTTCAGTTTGTTTGCACCCCCCAAATATATATTTTGAGAACCAGCTGCCACTGGTCAGCACAGAGACAGTACAGGGAACTTCACAGGGCTGTTTGTCATCTGTGGATTCTATCCCTTCTGACCTCCCAGTAGCCGTGTGTGTGAATGCCTGTACCCTGTAGTGCACCAGATTAGTGCACTTTTTTAAGGGAGTGAGGTTATTTTTAATTCAAAGCAGAGTTCCAGTCAATTTTTTGTTTATTAACTTCTTGGCATCCGCGCTATAGCCGAATGACGGCTACAGCGCGGACCTACATTCCCGGGAGGCCGTCATATGACGGCCTCCCCTGTGCACGCTCCCTGCGCGCGCCCTGTAGGGCGCGCGCCGGGCGCGTTGTGATCACCGAGTCTCTGAGACTCGGCTGATCACCGATCTGTGTAAGGGGCCGGTCCCGGCCCCTTACCATGTGATCAGCTGTCAGCCAATGACAGCTGATCACATGATGTAAACAAAAGATCGGTAATCGGTTTTTTTTTTTACTCACGCTGACAGCGCGAGTGGAAAAAAAAGCCGATCACCGGATCGGATGTGAGGGACATCGGTCCCCAAGTGGAAGAGGCACATCTGCCTCATCAGTGCCCAATTAAAGTGCCACCTAATAGTGCCCACAGTGCCACCTAACAGTGCCCACAGTGCCACCTAACAGTGCCCACAGTGCCACCTAACAGTGCCCACAGTGCCACCTAACAGTGCCCACAAGTGACACCTATCAATGCCCACAAGTACCACCTATCAATGCCCACCTGTAGTGCCAATCAGTGCCACCTGCCAGTGCTGCCCATCACTGCCACCCATCAGTGCCCATCACTGCCACCCATCAGTGCCCATCACTGCCGCCTATCAGTGCCCATCACTGCCGCCTCATCAGCGTACATCAATGAAGGAGAAAAATTACCCGTTTAAAATTTTTTATAACAAAATATAAAAAAATAAACTTTTTTTTAAAAAAAAAATTCAGTTTTTTACATTTTTTTAATAAAAAGTAAAAACCGCAGAGGTGATCAAATACCACCAAAAGAAAGCTCTATTTGTGGTGAAAAAATGATAAAAATTTCATTTGGGTACAGTGTTGTATGACCGCGCAATTGTCATTCAAAGTGCGTCAGCGCCGAAAGCTGAAAATTGGTCTGGATAGGAGGGGGGTTTAAGTGCCCGGTAAGCAAGTGGTTAAAAGTCAGCAGCTACAAAAAAAGTGCATCTTCTGACTTTTAATAAAAAGACACTCACCTGTCCCACAATCCAGTGACGTGGCCACCCAAACCCTCCCTTCTCTCCCCCGCCTGTCCACGGCGCTGGCAATACTACTGTGGGCATCCGGCTGTGATAGCTTGCAGCTTCACAGCCGGGTGCGCATGTCTCACTGCACTGTCCTGCATAGCTGGGCAATCTTTTGGGAACTGTGATGTGTCCCAGAAGATTGCAGGGTGGAAGGGCCGCCTAGGCGGCCCAAGTGGAAGTGGGAGCTTGTCGGTAATCGTGATACATCGCGGAATCGAATCGACCAGATAATCATATTTGAATAGAATCGTGAGACCAGTGAAGATGGGCACCCTTAAGCGGTACATCTCTGAATTAATGATACCATCAATGAAATGCAGCTCCTTGACACCAGCAGCACTTATGCTGCCCCCACAGGATACTGCCACCACCATGTTTCACAGTAGGCACCATGCAATCTTCTTTGTACTTCTCACCTTTGGATGCCATACAATTTTGAAGCTATCAGTACCAAAAACATTTATCTTGGTGTCATCACTCCAGAGTACGGAGTCCCAGTAGTCTTCTTGTTTTTCAGCATGGGCCCTGGCAAATTCTAGGCGGGCTTTTTTGTGCTTGGGCTTCAGGAGAGGCTTCCTTTGTGGACGACACCCATGCATGCCATTGCTCTGCAGTGTACGCCGTATTGTGTCTCGGGGAAACTCGCCCCAGTTTGGCTTTCTACTTCTTTAGCCAATTGCAGTATCCTTGCATGACGATTTTCTTCAACCCTTCTCATCAGGAGACGTTCCTGTCGTGGTGAGAACTTCCGTGGACGTTTCTGTGAGATGGTTGCAGTTCCATCTTTGTTACATTTTGTATCACTTTTTCTCCAGTATTCTGACTGATAAGTAAAGCTTTGCTGATTTTTTTTTTTTTTTTTTTTTTTTTTTTTTTTGTAGCCTTCATCTTTCTTGTGTAAAGAAATGATTCTTTTTCAGGCCTTGTGACATTTCTCTTTCATGTGGTGCCATTGCTGACAGCATGAAATGGGAGGGGTTTTCTTTAACCACTTGCCACACAGGCCAATTCTGACATTTCTCTCCAACATGTACAAATCATCATTTTTTTGCTAGAAAATTACATAGAACCCCCAAACATTATATATGTTTTTTTTTAGCAAAGACCCTAGAGAATACAATGGCGGTCGTTGCAACTTTTTATCTTGCACGGTATTTGCGCAGCAATTTTTCAAACGCGTTTTTTTTCTTTAAATAAACAGTTTTGTGCTTTTAAAAAAAACAGTAAAGTTAGCCTAATTTTATTTATTTTTTTGCATGATGTGAAAGATGAAGTTACGCTGAGTAAATAGATACCCAACATGTCACGCTTCAAAATTGCGCACGCTCGTGGAATGGCGCCAAACTTCGTTACTTAAAAACCCCCATAAGCGATGCTTTCAATTTTTGTTACTGTTTACATGTTTTGAGTTATGCCCCGTACACACGATCGGAAATTCTGCCAGCAAAAGTCCAATGTGAGCTTTTGGTTGGAAATTCTGACCGTGTGTACGCTCCATCGGACTTTTGCTGACAGTTTTTCAGCCAGCAAAAGATTGAGAGCAGGTTCTCTATTTTTCCAACGGAAAAAGTTCCGATCGGAAATTCCAATTGTCTGTAGCAATTCCGACGCACAAAATTCCTACCCATGCTCGGAAACAATTTGACGCATGCTCTGAAGCATTGAACTTAATTTTCTCGGCTCGTCGTAGTGTTGTACATCACAGCGTTCTTGACGGTCGAAAGTTCCGAGAACTTTTGTGTGACCGTGTGTATGCAAGCCAAGCTTGAGCGGAATTCTGTCGGGAAAAAAACATCCAAGATTTTTCCGACGGAAATTCCGCTCGTGTGTACGGGGCATTACAGAGGAGGTCTAGGGCTAGAATTATTGCTCTCACTCTTCGCAGCGATACCTCACATGTGTGGATTGTACACCGCTTTCATATGTGGGCCGGACTTACTTATGCGTTCGCTTCTGCGTGAGAGCACAAGGGGACAGGGGTGCTTTTTTTTTTTTTTTGTTTGACACTTTAAAAAAAAAAAATTTTGATCGCTTTTATTCCTATTACAAGGAATGTAAACATCCCTTGTAATATGAATATGGCACGATCGGTCCTCTTTACAGTGACATATGGGGTCAATAAGACCCCACATCTCACCTCTAGGCTGGGAAGCCTGAAATCCCCCCCCAAAAAAACGATCTCGGTTTCCCAGCCGGGTCGGCGCTGTTTGTTTGAATGCAGAGGCCGGGCGTGACGTCGTAACATCGCGCCCGGCCTCCGAACCATCTTAGAGACTCCAGAGACCATGCTGGAAATCTCTATCGTCACCATCTGGGGCTGGCGGATCCTGTTTCCGACTCACCGATGGAAGCGGTGAGTCGGTAGAAGTACCGGAGGGTGGCGGGGGGGGGCATCCCCTCTTGCTGCCCGTAAGAACAATCAAGCGGTGGAACAGCTGCTATGATCATTCTTGTGGTGTAGGGAATCACTGGCTGAAAAAGCTGATATCTGAATGATGCCTGTAGCTGCACCCATCATTCAGATATTCCCGCACAAAGTCAAGGACGTCATATGACGGCCGGCAGGCGGGAAGTGGTTAATCATTTCACGCCCAAGGATGTCATATGAGGACTTTGAGCGGTGATATCTGAATGATGGGTGCAGCTGCAGGCATCATTCGGATATCATATTTTTCAGCTGGCGATTCCCTACACCGCAAGAACAATCATAACGGCAGTTCAGCAGCTTGATCGTTCTTACAGGCGGCAGGAGGGGACATCTACGTGCTCGCCCGTGCGATCAGCAAGCCAGAGAAGGAATCCGCCGGTGCCGGAAGTTGAGCATAAAGATTTCCGGTGACCAGATGGTCCCCAGTCACCTCTATGACCTTCGGAGGCACAGGCGCAACATTATGACATCATGTCCAGGCCGGCAGAAGTAAACCTTGCTGAGGACTCTACTGTTTTTAATAATAAAAAAAAAAGTGTTTGAAAAATTACCGTGTGATGTAAAAAGTTGCAACGACCGCCATTTTATTCCCTAATGTCTCTATAATGTTTGGGTGTTCTGAATAATTTTCTAGCAAAAAAATTATGATTTTTACATGTAGGAGAGAAGTGTCAGAATATACCTGGCATGGAAGTGGTTATATACCCATTTAAAAAAAAAAAATTTGCCTACAGGTAAGCCTATAATAAAACCTGTACGGTTTAGGAGGTATTCACTTTGCATGCAGCCGCTGACGTCAGCACCGCATGTGCTGTGAATGCCCGGGCTGAAGGTCCGACAGACGTTGCCAGACCTTGCCAGGAAGAAGACTCCCGCGCGCAGTGTGAGTGACTTCATAGCGGCTCCAGCCACTCGCAGCGCCGGAGCCGCGAACCCGGAAGACACGCCAAGGGCAAAATGTCAGCTCCCACGGTGTGGACCGGCCTGCGATACTGGGACCTCGTTCTAAGGCAACTATTTCATAATGAGCTAGTATGCGGTGCATACTAGCTCATTATGCCTTTGCCTTACAGGGTTTTATTTTTTAACTTTTTTTTTTTTCTGCGGATATACAACCCTTTTAAGTAACGCCCTTTTATGATCACCTGCCTGCTGGACACCTATTTAATGAACAATTAGACTCGCCTGTAGTTGAATTCTTGTTAATTAGGGTTAGGTTTGTTGTGCAATATTTAGCTTTGCTCCGAAGACTTTCATTGGGGTGTATTCATTTTTGCAACATGGTCTTGAATTAATTTGTTAGGAAAAATACATTTTTGTGTGTACAAATTAACAAATCTTGGTTGCAATCAATGGCCTGCATTTGTGGGAGGATTTTGTAGTATAGTGTCGCATAGAAAATGTTGATTCTGAAAGAAAAGATTTTCTGACGGGCTGTACTCATTTATGCTGAGCTGTGTGTGTGAGTGATTTTATATATATATATATATATTCTCACATACACTATGCCTAAATTTATATATACATATAATTTAGGCATAGTGTGTGTGTGTGTGTGTATGTATGTGTATGTGTATATATATATATATATATATATATATATATATATATATATATATATATATATATATATATATATATATATATATATATATATATGTTTGTGTGTGTGTGTGTATGTATGTATGTATGTATGTGTGTGTGTATATATATATATATATGTGTGTGTGTGTATAAGTGAAGCATCTGTGATTTTTGTTTTTGTTTTTTGTTTTTTGTTTTTTCTGTAAGCATTGTATGTAGGTTTCAAAGTTAATTTCTTTCTTTTATGTGTAAGCAGGAAAAGGACAAAAGAGAAAACGGGACCTTGAGGACGAAGGAGAGGAGGAAGACTGAGCAGCCATTGGAAAAGGACAAAGTACAGGAGGAATGAGCCTCGGCACTTAGTGGAGAACTGAACCCCAAGACCCAATCAGAAAATTCTGTTGTAATTTGCTTTACTTTTTATTGACCCTACTCCTTTTTATTTCCTGTTTTGTAAGGTTGCTGTGTGCTGAACAGACACCGAGCAAGGAGAATCGTGCTTAGTATTTCTACTACTGCTCCTCAGTTTTATTTTTTAAATTATTTTTAAAGGTAAAAATTTTGTGTTTTGCACAGGCCCTCGTACAATCCAAGACATGCAGTCTAAAGCCCGTTTTTTTTCTAAATGTGTCTAGTTTTCTTTTTGGATGTGGTTTGACTTTGGTTACCCTTTTACTGGTTCGTAAGGAAAGTCTTAAAGCCGAAATTGGTGTTAACGTTTTTCCTGCAGCTCACTGTTGGTGAGTTAATCCTTCAGTCCTAGAAGCCAGGTGATTGGGTAGAAGAGTATGATGCAGCGATTGTACCACCTCCCCCTGTCTCCTGTTAACTGAACACCAGCATCTCATCCCCATAAACATAATCCAGTTGTTAGGAATACAAATTCTCAGATCCTATTTAGAGTGTTAGATGTGTGCGAAAAAAAAAAATATTATCAGGCCGTTGTCTTGTTATAATATGTGGGCGAAACGCGTAATGTCATGGAGATTCCAATCGCATAGCGGGTGATATATGAGCAGGTTGTTGTAGTTAGAGCTATGGAATTGGTTTTCTGACTTTACATTAGAAAATCGGGTGCACTATTTTTTTTTATTTTTTTTTGTATGTGCATCAGATGCAACGGGGGTTTGCTAGTATATCCTATCCAGTGATCTGTGTTCATACACCTCTAGATACGTTACATAGAAAGCAGTGTGGTGGAATAGCTAGTGAACCCACAGGACCAGTTAGTAAATATGGATCATGTAGCTTGGCAGTAGAGTCCATTACATTTTAGAAAAATAAGTGAGTGATGATTTTTTTTCCTTTTTAATTCTGGTTTTCTTTAGTCACACGTTTATGTTGTTATCAATTTCATTAATAGGCAGAAGGATTTCTGTAATGATCTCATTATACATGCGCTCATTGATCATGATCAGATTTTATTTCATTTTTTTTTGTCATGCATCGTCGTGCTTTTTTTTTTTTTTTTTTTTTCAGGCACAAACAGCAAAGTGTGGTAGCATACAGCAACCAATTGGAATTCGTCTTTTAACAATCAAACCTTTAGCAAATAGAAATCTGATTGGTTTTGTAATGGTTACTACACTGTACATTAGGACTGCTCTTGGCACTGCTTCACTGAACTGGTGTGCATGCAGCACTCTTCTAGGGCTTGGAAGCAGCGCATTCAGTGCAATATAAAAAGAAGAGAACGTAGCCATGTCCTCTCTGACCTTGTAACTTTGCACAGGCTTTATGCAGACCTAATATATTGATGTTTTAGGGAATTACAATAACACTGGAACCTCAAATCCTGATTGAGTATCCCAGAATGCGCTTTGATGACATGAGGTTTGTAAAGGGGAGAATATGGCACAGGTTATATAGCAGGATTAGACAGCAATGGTGGGATAGAGGAAACAAGTTCTTTTCAAGCGGAGTTCCAGGAATTCAGCCACTTTGCAAAAAAAGTGCAGGCACACTATGGGTTAAGTTCAAGGCGGTGCATGACATCACCTGAACTTATCTCTAATAATTAAAGAGGACCTATTCCTCTGCTTACCTCCAGGTGATGTGTGCAGTGTTTGGATACTCGCCCAGCCCCCCCCCCCCCCCCCCCCGATCCAGCGTTGTCCTGCTGACAGTCTTTTGTCAACAAGACACCGCTTGGTCCCACGCCACCATCTTACTTCTGACATTATCAAATGGTCCGCCAGCTCTTCCTGGTTCAGTCGGCGGGACCTCGCAATGACACACTGCTCCTTCTCACTCACCCTGACAGAGCATACACTAATGCTCAGGTTATGTGAGAGGGTAAAGGAGGCTCTCCTTTGCTGCCCATTCAGAGAAGCCTTTGTAATTTGTTAATGATTTCCTAGAATACAAGGGCTTCTGTGATTAGGCAGGAAGAGGGGAAGGGGCAGGCTTCACAGACTCTAATGCTGAAGATGCTTAGACCTGACAGGTTTATGGCTTTGGCGGAGCTTACACTGGTGCTCAGGACTGTGTGAGAGGAGAAATGAGGCTCACAGAGCTGCTATTACTGCCTTTCCCCTCTACTGCCCATTTAGAGAAGCCTTTGTAACTTGTTAATGAGTTACTAGAATACAAGGGCTTCTGTGATTGGGCAGGCATCACAGCTGCACAGACTCTAATGCTGAAGTTGCTGAGAGCTTAAAGGTTTTTGGCTCTGCCAGAGCATACACTGACCCTCAGGGCTTTGAAAGAGGCACACGGATCTCCTACGCCTGCCCCTTCCCTCTTCTGCCCATTCAGAGAAGCCTTTGTAAATTGGTAATTATTTCCTATAACACACAAGCTTCTCTGATGGGGCAGGAGGTGGAAAGGGGCAGGCATAGCAGCTGCTCCGACTCTAATGTTGAAGATGCTTAGACCTGAAGCATCAGCGTTGGGCTCCCTGAACTACAGCAATAGACGTCTTCCGGGAGTGAAATAGAGATAAGCCCAGGAGATGTCATGCTCCTCCTTGGATTTAACTCATAGTGTGCCTTCAGTTTTTACAAAGTAACTGAATTTCTACAATGCAGCTTTGAGTCTATCATATTACTGGCACATTCGTTTTATAGTAATAGGGATTGTTTATATATATATAACTGATTACATACAATTTATACTAAATATTATAGTTGAAAAAAATGGGTGGTCAGTATCCAGCATACTGGAAATAATGTAGCCTCTAGAGCAAATGAAGAGGAAAGTCATTCTTCTTACACATCCCACTTACATGCTGCATGTTCATGACTTCTTTTTTTTTTTTTTTATTGCTCCAGCACAGTATTCATCTTGTCATGTATGTGTCACGGCTCAGAGAGGTTCTGTTAGTGTGGTTAGGGAATCTTTCAGTTTCCAGTACTAATCTCATCTGATTTCTTACTTAGGAGTGACTGTCCTGTCTACTACAAATCACTAGTAGTCCGTTGGGGATTCTTCTTTTTTTTTCTTTTTTCTTTTTTTTTTTTTTTCTCCCAGGAAACCCAAACACTGCAATTTCTGTCTATTTGTCATTGGTAAATTTCAATAAACCTGTTTTTTACAGTTTTCTTGATTTATTAATGTATTTCATGTGTTCCTTTTTGGTACATTTTGGTCAATCCCATACCATTTAAATCTGATCTGCAGCTTTTAGTGACGTTTAACCACTTGACCTCCGGAATGTTTTACCGCCTCATGACCAGGGCATTTTTTGCTATTCAGCGCTACTTTAACTGGTAATTGCACGGTCATGCAACGCTGTACCCAAATGAAATTTTATATATATATTTTATAACATTTTGTTCAATAAAAATATTGAAACGTAAAGTAAAAAAACATTAAAAAAAAAAAATATATATATATTTTATACTTTGTTATAAAGCATATCCAAAAAAAAAATCTAAATTCTTCATAAGTTTAGACCAAAATATATTCTGCTACATGCCTTTAGTAAAAGAAAAAAAATCCCATTAAGGCTCCTTTCTAACCTATGCAGTTTGCTTTTTTTTTTGCAGTGCGTTTTTGCACACGTGATTTTTACCATGATTTGCGTCTTTTGTATCCTTTTATGCCTTTTTTTTCCCTGTCGATTTTTGTTCTTGTGCAGATTTTATAAAATGCAAATCGCGGCAAAAACAAACTACATGCTCTTCTGCAGCTTCTTCATTGAAGTCTATTGAACCAAATAAAAAGCACCATTTAGTATTTTTCAAAATAGTCCCTAACCCTTTCCAAAAACGCAGCAGCTGAAGAAAGTATAAATGTGAACGTGTTCCATAGGAAGCCATGTTAAAAGAACTGTACTGTAGTGCGTTTCTGCAAAAAACACCAAAAATGCATAAGTGTGAACCAGTGTCTACAAATGATGGTATGTGTGTCTATATATGTATGTATATGTATGTATGTATGTATGTACAGTATCTCACAAAAGTAAATACACCCCTCACATTTTTGTAAATATTTTATTCCATCTTTTCATGTGACAACACTGAAGAAATGACACTTTGCTACAATGTAAAATAGTGAGTGTACAGCTTGTATAACAGTGTAAATTTGCTGTCCCCTCAAAATAACTCAACACACAGCCATTAATGTCTAAACCGCTGACAACAAAAGTCAGTACACCCCTAAGTGAAAATGTCCAAATTGGGCCCAAAGTGTCAATATTTTGTGGAAGCCTCTTCTAAAGATGATGCACAAGAAAGCCCGCAAACAGTTTGCTGAAGACAAGCAGACTAAGGACATCGATTACTGGAACCATGTCCTGTGGTCTGATGAGACCAAGATAAAACGTATTTGGTTCAGATGGTGACAAGCGTGTGTGGTGGCAACCAGGTGAGGAGTACAAAGACAAGTGTGTCTTGTCTACAGTCAAGCATGGTGGTGGAAGTGTCATGGTCTGGGGCTGCATTAGTGCTGCCGGCACTGGAGGGCTACAGATCATTGAGGGGACCATGAATGCCAACATGTACTGTGACATACATGATCCCCTCCCTTCGGAGACTGGGCCGCAGGGCAGTATTCCAACATAAGGACCCCAAACACACCTCCAAGATGACCACTGCCTTGCTAAAGAAGCTGAGGGTAAAGGTGATGGACTGGCCAAGCATATTTCCAGACCTAAACCCTATTGAGCATCTGTGGGGCATCCTCAAACAGAAGGTGGAGGAGCGCAAGGTCTCTAACATCCACCAGCTCCGTGATGTCATGACTTTTGTTGCCAGCGGTTTAGACATTAATGGCTGTGTGTTGAGATATTTTGAGGGGACAGCAAATTTACACTGTTATACAAGCTGTACACTCACTACTTTACATTGTAGCAAAGTGTCATTTCTTCTGTGTTGTCACATGAAAAGATAGAAGAAAACGTTTACAAAAATCTGAGGGGTGTACTCTTGTGAGATAATGTATGTGTGTGTGTGTGTATATATATATATATATATATATTATATATATATATATATATATATATATAATATATATAGTGTGTGGAATTTACACAGCTATGACACTATACTGGTAATGGCAGTGATCAGCAACTTATAATGGGACTTTGATAGTGTGGGGGGCAATCTGGCGCTAACAGACCCTTGCTGGGAGGTACACTAACTGGCATCAATAGTGACACTAATACAGTGATCCGAATACCATATACTATAATAATGACACTGGCTGGGAAGGGGGTTAACTGTGCCTAACAAGTGTAATATATGCTGCTTTTTATTAACGGATCTAGCTGTTTTTCCTCTCTATTTTGCAGGGAGGAGAAACGGCTAGATCGCTGATCTGTGTACAGAGCCCTGTGTGTTTGTAAACCCAGGACTCCGTGCTGTGATTGGCTACAACAGATCTCAGCCATTAATCATTGGCCAAGGCCTGCTGACAAAATCTCCCTGTAGCCAGTGAGAGCCGGGTTAGTAGGGGGCACCCTAAGCAGTGACAGGCTAGATGATGTACATGTACGTGATCCACCCGCAGTAAATGCAATGTGGGTTGGAAGGGACTGGTTAAATAGTTTGTTTGGACCAAGCTATTCCTAACAAACTTACTTTCATGACCAGCTGCAGCGGCTGTATAAGCGATATAAAACTGTGTGTGGCCTCAGCTACATACAGTATACATCGCTGTGTTCCGGCAGTGGGATGTGAACTTCCAATCCCGCTCAAGTCGAACAAAGCTTCCACTGATGGACTGAGGTGGGCAGATGCCAACTCAGCCAATCAGAAGCTTTGTATTCATTCATAGAATACAAAGCTCCCTGTGAATGGCTGAGCAGCTCTCAGCCCAACTTTATTTTGTTCCAGAAGCGGGTCAGGAAGTTCTAACCCACTGCCAGAACACAGGCCTGTATATTGTATGTAGCTGAGGCTACTTATAGTCCATACAGAGTTGACAGCTGCTGCATCTGTTCGTGAAGGTGATAGTTTGTTTGAACCAGCTTGGTCCAAAGAACTTTTTTAAATGTCGCTAAACCTGGAGATCAGCGTCTTCGCCATTTTAGCTGTTGCCATGAAGGTTGAGCTGTGCGGCTACAAGACCTACCTGGGCCATGGGTGGCGGCGGTATGCCAGGACTGACGGCCAAGTATTCCAGTTCTTGAATGCAAAATGTGAATCTACCTTCCTTTCCAAGAGAAACCCTTGGCAAATCAACTTTTCTGTACAGACCAACACACAAAGGACTGTCAGAAGAAGTACAGAAAACTACTTGCCAAGCAGTTAAGAGGGCTATTACTGGTTCTTCTCTGGCTGAAATTATGGCCAAGAGAAACCAGGAGCCTGAAGTGTGAAAGGCTCAAGGGGAACAAGCAATTAGGACTGCCAAAGAGGCAAAACAGGCCACCAAAAAGACTGCTAAGGCTCCACCAAAGTCTGCACTCAAGCAGAAGATGGCCAAGCCAGTAAAAATGGAGGTTGGAGGAAAATGCTAAGCAACATGTTCTATTGGATGTGTTAATAAATTACTATTTTGAAAATAAGCTGGAGATTGGCCATGGCTGGATCTATGGGGGTGGGTGCTGGGGTGGGCTGTGCCCCCTAACCACCCCCCTCCACCCTGGATGCTCTGCCTGGCCACTGAGCTCCTTTCCCATCCCAGCACTGTACCCAGTACTCCCCCCCCCCCCCCCCCCCACACACACACACACACTACAGAGCTGAAATCACATTCTTTTACTTACAGCCACGATCTTCACCGGGTGTATCTGGCTACTGCAGCTACACTGCCGTTCCGTCCAGGGAATTTCACAGGTCAGAATATAGGCATGCACAGGCAACATAGCAGCCAGCTGCACCCTGTGAAGGTCGTAGCTGTATGTAAAAGAATGTGATTTCAGTGGTGTTCTCGGTCTTCTGCCTGTGGTGACCTCTGCCCTGCCAATACTGACCCCCTGTCCTCCACCCTGCTTACCCCTGTCCTCAGATCTTCCCCTGCTGACTTTCCGTTCTTTGCCCTGCTAACTCCCTGTCCTCTGCCCTGCTCCCTCCTGTCCTCTGCCCTGCTGACCCCTTCACACTGCCCTGCTCCCTCCCTGTACACTGCCCTGCTCCCTCCCTGTACACTGCCCTGCTCACTCCCTGTCCTCTGCCCCACTCCCTCCCTGTCTGCTGCCACGCTCCCTCCCTGTAAGCTTCCCTGCTCCATCCCTGTCCTCTGCCCTGCTCCCTCCCTGTACACTACCCTGCTCCCTCCTGTCCTCTGCCCTGCTGACCCCTGTACACTTCCCTGCTGACACCTAAACACTGGCCCGCTCCCTCACTGTACACTGGCCCGCTCCCTCCCTGTACACTGGCCCGCTCCCTCCCTGTACATTGGCCCGCTCCCTCCCTGTACACTGGCCCGCTCCCTCCCTGTACACTGGCCCGCTCCCTCCCTGTACACTGGCCCACTCCCTCCCTGTCCTCTGCCCTGCTCCCTCCCTGTCCTCTGCCCTGCTCCCTCCCTGTCCTCTGCCCTGCTCCCTCCCTGTCCTCTGCCCTGCTCCCTCCCTGTCCTCTGCCCTGCTCCCTCCCTGTCCTCTGCCCCGCTCCCTCCCTGTTCTCTGCCCCGCTCCCTCCTTGTACACTGCCCCGCTCCCTCCCTGTACACTGCCCTGCTGACCCCTGTACACTGCCCCGCTGACCCCTGTACACTCCCTGCTCCCTCCCTGTACACTGCCCTGCTGACCCCTGTACACTGCCCCGCTCCCTCCCTGTCCTCTGCCCTGCTCCCTCCCTGTCCTCTTCCCCGCTCCCTCCTGTCCTCTGCCCTGCTGACCCCTGTACGCTGCCCTAAAAAACCAAGAACCTCTGTACACTGCCCTACAAACTGCTGATCCTATCCTCTGCCCTGCTGATGCCTTGTACATTGCCCTACAGTGCTGATCTCCCATCCTCTGACCCGCTGACGGTTTTTGTTTTTTTTCTGCACCTCGACATCAGACAGGCTAGATCCAGACCTGAGATCAGCTTTACATTTCTGCACACACTACTATAGATCTATGGAAGGGTTATAGCATGTGGTTTCTGTCGACTCTGAAAGCTATTTAACCACCTCAATACCGGGCACTTACACACCCTTCCTGCCCAGGCCATTTTTCAGCTTTCAGCGCTGTCACACTTTGAATGACAATCTTGCTACACTGTAACCATGTGAAATTTTTATCATTTTCTTCACACAAATAGTTTTCTTTTGGTGGTATTTAATCACTTATGTGTTTTTTTTATTTTTTCCTAAAAAAAAAAAGACCAAAAATGTTGATCAGATCTTCCCCTGCTGACTTTCCGTTCTTTGTCCTGCTGACTCCCTGTCCATTGCCCTGCTCCCTCCTGTCCTCTGCCCTGCTCCCTCCTGTACACTGCCCTGCTCCCTCCCTGTACACTGCCCTGCTCCCTCCCTGTACACTGCCCTGCTCCCTCCCTGTACACTGCCCTGCTCCCTCCCTGTACACTGCCCTGCTCCCTCCCTGTACACTGCCCTGCTCCCTCCCTGTACACTGCCCTGCTCCCTCCCTGTACACTGCCCTGCTCCCTCCCTGTACACTGCCCTGCTCCCTCCCTGTACACTGCCCTGCTCCCTCCCTGTACACTGCCCTGCTCCCTCCCTGTACACTGCCCTGCTCCCTCCCTGTACACTGCCCTGCTCCCTCCCTGTACACTGCCCCGCTCCCTCCCTGTACACTGTCCCGCTCCCTCCCTGTCCTCTGCGCCGCTCCCTCCCTGTCCTCTGCCCCGCTCCCTCCCTGTCCTCTGCCCCGCTCCCTCCCTGTCCGCTGCGATGCTCCCTCCCTGTACACTACCCTGCTCCCTCCTGTCCTCTGCCCTGCTGACCCTTGTACACTGCCCCGCTCCCTCCCTGTACACTGCCCCGCTCCCTCCCTATACACTGCATCGCTCTCTCCCTATACACTTCCCTGCTCCCTCCCTGTCCTCTGCCCTGCTCCCTCCCTGTCCTCTGCCCTGCTCCCTCCCTGTCCTCTGCCCTGCTCCCTCCCTGTCCTCTGCCCTGCTCCCTCCCTGTCCTCTGCCCTGCTCCCTCCCTGTTCTCTGCCCCACTCCCTCCTTGTACACTGCCCCGCTCCCTCCCTGTACAATGGCCTGCTGACCCCTGTACACTGCCTGCTCACTCCCTGTACACTGCCCCGCTCCCTCCTGTCCTCTGCCCTGCTGACCCCTGTACACTGCCCTACAAACTGCTGATCCTATCCTCTGCCCTGCTGATGCCTTGTACATTGCCCTGCAGTGCTGATCTCCCATCCTCTGACCCACTGAGATTTTTTTTTTTTTCTGCACCCCGACATCAGACAGGCTAGATCCAGACCTGAGATCAGCTTTACATTTCTGCACACACTCTACTATAGATCTATGAAAGGGTTATAGCATGTGGTTTCTGTCAACTCTGAAAGCTATTTAACCACCTCAATACCGGGCACTTACCCCCTTCCTGCCCAGGCCATTTTTCAGCTTTCAGCGCTGTCACACTTTGAATGACAATTGCGCGGTCATGCTACACTGTAACCATGTGATATTTTTTATCATTTTCTTCACACAAATAGAGTTTTCTTTTGGTGGTATTTAATCACTTCTGGGTTTTTTTATTTTTTCCTAAAAAATAATTTAAAAAAAAGACCAAAAATGTTTAAAAAAAAGTTTTTATTAGTTTCTGTCAGTAAATTTTGTAAATAAGTAATTTTTCTCCACTGATGGGCACTGATGAGGCAACACTTATGGGCACTGATAGGCTGCACTGATGAGATGGCACTTATGGGTACTGATGAGGAGGCACTAATATGCCGCACTTATGGGCACTAATAGGTGGCACTATGTGGCGCTTATGGGTGGGCTTGGTGGACACAGGTGGCACTGATGGGCATTAGTGGGCAGCACTTATAGCCAGCACTGACTGGCATCACTTGTGGGCACCGATTGCTGGCACTTGTGGGTACTGATTGCTGGCACTTGTCGGCAAAGGTGGGCACACATTTCTGGCACTGGTGGGCACTTAATTGTAATCGGGGCACTAATGATCAGTGTCCTGATTACATCCCTAGATGTCCTCTGTGAGGAGATGCTGCTAATCGGCTCTCCTCTCCTCACACTCTGTCAGCGCGAGGCGAGGAGCGCCGATTACCGGTGTCTCCGTGTTTACATAAGGACACAGCCCATCACATGGTTAAAAAGTCGCGGCCGCGGCTCTTTACAGGGATCGGGGTCACGCTGCGTCCTAGCAACACGGTACGGGCGTGGGAGAGCCGTTGTTCTGGGAAGCTGTCATGTGACGTCCACCCAGAACGAGAGCCGCACCACCCAGCCGTCATTTGACAGTGGGGCGGGCGGCAAGTGGTTAAAGAGACAATGGGGGTTATTTACTAAAGGCAAATCCACTTTGCGCTACAAGTGCACTTGGAAGTTCAGTCGCTGTAGATCTGAGTGGAAGATCTGAAATGAGGGGAAGCTCTGCTGATTTTATCATCTTGCCCATGCAATACAAATTGTCTCTGCAAAGGCCTCCCCTAACCCCCTTATTCTTATGATCTTACCTCCTCTGCATCTCCAAGATGCGAGATAAAATCTCTTTAAGCACTTGCTGACCACTGCACACCGATATACGTTGGCACAATGGCAGCGGTGGGCAAATGGGCGTATCTGTACGTTCCCCTTTAATTGGCGGGGCTAGCAGACTCTCTGTCCGCCGGTGTCCTGGCGATCGTTTCACAGGGCTGCAGAACGGGGAGATACCTATGTAAACAGGGCATTTCCCCATTCTGCCTAGTGACATGACAGAGATCTACTACTCCCTGTCATTGGGAGCAGTGATCGCTGTCATGTCAGTGGTAGCCCATCCCCCCCACAGTTAGAATCACTCCCTAGGACACATTTAACCCCTTCATTGCCCCCTAGTGGTTAACCCCTTTCCTGCCAGTGTCATTTACACAGTAATCAGTGCATTTTTATAGCACTGATCGCTGTATAAATGACAATGGTCCCAAAATAGTATCAAAAGTGTCCGATGTAACCACTAAAATGTCGCAGTCACGATAAAATCGCAGATCGCCGCCATTACTAATAAAAAAAATTAATAATAAAAATGCCATAAAACTATCCCCTATTTTGTAGACGCTATAACTTTTGTGCAAACCAATCAATATACGCTTATTGCGATTTTTTTTTTTTTTTTTTTTTTTACCAAAAATATGTAGAAGAATACATATCGGCCTAAACTGAGGGAAAAAAAAAGGTTATATATATTTTTGGGGGATCTTTATTATAGCAAAAAGTTAAAAAAATAGCTTTTTTTTCCAAAATTGTCGCTCTTTTTTTGTTTATAGCGCAAAAAATAAAAATCGCAGAGATGATCAAATACCACCAAAAGAAAGCTATATTTGTGGGGAAAAAAGGACGTCAATTTTGTTTTGGTGCAACGTCGCTCGACCGCGCAATTGTCAGTTAAAGCGGCGCAGCGCCGAATCGCAAAAAGTGCTCTGATCAGGAAGGGGAGTCAAATCTTCTGGGGCTGAAGTGGTTAAAAGCAATGTAGAGGATTACAATGTGTTTGATAGCATTACTCGAGTTCTGTGTTCATTTTGTACCTGCTGCTCGACACTGCTTAGTATTCAGAGCCCTGTAGCTTTCTTTTTTCAGAAAGCGGACGTGGTGGCTGCTTAGAGTGCATTATGTTCTAACGCGGGTGCTCTTTATTGTTTCTGGAATCCAGCACAGCACTTCCCTGAGCTGAAATGCGGAGCGATGGGTCAGTGTGAGGATTTATATTGCAGGCCTTTACCGAGGAAGGGAACACAAATGTTTCTAAAGTGGGTCCAAAGGTAAAAGGTTTTTTTTTTTTTTTTTTTTAACCTTAACCCCCTCCCGCCTAAGCGTAAAGCAAATGTTAATGCCTAAGCATAATTTTGCAACTTTGATAGTAAAAAGTGTCACTTAAGGTCAGATTTGTCTTCCGCTATGTCGCAGTCCCGCTAAAAATTGCTCATCACCAATATTGCTAGTTAAAAAAAAAAATGAAAAGGCCATAAATCTATCCCGTAGTGTGTAGACGCTATAACTTTTGCGCAAACCAATCAATGTACGCTTATTGGGATTTATATGTAACAGAATACATATTGGGCTAAATTGATGAAGAAATTTGATTTTTTTTTTTTTTTTTGGATATGTATTATAGCAGAAAGTACAAAATATTGTTTGTTTTTTTTCAAAATTGTCGTTTTTTTTTTTTTGTTTATAGCGCAAAAAATAAAAACCTCAGAGGTGATCAGAAAGCTCTATTTGTGGGAAAAGAAGGACATCAATTTTATTTGGGTACAGCATTGCACGACCGCGCAATTGCCAGTTAAAGTAATGCAGTGCCGTATCGCAAAAAATAGCCTTTAAGGGGGTAAATCCTTCAGCCTTTACCATCGCTATGAGTTCCAGTCATATTTTTGTTTATTAAAAGTCAGCAGCTACAAAAAGTGTAGCTGCTGACTTTTAATAAACAGCCACTCACCTGCCCCACGGTCCAGCGGTGCACTCACCGCAGCCATGTTCTCCCCATCTCCTCCCTCGGCGCCGGCATCTCTACTATAGGTACCCAGCTGTGACAGCTTGCGGCTTCACAGCCAGGTGCCCACTGTGCATGCGCGAGCAGCGCTGCGCTCTGTGACTGGTCCCGAAGTCTTCTAGGACCTGTCGTGTACCAGAAGACTTTCGAGAAGGAGAACTTCCGGAGCGGAAGTGGGAGCAGGTACCTGTCAAAATCGGGTACCTGCGCCCCCCCCCTCCCCAAAAGCTCAGTTTTACAAACAGGGGTCAGGGAGGAGGCCTTAAAGCAGAAGTTCTACTTTTGGGTGGAGCTCCGCTTTAACGGCTAACTGACCCATTGAAACATGATGGCTCAGTGTCTGCAGAAGTCTACATTTATCAAGGTATAGCTCGTAGTTCACAATAGTAAAAGATCATTCGGGGCTGTGTGATCTATCTGCTGGGGTTGTGTATGTTAGTAAGAAGCCACAGATCGTTCACACAGCCCATCAATGCTGACTGATCTGTTTTGCATGGCAGTGCTGGTCTACAGAGCGGCTCCTGTTGCCAGAGATCGATGTTGTCACTTACAATTCTGTCTTTGCAAAAAAGAACTGTCTTAACCGCTTGCCGACCAGCCCTTGTCATTATACTGCGGCAGGTTGACATGGCTGTGCAAATCTCCGTAGGTGTACATCGGCAGCTTTAAGAGCAATAGCAGGCGCGTGCGCCCGGGGCTGATGCGCGTGGCCAGAAGCCGCGATGTACACCAGCCACCTGCGATCGCTCCACAGAGAGGCAGAACGGGGGAACTGTCAATGTAAACAAACAGATCCCCGTTCTGCCAGGGGAGTAGAGAGAGATCGTCTGTTCCTAGTGATCAGGAACAGCGATCTGTCTCCTCCTCCAGTCAGTCCCCTCTCCCCCACAGTTAGAAACACCTCCCTAGGGAACACTTAACCCTTTGATCGCCCCCTAGTGTTAACCCCTTCCCTGCCAGTGACATTTACACAGTAATCAGTGGCTATTTTTAGCTCTGATCGCTGTATAAATGTCAGTGGTCCCAAAAAAGTGTCAAAAGTCTCCGATCTGTCCGCCGCAATGTCGCAGTCCCGCTAAAAATCGCTGATCGCCATTACTAGTATAAAAAATAAAAATGCCATAAAAATATATCCCCTATTTTGTAGACGCTATAACTTTTGCACAAACCAATCAATATACGCTTATTGCAAAAAAAAAAATTTACCAAATATATGTAGAAGAATACATATTGGCCTAAACTGATGAAGACATTTGTTTTTTTGTTTTTTTAATGTGGGGGATATTTATTATAGCAAATAGTTAAAAATATTGTTTTTTTTTTTTTTTCAAAATTGTCGGTCTTTCTTTGTTTATAGCGCAAAAAATAAAACCCGCAGAGGTGATCAAATACCACCAAAAGAAAGCTCTATTTGTGGGGAAGAAAGGACATAAATGTTTGCGTACAGCGTCGCACGACCGCGCAATTGTCAGTTAAAGCGACGCAGTGCCCTATCGCAAAAAATGGCCTGGTCATTAAGGGGGTAAATCCTTCCAGGGCTGAGGTGGTTAAAGTCCCACCAAAATCTTTAAACTGTTGTTTTTTTTTTCCACCAGGGGACCCAAGTGCATGTAGCACAGGCACACGAAGAGCTTGTAGGGATTTTCCATGCCTAGTGTTAATTTCCTGGTGCACCCAGGCAGCTGGGCATTTGAGGGGTACGTTGTACGCGCATGCGCAAGTAAACACTGATGCAAAGAAGCAGCTGCATTTCCAGCCTACAGCCATTCACATGGCAAGCTGTACGCAGCACTTGCGTCTCCCGGGGGGGGGGGCAGGAAATGTTATGCTAGACATAGAAAATGGCTGTAAACTCTGTGTGCATGAACAGGCAGTTCTTTGAGCAGTTCCTTGTGGTAGGGCCACACATTTAAAAATTGCCAGTTTAGTGCCAGGGGATGGTGAGTTGTGGAAAAATGGGACAGACTTACCAAGAACAGGTTTGCTGTCCCGCTTCTATATATATATATTTTTTTTTAGAGTGAGGAAACTTTCCTACAAAGTTTCCTTCTCCCTTTGCCTCCACCCCTCTAAGTAGGTCTAGTCCCCAATCTCCCCCACCCAAAATAGCTATACTTGCCTTGATCTCACAAGGTCCGTGTGTCAGGGCTGGGCTCAGCCCTCCCTTCTCAGTGCTCAGGTGTCGGTAAATTGCCAGCACTCATCGTTCCACAGTGACTCACCTGGTGATCATTTCCTGCTCGTCAGCTAGCCCCTTATGGCTATTTAAACGGCCTGGCTCATTCCTTCGGTGCCTTTGCCTTGGTCAAACATATCTGCAAACGCTCTGCTGTGTTCCTGTTGAAGACTTGCCTGGCTGACGTCCCTCCTGGTTCCTGATCCTGTCTGCTGCCTCCAACTACGCTGGCTTTCTGATTTACTGGGTTGAAAGGTGTGATTTTTACGGCATTTTCTGTCTCCGTCTGATTCATGGTTCCTGACACCGTGGCATTGTTTACAACACTCAGCCAGCTTTCTGATCTGACGTCTGTAGCTGTGCAGTTCGGCCCCATGGGTCCCTAGTGGGCTGGGGTATGGATGATGCTGAACTGCACGGATGTTGGAGGGACAGTTTTCTTACCCTTTAAGAAACGTGCCATTGTCCTTTATAGTCCAGTCAGAAACGACCTTTCCTGATCATACCGTATAGGACACTGGCTTCAAATATCTCATATGACTAGAAAAAAAAAAAAAGAGGGCTGCATGGACATCCCTCTAAATCAGTGGTCTCCAAGCTGTGACCCTTTGCTTGCCTTTATCTGGCCCTTGGGACACCAGTGATGGGCACCATTCCTCCCACTGACGCCATTAATGGGGTATTATTCCTTCCACTCATACCAAGATTAAGGCACCATTCCTCATACTAAAACCAATGATGGTGGGCATTGTTTATTCCCATGGATGCCAGGGCATTTTCTACATTCACTGGTTATAGTCTGGCTCCACTAAAGCTTGAAGGCCAGTAAGCTGGCCCTTTGTTTAGAAAGTCTGGAGACCCCTGCTCTAGATAACTCCTCTAACTCCCAGCTAGCCTCAGTTTTGGCTAGTTTCCTTAGGTGGTAGACCTCCTCCCTCCCCTTACTGAGAGAAGCCTGCCCCTCTGGGGAGGGAAGGGGCTGGTGCCCATCGTGAAGAGAAAGGTTAATGGCATTTTGGCACTATTTAGATGTCTTACCGTCCTTCTTTCAGCCCCGGTTCACATATATACGATGCAGGAAACGCTGAATCCTGAGCGTTTCCCAGGCCGCATTGAAATTGCACTCCATTCATGTCATCTGCCACTGTTGTCAATGTTAAAATAATGACACCCCAAAACAGGTTGCAAAACGCAGTGCAATTACAAGAATCAGATCGCATGGGTGTTCCGATTCCGGTGCGACAAAAAAAAAAAGAAAGATGGCCGCACCTTTTTCGTGCGGTGCAAAATAAGCCCATACAAAATGAATAGGCTCAAACTGCACTGCAAAGAATCACATGCGATTTGAATAGGAATGCAGTGCAATTCCTAACCGAATCGCATGCGGTGTCGTGCACTGCACAAGTGTGAACCCAGGCTCGAGTTAAGGAACGACAGATGTGTACAGGTTTAGGCTGGGTTCACACTATTGCCAATTCGCATAGCAGCAGATTGTGACCGGCTCTCTATGGAGCCGCTTCGCACATCTCTGCAGCGGTTCTAGTGCGAATTGCACAGGAGCCCTGTGTGTCTTGGTCCATTTCAGGTTCGAATTCAGCCAAAAATTTGGTCTGGAATCAGACCTGAAACGGTGATTTGAGACGCACCGGACTCCTGCTGTGAGCCACTGCGTTCTCCAGTGTGAACCCAGCCTTAATAAACAACTGGACAGATTTGTCGTCGGGTTCAGGGACTCTTGGGCCTCCGTAGGAGATGTTTTGGTGCACCGTAAGATCAGTTCAAGCTAATTTACACCTTCCACCCCTCCAGATTCTACTCGCGCATGTCCCAGGATTGAGCAGGAGGGTATCTCTGTAATTTTTCTCTGTGACCAAGCCCCGGTGAGCATCAGCAGGCGTGGCCGGAGCAGCATTGGCTAAGGCCACATACTGTAAAAGCATTGGGTCTAATAGACCCCAGATCTCTCATCTGCCCTTTAAAAGCATCTGATCACACCAAGATCAATGTAATCAGATGCTTTCCCAAGCCAAAAAATGGAGCTGTTTACATCCAGCAAAACCAGAAGTGGCAAAATACTCTGTGCTTCTGGTTTTCTAGGATGGATGGTCCCTTTTGCCTTTTAAAACCGCTTCGGATACTCTTGAAATGTGGTCATACAAGTTCTGAGTTGCCAACAGAGATGACATTGTGGCTTTCAGACTTCTTGTCTTCCTCCGGGGGGGGTGAATCCCCTGGGGTCTACAAAGTGAGGTGATAAGCGACTCCTCAGACTAGATTACAAGGAAGCGTTATCCTAAGTGACAGTTACAAGCACAGCTCTAATGGTGAATCATGATCGCTCGTCTGTCATTTAGCGGTATCTGTCATCTATATAAGAGATGTTTCATTTAGTACATGGATCTGATTTAGCAGCGTTATTTAATGTAAAAAGAGGAATCGTCTCAAAAGTGACAGGAAATGGCAGATAGGACAAGGTACGTCAGCAAAAAGGAAAAATAGCCTTGAATCAAAGCTTACTGATGTGCTAAGGCAGTGGCCTCCAAACTGTGGCCCTTTGATGCCTTTTATCCGGCCCTTGGGACACTATTCCTTACACTGACCCCAACAATGGGGCAATAATTCCAGCACTGACACCAACGACGGGGGACTATTCCTCCCACTGACACCAATGATGAGGCACTATTCCTCCCACTGATAACAATAACGGGGTACTATTCCTCCCACTGACACCAATGATGGGGGACTATTCCTCCCACTGATACCAATGATGGGGGACTATTCTTCCTACTGAAACCAATGATGGGGGGGACTATTCCTCCCACTGATACCAATGATGGGGGGGGGACTATTCCTCCCACTGACACCAATGATGAGGGGACTATTCCTCCCACTGATACCAATGATGGGGGGGGACTATTCCTCCCACTGACACCAATGATGAGGGGACTATTCCTCCCACTGACACAAATGATGGGGGACTATTCCTCCCACTGATACAAATGATGGGGGACTATTCTTCCTACTGATACCAATGATGGGGGGGGACTATTCCTCCCACTGATACCAATGATGGGGGGGGACTATTCCTCCCACTGACACCAATGATGAGGGGACTATTCCTCCCACTGATACCAATGATGGGGGGGGACTATTCCTCCCACTGACACCAATGATGAGGGGACTATTCCTCCCACTGACACAAATGATGGGGGACTATTCCTCCCACTGATACAAATGATGGGGGACTATTCTTCCTACTGATACCAATGATGGGGGGGGACTATTCCTCCCACTGATACCAATGATGGGGGGGGGGGGAACTATTCCTCCCACTGACACCAATGATGAGGGGACTATTCCTCCCACTGATACCAATGATGGGGGGGACTATTCCTCCCACTGACACAAATGATGGGGGACTATTCCTCCCACTGACACCAATGATGGGGAGACTATTCCTCCCACTGACACCAATGATGGGGAGACTATTCCTCCCACTGACACCAATGATGGGGGGACTATTCCTCCCACTGACACCAATGATGGGGGGACTATTCCTCCCACTGACACAAATGATGGGGGACTATTCCTCCCACTGATACAAATGATGGGGGACTATTCTTCCCACTGATACCAATGATGGGGGGGGGGGGACTATTCCTCCCACTGACACCAATGATGAGGGGACTATTCCTCCCACTGATACCAATGATGGGGGGGGACGACTATTCCTCCCACTGACACAAATGATGGGGGACTATTCCTCCCACTGATACCAATGATGGGGGACTATTCCTCCCACTGGCCACAGTCCAGCCCCCTAAAGCTTAAACAACAGTAAACCTGCCCTTTGTTAAAAAAGTTTGGAGACCCCGGGTCTAGAGAAACGATAACATAGCCCTGGTCTTAGAAGAAAACCAGCACTGAGAAAAAATATAAATACATTTGCTGGTGTCTTTCTGAAATGCTGGTTGCCTGGCTTTCCCTGGCTTTAATAAGGTGATGGGGTACTATTCCTCCCACTGATACCAATGATGGGGCACTATACCTCTCAAAGACATGAACGATGGGGATTTTTTCCTCCCACTGATACCAATGACGAGGTACTATTCCTCCCACTGACACCAATGATGGGGCACAATTCCTCTCAAAGACACTAACAATGGGGATTTTTTTCCTCCCACTGACTAACGATGGGGCACTATTCCTCCCACTGATACCAACAATGGGGTATTATTCCTCCCACTGACACTAACGATGGAGCACTATTCCTCCCACTGATACCAACAATTGGGTATTATTCCTCCCGCTGGTACCAATAATGGGGCAAAATTCCTCCCAATGATGGGGCACTATTCCTCCCACTGATACCAACAATGGGGTATTATTCCTCCCACTGACACTAACGATGGAGCACTATTCCTCCCACTGATACCAACAATGGGGTATTATTCCTCCCACTGGTACCAATAATGGGGCAAAATTCCTCCCAATGATGGGGCACTATTCCTCCCGTTGACACCAACAATGGGGCAATTATTCCAGCACTGACACCAATGATGGGGCACGATTCCTCCCACTGACACCAATGATGGGGCACGATTCCTCCCACTGACACCAATGATGGGGCACGATTCCTCCCACTGACACCAATGATGGGGCACGATTCCTCCCACTGACACCAATGATGGGGCACGATTCCTCCCACTGACACCAATGATGGGGCACGATTCCTCCCGCTGACACCAATGATGGGGCACGATTCCTCCCGCTGACACCAATGATGGGACACTATTCCTCCCGCTGACACCAATGATGGGACACTATTGATCTTTTATTAAAAGAATCAAGCAACCAATTTTATACAAAAGTAAAAAACAAAACCATAGTACAAAACTTCAACAGAAATCCAAGGAATACACATCCATGTTCAGAATATATACAATATATACATAATCCGTTACCAAAACTATTTACATAAAGCAGCAGAGAAGGCCTAAGAGGCACAACCCATCACCTATGTACGCAGCCATTTATCAAAAATTAATCCAAAAAAATAATAATCTAGGGTGATAAGAGACAGACAGCCACACCCGGGAAAGAGACTCCTGGCAGTCAGGGAGGCTTGAAACCCCTCCACGCCTTCAACCAAGCCCCCTGACTCTGCTTGTCTCTCTCAAGTACCCGAATCTTCTCCACCTCATGCAGAATGTCATACACCACCACCTGAACAGGAAGGATTTTACGCCGAATGCTGACCTGACACCGTGCGTTCCAAGTGAAATAACGGACTACTAGGCTAACTAGAAAAAGTGTATCTAAACAAAAAACACCACCAGTATTGAATGCTCCGTACACCCACTCAGCATAACCCAGCCCGGAGAGGAAAGGAACACCAAGGGCCCGCCCCACCTGTTTGTACACCTCTATGTTAAAAGGGCAATGAAGCAGAAAATGGTCCATAGTCTCCTCCTCACCTGCACATTCCTCCCGAGGACAGCTACGATCCACCCCACTGCGGAATTTCAAATTGCCCCTAACATAGAGCCTCCCATGGAAGCACATCCAGGCCAGATCCCTGAATTTAGGAGGTACTCTGTCCAAATTAATAAGTCTTAACCCTGCCCTCAAAACTGGGCCTGGGCAATCCCTTAAGGCCAGTGGGTCATGAAAGACTTCACTCAAGACTCGACTCATAAGGACTTTCCTCGGAACCGATCTGAGATCTTCAGCCGACAATCGCCACTGCCGTAATAACTTCAGGCACGGAGCGACATAGGCTGGTAGCTGACCACGATGACCCCTGAGATTCTTCACTTGGCCACCTTCTTCCCAAAGTCGCAGAAAAGGCCTAAACCAAGATCTAAAAATGCCTGCCCATCCAGGAGGTTCCACTGCAAGCATATTACCAATATTAAACGTGAGAAAAAGCAGTGAAAAGAAAAGAACTGGGTTGACCATACCTAAGCCACCCTCCCTCCTGGATAGATAAGTGACATTCCTCTTGATGGGGTTCAGTCTGTTCCCCCACAACATCTGGAAGAACACACTACTGACCCTAGCATAGAGAGACACTGGCAAGATGCAGACAAAGCTGACATACAAAAAGATCGGAATCAGGTAAGTCTTAATCAGATCAACCCTTTCCCTCATAGATAACTTCCATTTCTTCCAGCTGACCACCTTAGTATTGGCAATTTCCAGTCTGCCTTCCCAGTTTTTGAGGCCATAATCGCCGGGTCCAAATTCAATGCCTAGAATCTTAATTCTTTCCTGGGGCACTGGAAAGGTGTCCGGGAGATCAAAACCCTCACCTTCCTTTCCCATCCAGAAGACTTCACTCTTTTCCTGATTGATCTTGGAGCCTGATGCTTCAGAATACCATGATGTCAGAGAGACCACCTCCTCTGCTTCATCCGCCCCGGTGACAATCACTGACACATCGTCCGCATAGGCAACAACCCTCAAAGGCGGCTCACCCGGGAGACCCACTGGTACCCCACACAACATGCTGCTCTCTAGCCTCCTGATGAAAGGGTCGATTGCAAACACATAGAGCAGGGGACTCAGGGGACAACCCTGGCGCACCCCGGAGCCAACCTCAAAGGACTGCCCAACCCAACCATTAACAAGAGGAAAGCTTTCTGCCCCCTTATACAAGACTTTTAACCAATCGACAAAACCACCCGGCAGACCGTACTTACTAAGGAGCAACCACAGGTACTCATGGTTGACACGATCAAAAGCCTTTGCCTGATCCAATGTCAGCAAATACTTTCCCCAGCCTGCAGCCCTGCACCGCTCCAAGGCCTCCCGGACAGCTAAAACCGCTGTGAAGGTGCACCTACCCTGGACCGAACAGTGCTGATGGCGAGAAAGCAAAGACTCTGCTACTGACGATAGGCGCCAGAAAAATATCTTTGCCAGTATCTTTCTATCGACATTAAGAAGGCTGATGGGGCGCCAATTCTCAATCATCGAAGGATCTTTACCCTTTGAAAGAAGAATCACAGCCGAGTGCCTCATGGAAGGGGGAAGTACCCCCTCAGCAAGGCAACTGTTAAAAACCTCTACCAAATGTGGGGCCAGAATAGACTTAAAGGCTTTGTAAAACTCAGCCGTCAAGCCATCCGGTCCAGGTGACTTTTTGATGGCAAGTTGTTCAATTGCCCTCATCACCTCTTCAACTGTGATCTCCTCTGTCAAATTCATCAATGGGACATCTTCATCATTTAGACCTGGAGTAGAGTCCAAAAAGCCTTCCATCTTGTCACGGTCAAGCTCTTTCCTCCCAAGAAGGTCAGCATAAAAGGACCTCACGACCTCCAGAATCCCTGACCTGGACTTTGTCAAGGAACCTGTACTGTCTTTAAGGCCAACGACCGTTTTAACAGCTACACCTTGTTTGCAGTTCTGGTAAGGGTCAGGCGAGTGGTACTTCCCATAGTCCCTCTCCAGAACCAAAGAGGCATGCCGGTCATATTGACACTTCCTGAGAAGGAGTTTCACTTCGGAGATTTCCCCAGGATCTCCACCTCTCGAGACAAGAATATCCAGCTTCCTCCGTAAACGTTGGTAGGTCATGTATTTATTAAACTGCTTTCTATTGGCTAGGCCCCTGAAGAATCCAGCGATCCTCTTTTTGGTCAGCTCCCACCACTCAGCCTTGCTGCTACAAAAGTCCAGGATGGTCACCTGTGCCTGAAAGAATTCCTCAAAGGATTGTCTAACATGTTCTTCCTTGAGTAGAGTCGAATTCAATCTCCAGATGCCCTTACCCCTCTGAGGGGCGTCTGAAGCATTCAGGACCACAGATAGCATACAGTGATCAGAGAACTCTACTGCCTGCACCACTGGGGGTGAGAAAGCAGAGGTCTCCTTCAAAAAAAACCTATCTATTCTACTCTGACTATTACCTCGATGAAAGGTGAACCCAGTGTCATCCGGGAGGTGCTTAATGTGCACATCCACAAGACCAGCATCCCTAACCATACTATTTAAAAAAACGCTATCATATCCCAGCCTGTCCTTGAAGTCCTTCCTGTCCTTGGGCCTAGTTACTGTATTAAAGTCACCTCCAAAGACCACTTGCCGGGATGTAAAAAGAAATGGCTTGATTCTTGTAAAAAGGCATTTCCTGTCCCACTTTGTGTGCGGCCCATAGACATTAATTAGGCGCAGGTCCTGCCCTCCCACAAGGACGTCTAAGACCATACATCTCCCAATCTCCACCTCAATAACCCGCCGGATAGTTACCATGCCGGTTTTAAACAACACCGCCACACCGCCGTAAGGCTCGGCCGCAAGAGACCAGTAAGATGGACCATACCTCCACTCTCTCTTGGCCATATGAATATCTGCCAAGGAGGTGAGCCTAGTCTCTTGCAAAAATAAAATTTCAGCATCTAATTGGCTGAACAAAAAGAAGGCCATAGAACGAGCTCTTACTGACTTAATGCTGGCGACATTTATTGTCACCACTTTTAACGGAGGGGGAACCGCCATTTGGGTTATTGGGTGGATTGCTTCTTAGCTCCCCTCTGCTGCTCATCACCAGAAGCCTCTCTCTTTCTTGAGGCCGCCTCAAACTCCATCTCAGAATCAGAACTTCGCTCCGAAGAAGCTCCAGATGAGGAAATCTCCCACTTAGAGGACCTATAACGGTTGGAGACAGGCACTGGAGCCTGTTCCGTCCTCACCACCTGCTTCTTCCGCTTCCCAACCTTCCTTCTCTCCTCCAGGTACTGCAGGTCAGCTTCAGAGATGCCCTTCTCTCCTGTTTTTTTCTTTGAAGTCTTTACAGAAGACTCCTTTAGAGAGGCAGAAGCGACCTTTTTAAAACCCACTACCACTCCTGGTGGGGGGGTTACTCCCTTTGAATCTGACTTAGGAGGGGTAGACTCCTGGGGGGTAACTGACTCGGGGGGCACAGACTTGGAAGGTTCTGACACAAGAGGAGGGGATACAGTAGGCTGGGGGGACACAGAGACAGATACAGAAGGAATACTTACAGACACAGGAGGGGTGGCCACAGGAACTGGAGAGGGATCCTGAGCAGGACCAGGGGAGTCAGTCACCGCAGAGGAGGATGATACACCAGGGGCATCACCCTCCATCCTGTCCAGCCTTGACAAGTCATCTAGTACCTCCTTCTCCATATTGTGCCAGGCTTCAGGACATCTGCTGTAGGGGTGGCCAAGGCGCAGGCACAGGTTGCACCTGATCATCTCGGTGCAGTCCTTGGCCATATGACCCTGACCCCGACACACTGAACATATCAAGGCTGAACAGGAAGAGCTCAAATGCCCCTTTTCTCCACAGCGGTGACACAGCTTCGGCTGACCAGGGTAGAAAATAGTCATCCTATCCCTCCCTATAAAAGCTGAGGAGGGCAGGTGACGGACAACATTCCCATCCCTGGCCAACCTGACTGTAACCGACCAACCCCCAGTCCAGATGTTACGTTCATCAAGGATTTTGCTGGGCTTAGTCAAAACCTCACCATAGTTCCTTAACCAGACCTCTAGGTCCCGAGCAGGAACACTCTCATTGGTGAGTATGATGGTTATCTTTTTCACCGTTGACCTTTGCGAAACCGCAACTGGGGCCAGACCTTCCCATTCAGGTCTTGACCTGCACCGAGCCTCATATCGCTCCCAGAACAGGTCAAGACCCTCTGGCCTGGTGAAACTAATGGTATAATCCCGTGTCCCAGCTACATGTATAAAGGCATACAGGTCATTTGCCCCAAAACCCATCTCCAAAATCAAATCCACCACTGCACGCCGTGCTGGAGGGATCGCACCACCTTCCCATTTGAGAATTACCACATTTCTTCTCGGACCCCCAGCAGAAGCCAGAGACCCAAGACCAGATCCCGGGGTGCCCAAAGTGGTAGGCTGCAGGGGGAAACCCCGCTTGGGGGCGGAGCCACCAGGAGCAGAGCGTACCACCTGAGCAAACGTGGGTTTATCAGGGCCAAGGCCCCACACTGAAGTCACAGTAGTCTGTACATTATTATTATTTGCTTGGACTGAGCTGGGACGATTGTCCATCACACTTGTACAATTGCTATCAGTCACACACACGTTCAATTTCCCATCAGGAATAGTCACAGTTGCTGCAATACCAGCTGTCTCCTGATGCTGCACTGTAGAGTCTCCAGCAGCTGTGTGGCAAACATCTTTAGACTCAGCCAAAGGAGAGTTAATGGGCTCTGCTGACACCGGTAGTTCCTTTTCAGAAATGTCATTTTTTAAATGCAGCTCTTGCTGCGCTGCAGCATTAGAAGGTAAAACATTGCTACACATAGCATTAGAAACTTGAGTGTCACTGGGCACACTTTCTACATTGCTCATGGTGTTAGATGACACAAAAACAGATTCATCCCCTGCTTGGGGCTTGACATTATCAGGCACATTATCAGTTATGTCCTCATCACCAAACGCCAGCTGATCCCCCCGCACAGGAGACTCCATTACCTGGATGGCCCTGAGCATGCCTCCTGAGTCCTGGGAAGGCATGGGGCTGCTTACCTCTACCTGAGGGGGCAGGGGGTCAGAACTGGGGGTCTCCTCCTCCACCTCCATCTTTGTCATCCTCGCAAACCTTTTTTCATTGTAAAACTTTTCCTTAAATGGCCCATCTCTTCCTTCCATGATGGACACAATGGTCTCCTGATGTTCAACCCGGACCTTGGCCAGTTGGATCTCCGGATCCATGGACCCTCGTTTCTGGCTATGTAAGCCCTCACGCTGCCTTCTCAGGCGCTTCAGCTCCGCTCTCAGTTTATAGAGCTTGTCTCTTTCTCTATTCAGGGCTTTAATCCCGGCCACCACTCGCTCCTGAATTGCCTCTGAGCCTTCATCCTTACCAGGGGCAGAAAGATCACAAGCCATGGTTTGTAGAGAGGAAGGCATATCACCTGATGGCCCAGGAGATGGCTGGGAGCTTCCAGCAGGAGAGGCCCTGCTGGCCTCCATGACTTCCCCAGAAAGGGGCCAGGAGAGCTGGGATAGATTTCCTCACCAGTCCCCTCTCACACGGATCTGCAGCAGCTCCAGACAGACAGCCTCCTCCTGACACACCTGTGCTCCAATGATGGGTGGGGCACTATTCCTCCCGCTGACACCAATGATGGGACACTATTCCTCCCGCTGACACCGATGGGACACTTTTCCTCCCACTGACACCAACGATGGGGCACTGTGACAGACCCAACCAGGATGGGGGCTTTTAGAAGGGACTGCAGAGTATCCTCTTGCCTACTGACTATGGGCCCTGGCTTTTGAGGGCGCTCTATTCTTGGGAGTTGTGTGCCTGGGGAACCCTTGGAGTGGTCTTCCTTCGAATTTGGATCCATGTCTCCCCGAAACACACCGACTCTGGGAATCTAGGACCCGGATACAGATTTGGGGCCTTTGTGCCCAAACCAGCAATGACTGCTTTAGACTGTGAGACTCAGAGTAGATGTTAATATAATCAGCTCAAAGCAACCTGATGCTGGGGCCTCCTGCTATAATCTGTTTAATCTGGTGTCTTTCTCCCATGGTATAATTTCCCCATTGTGTGCCTCCTAGTTGTGAATTCCCATTGTTAATTGAGTCAGCTATTCTTTCTGCCTGTCTGCTCATCTGTTGGAGATGTGATTAATATTGTGTCCACTTTACCTTATTATTGAACCATTGTGGGATGTTTATGTGTTTATACTTATGATAATGTGTAATGTACTTTGTGTATCCAGGTTTGTGGGCTTGTTGCCAGACAGCCTGGGCACCTAGGCTTGTTTAAGTGATTAGTTGTTAAATAGCTTACTGTTTAATTAGCGTAATGTTTGCTGGCTGTTCCTTAGCTATGTTAATTATATTCCTGTTTACAGTTTGCATTGTTAGGGTAATGTGATCAGGCTTACCTGATCTGGTGTACTAAATATTTTGTGTGAATTTACAATAAAGTGAGTTCCAGTTTGCACCTAAGCTAGTGTCATCTAGATCTTGGGTGCAATGCTCATCGATAATACCTAAATGATCCAAGGTCTGGTGTTACCCCAACATCACCTCCATCCCTAATTCAATACATATATACAAGGGGTTTGTCCTGGGACTTTGAGTGAGGTGAATATGGTTAGTCAAGAAACATGTCATGGAAGTAAAATAATGTAGATTTATTACAGTTGTCGCGCATCTGAAACACAACAGCAATAACTACAGGCCGATAAAATATGCATATAATGTGAACATGAGACAATCCACATACATGGTAAAACAATATATACCAATATACAAACATCAAAGAAAATTGAAAGCATGAGAAGTAGTACCCGATGACGTTTCACGAGACCACGGTCGCTCTTCAGGGGTAAACGCTTTGCCAAATCTGTAATACAAGTAGTAAATCAAATGAATGAGTGTATGTTGCATCAAATAGGCAGGAAGGTGAGTAATCATCGGGGTCAGGCTAGGGACCCCATACTCACTAATGGGCTGGACCACCGGCGGCGGCAGCAACAAACATCCAGCACAGGAGCTGAGGAAGCAGAGCAAAAGGTAGCGGGGGAACAACCGGAGCACCGACATGGCCTTGGTAGATACAAATATAAGTATCCCTAGAAGTCTCCCCTTGTCCATGATCATGAACTGCAAAAGATGGTAAAGTATATGTATATATCAGAAAGACCCTGCGAATAAGGTAAACTTCCTGCTGTGTTGGGTATGCATGTTGTAAAAATAATAAGAGTGTATGTAGATGCAGGTGCCTTTTCCTTCAACCCCCACTCTATTCCACTCGAAGTGCACTTGCACACTTATTGGCCCAAGATTTCTTTACTCTGTTATGTCCTTTATTTATGCCCTTTTAGTCTCCCAACATATACCAGCATTTACTTTACGCTGGTCCCTATAAATTTATATGTATATGAAACAACGCAGGAAAATCACCTGCATCTACATACACTCTTATTATTTTTACAACATGCATACCCAACACAGCAGGAAGTTTACCATAGTTGCCAACATTGTAAAAAAAAATTTAGGGACACTTTTTTGGCTGAGTCACATTATAATTAGGGGGCGGTGCATGCATTTGTAGGAGTGACATAGAAAAATGTGGTGTGCGGAAAAATGGGCGTGGTTTACACAAACAGCGGGCGTGGCTTAAATGGGCGTGGGTCAAAGGGGTGTGGTTAGAGAATGAATGAATGGGGGAAAGGGAGGGAGAGGGATAGAGGGACAGCAGCCCCAGATTCTACACCACAATAGAAATATGTGTATTCCAGAGTTTAACAATCAGCAGATAAAGATACTCCAAACACCTGGTGTTAGCGCTTCAATCATCCCGGCACCGTGGTTGTTATGGTGTCAGGATGATTGAAGTGCATTATTTCTATTATTACATTGTAATATAAAACTAAAGAAAAACTCATCTCACCATAATGCAGAATCAGTGGGACCTCTGAGCGTGTCACCTGCCACGTTGCCTGCCACCAGCAGAATCCGCCCTTGCATCAGGTGTCCCCAGCAGAGTCCGCCCTTGCATCAGGTGTCCCCAGCAGAGTCCGCCCTTGCATCAGGTGTCCCCAGCAGAGTCCGCCCTTGCATCAGGTGTCCCCAGCAGAGTCCGCCCTTGCATCAGGTGTCCCCAGCAGAGTCCGCCCTTGCATCAGGTGTCCCCAGCAGAGTCCGCCCTTGCATCAGGTGTCCCCAGCAGAGTCCCCCCTTGCATCCCATGTCCCCAGCAGAGTCCGCCTTTGCATCCCGTGTCCCCAGCAGAGTCCGTCCCTGCATCAGGTGCCCCCAGCAGTGTCTGTGCCTGCATCAGGTGCCCCCAGCAGAGTCCCTCCTTACATCAGTTGCCCCCAGCAGAGTCTGTCCTTACACCAGTGTCCCCAGCCTCAGTCCTTACAGCAGTGTCCCAAGCAGAGCCAAAGTTACCCCCCTTGTACATAGTTACCCCCTCCTCCTGTGCATAGTTACCCCCCCCCGATCGGTGCAGCTAACCTCGGCTTCAGAATTGTGAAGAGAGAAGCCGATTCATTGGCTGCATGGATCGAGCCCCCTCCCCTCTCCACTGAACATAAGGGGAACGATCTAGCGCCGGCGCCGGTGGTCAATTTGTGGGAGCCAGCTGCTGCAGAGCCAAACATTCCTGATTTCCCTGGACAAAAAAGGCAAAATCCCAAATCGGGACGGACTCCGATCGGGACGAGGGTCCTAAAATCGGGATTGTCCCAGGAAAATCTGGACTGTTGGCAACTTTGCCTTATTCGCAGGGTCTTTCTGATATATACATATACTTTTTTTTACCATCTTTACAGTTCATGATCATGGACAAGGGGAGACTTCTAGGGACCAGTGGCGGCCCGTCCATAGGGGGCGCTCGGGTGCCGCCCCCTCCAATCTGTAAAAAAAAAAAAGGTCACTTTAATAGGGCGTACACACGGTCGGACTTTGTTCGGACATTCCGACAACAAAATCCTAGGATTTTTTCCGACGGATGTTGGCTCAAACTTGTATTGTCTACACACGGTCGCACAAAGTTGTCGGAAAATCCGATCGTTCTAAACGCGGTGACGTAAAACACGTACGTCGGGACTAGAAACGGGGCAGTGGCCAATAGCTTTCATCTCTTTATTTATTCTGAGCATGCGTGGCACTTTGTCCGTCGGATTTGTGTACACACGATCGGAATTTCCGACAACGGATTTTGTTGTCGGAAAATTTTATCTCCTGCTCTCCAACTTTGTGTGTCGGAAAATCCGATGGAAAATGTCCGATGGAGCCCACACACGGTCGGAATTTCCGACAACACGCTCCGATCGGACATTTTCCATCGGAAAATCCGACCGTGTGTACGGGCCATTAGAGTGACTGGGCGCCGGACATGCCGTGGTCCTATGGGAAGCTGATTTGTTCCTTTTGACAACCACTCCCCTTTCTTTTGAACCATATGAACCATATAGTAATTATATCAACTGTGATAAATTTCTAGGTATGCCTGCCTCCCACTGCTTCTCCCCCTTCGGGTGCCTAAATATTCGTGATCATTTGTAAGCCTTTGGGCCGGGTGTGGCCCCCTTCAGGGTGGAGATCGGCGTGGCCTCTCAGCATTTTCCAGGATCACTAATGGGGAAATCTACTGCAATCCTTATGTGTGTTTTATAAATAAGAAGTCTCCGGTTCAGCGAGCCTACTTGATGGAGAGGGTAAATATGAAGTGACTACCATTTCTTTACATCTATGTATAAATAACTATGATTGTACAGTGCATCACACTGTAGATGATCTAAATCTGTCCTTTATGTACTTATAGAATTATCAGAACCCCCTGAGGAAGACCGCAATGCAGTTAGGTCGAAATGCATTGGGGCTTTTTTTCTTCAGTCAATTGTGACAGTACTACTACCATTTAATCACTATAAGCTAACATTTTGAACTTGCACCTTTGGTATTGTCAATCTTTTTTCCCTTCTATTCTAATCCCATAGTCTCGCAGAAATGTAAAACAGAGCTCATGTTTTAACCATTTGTATCATATTGTCCATTTGTTCTTTAATAATAAAAATTACTAAACTTTTACAACCACTTGTTGAGACTCTCAATTGCTGCTTTAAAAACCCCATGGGGAACCTTTTTTCTCTTTTTTAGTATGGGAAGCTGATTTGCCCGCGTATAGGGAGTGTCCGGGACGCAAGAGATGCGCCCGCAAACACTCCCCTATTCTCCAATGTCCAGTAAAATGCCATTGCAGCTCCTGTTCTTTTATTTTAATGGCCGAGGACGGTGGGCGGTGCTTTTCGCGGCACCGCGTCACTGCCGGTCTCTCAGCTCACTGTGTTTGGCGTGAGACGTGAGTGGAGGAGTGGACAGAGACTGAGCCGGGCGTGTGGTGTGACTGTGGAGTGAAGAAGCAGGCCTGATTGACTCGAACTCCTGAGCTTTACTGGCGTGGCTTCTGGTATGTAAACTGCAGCGGGCTCAGTGTGTGTCTCTTTCTCTCTCTCTTTCTCTCTCTCTCTCTCTTTCTCTTTCTAGCTGACTCAGTCGCTGAGTCTGTATGTGGCCGCGGCACACGAGCGGGGCTCTGCTCTGCACACACTAATCCCTGGAGGCCTGGCTGGATCCTTCGTTCCCTTCCCTGCGCTTCTCTGCAGTGCTCTGCCCCTCTCTTTCTCTCCACTCACTCAGTGGGACTGGAGGAAGGGAGATTGTGCAAACTGGGGGGTGGGGAGTAATTGTGCAGGATTTGTAAGACATGCTATATACCAGGCTTTGTGAGACATGCTATATACCAGGCTTTGTGAGACATGCTATATACCAGGCTTTGTGAGACATGCTATATACCAGGCTTTGTGAGACATGCTATATACCAGGCTTTGTGAGACATGCTATATACCAGGCTTTGTGAGACATGCTATATACCAGGCTTTGTGAGAAATGCTATATACCAGGATTTGAGGTCTGATGGGGCAGGAATTGGGACTGATCTGAGGGGTGAAGGGACAGGAATTGGATTGATGGGCACAGTGGCTGCGTTTGAAGGCACAGTGGCTGCGTTTGAAGGCACAGTGGCGGCAATTGATGGCACAGTGGCGGCAATTGATGGCACAGTGGCGGCAATTGATGGCACAGTGGCGGCAATTGATGGGCACAGTGGCGGCAATTGATGGGCACAGTGGCGGCAATTGATGGGCACAGTGGCGGCAATTGATGGGCACAGTGGCGGCAATTGATGGGCACAGTGGCAGCAATTGATGGGCACAGTGGCTGCCTTTGATAGCACAGTGGCTGCGTTTGATGGTAGAGTGAGGCTGCAATTGATGTTTTTTTTTTTTTTCAGAAATGTTCAGTTTGTTTGCACCCTCCCCCAAAAATTTTGAGCACCAGCCACCACTGCTAGGGATACTTATATTTGTATCTACCAAGGCCATGTCGGTGCTCCAGTTGTTCCCCCGTTGGGGTTACCTTTTACTCCGCTTCCTCAGCTCCTGTGCTGGATGGATGTTGCTGCTGCTGCCGGTGGAATTAGCGACTGATGGCCTGGTCCAGCCCATTGGTGGGTATGGGGTCCCTAGCCTGACCCCGATGATTACATACCTTCCTGCCTATTTGATGCAACATACACTCATTCATTTGATTTACTACTTGTATTACAGATTTGGCAAAGCGTTTTCCCCTGAAGAGCGATCGTGGTCTCGCGAAATGTCGTTGGGTACTACTTCTCATGCTTGCAATTTTCTTTGATGTTTGTATATTGGTATATATTGTTTTCCCATGTATGTGGATTGTCTCATGTTCACATTATATGCATATTTTATCGGCCTGTAGTTCTTGCTGTTGTGTTTCAGATGTGCAACAATTGTAAGAAATCTACATTATTTTACTTCCATGACATGTTTCTTGACTAACCATATTCACCTCACTCGAAGTACCAGGACAAACTTGTATATATGTATCGATAATACCTGGTTCCAGAGCGGAAGAAGCTATATCTTGACGGAGGCACCCAAGCTGTGTGTTGGGTGGTTCCGTCACAGGCACAATTCCTCCCAATGACATCAATGATGGGGCACTATTCCTCCCAATGACACCAATGATGGGACACTATTCCTCCCAATGACACCAATGATGGGGCATTATTCCTTCCCCTGACACTAATGATGGGCACTTTTCCTCCCACTTATACCAATGATGGGGCACTATTCCTGCTAATGACACCAATGATGGGACACTATTCCTCCCAATGACACCAATGATGGGACACTATTCCTCCCAATGACACCAATGATGGGGCACTATTCCTTCCCCTGACACTAATGATGGGCACTATTACTCCCGCCTATACCAATGATTGGGGCACTATTCCTCCTAATGACACCAATGATGGGCACTACTCCTCCAACGAATACCAACGATGGGACATTTACTCCTGCTGACACCAGGATGATTTCTATTCCCTCTAGCCTTGGTCTGGCCCCCCTGAAAGTCTGAAGGACAGTAAACTGGCCCTTTGTTTAGAAAAGTTTGATGACCCCTGGTCTAGCGAAACAGTTACCTGGGTATATAACTGCCATAAGAGTACAGCCTCCAGAACTGGTAAATGATGGCATCAGTACTTCTCTGGCCCAGTGTCAACAGAAACTACTTTGTGAGCTTCACAAAGATGGCTGTATCCATTTCCAGGACACAGACACATGATGACACCACAGATATTTGTAATTTCCATGGCACCATTCACGTAAAAGTAATGAGCTCCATATAAATACGAATTCTGGGTAAGATCTTTTTTGCACAGTTACATTTTTTTTTTTCATGGAGCTCTGTGGGGCAAACCTCTGCAAGGCTCCTGACAGGGGCAAGACATACTATGGTCTATCCAGGCTGAAGACAGTTGGCCCCCTGCCCCCTACGGACCTGCCTAAGCTGGTTCTTCAGGAACTCAGTGAGGGAAAGAGAGACCCCCGGTTGGGAGGAGAAAAAATACTTGAGAGCCGCGGATCCTCTCCCCGATATCAGGGCAGGGTAGTAGTCGGTGTTATTACAGCAATCTCCACAATCTTCCCAGTCCTGTGCCGACTGGCTTCTCTTCTACATAGTGATTGTTGAGGGGGTTGTTGACGCCGCATCGCTGCCATTCACAGAAGGCGTTGGATTTTTTTTTAAGTGAATACGAGGAGTTCTCTAAAGGATTGTAAATGGGGGTATGGCGCTCCCTTGTGGAGTATATAAAGTTAATGTTTATGTTATACAGTGGGTATTGAAAATTAATATATAATATACCATACACAAAAGGTGAAGACTGCAATAACTCATAATGAATAAACCCTAGAACATTGTTAGGAAGTGTGAGTCAAAAAAACATGTGATGAAAAACCCTTAATACATTGCATACACATGTATACCACATGTAAGGTAGTGGCAAAAAATGACCACTAGGTGCTGCTGCTAAGTATACTATGCAGCTAATGTGATGAATCCAGCGTGTACGTGTAAAAAAGTGAATGACAGATGCAATCAAATCCAAAAAATGATCCGAATTATCGAGAAAATGTATATAGAAAAACATATATAGAATAAAAAAACAAAAAAATGCAAAAAGTCTGTTCAAAAGTGGTACGTCCCAAATTGTAAATATCAAGAAAAAAGTTCCAAGAGCTTAGTGACTGTAGTGCCCACAAAGGTGAAAATCCGTGACTTCTGTGCTCCCCTTTTTGGCTCCCCACTCACCGGCTCCCAGTACCCCTGCAGGGGTGACAGACACTTTAAGATCCCAATGCCGTCCTCTTGGCCGATATCCCGTGGTTACTGAGATATGATATCCTCTCTCCCAGGCGATCCCCTGCTTGGACGTGGTATGAAGCGGTAACCTGGAACTCCTGGGAGAGAGGATATCATATCTCAGTAACCACGGGATATCGGCCAAGAGGACGGCATTGGGATCTTAAAGTGTCTGTCACCCCTGCAGGGGTACTGGGAGCCGGTGAGTGGGGAGCCAAAAGGGGAGCACAGAAGTCACGGATTTTCACCTTTGTGGGCACTACAGTCACTAAGCTCTTGGAACTTTTTTCTTGATATTTACAATTTGGGACGTACCACTTTTGAACAGACTTTTTGCATTTTTTTGTTTTTTATTCTATATATGTTTTTCTATATACATTTTCTCGATAATTCGGTTCATTTTTTGGATTTGATTGCATCTGTCATTCACTTTTTTACACGTACACGCTGGATTCATCACATTAGCTGCATAGTATACTTAGCAGCAGCACCTAGTGGTCATTTTTTGCCACTACCTTACATGTGGTATACATGTGTATGCAATGTATTAAGGGTTTTTCATCACATGTTTTTTTGACTCACACTTCCTAACAATGTTATAGGGTTTATTCATTATGAGTTATTGCAGTCTTCACCTTTTGTGTATGGTATATTATATATTAATTTTCAATACCCACTGTATAACATAAACATTAACTTTATATACTCCACAAGGGAGCGCCATACCCCCATTTACAATCCTTTATACATGTTAGTCCTCTTTGAGGGCTCAACTAGGGGAGGCAGCATACCTTATACTCTCTCCTTTGGCTATTTTCCTTCCTTCCTTTCCCCTCATCTTTTCTCTCTCATTGGGGTACACACCCCCTGCACCCTCCCTCTGGCCTCCCCCCCCCCCCTTCTTCTCCCCTTTTCTTTTCTCCCTCCTTTTGTCATCTGTCTTAAGCGCAGAGATTTTGTGGCTTTGATACGAGGAGTTCTCTGATTGGACAAGGTGGAGATTGCGACATCACCACTTTTTATAGTTGCCAACTGTTTCCAACTGTCCAGCAATGGGGGTTTTTTGTTTGCCAACCCAACTCCCCCCGAATGGAGCACTAGCCGCCACTGGGGTCCAGGTATCGCCTCATGTTACCAGTAGTGACACTGACCCTAGCCAAATGCAAAACTAGTGAAAAACAGTCAGAAACGATGAGTAGGGAAAAAAAATGTCAGTGACCTCCACCTGTAAAACCATTCCTGTTTTGGAGGTCGTCTCATTGTTGCCCATCTAGTGCACCTGTTGTTTTTTTCATTAACACCAAAGCAGCTGAAAATGATTAACAACCCCCTCTGTTACTTAACTGACCAGATCAATATCCCAGGAGTTTCATTGACTTGATGCCATACTCTGATTTAAAAGTGTTCCTTTCATTTTTGTGAGCAGCGTAGATGCAAAAAAAGAGAAAAGGTCAGCCTCTATAGGCAACATTGTACAATATTTGTTAAGATCAATATATTTTATTGTTGGTAAACAAATGCATGTGAAATCATGCGTCAATAAAATCATACATATAGATGTACAAGTGCAAATGTTATACATTGCAGCTAATGATATAGTAGGCTATAAATGCGTCAACGCGTTTCGCTTGTCTGCTACCTCAGGACACACGAGAGAACCGACAAAACTCACTACATGAATAGGAAAAAAAAAATCTTCATCTTAGTAAGTGCTCCAATATCTTTTACATATGCACCTATGCCTGATACTTTGTGTATTTTTCTGGGCCATACTTATCATCATTCCTTATTTTTTGGTTATTTTTTGTTCTAGCATATTTTGATAGCTGTGGGCTGATTGGGTCATTGGTCTAATTTTTGCCCTGGTGCCCCGTTCAGGGAGCATCCCTTTATGCACGCTCGCCTGTCTAGGCAAGGTGAGAATGCACATTGTCTGTGGATGTTTATGTAATTATATATTGTTTGACTTATTGTGAAGGAATGTAATGAACATAATGATAATCAGAAAATGTCTATTTTCTCATGTATACATGATTCTATGCAACTCCTTACTTATTATATAGTATACAGCTTAGCTTTGCTTCGGAACTAAGATGACGCCTGTATCCTGCGACTACGCCCTGGAGGTGTGAGGACGTAAAGAGAACAAGCGACAAGTGAGCTTCCAGCATCAAGTTTCTGTATTTCAGCCACTAAGATGTGCCTTTTAGACCGCTGACCACATTTACATAGTAGCGATGTATACCCTATTGTTCTTTGTGTATAAAATGTTGGGCACCGCCCTGCAATAAAGAAGTGGTAAGGAAGTAATTGAACTGAGTAGACTTCAGAGTAGTTACTCCCGGCGTGTACGTACACCCACACTTTATAATTAGGAGTAGCAGCAGACATCTAATCTGAGCCTGATTGCAGTTCTTATCTATCACAACTGGCGCACAACGTGGGGCCCCAGGCTCCGACTGAAGGGAGACCGCGACTGAGAGACTGAGTGGCTGGCTGGGACAGACCAAGAGGGCCTGCGCAACCCTAAGAGTATGGTAGGTAAATTTATTCTTACCACTGTACAACTTGTTTCTGTCCGGTCTGGCCGCCGGTCCTGTTGGCTTCCGGAGGTCATCTAGAGGCAGGTAATATTTATTCCTCGCCTGGGGCTGTTTAATGAACCTGCCACTGGATCTCTGCTGACTGTGTATTATTTGTTCAGTGTCTGTCGTCCTGAAGGATTGCGACTCAGCAGACTGAAAGTACAGTTGCAATTGAGTGTCCTGACTCAGGTGAGCTGTTGGCCCCTGAGAAGATGGAACCTTGCAACAAGCATCTACGAACGGTGACTCGGGTTGACTCCCTCCTGAAGCCGTCAGCCGAAAATGTGGCGGAGGAACAGAATAGAGTGACAGAGCTTGGATACGAGTTAGGAGGCCCAGAGAGGGGAAAGATGGATCGGAAGATAACCAAGCCAGAGAAGGGAATGCTAGCATGTGATATTGTGAAGCGGGGAGAAGGTGGCGAAGCTGTTAGAAAGTTGTCCAAAGTAGCAAAAGTTTGTGATTTGAAAGACCGTGCTGACAGACTGCAACCGGAGGAGTGGCACACATTGATAAAGGAACAGTGAGGAATTCTGTGTGATAAAGGCTTGCTGGATGTGGCGGAGGCTTGGTATAGAACTGCTAAAGCATTGCACAAAGAAGGTTGCATAGAGGAAACCAAGAAAGATGGCGATTGTTTTATGTACGTGTACCACAAAGTTGATAATGTGTCTGAACCACCGCCCTATGATGGAGCCTGGAACAAAGGAGGGGAGGGACAACCCTTCCCTTCGCCTAACGCCCACTCCCTTCTCACCACTCCAGCCCAAGCACAACCCACTGTGACAACTTCCTGTGGCAGCCATCTTAGCGCACCCATGCCTTCACTTCCTGCCCAGCCCAGTGCACTTTTCTGCCCGGCGGCCATCTTGGTACACCCGGAAGGCCCAACCACGGCATATACCCAGTTCTCCCTGTTCTAAACCAGGATGGTTCCTACCACACTCCCGTCTTCCGCAAAACGGAAGCGCCACCTTCACAGGCCGGATATATTAATGATGAAGCGTCCGAGTGGGAAGACCTACAGCAGGCGGCAAGGCCACCCGCTGATTTAACCCCCAATCCGGCTCTGGACTCACAGTTCCGAGAGGGTCTCGAGCATATGCTGACAACCATAAGGAACAGTGCCCCTCGTCAACCCCCGTCCCAACACGAGTCTCGGTTACCAGAAGGGGCACCGGGGATCTATGTCGCTTTTACCCCATCACAAGCAGCGGCCTTAGTGACAAGTCTGCCTGACCCAGAGAAACAGCCCATGCCCTTCTACCGCAGGATAATGCAGATACAAAAAACTTACTCAGCTGCCTGGAGAGACTTGATCAGCCTATGCCAAATTAAAGCAGGACATGTCTTTTGGTCGGTCATGCAGGCAGCCTTCAATGATGCCTGCCTGACAAGTGCCACTTCCTATACCTCAGGCGTGGAGTTCTGTGCCCAACTCCGCGACTGGGCAAAGGAGAAATTGGCGGACCAGACTACCACAATCCAAGATATTACCCAAGATAAAGGGGAGTCTGTGGAGAAGTATCATGCTAGACTCATACAGGCCTTTGATGATCTAGGCTTCTCCCACTATGAAAATGCGTGCACACACACACACACATGTTATCAACTGCTTTTGTGTCAGGTCTCAGAGAGGATATCAGAAAAGACCTGATGGTGGCCCGCCCTGAATACCGCTCAATGAAAATGTCCGATTTACTGTTGGTGGCCAGAGGTATAGAAAACCAAAAAGGGAAAAAACGTCCCTCATGGTAGCCCATGACGAAGATCTCATCTACACTCGTCCACCACCACTGCCCAATATCAGGGAAAGGATCACCTGCTACACCTGTGGGAAATGGGGACACTTCAGAAGAGAATGCAGAGCCCCAAGACAGCCCAGACAAGACAGGGACCCCTGGGCAACACGGACATCAACCACAACCACCACGCCCCAACTCTCGCTAGAAAGTGGGCAAGCCCGTGTCACCCCTTATGGCAGTGTCCTCGAATGGGACTGGAGGACCCCTAGCAAAGGTCACGTTACCTATACAAGGAAAACCTACCACCTTTCTCATTGACACGGGTGCAACCAGAAGCGTGTTGAAGGCTGAGGACCTGCCTGCTAATTCTTTCAATTCCACTACTGTATTGATGTTTCCTGCGTGGGAGTGGATGGGGTGCCCCACTCTAGTCCACTTACTGAGCCACTCCAAGTGGGGACATTTCCTAATTTGCTTGTCAGATTTGTGGTGTCCACTAAATGTCCCTTGAATCTGCTAGGAGCTGATGTGCTGTCCAGACTACAGGCTTCAATCATTTTCACACCTGAAGGGGGAGTGAAGTTACATACTCCCCAATCCTTTGAAGACTCATCTGCCTTGTGTTCTCTGCCTCTCATGATGACACTTCATGAAGTGATAACTCCAAGTTCAATACCAAAGGACCGGAAGACATTGGTCACTTAAAAGTGCCACCAGTTTCAGTCAAGCTCAAAGAGGGCGCATCATTGCCCCGGAAACCACAATACCCACTTAAGTTGGTGCAATCAGCAGCTATCTCAAAACATGTAGCTGTTTTGGTCCAGATTCGGGCCTTGATTCCCTGTACCTCACCGTGTAATGCACCTCTTTTTCCTGTCAAGAAGAAAACACCTAAAGGAGAACCTGACAGATACAGGATGGTGCAGGATCTGCGAGCAATTAACAAAGTCACAGTGTTGGACACCCCAACTGTGCCAAATCCACACACCTTATTATCAGGTGTACCTCCAACGGCTGAGTACTTCACTGTAGTGGACCTGGAAAATGCATTCTACAGTGTTCCCCTGCATCCTTCCTGCAGGTACCTCTTCGCTTTCTCCCATGAAGGACAAAAGTACACCTGGGCAGTTATGCCACAAGGGGCGCAACATTCTCCAAGCCAGTTTGCCAAAGCCATAGCCTCCATACTTGATAAATGGCAAAAAGAACACCCTGCAGTGACTCTCCTCATATATATGTGGACGATCTTCTTCTCCTCTGCGCAGATGACCAACACGCTGAAGAAGAAAATTCAGAAAGTCTACTATGCTACCTTGCGGAACAAGGCTGTAAGGCCTCCAAAGACAAAATGCAGTGGAGTTCCAAGATAGTCACCTTTTTGGGCCACTGCATTTCCAAGGGCGCAAAACATATCACATCGGACCGAGTAGCTGCAATCCAGGATATTCCCCAACCAAAAGCAGCTGCATGCCTTTCTTGGACTCATATCTTACTGCAGGGCGTGGATCCCGGATGCATCAATCCTTATGCAACCACTCTATGATGCCCTTAAGTCTGTGCCATTTACCCTGTCAAGAAAGGCCCTGGACAATTTTATTCTGCTGAAGCAAGCAATATCCACCGCTCCTGCTTTGGGCCTTCCAGATTATGGGAAACCCTTCAAACTGTGTCAGAAAGGAAAGGCCACACCACAGGGGTCCTAGCTCAAGCACATGGAAGACGGACTAGACCCATTGGGTACTATTCTTGCCACTTGGATCCCATGGCTAGAGGTGGCCCTTCCTGTTTAAGAGCTGTCTTTGCTGCCCAAGCACTGCTGGACAAAACTTCAGATATCGTTTTTAGCACATCCCCTGCTTCTTCTGGCACCACATGATATTGCTGCCATACTGAATCAGGTGCAACCCCAGACACCTGTCCACAGCCAGACATCTACGGTTGCACATCTCCCTACTCCTTCCTGACAATGTGACCCTCCAGAGGTCTCTCAGTCTCAACCCGGCCACCCTTCTGCCATTTTTCGAGGGGGGGACAAGAAGGAGAAGGTAAAGTAGGAGACCCCTGTACTACTCCACATGACTGCCTTGAACTGATGCGCACGGAAACCACACATTTCCCTACAGTGAGTGAAATTCCTCTGGAAAACCCTGACTATACACTTTTTGTGGATGGCTACAGATATGCAGATCAAGGAGGCAAGTACCACACAGGTTAATGCTGTGACCTCTGAATTTGAAATCCTACAAGCAGGAGCATTACCACCAACTGTATCTGCTCAGGAAGCAGAGCTCCAAGCCCTCACTACAGCGTGTAAGATAGCGGAAGGTAAAAGAGCCAATATCTACACAGACTCAAGGTACGCCCTTGGAGTAGCTCATGACTTCGGTATCATTTGGAGGGCCAGAGGGTTTCTGACAGCGGCCGGAACACCGGTGAAACACGGCCCAGCCATCAAGGATTTAATGGATTCACTACTCCTGCCTGACCAAGTGGCTATCTTGAAGGTTAAAGCACACGGCAAACTGAATTCTCAAGAAGCCAGAAGGAACCACTTGGTGGATATAGCTGAGAAAAACCAATGAAAAACAGCCGAAGTGGCCGAAGAGCAGAGTGAATCCTCAGCGCAGACGCTTTAGGCAGTGCATGTGCCATCTGACGAGCAATACCTAGCCTCTATGCAAGGGGCTACTCACACAGATTCACTACTCCTGCCTGACCAAGTGGCTATCTTGAAGGTTAAAGCACAGGGCAAACTGAATTCTCAAGAAACCAGAGGGATCCACTTGGCAGATATAGCTGCTAAACAAGCAGAGAAAAACCAACGAAAAACAGCCGAAGTGGCCGAAGAGGAGAGTGAATCCTCAGCGCAGACGCTTTTGGCAGTGCATGTGCCATCTGACGAGCAATACCTAGCCTCTATGCAAGGGGCTGCTCACACAGAAGAAAAGTTGGAATGGATCGATAAAGGAGCAGACAATGATAGAGATCTGTATTTGATGAAAGGGAAAACTTGTTTACCAAGATATATATTTATCCAGCAGTTGTCCAATGGGCGCATGGACGCATGGGCGCATGGACCTGCACATCTCTCTAAGAACTTTATGAATTCACTGATCAGCAAATACTACTGGGCCCCAGGGATAACCACCTTAACCAGAAATTACCGTGCCTCGTGTGCAGTATGTGCAAAATGCAATCCGGGGAGAACAGAAAAGACACCGCAGAAGCATTTGGCGAAACCCCTCTATCCGTTCCAGAGGATACAGATTGATCATATACAGATGCCAAGAAGTGGCCGATATGAATATGCCCTAGTGGTGGTGGATATGTTCTCCTGCTGGCCGGAAGCCTATGCCGTTGCAAACATGACAGCCAAGACTACGGCTAAGAAACTACTGAGTGAGACAGTATGTAGATTTGGGGTCCCAGAGGTGATAGAGAGCGATTAGGGCCCAGCTTTCACAGCAACCCTTACAAAAGAGATTTGGGCAGCACTGGGGGTTAAGTTGGCTCTACACACCCCATATCACCCTCAAAGCAGCGGGAAGGTAGAAAGGATGAATGGGACTCTAAAAAACTGGATGTTAAAGATGGCCCAAGAAACTAACATGAGTTGGCCGGACAGTTTGCCCATTGCCCTGTTCAGTGTCAGACACCCCCCGGGGTAAAAATGCCCTATCCCCTTATGAAATTTTGTTTGGTTCAGCCCCCAGACTTGGCTGTTACTTCCCACAACAGTTGCAGTTACAACCTGATGTGTTAACTAGCTATGTCACACGTTTGTCTAGCGAATTAACCAATATCCATTCTCGAGTGTTTTCCTCCATTCCAGATCCAGAGACAGACTCGGGAATCCACAGTCTTCAGCCAGGAGACTGGGTGTTAATGAAGAAATTTACAAGGAAAAATTCACTTGATCCCCGATTCGAAGGACCATTCCAGGTGCTGCTGACCACAGCTACATCAGTCAAGCTAGAAGGGAAAAGCACGTGGATACACGCCTCCCACTGCAAGAAAGCCCCATCTTCTGAAGACAAGACTCTGCCTGCACCACAATGATTGTGTTGTATATCCTTTTTCTAATAAGTTTCATAAAAGCTCAGCAGATGGTTATCACCAAAACAGGTACTCAACAGGTGGCCATCACTAAGATGAATGGCACCACCACTTTTTGGTACAATTCATCCAACACACAAGTGGTTGCGTTTTACCTTTTGATTTCTGTAGTATAATACCCAGATATTGCAACAGGTATGGACCAGGTTGGGCACAGCGGGCTTGCATGACACCCAGCACCCAGTTGCAGGAGGAAGCGGGCAGCTCCCTCCGGAAGCTTTGACCCTCATGTGTACATAGATGCCATTGGGGTCCCAAGGGGGGTCCCTGATGAATGCAAAGCCAGGGACCAGGTAAAAGCTGATTTTGAATCTTTGATCCCTATAATAACTGTTAACAAGAATGTAGATTGGATTGACTACATATATTATAACCAACAGAGATTCTTGAATTACACTAGGGATGCCCTTCAGGGAATTGCTGACCAGTTAGCCCCCACTTCCTATATGACATTCCAGAAGCGGATGACCTTAGACATGGTGTTAGCTGAGAAAGGAGGTGTCTGTAAAATGATAGAAAGAACGGGAACCTGTTGTACCTACATTCCTGATAATACTGGCCCAAATGGTAAAGTTACTCTAGCTATAAAGAAATGAGAAGATCTGTCATTGGAGTTGAAGAAGAACTCCGGTATTACAGACCCATTGGATCAATATTTTAACTGGATGAGTGGGTGGCAAAAGGTGCTCGCCCAGATAGGGGTAACTATATTAATAATCCTAGTTCTTTTAGCCCTGACTGTATGTTGTATTCTACCATTTGTAAAGAAGTTAACGAGCAAGGCTGTAGACAACAGCACACCTACATTTCTCCACCAAGAAGAAGAGGATCCTCTTATGGTGGAAGAAGATAAACCCTTCACCCCTCTACAGTCACTCCCTGTCCATGATCTCACAATCCTATAGGGTCATAGGGATAGATAGCGCCTGACTGCCCTTCTCCTGTTGTATCGAGGGGGTTAGTGAACTAGTTGCCGCCCATCTCTATATACAGCCTAAAAGAGTTCCTGAGGAGAATGGGCCAGGTGAGTAGGACCTTTAATATGAGGGACAGAAGAAAATAGCCATTTTAGGGGGGACTGTGAAGGAATGTAATGAACATAATGATAATCAGAAAATATCTATTTTCTCGTGTATACATGATTCTATGCAACTCCTTACTTATTATATAGTATACAGCTTAGCTTTGCTTCGGGAACTAAGATGGCGCCTGTATCCTGCGACTACGCCCTGGAGGTGTGAGGACGTAAAGAGAGAACAAGCGACAACCAAGCTTCCAGCATCAAGTTTCTGTATTTCAGCCACTAAGATGCGCCTTTTAGACTGCTGATCACATTTACATAGTAGTGACGTATACTCTATTGTTCTTTGTGTATAAAACGTTGGTCACCGCCTTGCAATAAAGAAGTGATAAGGAAGTAATTGAACTGAGTAGACTTCAGAGTAATTAGTCCCGACGTGTACGTACACCTACACTTTATAATTAGGAGCAGCAGCAGACATCTAATCTGAGCCCAATTGCGGTTCTTATCTATCACAACATATCTGATGTATACAAAATGTAATTTGTTTTTCTATTTATGTAGTGAGTTTTTTTCGGCTCTGTCGTGTGTCCTGAGGAAGCCGACAAGCGAAAACCTGTTGACGCACACCGACTTGTTTATATACTAGCCTACAATATCATCAGCTGCGATGTGGAACCTTCGCACTTGTACATCTATATGTATGATTTTATTGATGCATGATTTCACATGCATTCCTTTCTATTTTTTTACCTATAAAATATATAGATTTTTACAAATATTGTCCAATGTTGCCTATAAAGTCTGACCTTTTCTCCTTTTTTCATCTATTTTGTAATTTATACAGATGTGGCACTGGAGTGATCTTTTTGGAATATTGAAATGAGCATATCCTGGGCGCAAAAGAAACCTGTTTAATGCATCTGGAATTCAATTCAGGTAGCAGGTCGTATTCACATTGGCAACAGTGCCTTCCACCCTCTGAAAAGTGATGTGAATGGGGGGTACTTTTCAGAGGGCAGTAGAGCAGAGGCTGCGAGGTGTTCAGGAGGTGATCCTTATGCCTCCTGAATGTCTGCTTTTTTTTTCAAAGTTGTTATTAACCTCAGACATGAAATATGAACAAAGCATATCCCTCTATAGTGTGTATTTGTCTCAATCCCATGCACTAAGTGTAATTTCTGTCTGCTGCTTCTTTCCTCTGCTATTTGCATGAATTACTTTTGACACGTTTTCCTGACACCAAGAGAAAAAACGGTGACAGTGGAGGGACCTCCAGCACACAGCCTGTGATTGACAGCCTCAGCTCTGTCCCTGTGAGCTGTGTGAAGGGGGGTGTGTCCCTTCCCTCCAATCAGCTCTCCACTGAGCTCTTCAGTGTGCAACTTCAGCTCTCCGCCCCCTGTTTTCTGACCGATTAGACAAGCTTTATTCTGGACTTTGAATGGCTGTGGAGCAGAGAAGACTGCGGATAAACAGGTACAACTTATGTAGGAGGATCTGTTTACTCTCTGTGTATCACCTGAGGCCAGTCACTTCACTGGGTATATGGAAGGGTTTACAACCACATAGATTCCAAGGGGAATTCTATAATTAAATGCTGCAACTGCAAGCTTCCAGAACATAGTGGGTGGGAGAGCAAGGCTAGAAACCTGAATATCTATGGGAATTCCACCAATCCCTGAGCAGGTGGTTCAGCAACCCAAAATATGATCAGAAGTCTGGCAGCTTGGGGAGCAGAGTTCAGGGTCCAGTCATCTGTGCTGGGGGCTCTGCCTCTGGAGGCAGAGAGGAGAACGAAGAAGAGAGCTTCAAGAGTCAACCCAGCTTTGGGTCTCAGCTGAGCCCAGCTGATGACCCAACAGCCAAGCCAGAGAGCCAGTCTGTCAGCAGAGGACAAGACCGCAGCAGTTCTGGAATCTGGGAACTTCAAGTGGGGACTTGAGTGAGTACCAAACCAGCCATCACCCCTAAGGGAGGGAGAGAACACTCCAAACCTTGGGACTAGAGCAGCCAGGTGCTGTGCAATACAGCCAGGTGCTGTGTCTCTACTGCAACTTTCTTTGGAACTGTTATTTCTTTTTCTGAACTACTCCACAGCTGTTCAATACAGTTTTTATCGAGAAACAGAGCAGCCAGAGACTTAGAAGTAGACATGTGCACTGACAAAAAATTCTTTCGTTTTTTTTTGTTTTTTCTGGAATTTCGAAAATTTGGAATTCGGAAATTCGGAAATCCGAAAATTTGAATTTCCGAAATTTCGAATTTCCGAATTTACAAATATCCGAATTTCCAAATTTTCGGAATTCGAAAATTCGGAAATTCAGAAATTAGAAAATCCGAAAATCTGAAAAAAAAAAAAGAAAATCAGTAAAATTTGAAATAATAACTAACTATTAAATTATAGGTATTGGAGTTTCCTTTCAAATTTGGCTGTTTGTGAATAACGAATGCCGCATCTAAACAAATGGAATAGAACAAATGAATAATAAATAATAATAAAAAGGTTTTATTTATTATTTATTATTATTTTTAGATTGTTACGTTCCATTCTTTTAGATACGGCATTTGCTATTTCAGATAATGCGTTCAAATACGTTCACTAACAGCCAAATTTTGAAAGGAAATTCCAATACCTATAATTTAATATTTATTATTAGTTATTTCAGATTTTTGGGTTTTCGAATTTTCAGATTTTCATTCTTTTGAATGTTCAGATTTTCATTCATATTTTTGAATTTTCAAATTTACAAATTTTTGATTTTTGGAATTTCCGAATTTTCAGATTTTTGAATTTTCGGAAATTCTAAATTTTGGAAATTCGAAAATTAACAAATTTGTCAAAATTCGTTGAAAAACGAATTCGGAACTAAACGAATTGCACATGTCTACTTAGAAGGTCCTCAATCATTTTGTACATACTTCTACCGTTTTCAGTTCGGGTTATCTCATGCTCCCTTCCCCATCCAAGTTCATCATTCTAAAATAAAACACCAAAAAAAAACCCCCTAAACTGTGTCTTTTGTTTTGAGCCATCGGGAAGAGTGTGGAAAATGCTGTTTGCCTGGCTGTGGGTGCTCGAAGGGGAGAATAGGCCCAAAGCCCAGCACGATACAACAATACTTGAACAAAAATGAGCTGCATGGTCGAGTTGCCAGAGAGAAGCCTTTACTGTGCCAATGCCCCAAAAAATCCCAGTGAGGTGTGCCAAGGTGTTGGGCATATTGTAACTGGGCGCTATTATGGCATTGGCGCAGTAAAGACTTCTTTCTGGCAACTCGACCATGCAGGTCATTTCTGCTCAAGTATCGTTGTATTGTGCTCCTTAAAACAACCACATCGTCTTTTTTTTCTAGAGCAGCCCGTATTTCTCCTGAGGTTACCTGTGGGGTTTTCTTTGTACTCCAAACAATTCCTCTGGCAAATTTGGCGGCAAACTTTTTTTGGTCTACCTGACCTTGTCTTGGTATCAAGAGTTTCCTGAATGTTCCACTTCATAATAAGCGATTGAACAGTACCAACTAGCATAGTCAAAGCTTTGGATATCTTATTATATCCTTTTCCATCATTATAAAGAGCCATTACCTTGTTACGCAGGTCTTTGACAGTTCTTTTCTGCTCCCCATGGCTCAGTAGCTAGTCTGCTCAGGGCTTTCGCGTGAGAGCTAACAGACTTATTGACAATTTATATGCAGACATTAATTGCAATTTAAAAAGCCACAGATGTGAGAAATTAACCTTTTAATTGCCATTGTAACCCGCGTGTGTCGCCTTGTGTGTCTGTACAAAGGCTAAACATTCCAGGGGATGGAAATGCCATTTGTGAGATTTCTGTTATCATTATGATTTTAAAAAAGGAGCCAAACAATTCTGTGATAATAAATGGCTTCAAATGATCACTATCCTTGCATGAGCGGTCATATTTTCAATATCCATACCAACATTTCATAATTTCTGCCAGGAGATGCAAACTTTTGAGCACAGCTATATGTTCTATACCTAAGTCACAGAACACGTCTTGTAATAAGACTTCATGGGCATTTTCGGATGTTAATGACTTTAATATTTTGCTTTGCATAGGAACTGATTATTAGCAATAAATACAAGACTGATTCAGGTCTGGCTGATATAAAGTGCTCAGTTGGATGTGGGGAAATGGCTGACGGCTTAGGGAATGTGCGTGAAAAGCTATTGAATAAGGAAGAAATGTTTTCAGAGAAGGAAGGAATGCAGTGAGAAAGCGTGTGGGTGGAAGAAAGATGAAGGGAGGACATCCTTAGTGCCTCATTTCTTACGTGCACTCCTTATATATTCTCTATGTTATGGCTTTATAGTCTTTTTACATCTATGGCCTGTAACCTGGAAGCCATCTCCATTGACTTGGGCAGAGACAGTACTGCTTGCTTAGCACCTGGACTGGGGCCTGGAGAATGAGGGTTCTTATAGACATGTCTTTAGGTGAACCAAGCCTAACCTAAAATGTTTCTTAGGTTAACAACAATGCTGAACGTTGGATACCTTGTGGTTCCTGCACATGAATGCACAGGCTCGTCCTCCGCGGATCCTGGCGCCTGATGGCCTTATTTAAACCCGAGGTCTGCATGATATAATCGCTGGATGGTCTTTCAGCCTTTTCCCTTGTTTTCTGCATTTCTGAGGCCTGCTTGACTCGATTCCTGACTCAACTACATCTGACTCTTCTCTGGATTACCCTTGCCTGTTCTACTGCTCATCCATACCGACCTTGGCCTGGATTTTTACTCCATAACTGACTCAACTACATCTGACTCTTCTCTGGATTACCCTTGCCTGTTCTACTGCTCATCCATACCGACCTTGACCTGGATTTTGACTCCATTCCTGACTCAACTACATCTGACTATTCTCTGGATTACCCTTGCCTGTTCTACTGCTCATCCATACTGACCGTGGCCTGGATTTTGACTCCATTCCTGACTCAACTACTTCTAACTCTTCTCTGGATTACCCTTGCCTGTTCTACTGCTCATCCATACCGACCTTGGCCTGGATTTTGACATAGTTTCTGCCTTCTGATTTAGTACTTTGTTGCCAGCAGGTTCTCAACCCTTGCCTCAACCCTTTCCTATCTCTGACCTGGACTCATGATTTGGTACCTACTCGCCTGGCTGTTACCAAACTCGGCTTGTGACCTGAATCCACGCTTCTGCTCATCTGACATCAGCACTTTCAAGCTCAAGTTTACTTGGGCAAACTTCTTGTCACCTGTGCCCTTCTGCTGCCCTAGCAGTCCCTGTCTCCACTTCCAGGAGTGCTTGGATGGGAATTGTGCAAGAGCTCACCCTCGTCACCTCGAGTTCCACAGCCCAGTTTATGACAAAGTGTATTGAGGACCTGTTGGATCCAAGACCCAGGCTGAACATGGAGAACAAGTTATAATTTGGCCTCACCTACATCATTCAAGAACTTCAACGCGCAGTACAGACTGTGGCATTGGAAGGTCGAATGGTGAGGGTTGGATCACAATGTCTTTGTACAAACGGCTGTCCTCTGATCACATCACTCCTTTATTCCTGGTCAAACAGTCCTCCATAGTCACAACCCCACTGACTTCGCCCTAAATGAGGTTTAGTCATAGAGTCATGGGTAATCATAGACAAGAGGTGAATGTCAGCACCAGGCGGGGCTTAAAGCAAGCCTGTGCAAGGCAAAGCAACATATTCACTTAAAGCCTAACTCCAGGCAAATGAAAGAATCCATCCTTGAAGTGGGGTGCTTTTGCTGGTTATATCTAGAGAAATGATCTTCAAACTGTGGCCCTTTGCTTGCCTTTTTCCAGCCCTTGGGGCACTATTCCTCCTACTGACATGAACAAAGGAGGTATAATTCCTTCCACTGAAACCAACATTGGGGCCCTATTTCTCCCACTGATACCAATGATGGGGGCACTATTCCTCCCACTGACACCAACAATGGGGCCCTACTCCTCCCACTGATACCAATAATGGGGCATTATTTCTCCAACTTATACCAATGATAGGGCATTATTCCTCCAACTGATACCAATGATGGCGCACTATTCCTCCCACTGATACCAATGATGGGACACTATTCCACCCACTGATACCAATGATGGGACACTATTACTCCCACTGATACCAATGATGGGACACTATTCCTCCCACTGATACCAATGATGGGGCACTATTCTTCCCACTAACCTCAATGATGGCGCCCTACTCCCTCCACTGACACCAACAATGAAGCACTTTATCTCCTATTTATACCAACAATGGGACACTATTCCTCCCACTGACACCAATGACGGGGCACTATTCCTCCCACTGATACCAATGATGGGACACTATTCCTCCCACTAATACCAATGATGGGGCACTATTCTTCCCACTAACCTCAATGATGGCGCCCTACTCCCTCCACTGACACCAACAATGAAGCACTTTATCTCCTATTTATACCAACAATGGGACACTATTCCTCCCACTGACACCAATGATGGGACACTATTCCTCCCACTGATACCAATGATGGGGCACTATTCTTCCCACTAACCTCAATGATGGCGCCCTACTCCCTCCACTGACACCAACAATGAAGCACTTTATCTCCTATTTATACCAACAATGGGACACTATTCCTCCCACTGACACCAATGACGGGGCACTATTACTCCCACTGATACCAATGATGGGACACTATTCCTCCCACTGATACCAATGATGGGGCACTATTCTTCCCACTAACCTCAATGATGGCGCCCTACTCCCTCCACTGACACCAACAATGAAGCACTTTATCTACTATTTATACCAACAATGGGACACTATTCCTCCCACTGATACCAATGACGGGGCACTATTCCTCCCACTAATACCAATGATGGGGCACTATTCCTCCCACTAACACCAATGATGGGGCCCTACTCGCTCCACTGACACCAACAATGAAGCACTATATCTCCAACTTATACCAACAATGGGACACTATTCCTCCCACTGACACCAATGATAGGGCACTCTTCCTCCCTGCAAAAGATGTCGCATTGTTTACTGCCACTGGCCACAGTCCGGCCCCCCCTAAAGCCTGAAGGACAGTAAACTGGCCCCTTGTTTAGAAAGTTTGGAGACTCCTGGTCTAAGGGATTTCCCAAGAGGCTCTATCACTTATCTGATTCCTCCCTCCGGTCAGGTTCAGTGCTCTCCTCCTCTGCCCAAAGTGCCAGTCTGTGGGCGGAGCTTCAGCATCATCGCATACAATACAGGGACATTAATCCTGTCTGGTACAATTAAGAGGCTGCAGTGTGTCCGGAGCCAGCTGCGGGGGGACACTTGGAGCAAGGAGTAAGGTAAGTATTACTCTTTAATCCTCTGTCATGAGACCAAATAAACAATTGACCTTGGAAGTGTAGGGGGCTCCACTACAAAGGTGGATTTTTTCATTTTTCCTTTAGTTGGGCTTTACCTTCTCTCCTTCCTAGCAGTCAATATTCATCTTCCCTTCCCTCACCTCCTTTCAGCTTCTGGAGCAAAGAGAGGAAACTCCGTGTACGCTCCAAATTGTTCCTGGTGGCCGAATGAAATGATGGTGAAGACATGGGAAGGTGACTATATGCTGCTGGGTATGGAGAAAAATAAGTGAACCTGCCACTTTGCCCGACGTGGACAGAGCAAAGTTGTCAGGAGCATGTAACGCTCCTGTTCCACGTCTCATACCAGCATCCTGGTTTAGGCGGTGATGCATTCTACTTGTCTGTCAGTTCACCTGCAGGGTGATTGATGGGGCCAGTCTCTGGGTGGAGACTAGACATGTGCATTACGAAAAAAAAATTGTTTCGATTCGTTAATCTAGTTATTTTGTTTAGTTAAATTCGGCTGATTCGTTCAATTCGTATTCGGGATTCGTTTTATGTCATTTTCTAATTTTCTAAATTTACAGATCTTTATCGTTTCGAAACGTTCGAATCAATACAAATTTAAAACGGTCCACTCGAAAACTTTTAGATTTTTTTTTTTCTTTTTTCGATTGGAATGTGGCAAAGTGAATAAACAAAAGAAAAATCTTCATCAAACGATTACAGTGACTCTTTAAATCACCTTTGGCTTAACAAAAAACAGCATTATTTTGAAATGGTACTCTAATAACACACAGTCTTTGATTTCAGCAATATGTGTACAGTTAGAATTCGACTGGAGTTTGATGTAAAACTCAATTTGAATTTCAGTCTGAATTTCCAAACTTTGGATGAGTTTTGTTTAGGTAAAATTCGTTTATATTGTAATTCGGGTATTCGGATATATCCGAATTTTTGAAAAAATTTGTCCGAATATTAATTCGGATCGAAATGAACCGCACATGTCTAGTGGAGACCAAGCCTGATTTAAGCCAGCCAAGCCTGCAGTCTCATGCTAGCGACAGCATTTGTTGTAACACGTGCTCCAAGCTCCCCGTTTGTCTTCCCTGCTCTGCTGTTTGAATTCCCCTGTTTATGACCTTGGATTGGAACTCTGCCTGAATTTTTGACTATGGATTTGACCCTGACTATTCTGAACCTTGCCTGTCTTGTACCTGGGCTGTCATTGAACCACTCTGCCTGTCTGCCAACTGCAAGTACCGTATATACTAGAGTATAAGCCGAGGCACCTAATTTTACCACAAAAAACTGGGAAAACTTGTTGACTCGAGTATAAGCCTAGGGTGAGAAATGCACAGCTACTGTAAGTGGAAAAGAGGGTCGTCAATGCCCATTTGCAGCCTCACTGTGCCAATTTGCATGCCTCACTGTGCCCATTTGCAGCCATAGGTCCCCCGAACTTAGGGGTTCCTAGATGCCCCCTAGCTGCAGCCAAAATTTGGTGTCTCTGGACCCAAAGGGTCCCGAAATGACATTGCTGCAGATGAACACAGTTGACTGACTTTGGGGCCCCGTATCTCGGGGCCACTTGGTGCTAGGAACCCCAAATTTGGTGTGCAAACCCAGTGGAACTAGAACTGCAACATATCCAAGCTGGGATTCCTAGCACCAAGGGGCCCCAAAGTCGATTCGGAAAATGTCAAGCACTGTTCTGCAACAGAGTGACATTTTCTGAACCGACTTTGGGGCCACTTAGTTCTAGGAACCCCAGCTGTATATGTTGTAGTGCTAGTTCCACTAGGTTTGCGCACCAAATTCAGGGTTCCTAGCACCAAGTGGCCCCAAGATACGGGGGCCCCAAAGTCGGTTCGGAAAATGTCATTCTCTGCTGCACAAAAGTGCTTGACTCGAGTATAAGCCGAGTGGGGTATTTTCAGCCCAAAACAATGTGCTGAAAAACTCGGCTTATACTCGAGTATATACGGTACCTGTTTGCTGTGCTAGGCACTATAACATTGTGTATAAGTCCTGGGGGCAACTGAGTACCAGTAGGCCTGCTTGCCTTATGGGAAAGGGGGCTGCTATTGGTGAAGAACACAGAAGCTATAGTGTCTGACCACCTGCGGTAGGGGTGAGCGTAACAAAAGTTTCCTTTCATCTCAACGTGAGCAGAAGTCGAGGCTCCATGTACAGCTTGGGGGCTAAGGTCCCGGGGGGGGGGCTCTACAGGGATCAATGTGAAGACGATTATAGATGGTTGCAACCACACACAGTGCATCCACTTCAGAACTGTCATCATCTTAAAAACCTTTAAGGCCTGGTTAGGTTCTCTTTAAACGTCTGCATTATCAAATGTCATTCATGCACCACACAGTCTGCATTTACCTGTATATGGTAAACATGCTGCTATTCCCTGCTATATCTGTGCAGGAAAGCACAGTGCATTCCACCATGCACAGTCAACATGGACCAGGGCTCCTGTGCATGCCCAGAAGGTGCATACCATAAAGGTAAAGGCTGGTTTTATGCAAGTGCTTACATAGTCTATGGTGTCATGTTGCATGGAAATTAAAGTGTACCTGTAAAGACATATCTATTTCAAGAGCCCTTAGGGGGGCCCTTTTAAAAAGACAATTTCATAGAATAAGTGTAGCTTTAGGCTGGTCATACACCAGGAGAGTTTTTTTTTTTTATTCTCAGAGTATTTGTTCACATTTTTGATGGTTACTGGCAGGGCTGGGACAAGGGGCGGCAGGAAGGGAAGCCACCCAGGGCGCAGTGGTAAGGAGGGCGCCTCTTCACCACATGCAATCCCCAGATCAGTGGCTAGCAACCAGCAGGACGCAGATCCATGTCTACTCTGACAGTTACTGATGCCACACATGCTTCAACCCCATCTGCCCACAGCTGACACAGAAAGCACACCAGGCTTATGCAACTACCTTCTATTTGCTAGAAAGCAAGCAATTGGCCAAAGGTGAAGTGAACACTTCAGGGCAACCATGGACAGCCGGTGCAAAGGGGGCTGAGAACGGGCACATTCTACTGCATGTATTAAAAGCACTGTAGGGGGCGCAGTTCCACATCCCTGCTCTGGGCACTGAACAAACCTGTCCAGGTACTGGTCATTAGGGTCAAATTGAAGATCATTTTCGACCGTTGTGACAAGAAAATTCAAAGGAGAAGGATGGAATCAATTCAATTTTATCTGTGAATGTGTCTTTTTTTTTTTTTTTTAATGTAGATACTGTAACGTGTATATTCTAGGTACAAAGCAAACCTGTTTAACTAGTTGCCGCCCGCCCCGCCGTCAAATGACAGCGGGACAGTGCGGCTCTCATTCTGGGAGGACGTCATATGACAGTGTCCCAAAATGGGCGCTCTCGCACACCCGCGAAGGCGCTCAGCTCGGCGATCGCGGCCGCGCAGTGTTGCTAGGACATGGCGCGACCCCGATCTCTGTAAAGAGCTGCCTCCGCGGCTCTTTAACCATGTGATCGGCTGTGTCCAATCACAGCCGGTCATATGTAAACACGGAGATGCCGGTAATCGGCGCTCCTCGTCCTTACACTGACAGAGTGTGTGGCGAGGAGAGCCGATCAGCGGTATCTCCACGCAGGGGGACATCTACACATGTGATCAGGGCACTGATCGTCAGTGCCCTGATTACAATATAAGACCAACAGTGTCACCAATCAGTGCCCACCAGTGGCAGCAATCAGTGGCCATTAGCGATGCCAGTCAGTGCTGGCTATCAGTGCCGCCTATCAGTGCTGCTCATCAATGACCATCACTGCAGTCGATCAATGCCCATCAGTGCCAACCATCAATGCCCATCAGTGCCCATCATATAACGGGATGGAGGCACATGTCTATGTGGGCCTCATTTAAAGTCCCAAACTTGTTCTATATATCAGTGCCCATCAGTACCGCCTATCAGTGCCCATAAGTGCGGCATATTAGTGCCTCCTCATCAGTGCCACCTAATCAATGCCCACCAGTTCAGCCAAGCAGTGCCCAGAAGGGCCGCCTCATCAGTGCCCATAAGTGCCACCTCATCAATGCCCACCAGTTCAGCCTATAAGTGCCCATCAGTGCCGCTTCATCAGTGCACATCAGTGAAGGAGAAAAATAACTTGGTTGCAAAATTTACTGACAGAAACTAGATAAAAAATTTCAAAACTTTTTTTCTTTTTTTTGTAAATAATAAAAAACCCAGCAGTGAGTAAATACCACCAAAAGAAAGTTCTATTTGTGTGAATAAAATGATAAAAAATGTGTTTGGGTACAGTGTTACACGACCGCGCAATTGTCATTCAAAGTGCGACAGCGCTGAAAAATGGCCTGGGCAGGAAGGGGGTGTAAGTGCCCTGTAGGCAAGTGGTTAATTCAAAGAGCGGGTCTGGATGAAATTATAATGGTTTTCAAGCTAAATTAGTTGACTTAAAGTGATACTAAACACACACGGATTAACTTACATTGACCCTTCTCTTTATGTATGGTGGATGATGTCACAAATTATTTTAATAAAAAAAATAAAAACATCCAAGTACCTTTTTCCTAATAGATATCCAGCTGTCACATGACCCAGCTCTCTCCCAGCCTGTCTGCAGGGAAACATAAGCAGGAGGAGCTTCTAGTCCTCTGCTGCCGGTCACATGTTAACAAAAAGATTAAATAAAAAACAGCCTTTGGAATACAGTGTAAAAATAAATAAATATAACCAATAAACTGTTTTAAATCTTCATACAAATATATATATATATATATATATATATATATATTAGAAATTCAATCTTTATTATTTTACGGTGTGGGCGGATTTCTGCCATTTACAGGCTGTGTCACACCCCCTCCAGCCCTGTGTCTTAGAATAACAGGGAGGTGAAGTCTCCGTCAATCAAGTTTGTAATCTCCCCCCCCCCCATTAAGTTTAGCCGGTTAGTGGGCATGGAGGAGGAGGGAGGGAGTGGGAGTGTCATTTAGCACTGTGTATACGCCCACATGTGTGGCTCTATAGACACATGGGCTGCTCAGATGCATACCTCCCAACTTGCTGATATGGGAATAAGGGACACCTTTTAACAAAGGTATGTGGGCATAGGACACGCCCCCCTGCCAGCCCTTCTTTTTTACTACTACTATTCCTTTTATATTGGCTTTTAGAATTTACAAATGCAGCAATTTATAAATTGGATGAAAGATTTAGCACAGAAACACTTTACGAAATATAAATAGTGCATTTTATATACAACTATATAGACCAAAATGAGGGACAAATGAAGATGAAATAGGGACAGGTGGACTTTGTTCCCGAATGAGGGACAGTCCCTCAAAATCAGGGACAGTTGGGAGCTATGCAGATGTGATAGGAAGGAAATGCTCAGCATAGAAAAACTCACTGAAAACTGAGCATGTGCAGAGCTGCCACCACAGCTGCAAATTCCCTAGCTGGATTGGGGACATGGACAGAAGGGGGAGATTGAGAGCAGCAGGATCAACCAGGTTTTTTTTCAGAATTCAGAAAAGGAATCCCATAGTGACTGAGTAGTGAGTGAGTATGAACAGCATGGAATACACCATTTATTGATCATTCTTTTTTATGATGTGGGTTTAATGACACTAAAATGACGGCATGATGAAATGCTCTGACAATTTTTCAGAATTTACGTAGGAATGATCAAACTAAATTCTATCGGTGTATGGCCAGCTTAAAGAAGTGACCTGTCAACTCTACAACTCTCAACTCTGCTATTGTCTGCTTCTATTATTCATTCGTGATATAGACTTGTTTTAACCTCTTCACGCCGGCCAATCAGTGTGTGGGCCTTCACGCCGGCCAATCAGTGTGTGGGCCTTCACGCTGAGCGGCCTCATCCATGCGGCCCTGTGTAAAACCACTTACCATGCTCCCTGCGTGCCCCCCCAGCATGGTTGCCAACGGTTACAAGAGAGCTCCCGATGCATACTAGCGATCGGGAGCTTTCCGATCATGTGACTGCTGTGACCATAGGTGTGCGCAGCCTATTGCATTAGGGGTGTGCACCCCAAAGATCAACACACACATGCATACCTCCCAACATTTTGAGATGGAAATGAGGGACACCTACTTGCAAACGTATGTAGGCATAGGACACGCCCCCCGACACACACCCTTAAAGGAGAATTAACCCAAAAAAAGGTTATTAAATCCACAAGGACTTTTTTTTTCCACTCCTATTCCTTTTATATTGGCTTTTAACATTTACAAATGCAGCAATTTATAATTTGGATGAAAGGTTTAGCACTGGGAAACACATTTTGAAAGATAAATAGTGCATTTTATATATTATTAACTATATGGATCAGACCAAAAGGAGGGACAAATGAGGGGGAAAGAGGGACAGAGGGACATTGCTCCAAATCAGGTACAGTCCCTCGAAATCAGGGACCGTTTGGAGCTATGCACATGCCTTTCTCTGCAGCCTCAGCTGCACTGGACAGTGAATGAATGGGAAGAGCTCTGTGCTGAGCGGCTTCCCGTTCATTCACAAACGGAAGCATAGTAAACACAGTTTACTATGCTTCAGTTATGAATGAACCCAGTGAGTGGGTGTGTTCACTGTGTTCATTTAAAAAAATAACTGGATGGTAAATTCCATATTGGCTCACCCCTTCCCCTACTCTCCATATCCTGAAAGATCTCCCACAGCAGTCGAGGTGAGAGGACAGGAGGGAAACCAGCGACAATGTAGGGGGGGGGGGTGGCAACATTGGAGGAAGCCTGGGCAGTAGAGGGAGTTGGCACCACACAGATTGATTAGGGTGTGCCCAGGCACACCTGGGCACACTTCTTGCGCACACCTATGGCTGTGACAGCCAGTCACATGACCCAAATGGCCGCCTCCGCCTCTCGGCTTTTTGAACCCTTAAAGGGCTGGGAGGTGGTCAGCGGGAAGGGGTTAAAGTCCAGGAACAACAGGGAAAGGGATATCACCGCTCCAGGTAGATCAAATTGGAATGAACCTCTCCTCTAGTTTAGAAGCCACAGGTGCTGGCAATGCATATAGCAATGAAATGAAAAAAATTCTAGACAACCGCACTCCAAAAAGTAGCCTTTATTCGTCAAGAAAAATCAAATACATGCCACAGCAGAACGGACAGAAGAGCTGACGCATTTCACACTCAAACGGTGCTTAATCAATGATTAAGCACCGTTTGATAGTGTGAAACGTGTCAGCTCTTCTGTCCGTTCTGCTGTGGCATGTATTTTAGATTTTCCTTGATGAATAAAAGCTACTTTTTGGAGCGCGGCTGTCCAGAATTTTTCTCATTTCAAGGGGCTAAAGTCCCTTGAAGACAGACAGCCAGTCGCATGACCCAAATGCCCGCCTCAGCCTTTCGCTTTTAGGACTCTTAAAGGGCTGGGAGGTGGTCAGCGGGAAGGGGTTAAAGTCCCTTTGAAGGCAGTTGAAGCAGAATATGAAGCTGGTCGCACACAGATTATCGAATTATTCTAACAAAAAGACCCTCGTGTGATCCTTACGCCACCTGGCATCCCTATGGAGCATTAATACTTGGTGTTGTGTAAGTGGAAATAAATAGTGGATTTGTAAAAAAAAAGAAATATGGCGACATCAGATTCCCTGCAGCAGTGAATGTCCTCTGTTCACGTCACACATGGTAAGATAAAGTGAACTCTTCCTGTGTATAACCAGCCTAAATCCCGGAGGATGTCTTTTTACAAACCCATCTCTTTCCCCCCCAAGATTTTATCGCGTAAGGCTCAGAACTAAGAAATTATCATGACCCATTGGAAACCAGCTGGGCCTAATAGTGTTGGCCTTGGCTAAGCCCTGGTTTTTTGAAGTACTTGAGGAGTTAGTTGCATTTTACTTGTACGCGCGACCCTTCTTGGATACATGATGGTTTGAGTAATTAGTGCAGATCAATACACATTGCCAGGTGCCTATGACGGGCACTAGGGCCAGTTAGTCTATAACCCCCACAAGGTCAGGTACATGGGGAAGTCATCTCTTCCTGTGACAACCTATGGCCACCATGGGAGGGGGGTGCCGAGGACAGCTAGCTTTCTTTAGGATTATTCTTTAGGTTTCTGAGCTCCAGTTCCAGCTGTCGGACGTGGAGGTCCCTCTGGGCCAGATGCTCCTTCAGACGTCGGATCTCATCCTGCTGCCGGTAGAACATGCGCAGAAGCTACAGGGGCACAGGTAAGTGAGCAGGTGAAGGGTACAGTATAAGCATACAGCAGAATAGACACATGCAGAGTAGACATTCTGAGTAGTAGAGATTTCACATGATTCTTTATGTACAAACAAGATTAATTTGTAGTGTGTTTGTGCTCATACGTGGGTGTCCTTGGCCTGCAGAGCAGAATGTGCCTTGGTACCAAAAGCAGAAGTACACAGTAGCCCCTACAGATATAGATATGTAATATACGGGACTTTATGGTTACTTAAAAAAATCTCAGTATGTCTCTAGTCCAGTCATTCTCAACCAGGGTTCCATAGAACCCTAGGAGTCCTCCAGAGGTTTCTAGGCGTTCCCTGAGCTGCGGCTGGTTGAGTTCCTGTTTGATGGTGCCAGCATAGTCCTGTGCCCAATGCCACTTAGCAGAGCCAGCAACATGACACTAATGATCTTATTTGTTGTCTGTAAAGGTGGCATTCTGACCACCACTGTAAGGGGGACGTTCTTCCTACTGACCACCGATATAAGAGGAATTATTCCAATTGACTGCTCTTGAATTGGGTTTAGTAAGGGTTCCCCGAGACCTGAAAATTATTTTTGGGGTTCCAAAAAAAAAGTTTGTAGGCAGGTGCAGTCTGTATTCTCCACTGCAGGTGGCGCTTGTCTACAGCGACAGTATAGTTGTGGGAGGAAGTCAGGGGGAACTTGGTTCCTCCATGATTGCCTTGGTCACAAGGGGGGCGCTATCCGATTGGATGAGGATGCCCCATGTGACTCTGGCAGCCATCTTGGGTCAGACATAGTCCATTTAAGACTCAGGTTCCTTGGCTTGGTGCACTTTATGCAAGGGGCTAGCATTAGAAAAGCCCCCCCCCCCCCTCGTTCAGGGACAGTGCTTAGAGAAAGGTTCCTGAAGAGTAGGGACAGTGCAGAGACTAAATCTACCTCTTCTAGGAAACCTTCCCCTTTTTGGTGTGGACCGACCAAGCCGCATTTCTCTCCTCATGTCAGACGCTGTCAGCATCCTCCATTCTTCAAACTACTGTTCCACTGCTGTCACAGTTGTAAGTGGCCTAGTTGGGTTTGCTTTCCTGCTGGGCTTGTGTTTTGCTAAACTTTTTCTTGTCCCAGCACTGCCAGCATTTAATATATTCGGATGGAGCTTTGGGTGTACTGGGTGTACTTGGGTGTACTGGGACTAAGCCATAGACTCAATGACCCATGGGGTAGAGCTCATCTCTCCTTGATTAAAATTTTTAGTGTCCTCAAACACTACTTTGGCTACTTTGGACTTTTGCCGATAAGAACCGTGTGTGAATTGTGTGATGTTAGGTGTACAGAAGCGTACTGAGCCGTGTCAGGGAACGGTATGGGTCGATCTGATATCTATACTCACTTCATTCTCAGTGCGAGGCGGCACATTCTCTAGTAAATCGATGCTGTTTACTACCATACTCTTCTTGTCTCTCACTGGGGCTTTAAATGTGGCCTTTGACTCCTTGCGGTACCCCTCCTTCAGGCTCGTCAGAACAGGGTCTAATGAAGCAAGTTTGATTCATTACGGATTGATACAAAGACATTGTTGTTGAGAAAAGACAATCATCCATCGTCAAACAGCTGGCTGCAGGGTGGCACTCGGTGACTGGCATTTTTTTCGTCTTGTGGACAAGGGAGGCAGTGAGAAGAGACATTGGTGAATAACCTTGTCTTTCTTTCATTGCCCTGCACTCTGATTATGATAGAGATGTAGGGCCAACAAAAGATATATTTCAGCAAAAACTGAATGTTAAAGCCCAACTCTGGGCAAAATTATTATTTATTTTTTCCCGATCCATCCCTCTCTAACCCATCTTTCCCTAAGTTTATCCTACAGCTGGACTGTAAAGCAGACCTCTCTTGTCTTACCCATCTGATACATCCCACTCGAACCCATCTGGACTTCTCTAACTTATCCGAGTCATCCCTCTCTAACCCATCCGATCCATTCTTCTCTAACCCATCCAGAACTCTCTAACCCATCCTTTCCTACTTTTATCCCAAAGTCGGGCTTCAAAGTGGACCTCTCGAATCCATCTAATCCATCCCTCTAACCCATCCAAACCTTTCTAATCCATCTGATCCATCCCTCTCTAACTCATCTGGACCTCTCTAACCTCTCCAATCTGTCCTTTTTTAACCCATCTGATCCATCCCACTCTAACCTATTCGGACATCTCTAACCCATCCGATCCATCCCACTAACCCATCCGGACCTCTCTAACCCATCAAATTCTCTCTAACCCATCTGATCCATCCCTCTCTAACTCATCTGGACCTTACTAACCTCTCCAATCTGTCCCTTTTGAACCCATCTGATACATCCCACTCTAACCCCACCAGACCTCTCTAACCCATCCATCCCTAATTTTATCCCAAAATTTGGCTTTAATGCAGACCTCTCTAACCCACCTGATCCTTCCCTCTCTAACCTATCTGCTCCTTGCTAACCCATCCAATCCATCCCTCTCTAATCCATCCTTCCCTACTTTTATTCTAGAGTTGGGCTTTAAAGTAGACCTCTCTAACCCATCTGATCCATCCCTCTCTAATCCATCTGATCTATCTCTCTCTAACCCATCTGATCCATCCCACTCTAACCTATTTGGACCTCTCTAACACATCCGATCCATCCCTCTCTAACCCATCCAGACCTCTCTAACCTATCCTTCTCTACTTTTATCCTAGAGTCAGGCTTCAAAACGGACCTCTCTAACCCATCTGATCCATCCCTAACCTATGCAGATCTCTCTAACCCATCTTATCCATCCCTCTCTAACCTAACTGGATCTCTCTAAACCATCCAATCTATCCCTCTCTAACCCATCCGATCCATCCTTCTCTAACCCATCCGATCCATCCCTCTCTAACCCATCCGATCCATCCCTCTCTAACTCAACTGGATCTGTCTAAACCATCTAACCTAGCTCTCTCTAAATCACCCAGACCTCTCTAACACATCGGATCCATCCCTCTCTAACCCGTCCATCCCTCTCTAACCCATCCTTCCCTACTTTTGTCCTAGAGCTTCAAAGTGGACCTCTCTCACCCATCTGATCCATTCCTCTCTCTACAGCACCTACTTGCTTCAAGCCAGGAACGTGTGTGATGGTAATATTCTACTTGATTTTGCCTAGGCAAGCCAAATGAAAGCCAAGGAGTAGGGTGAGGTTTCACCCCAAAGTATTTTCTTTCTTTTTTGATAGGAGGTGGCCAGCCACATATGCAGTCCTCTAACTTTAGCGCAAGGTCTGCTTTAAAGGGTAAGTTCACTTTTATGCGCATTTCTCAAAAAGTTCTCCGTGCACCCCAGTATGCCAAATACATTAAAACTGTTCCCCAAACAAATGCCTGCTTCTCCAGTTGCTGACACCATTGTCCTCCCAGATTCGTCCTGCAGATGGCAGGACACACCCAGTGCCGGATGCATGGCCCCGGAAAAAACGACATAACAAGCTCTTCCATCCTAAAAACACTTCCATCGGCACCGCCAGCAGACTGCAATAAAATCATCTTTTATTAAATCACAGACAAACTGTTGATGCGTTTCCGCCCAAAATGGCCTTAGTCATAATTGTTATGACTAAGGCCCTTTTGGCTGGAAACGCATCAACAGTTTGTCTGTGAGCTTCTACCCTGTGGATGATTTAATTAAAGAAGATTTTATTGCAGTCTGCTGATGGTGCCGACGGAAGTGTTTTCAAGTATCCTTTGCAGTGTGCGGTTGTTGGTTTGGCACCCGCTTATCTGCTTCCATCAGATTCTGGCTGTCAGGTTTCCGCACTGATTTGTACATATATAATATATTATATATATATATATACATATATATATATATATATATATATATATATATATATATATATATATATATATATATATATACCCTGTTTCCCCGAAAATAAGACATATAGTTACATAGTTACATAGTAGGTGAGGTTGAAAAAAGACACAAGTCCATCAAGTCCAACCTATGTGTGTGATTATGTGTCAGTATTACATTGTATATCCCTGTATGTTGTGGTCATTCAGGTGCTTATCTAATAGTTTCTTGAAAGGGAATTCCACATCCTTGCCGCTCTTACAGTAAAGAACCCTCTACGTAGTTTAAGGTTAAACCTCTTTTCTTCTAATTTTAATGAGTGGCCAAAGACCAAGCGTGATTGTCAGTGATGGCTGCAATATAAGCCCTACCCCCCAAATAAGCCCTACCCTGTTTCCCTGAAAATAAGCCCTACCCTGAAAATAAGACCTATAAGGACTTTAACTAGGGCTTATTTGGGGGGTAGGGCTTATATTGCAGCCATCACCGACAATCACGCTAGGTCTTATTTTCGGGGAAACAGGGTATATATATATATATATATATATATATATATATATATATATATATATATATATATATATATATATATATATATATATAATATATATATATATATATACATATATATATATATATATATATATACATATATATATATATATATATATATATATATATATATATATATATATATATATATACATATATATATATATATATATATATATATATATATATATATATATATATATATATACATACATACACGCTCTCCCATCCTCCCTTGCCATCCACTCATGTGCAGCCCGCTCTCCTTTATTATTGCCCAAAAAGGTTGCACTGCGAAAGAGATTCTTTTCCCGCGCGAGCGCCCTCCGATCGACCGGATCGGCATGTGAGGAGATAGGCCAGGAGTGCCCGCCTGTGGATTTCCGGGGGCCGCGCATACAGTGCTGGGTGCGTCCCGCAATCTGCAAATGGGATTGGGAGCAGACAATGGTGTCAGTAGCTGAAGAGTTGGGCAGAATGAAGCATGGAATTTTAATATATTGGGGACACTGTGGTGTATAATAGGGGAAATTTGGGTAAAGGTGAACTTACCTTTTAAACCCTGGGATACAGGAAACACAAATCCTGTGTTCTCAGGGCTAAAAATGTATGTTAAGCCAAAGGTTTTTTTTGTCATTGTTTCAGATAGAATGAAGAATGGTCATCACCTCTGTTGGTTTTTTTTTTACTGCATCCAGTGTTAAAGAAATTTCCCTTTGCTAAGGGGTGGATTTAAAAAAACTAATTTGCAGAGCTATTCGTCCTCTAAAACTGCATGTACATTGGTTCTATTGGAATTCTGGTAAAATCATTTGTTACTAGCCTATTTTCTCTCCAGGTTGAATGTTCTTCATATATAAGAATATAGTGAATCGGGAAAATGGCGCATTAACCACTTGCCTCGCCAACCGTATAACTTATAATATATAATAATAATATAATAACATATACGACGACAAGGCGGCTCAGCTGCGCAGGATCACTTACCTAGTACGTGATCCTGCACTTCTGGGTCTAGGGCGCATGTGTGATTCTACACAGCAGGAGCTGATCTGTGGGTACCATGGACTCGATGTCCGCCGGCACCCACCGATCCTTAGTCAGAGAGCCAGAAAGGTGATCTACCTATGTAAACAAGGCCGATCGCCGTTCTGTCAGTAGGGAAGGCATAGATCCCGTGTTGCTGCAAAGCAGGAACATGGATCAATGCCTTCCCCTAGTAAAAGCACCTCCCCCACAGTACACATAAACACTGGCTAGGCACACAGTTTACCCTTTTATTACCCCTGATGTTAACCCCCATTCCCAGCCAAGTGTCATTAGTACAGTGACAGTGCATATTTTTTAGCACTGATCACTGTATTAGTGTCACTGGTCCCCAAAAAAGTGTCAAATGTCACGCTATAAGTTGCTGATCGCTGCCAATACCAGTAAATAAAAATTTCACAAATCCATCCCATAGTTTGTAGACGCTAGAGCTGCACGATTAATCGTTAAAGAATCAGATTGCGATTCTCCCCCCCCCCCCCTCGCGATCTTAAAGCATTTTCACGATTCTATGCAGAGTTCTCTGCTCACTTCTGACAGCTGTCTAAAAAAAACAAAACAAAAAAACAGGCAGCCTGCCAAGTTTATGACAACATAGATAAGGAGAACCATTGTAACATTTCCTCCTTAAATTTAGATCATAAGAATGAACTTTGGCCTGTAAATGAGGGAAGTTGAACCACTGAAACTTTAGACTAAACCTTTTTCTGACACTTGTTGTTTACAAGTTAAAATCAGTATTTTGTGCTAGAAAATTACTTAGAACCCCCAAACATTATATATATTTTTAGCAGAGACCCTCGAGAATAAAATAGCGTTTGTTGCAATATTTATGTATTTGCGCAGCGGTCTCTCAAACGCAATTTTTTTTTGGAAAAAACACACTTTAACCACTTCCCGCCCAGCCTATAGCAGATTGACGACCGGGAAGTGGTTGTTATCCTGACCGGGCGTCATTTGACGTCCAGCAGGATAACATGCCGATGCGCGTTCACAGGGGCGCGCAGCGTGGCCGGGGGGCCCGCGATCGCGACACGGAGCAGCAGAATGGGGTACACAAGGCATTTCCCTGTTCTGCCTAGCAACATGACAGGGATCCACTGCTCCCAGTGATCGCTGTCATGTCCCAGGTAGCCCTCCCCCCCCCTATACAGTTAGAATCACTCCCTAGGACACACTTAACCCCTTGATCGCCCCCTAGTGTTTAACCCCTTCCCTGCCAGTGTCATTTACACAGTAATCAGTGCATTTTTATAGCACTGATCGCTGTATAAATGACAATAGTCCCAAAATAGTGTCAAAAGTGTCCGATGTGTCCGCCATAATGTCGCAGTCCCGATAAAAATCGCAGATCGCCGCCATTACTAATAAAAAAAAATGAATAATAAAAATGCCATAAATCTATCCTCTATTTTGTAGACGCTATAACTTTTGCGCAAACCAATCAATATACGCTTACTGCAATTTTTTTTACCAAAAATATGTAGAATACATATCGGCCTAAACTGAGAAAGAAATGTGTTTTTTTTATATATTTTGTGGGATATTTATTATAGTAAAAAATATTGCTTTTTTTTTTTCTTCAAAATTGTCGCTCTATTTTTGTTTATAGCGCAAAAAATAAAAACCGCAGAGATGATCAAATACCACCAAAAGAAAGCTCTATTTGTGGGGGAAAAAAAAGACATAAATTTTTTTTGGGTGCAACGTCGCAACGACCGCGCAATTGTCAGTTAAAGCGACGCAGTGCCGAATCGCAAAAAAAAAAATGGCCCGGTCATTGAGCAACGAAATCTTCCAGGCTGAAGCCGTTAAAAGGGTATAGGGGAAGTGACGTAGGAGCCGACGCGCTCCTAATTTCTTCATCAATTTAGGCCAATATGTATTCTGCTACATATTTTTTGGTAAAAAAAAAATCCCAATAAAGTGTATATTGATTGGTTTGCGCAGAAAACTATTTTGTCTACAAACTATGGGAGATTTTTATTTATTTTACTAGTAATGGCGGCAATCAGCTACTTTTATAGCGGGACTGTGATATTGGGGCGGACATTCTGACATTTTTGCGCAATTGCCAATTAAAGCGACGCAGTGCCGTATCGCGAAAGAGTGCTTTGGTCAGGAGGGGGTGTAAATCCTTCCGGGGCTGAAGCGATTAAGGTCACTAAATGAAACTGATGATCGTGGAAAAAAAAGTATTGACTATGATTATCAGCGCCATCTGGTGGCCATTATTCAGTGCTGTCCTGATTCATACGATTCTTAGGAATAGAGAACATCCAACCTGGAGAGGGAAATAGCCTGAAAACATTTGCGTAGAACGAATGTGCATGCAGCTTCGCGGGATGAATAGCTCCTGAGATTTTTTTCTATTTTTTATTCACCCTCGGTTCCGGTGACAATGGGAGGGAAGTGGGAGGGGTAGGGAACACTGGGAGGGATAAACTGCTTCCATATTGAGCTTTTGGACTCTATGAAGAGCAATCCACACTACCACCCCGCTGAAAGTGACGACGGGAGGGGTATAATTCCTGCCGTGGCCGTGGAGCAGCCTATGTATGCCCTTGGCCACTCCCTCTGCAGCTAAAGGGGGAGCAATTGGGTGGTGGGGGGGGAGAAACAGCAGCTCAACTACAAAATTTAACCCCCCCTCCCCGACCGCTAGTGTGAATGAGCCCTTTTACGTATCCTCCATGAATCCACATCTTTTACCTTTGTTGATGCCACTTAGCCACTCTTTAGCGCCCATGGCTGGCTCGGTACCCGGGGTCATCGGGTAAATATCCTCCTGGTAGGTTTCTGACTGCAACAAAGAAAACTTGTGTTATCCTTCCAAGTCCTTCTCCCATCTCCAGAAGGGTGCGGAGCCACGTGCCGTACAGGTAGGTGCCCGCCGAGGGACTCACCTTTCGTGGAACGATCATAGATATTGGCTCTATGAGATTCTTTAGGGTGATGAGCTTGTAAAAGCGAAATATCTCACATGCCGACACATCCAACCCGTGCTTTGGCATCACTCCTATAGAAAACAGAAGGAGGCACAAGAAGATCAGAGGGGCATAAGAAGTTATGGAACGGTCTTCTGTGACACATACGATTACGAGCATAATCAGTTCCAGGAGAATGCTTGTGATCCAAAGCACTCGCATATCAAAGCGAGTTTCCCCATAGAAGTCAATGGAAACGAAGATAATTTGTTCCGCATTGACTTCTATTGCATGCAATACCGCATGTGGCCAGCGGTGGGGGGGGGCGCCGGAGAGCCTCGGAAATACCCGGACCAGCTCACCTGAATTTGGAAAGGCTCGGAAACACTCAGGAACGGAGTATTTCCGAGTATTTCCGAGTGCTTCCGAGTATTTCCAAACGGCTCCAAACCGTTCCGAGTGTCACCGGCACCCCCCCGCACCTCTTGCCAAATGCGGTACTGCCCACCCCATTAGCTTGAATTTTCCTCTTCTTACAAGACAACACTCGCAAACCAGCATTTCAAAAAAAAAGTTGCTCGTCTTTCAAAGCGCTCGTTAACCTCGTTACTCGTAAACCAAGGTTCCATTGTATTTCTATTTTTTTTTTTCTGTGCTGTATTGAACTGTATCGGGTTGGTGTTTGTTTTTGTAGTTTGCTGACATCTAGTGGTAGTTTTGGGTCACTGTGACTTGTTTATTTGTGTGATTTTGTATCTCCCTCTGTCCCCACCTCCTGTTTTAGACCTCTTTCACACTGCAGCGCCGGGCGTTAGCGCTAAAGGGCCGCTGTTTTTTTTCTTTTTGCGGCAATTTTTGGCCAAAGGAGGGGTTAAAAATTCCCGTTGCCCGTGTTGCAGCGCTTTTCAGGCGCTTTGGAAGCGCTGCCCATTTCATTTCAATGGGCGGGGTGTTTTGGGAGCGCTGTATGCAGCGAAAATTATTTGCTATTTTTTTCTCACGAAATTGGAGTTACCGGCCTCATGCACACTGGATGTTATAATAACGTTATAAAAACGGCAGTAGCTGTGCAGTGAGCTTTTCAAAGTTGTCGCAAAAGCATTTTTTAGCGTCTTTTAGCATTTTTCAGCGTTAGCGTTTTTTTGTTTTTTTTCTTTTTTCAATGGATCAAAAAATTAAAAAAAAAAAAATTCTGGTGTGCCGCGTTTCTGAGCGTTTATTGGCGTTCATCAGGCGTTTTTTGACGTTAGAGCGTTTTTACAGCACTAGTTTTTCAAGGTTTTTGCAAAACTGCTCTTTAGCGTTTTTTTAGCAGTTTTTTTTTTTCCCAATAGAACAAAAACGTAAAAAAAAAAATGCTGGTAAGCCGTGTTTCTGAGCGTTTATTGGCGTCTATCAGGCGTTTTTTGACGTTAGAGCGTTTTTACAGCACTAGCTTTTCAAAGTTTTTGCAAAAGCGGTTTTTAGCGTCTTTTAGCATTTTTCTGACATTAGCGTCTGTTAGCTTTTTTCTTTTTCTTTTTTTCCAATGGATCAAAAACGTTAAAAAAAAAGGCTGGTGAGGCGCATTTCTGATCGTTTATTGGCGTTTATCAGGCGTTTTTAGGCGTTTTTTTGACGTTAGAGCGTTTTTACAGCACTAGTTTTTCAAAGTTCAGCGTTAGCGTTTTTTAGCTTTTTTCTTTTTTTTTTTTTTTTTTTCAATGGATCAAAAACGTAAAAAAATATGCTGGTGAGGCGCGTTTCTGAGCATTTATTGGCATTCATCATGTGTTTTTAAGCGTTTTTTTGACGTTAGAGCGTTTTTACAGCACTAGTTTAGGGGGCTTTTTTTTTTACAGCGCTCCCAAACCGCCCCAAAGATGCGGCTTGCAGGACTTTTCCTAACGTCCCGCAAGCACACCGCCCCCTAGTGGGAAAAGTCTCACTGAAATGAATGCGAGGTGGTTTTCAGGCGTTATTTTGAGGCTGTTTCTAGCACTAAAAACGCCTCAGTGTGAAAGGGGTCTAAAAGCGTTTGCTATCCCTGATATGTGGCTGCTGTACCGTGTACTTGTATGAAAAATCTCCTGTTCTTCTTTTTTTTGCTTCCTGTGAAATCCCTGGAGTCCTTCCAGTCCTTCTGCTTTCCTATTCTTTTTTTAATCTGACCACACTAAGCATGAAAGCACAGCATGGTCAGTTTTCTAGCTATGCTGGGAACTCAGCCTGCTCTCCTCCAATGGTCAGACTTGCATAACTCCCAACATTTTGAGATGGGAATGAGGGACACCTGCTAGCAAATATATGTAGGCATAGGACAAGCCCCCTGCCACACCCCTTAAAGGGGACAGAACCAAAAAAAAAAGGTTTATAAAGTGCTTTCTTTACCAATAATATTTCCTTAAATTGTCTCTTAGAATATATTTAGCAATTTAGAATTTGGATGAAAGGTTTAGCAAAGTGCATTTTATATGCAGCTATATAGATCAGACCAAAATGAGGGACAAATGAGGAGGGATGAGGGACAGAGGGACATTGCTCCAAATCAGGGACAGTCCCTCAAAATGCGGGACAGTTGGGAGCTATGGACTTGTCCTGACACGCCCCCTCTCCTCCCCTCCCCCCCTCTGCACAGCCATTCACTGGGAAGCTCAGTGTACTGCTGCTTCTCCTACCCCCACCAGCTCTTATGCAGCTGAGAACAGAGGGAATGTGATCACTTATTAAAAAAAAAAAAAAGAAGGGGAAAAACAGGTATTTATAATCTTTTTTTTTTAAACCACTTCAGCTCCGGAAGGTCCCCCCCCCCCCACATGACCAGGCCATTTATTGCGTTACGGATTTTATTTTAACTGACAATTGCGCGGCCGTGCGACGCTGTACCCAAATAAAATTGATGTCCTTTTTTTTTCCCCACAAATAGAGTTTTCTTTTGGTGGTATTTTTTGATCATCTCTGCGGTTTTTATTTTTTGCGCTATAAACAAAAAAAGAGCAACAATTTTGAAAAAAAAAAATATATATTTTTTTTTTACTTTCTGCTATAAAACATATCCAATAAAAAAATGTAAAAAAAAAAAAAATCAAATCTCTTCATCAGTTTAGGGCAAAATGTATTCTTCGACATATTTTGTTAAAAAAATTCCAATAAGCGCATATTGATTGGTTTGCTACAAACTATGGGATAATTTTATTTATTTATTTTTATTTTTTTACTAGTATTGGCAGCAAACAGCGACTTATTGTGGGACTGCGATATTGCGGCGGACAAATTGGACACTAACTGACGCTTTTGACACTTTTTTTGGGGACCAGTGACACTAATACAGTGATCAGTGCTTAAAAAAATATGCACTGTCACTGTACTAATGACACTGGCAGGGAAGGGGTTAACATCAGGGGGCGATCAAAGTGTTAAATGTGTTCCCTGGGAGTGATTGCTAACTGTGCTTTGACAGTGGGAAGGTACAGATCTGTGTCCCTGCTTAGCAGGAACACAGGACCAGCACATTCCCCTCTCACAGAACGGCAATCTGCCTTGTTTACATAGGCAGACCACCGTCCTGCCTCTCTCCTGAATGACCGGCGGGTCCCGCTGCACAGCGGGAAACCTGATGCGGGTGGTTGGCGGGCACGATCCCCGCCGGCCACGCGCGATCGCGTGCACGAGCGCCAGCATGGGGATTTTGGTGTGTAAACACACCCAAATCCCTGTGTTGTCAGAGAAGAGGAAACATATCGTTTTAGGAAAACGATATGTCTCCTCTCCTAGTCACTCCCATCCCCCCACAGTTAGAACACACACTGAGGGAACACACTTAACCCCTTGATCGCCCCCCTAGCGTTAACCCCTTCCCTACCAGTGACATTTACACAGTAATCGGTGCATTTTTATAGCACTGATCGCTGTATAAATGTCACTGGTCCCAAAAAAGTGTCAAAAGTGTCTGATGTGTCACCGCAATGTCGCAGTACCGCTAAAAATCGCAGATCACCACCATTACTAGTAAAAAAAAAAAAAAAATAATAAAAATGCCACAAATCTTTCCCATAGTTTGTAGACACTATAACTTTTGCACAAACCAATCAATATACGCTTATTGCGATTTTTTTTTTTTTTTTACCAAAAATATGTATACCTTTATTTTCTATTCTATTTTATTCTATTATTTTATTCTCTATTCTGTTCTGTTTTACTCTGTTCTCTACTTTTCTATTCTTTTTGAATTTCAGAAGTCGGCTATATTCTTTCTATTTTATTCTATTCTGTTCAAATCTATTCTATTTTTTTCTAATCTTTTCTAATTTTGGAAGACGGCTATATTCTAACACTAATACACATATCTTTTAAAGGAAATCAGCAATAGTCAGCAATGTGTTTATATTTCAAATTTTTTTTTCAAATTCAATTTTGTTTTTGATTGGAACTTCAGACGCTATTAGAAATGTTATTTCGGATTCATTTAATTTAGTTACTATTGTATTTCGGAAATTTTGATATTTCTGAATCTCCAAATAACGAAAATTTCCTCCGAATTTTGATTCAGAACGAAACAAACCGCACATGTCTAAGCTCAACCACGGGGGGTTTTATCACCCCTCAACCACCAGCCTGAATGAGCCCTTTTAGCCCTTTAGAATGGGGTTTTGTTGTCTGAAACTGAATTCTACACATGTGCAATTCGTTCAGTTCCGAATGAATTTTTTAACAAATTTTGACAAATTCGTAAATTCCTGAAATTTCCGAATTTTTCAATTTCTGAAATTTCGAATTTCCGAATTTTGAATTTCCGAATTTTCAAATTTCAGAAATTCTGAATTTTGGAATTTAGTAAATTGGAAAATTCTACATTTCAGAAATTCTAAATTTAAGAAATTGGAAATTTCAGAAATTGGAAGTTTTGGAAATTCGAAATTTGAAATTTTGGAAATTGGAATTTCGGAAGTTCGTAAATTCAAAATTTTGGAAATTCAAAATTTCGGAAATTTAAAATTTCTGAAATTCGAAATTTCGGAAATTGGAAATTTCAGAAATTTGAAAACACAAAAATTTGGAAATTTGAAAATTCTAGAAAATAAGAATGAAAATTTGAAAATTCTAAAGAATGAAATTAGAAAACTCGAAAATCTGAATTAATAACTAACCAATAATAACTATTACACTATAGGTATTGGAATTACCTTTAAAATTTGGCTGTTAGTGAACATAACGAGTATGAATTTATCCAAAGTTACGAATTATCTGAAATAACGATTGCCGTATCTGAATGAATGGAACGTAACAATCTAATAATAATAAATAATAAATAACAATAATAATAATAAAACCTTTTTATTCATATTATTTAGTATTAATTTGTTCCATTCCATTTGTTTAGATGCGGCATTCGTTATTTCGGATAATTCGTAACTTCAGATAAATTTGTATTCGTTACATTCACTAACAGCCAAATTTGAAAGGAAATTCCAATACTTATAATTTAATAGTTAGTTATTATTAGTTAGTTATTGTTTTGAATTTTACTGATTTTTCTTTTTTTTTCAGATTTTCAAATGTTCGGATTTTCGAACTTTTGAATTTCTGAATTTTCGAAAATTCCAAAAATTTGCAAATTCGGAAATTCGAAAATTAAAAAATCCCAAATTCGGAAATTCAGAAATGTGAAGATCCGAATTTTCGGATTTCTGGAATTTCCAAATTTCCGAATTTTCAAAAAAAGCAAAAAAACGAATGAAATAAAAACGAACACATTTTTTGTCATTGCACATGTCTACTGAATTCTCCACATCTTACCGAGTCCTTTCTGGGGAGCCGCTGATCGGAATTCCATGAGATAGGTCAGGAATGGCTTTTCCACTGTGATTTCATAGTATCGGATGTTCCCGTCTCCCTTACATAGTAGAAAAAGATTAAGGAATACAAAACAAATGAAAAGTAAAGTTCATCATTTTGATTAAGTATTTGGATACTTTGTCCCAAAAACATACCATATATACTCGAGTATAAGTCGTTCTGAGTATAAGTCGAGGCCCTAATGTACCACAAAAAGTGGGAAAAACTTAGTGACCCGAGTATAAGACGAGGGTGAGAAATGCACAGCTACTGTAAGTGGAAAGGAGGGTCAACAATGCCCATTTGCAGCCTCACTCTGCCCATTTGCAGCCTCACTGTGCCCATTTGCAGTCATAGGTCCCCCGAACTTCAAACTCGGTAGTTAAGGGTTCCTAGATGCCCCCTAGCTGCAGCCAAAATTTGGGGTCTCTGAACCCAAAGGGTCCCGAAATGACATTGCTGTAGATGGACACAGTTGACCGAATTTGGGGCCCTATATCTCAGGGTTACTTAGTGCTAGGAACCCCAAATTTGGTGTGAAAACCCAGTGGAACTAGCACCATAAAATATCCAAAGCTGGGGTTTCTAGCACTAAGTGGCCCCGAGATACAGGGCCCCAAAAATCGGTTCAGAAAATGTCAAGCACTTTTCTGCAGCAGAGAATGACATTTTCTGAACTGGCTTTGGGGCCCCGTATCTCTGGGCCACTTGATGCTAGGAACCCCAGATTTGAAAATGTTATGGTACCAGTTCCACTGGGTTTGCACACCAAATTTGGGGTTCCTAGTACCAAGTGGCCCTGAGATACGGGGCCCCAAAGTTGGTTCAGAAAATGTCAAGCACTTTTTTTGCAGCAGAGAATGACATTTTCAGAACCGATTTTGGGGCCCCGTATCTCGGGGCCACTTGGTGCTAGGAACTCCAGCTTTGGATATGTTGTGGTACCAGTTCCACTGGGTTGGCACACATAAAATTTGGGGTTCCTAGCGCCAAGTGGCCCCGAGATACAGGGCCCCAAAGTCAGTTCGGAAAATGAAATTTTTTGCTGCAGAAAAGTGCTTGACTCCAGTATAAGTCGAGAGGGACACTTTCAGCACAAAAAAATGTGCTGAAAGACTCGACTTATACTCGAGTATATACGGTACATCTAAAAATGTACATTCTTGGTTGGGCCTCTTGCACGTGATACTCCTGTTTGAGCATATACTTTTTCAGACGTCAATTTAGGTGTTTTGTTTTTTTTGGCACATATAGTGCCTTGAAAAAGTATTCATACCCCTTAAAATTTCCCACATTTTGTCATGTTACAACCAAAAACATAAATGTATTTTATTGGGATTTTATGTGATAGACCAACACAAAGTGACACATAATTGTGAAGTGGAAGGAAAATGATAAATAGCTTTCAAAATTTTTTTTTTACAAATAAATATGTGAAAAGTGTGGGGGGGCCATTTGTATTCAGCCCCTTTACTCTGATACCCCCCAAAAAAATCTAGTGGAACCAATTGCCTTCAGAAGTCACCTACTTAGTAAATAGAGTCCACCTGTGTGTAATTTAATCTCAGTATAAATACAGCTGTTCTGTGAAGCCCTCCGAGGTTTGTTAGAGAACCTTTGTGAACAAACAGCATCATGAAAGCCAAGGAACACACCAGACAGGTCAGGGATGACGTTGTGGACAAGTATAAAGCAGGGTTACGTTATAAAAAAATATCCCATGCTTTGATCATCTCACGGAGCTCTGTTCAATCCATCATCGGAAAATGGAAAGAGTATGGCACAACTGCAAACCTACCAAGACATGGCCGTCCACCTAAACTGACCGGCCGGGCAAGGAGAGCATTCATCAGAGAAGAGCCAAGAGGTCCATGGTAACTCTGGAGGAGCTGCAGAGATCCACAGCTCAGGTGGGAGAATCTGTCCACAGGAAAACTATTAGTCGTGTTCTCCACAAATCTGCCCTTTATGGAAGAGTGACAAGAAGAAAGACATTGGTGAAAGAAAACCATAAGAAGTCCTGTTTGTAGTTTGTGAGAAGCCATGTGGAGGACACAGCAAACATGTGGAAGAAGGTGATCTGGTCAGATGAGATCAAAACGGAACTTTTTGGCCTAAAAGCAAAACACTGTGTGTGGCGGAAAACTAACACTGTACATCACCCTGAACTCACCATCCCCACCGTGAAACATGGTGGTGGCAGCATCATGTGGTGGGGATGCTTTTCTTCAGCAGGGACAGGGAAGCTGGTCAGAGTTGATGGGAAGATGGATGGAGACAAATACAGGACAATATTAGAACAAAACCTGTTAAGAGTCTGCAAAAGACTTGAGACTGGGGCGGAGGTTCACCTTTCAGCAGGACAACGACCCGAAACATCCAGCCAGAGCTACAATGGAATGGTTTACATCAAAGCATATTCATGTGTTAGAATGGCCCAGTCACAGTCCAGACCTAAATCACATTGAGAATCTGTGGCAAGACTTAAAAATTGCTGTTCACAGACGCTCTCCATCCAATCTGACAGAGCTTGAGATATTTTGCAAAGAAGAAGAATGGGCAAAAATGTCCTCTCTAGATGTGCAAAGCTGGTAGAGACATCCCCAAAAAGACTTGCAGCTGTAATTGCATTGAAAGGAGGTTCTACAAAGTATTGACTACGGGGGGCGCTATACAAATGTACCCCCCACACTTTTCACATATTTATTTGTAAAAAATTTTGAAAACCATTTATCATTTTCCTTCCTCTTCACAATTATGAGCCACTTTGTGTCGGTCAAATAAAATCCCAATAAAACACATTTACGTTTTTTGGTTGTAACATGACAAAATGTGGAAAATTTCAAGGGGTATGAATACTTTTTCAAGGCACTGTATTTCCGTGCATTTTTGCGCAAATTTGTTCTCGCGTTCTCGTTCTGCACAATATGCAAATGGCCATGAGGTGCAAATTACTGACCAAAAATGAAGATTTTTCTTTTTTTTTTTACTGAATAATGCATGGCGCTTGTTTACTCGCCTGTGTGCACAGGCACATTACAGTTAATGGGTTCAGTATTTTAGTTCAGTAAAAAAAAAAAAGCTGTACTGAGCTTTTTTAAGCTGCAGTGTGCAAGAGGCCCAATAAAGAATAAACAATGATGAACAGATTGCAAAGATCACTTTCCAACCACTTGTGGACCGCCCACCGTACATACACTGCGGCAGGGTGGGGCCGCTCTGTTCCAGATCATGTACCTAGTACACGATCTGACACTTCTGGGTCTGGGGGCGCGGTGCCCCCGGCGCCCCGCTCCTGCTGTGATCACACACAGGGGGAGCCCAGCGGACTTGATCTCCACCGATTACACAGGACACAAGAAGAACGTCAGTCTGTATGTAAACTAGGCAGATTGTCGTTCTGTCAGAGGGGAAGGCTTTCATCCTGTATTTCTGCAAAGCAGGAACACGGATCTTTGCCTTCCCCTAGTCAGAGCTTCTCCCCCACAGTGAGCAAGCACAGGCTAGGCACACAGGTAACCCTTTGATCGCCCCTGATATTTAACTCCTCCCCAGTGTCATTAGTACAGTGACAGTGCAAATTTTTAGCACTGATCACTGTATTAGTGTCACTGTTCCCCACAAAGTCTCTAAAGTGTCAGTTAGTGTCTGACTTGTCCGCCGCAATTTCACAGTCCCGCTATGAGTCGCTGATCGCCGCCATTACTTGTAAAATAATAAATAAAATTTAAAAAACATCCCATAGTTTGTAGACGCTACTTTAACTTTTGCGCAAACCAATCAATATATACGCTTATTGGGATTTTTTTTACCAAAAATATGTAGCAAAATACATATCGGCCTAAACTGATGAAGAAATTCGATTTTTTTTCCTTTTTTTTTTTTTATTGGATATGTTTTATAGCAGAAAGTGTTTTTCGCTTTTCATTTTTTCAAAATTGTCGGGTTTTTTTTGGTTCATAGCGCAAACCCCCCCCCCCCCCAAAAAAAAAAAACACAGAGGTGATCAAATACCACCAAAAGAAAGCTCTATTTGTGGGGGAAAAAAGACAAAAATGTTATTTGGGTACAGCGTCGCAGAACTGCGCAATTGTCAGTTAATGTTACGCAGTGCCGTATCGCAAAAAAATGGCCTGGTCATGAAGGGGGGGGGGGGGCGGGGGTAAACCTTCCGGAGTTCAAGTGGTTAATTGGAAAGAACAATTCTTTTCTACAGATATATACAGTACATATATATATATATATATGAATGTAGTTAAACTGACTATATCAGTTTTAAAGTAGTAGTAAACCCTAAAACCAAAAGTTAACTATTTTGCAGCTTACCAATCATTAGATGTGGTGGATGCATTAGTTTTCTTTTTTATGCCTTATTTCCCTTCATTTTTAACTACTTCAATACCGGGCACTTACACCCCCTTCCTCCCCAAGGCCATTTTTTCAGCTTTCAGCGCTGTCGCACTTTGAATGACAATTGCGCGGTCATACTACACTGTAACCATGTGACATTTTTATCATCTTCTTCACACAAATAGAGATTTCTTCTGGTGGTATTTAATCACTTCTGGGTTTTTTTATTTTTTCCTAAGAACAAAAAAAAAAGACTAAAGACTGAAAATTTGAAAAAAAAAAAAAAAAGTTTTTCTTAGTTTCTGTCAGTAAATTTTGTAAATAAGTAATTTTTCTCCTTCACTGGTGGGCGCTGATGAGACGGCACTGATGAGGAGGCAAGAATATGCCGCACTTATGGGCACTGATAGGTGGCACTGATGAGCACGGATAGGCGGCACTGGTCTGTGGCACTGATAGGTGGCACTGGTGGGCACAGATAGGCGGCACTGATGGGCATTGATGGGTGGCATTGATGGGCAGCAGTGATAGGTATTGATGGCCAGCAGTGGTGGGCAGCAGTGATAGCCAGCACTGACTGGCATCACTAATGGGTACTGATTGCTTACACTTGTGGGCACTGTTTGCTGGCACTGGTGGGCAATTTATTTTAATCAGAGCACTGATGACATCCCTAGATGTCCTCTGTTAGTGTGAGGAGAGGAGAGCCGATTACAGGCATCTCCGTGTTTACATGTGACCAGCTGTGATTGGACACAGCCAATCACATGGTTAAAGAGTGTGCGAGAGTGGCTGTTTTGGGCGCCGTCATATGATGTCCACCCAGAACGAGAGCCGCACCACCCCGTCGCCATTTGACGGCGGGCGACAAGTGGTTAACAGGTAATCCTGCCAGTAACACACTTCCTGTCTTAGGGTACTTTCACACTGGGGCGCCAGGTCTGTTAGAGGCGCTTTTCGGATGTTAGCGGGGGTTAATAGCGGCTGAAAAGCGCCACTAAAATGACTGTAGAAGAAGGGGTTAATAGTGCCTGTGTTGCGGCGCTTCCGAAGCGCTGCCCATTCATTCCAATGGGCGGGGGAGGAGTGCTGGAGGGGCGGTGGAGCAGTGCTGGAGGGGCGGTGGAGGAGTGGTGGAGGGGCGGTGGAGGAGTGGTGGAGGGGCGGTGGAGGAGCGGTGGAGGGGCGGTGGAAGGGCGGTGGAAGGGCGGTGGAAGGGCAGTGGAGGAGCGGTGGAAGGGCGGTGGAAGGGCAGTGGAGGAGCGGTGGAAGGGCGGTGGAAGGGCAGTGGAAGGGTGGTGGAGGGGCGGTGAAGGAGCGGTGGAGGGGCAGTGGAAGGGTTCTGGAGGAGCGGGGCAGTGGAGGAGTGCTGGAGGGGCGATGGAGGAGCGGGGCGGTGTAGGAGTGCTGGAGGGGCGGTGGAGGAGGGGCGGTGAAAGGGCGGTGGAAGGGTGGTGGAGGGGCGGTGGAGGGGCGGGGTGGTGGAGGAGCGGTGGGGGAGAGGTGGAGGGGTGGTGGAAGAGCGGGGCGGTGGAGGAGCGGTGGGGCAGTGGAGGAGCGGTGGAGGAGTGGAGGAGGAGCAGGGCGGAGGAGGGGTGGAGGAGGGGCGGTGGAGGAGCGGGGCGGTGGGGGAGCGCTGGAAGGGTGGTGGAGGAGCGGAGTGGTGGAGGAGTGCTGGAGGGGTGGTGGAGGAGCGGGGCGGTGGAGGAGCGGTGGGGCGGTGGAGGAGCGGAGGAGGAGTGGAGGAGGAGCAGGGCGGAGGAGGGGTGGAGGAGGGGCGGTGGAGGAGCGGTGGAGGAGCGGGGGGGTGGAGGGTTGGTGGAGGAGCGAGGTGGTGGAGGAGCAGTGGAGGAGCAGGGTGGAGGAGGAGCGGTGGAGGAGCGGTGGAGGAGCGGGGGGGTGGAGGAGCGGGGCGTGGAGGAGCAGTGGTTGAGCGGTGGAGGAGTGGAGGAGGAGCAGGGCGGAGGAGGGGTGGAGGAGGGGCGGTGGAGGAGCGGGGCGGTGGAGGAGCGGTGGGGGAGCGCTGGAAGGGTGGTGGAGGAGCGGAGTGGTGGAGGAGTGCTGGAGGGGTGGTGGGGCGGTGGAGGAGCGGAGGAGGAGTGGAGGAGGAGCAGGGCGGAGGAGGGGTGGAGGAGGGGCGGTGGAGGAGCGGGGCGGAGGAGGTGCGGTGGAGGACGGGGGGGTGGAGGGTTGGTGGAGGAGCGAGGTGGTGGAGGAGCAGGGTGGAGGAGGAGCGGTGGTGGAGCGGTGGAGGAGCGGGGGGGTGGAGGAGCGGGGCGTGGAGGAGCAGTGGTTGAGCGGTGGAGGAGCGGGGCGGAGGAGGAGCGGTGGAGGAGCGGGGGGGTGGAGGGTTGGTGGAGGAGCGAGGTGGTGGAGGAGCAGGGTGGAGGAGGAGCGGTGGTGGAGCGGTGGAGGAGCGGGGGGGTGGAGGAGCAGGGCGTGGAGGAGCAGTGGTTGAGCGGTGGAGGAGTGGAGCGGAGCGGGCGGTGGAGGGGCGGTGGAAGAGCAGTGGAAGGGTGGTGGAGGAGCTGGGTGGTGGTGGAGGGGCGGTGGAAGGGCGGTGGAGGAGCAGTGGTGGAGTGGTGGAGGAGCGGTGGAGGGGCGTTGGAGGAGCGCTGTATACACTGCTCCCACACCACCCCAAACATGCTGCTTGCAGGATTTTTTTTCCCGTCACGCAAGCGCACCACCCCAGTGTTAAATTACTGGGGCTTTCACACTGGGGAGCCATGAGAGGCGCTATTTTTTGCGCTAAAATGCCTCAGTGTGAAAGTATCCTTAGGGTGCAACTATGAACGAAATATGTAGTTGTGGACTTTATGTGGACATATAGAAGAGAAACTGAGTACCATAAAAACAACTTTATTATGTGTCATTAAAAATTTATTACACAACATTAACCAGTTGCCAACTGCCCCCACAGCTTCGCACGACCGCGCAATTGTCAGTTAAAGTAATGCAGTGCCGTATCGCAAAAAATGACCTGGTCATGAAGGGGGGGGGGAGTAAATCTTCCGGAGGCCAATTGGTTAAAGGAAGTGGAAAAAATACTAACTTACTGGCAGGATCACCTGTTGAAAATGAAGGGAAAAAAGCCTAAAAAAAAAGAAAACAAATGCAGCCATCACATCTAAGGATTAGTAGGCTGCAATATAGTTCATGTTTGGTTTTGGGTTTAATATCGCTTTAACATCCTGGCTAACGATCTCTGTAAATGCAGCGTACAGCTAGATGACATGGGTGAGAAGTACATATAATGAAGGGGTGTGGTTGTACAGATGGGAGTACCCCCATACCTTTCCAGCCAGGTACAGCATGTGTGTGTCCAAATCATAGAACGGGAAGAGCATCCCTGAGAGCCCATCAATCTCCTCTTCGATCAGCGGCATGGACAAATCCTCCTGTGGACACATTTCACAATATAGAGATGTAGCTGTAAAGCAGATTTTAATTTCTAGTCATTTGTTACAATATTGGGCTGAAAATGACAGTATTACTTTTTTTTTTTTGTTTAAAAATGTTATTAAAGTGGTTGTAAAGGCAGAAGGATTTTTTTTAATTTGAATGCATTCTATGCATTAACCACTTAAGGACCAGTCACTGCAGTTCCCTTGTGCGAATCTTCGTCATTGTACGTCGGCCGATTTAAATGGAATAGGAGGTGCGTAAGGGCGTGGCGCGACGCGGAAGACCAATGCGCATGGTTGGCGGCTGCGATGTCCGCTGGCCACCCGTGATCGCTCCACAAAGAGACAGAACAGGGATCTGTCAATGTAAACAGACAGATCCCCGGTTCTGACAGAGGAGTAGAGAGAGATCTGCCGTTCCTAGTGATTAGGAACAGCGATCTGTCTCCTCCTCCAGGCAGTCCCCTCCCCCCCACAGTTAGAAACACCTCCCTAGGGAACACTTAACCCCTTGATCACCCCCCTAGTGTTAACCCTTCCCTGCCAGTGACATTTATACAGTAATCAGTGGCTATTTTTCGCTCCGATCGCTGTATAAATGTCACTGGTCCCCAAAAATGTTTTAAATGTGTCCGATCTGTCCGCCGCAATGTCGCAGTCCCGCTAAAAATCGTTGATTGCCGCCATTACTATTAAAATAAAAATGAATAATAAAAATGCCATAAATATATCCCCTATTTTGTAGACACTATAACTTTTGTGCAAACCAATCAATATACGCTTATTGTGATTTTTTTTATTACCAAAAATATGTAGAAGAATACATATTGGCCTAAATTTATAAAAAAAAAAAAAAACTGTCAATTTTATTTTGGATACGTATTATAGCAAAAAGTAAAAAAAATTAAGCTCTATTTATGGGAAAAATTGTCAGTTAACCGCTTCAGCCCCTGGAAGATTTTACTCCCCTTCCTGACCAGAGCACTTTTTGCGATTCTGCACTGCGTCGCTTTAACTGACAATTGCGCGGTCGTGCGACATTGTACCCAAACAAAATTGACTTCCTTTTTTTCCCACAAATAGAGCTTTCTTTTGGTGGTATTTCATAACCTCTGTGGTTTTTATTTTTTTGCGCTATAAACCAAAAAAGAGCGACCATTTTTAAAAAAACCCAATATTTTTTACTATTTGCTATAATAAATATCCCCCAAAAATATATATATAAAAAAAAAAAATTTTTACCTCAGTTTAGGCTGATATGTATTCTTCTACATATTTTTGTTAAAAAAATTGCAATAAGCGTATATAGATTGATTTGCGCAAAAGTTGTAGCGTCCACAAAATAGGGCATAATTTTATGGCTTTTTTATTATTATTTTTTTTAAACTAGTAATGGCGGCGATCTGCGATTATTGGCACTGTGACATTATGGCGGACAATTTTGACACATTTTTTGGGACCATTGGCATTAATACAGCAATCAGTGCTATAAAAATGCATTGATTACTGTAAAAATGTCACTGGCAGGGAAGGGGTTAACCACTAGGGGCGATCAAGGGGTTAATTATGTACCCTGTTTGTGTTTCTAACTGAAGGGGGGAGGGGACTGTATAGGGGAGATGACAGATCGCTGTTTATACTTTGTATGAACAGACAATCTGTCACTTCTCCCCTCAGAAAACCGGAAACTGTGTGTTTACACACAGAGATCCCGGTTCTCCGTGTCTCAGCAGCAATCGCAGGAGCCCGGTGGTCACAACCACTCGCATCAGCTCGGGGGGCGTGCGCCCCTAGTGGCCACAGGGCGAAGCGTCAGTAAAACGGCGGCGGCTGGTCGGCAAGTGGTTAAAGCGACACACTATCGCAAAAAATGGCCTGGTCATTAAGGGGCAAATCCTTCCGGTCCTTAAGTGGTTAACATAAAAAAACCTTCTATGTGCAGCAGCCTCAGCCCCCCTAATACTCACCTAAGCCCCATCTCCATCCAGCAATGGTGCACTAGAACCTCGGCTGCCCGGAGCTCTCCCTCCTGATTGGCTGATACACAGCAGTGGGCACTATTGGCTCCCGCTGCTGTCAATCAAATTCAGTGAGCCAATGAGGAGAAAAAGAGGGCGGGACTGGACCGCAGCTCCGTGTCTGAATGGGCACACAGAGCAGCGGCTCAGCTTGGGTGCCCCCATACCCAGTTTCTTGCTGTGGGGGGGGCACTCGGCTGGAGAGAGGGGCCAGGAGCGCCGGTGAGGGCTCTGAGAAGAGGAGGATCTGGGCTGCAAAACTACAACACAGAGCAGGTAAGTATAACATGTTTGTTGTTTTTTTTTTTTTTTTTTTTTTAAAAATAAGACTTTAATATCACTTTAAAGTCTTTTTTTTTTAAGTGGTTGTAAACCTCAGACATGAAATATGAACAAAGCATATCTCTCTATTGTGAGTCTCGCCACATTAACAAAGCTCTGGGGGAAATAAGTGAAACCCGGGAGCCCTTTTAGCCTCTGTTGACCTGCTCTGAAGGATTGAGAGAGAGGGCCGTCTGGTGATTATAACTGCAAGAAACTGGCCTGAAGGAGATTCCTGGGCAGACTCTTCTTAGTCCATGCTCAGACTCATGGCAGACTGTCCGTGGGCCCTTCTGGACCATCCAGTTCCTCTGCCCCAAGGACTGCTTCACTACCCTGCTTCCCGGTTGCTGGTCTTAATGGCTCAGCTGCTGAAGCACAGGTCCCAAGTCGCAATCATCCCTACTCTCCAAAAGGCTAGAAAGTCGACTTCTCGTAAAAAATTGACCACGGCACCTGTATGGCTTACTTTCGATGGTGCAAGGCTAGGAAATTTCATCCTAGGAAGATCCCCATGAGACAAATTCTATCTTTCCTCTAGTCCGGTTTGGTTCAGGGTGTGGCCTTGTTTTTTGTCTCCACTGCTGAAGCCTAATAGGAGACTTGGCAGATGCCCTTTGCTGCACAGACTACTAGAACAGCCATTATCACCTGATCCCACAATGCGATCTGCCTCGTATTCCACTTGGAGACTCCTGTTGTAAGTAGGCGCTTCATGTTTCCCAGGAAAACAACACGAGTCATTTTGTGGTTTTTACAGGTTGCTGCCTAGAAAGACAAAGTAGCATATGCTTATGTCAGTGTGCAAAAGAGGACATGTCTTATTATAAGTAACATTAGTACAGTAGGTGACCGCGATATTGTGTCAATCTCGCCGCATTTCTCGGCGAGATTTGACACCTGCGATCCCCGTCGCAGGAGCCAGCGCCGGGATGACTCACTCATCGGGAAAGGAAAACTTTGTTTTCCTTCCGCGATGAGTGACAGGCAGTGCTGACAGCTGTCTGGTATGAATCCTGAGGTGGGAACACCGCGCCAAATTTTAAATGAAAAAACCGGCGTGGGTTCCCCCCCAGGGGCATACCAGGCCCTTAGGTCTGGCATGGATTGTAAGGGGAACCCCCTACGCCGAAAAATTGGCGTGGGGGTCCCCAGCAAATCCATACCAGACCCTTATCCAAGCACGCAGCCCGGCCGGCCAGGAAAGGGGGTGAGGACGAGCGAGCGCCCCCCCTCCTGAGCCGTACCAGGCCGCATGCCCTCAACATGGGGGGGTGGGTGCCTTGGGGGAGGGGGGCGCCCTGCGGGGCCCCCCCCACCCCAAAGCACCTTGTCCCCATGTTGATGAGGACAAGGGCCTCTTCCCGACAACCCTGGCCGTTGGTTGTCGGGGTCTGCGGGCGGGGGGCTTATCGGAATCCGGGAGCCCCCTTTAATAAGGGGGCCCCCAGATCCCGGCCCCCCACCCTGTGTGAATGAGTATGGGGTACATGGTACCCCTACCCATTCACCTAGGGAAAAGTGTCAATATAAAAAAAAAAAACAGTACACAGGTTTTAACAGTAATTTATTAGTCAGCTCCGGGATCTTCTTCCAACTTCGGTGTTCGGCCTCTTCTCCCGGGCCCCGCCGCTATCTTCTTCCAGCTCTATTGCCAGCGAGGGGCCCAGTCTGCTGCCGCTGTCCCGCTGCCGCTGTCCCGCCGCTGCTGTCTTGTCGCCACTGTCTCGCCGCTTCTTCTCTTTTTCTCTTCTTCCCCGATGTTGACACGACGCTCTCTCCGGCTCGAATGCTGTGTGCGAGCTGCGGAGCGATTTTATATAGGCGGTGACCCCGCCCCCTTACGACGTCATGGTCCCAGCATGCACAGGGACTCTGGGGCCACGCCCCCTTATGACGCCAGAGTCCCTGCGCATGCTGGGACCATGACGTCGTAAAGGGGCGGGGTCACCGCCTATATAAATCGCTCCGCAGCTCGCACACAGCATTCGAGCCGGAGAGAGCGTCGTGTCAACATCGGGGAAGAAGAGAAGAAGAGAAGAAGCGGCGAGGCAGCGGCGACGAGACAGCGGCGACGAGACAGCGGCGGCGAGACAGCGGCGGCGAGACAGCGGCGGCGAGACAGCGGCGACAAGACAGCGGCAGCAGACCGGGCCCCTCGCTGGCAATAGAGCTGGAGGAAGATAGCGGCGGGGCCCGGGAGAAGAGGCCGAACACCGGGAGAAGTCAGAAGGAAACCCCCCGAAGTTGGAAGAAGACCCCGGAGCTGACTAATAAATTACTCTTAAAACCTGTGTGCTGTGTTTTTTTTTATATTGACACTTTTCCTTAGGTGAATGGGTAGGGGTACCATGTACCCCATACTCATTCACACAGGATGGGGGGCCGGGATCTGGGGGCCCCATTATTAAAGGGGACTCCCGGATTCCGATAAGCCCCCCGCCCGCAGACCCCGACAACCAACGGCCAGGGTTGTTGGGAAGAGGCCCTTGTCCTCATCAACATGGGGACAAGGTGCTTTGGGGTGGGGGGGGCCCTCCCCCAAGGCACCCACCCCCCCATGTTGAGGGCATGCGGCCTGGTACGGCTCAGGAGGGGGGGGCGCTCGCTCGTCCCCACCCCCTTTCCTGGCCGGCTGGGCTGCGTGCTCGGATAAGGGTCTGGTATGGATTGGGGGGGACCCCCACGCCAATTTTTCGGCGTAGGGGGTTCCCCTTGCAATCCATGCCAGACCTAAGGGCCTGGTATGCCCCTGGGGGGGAACCCACGCCGGTTTTTCTTTTAAAATTTGGCGCGGTGTTCCTGCCTCAGGATTCATACCAGACAGCTGTCAGCACTGCCTGTCACTCATCGCGGAAGGAAAACAAAGTTTTCCTTTCCCGATGAGTGAGCCAGCGCGACATGCACAGTACCCTGTCGCCGAGAACCAGCACTGGAAACACAATCTCCCGTCAGGTACTGTAAGTTTGGTGCAAATTTTTAGCAAAACGTGACCATTGATTTATACTTTGATACTTGAAAATGTAGTCACTGGTTCTATTTTCCTTCATTCTAGCAGATAGTAGGGGTGTTGAACATAATTGTAGCATCGGTGCATCGCGATTCAAGCGTTCACGATTCAGCATCGATACCGAGAGTCGGTCGAATCGATCTCTGATGACGTCTCTTGGTGCTCTGCCTCTCCTGGAGGAACACAGAGGAGGAAAGCCTGCCTGGTGGATAAAGCCCCCTCCCCTTCCCTGCCCACAGAGATGGACACTGGAGCAGAAAGTTAGCTGATGAGCTGACAGCCAGTAGAGTGCAGGGGGAGGAGCTTGAGGAGACCCGACGTCAGGAGAGGCATCACTGGAGGCACCGTAAGGGAGAAGAGAGGCAGAGACACAGAAGTATGGAGGAGGGGGAATCGACTGACACTGAGAGCAAGTGAGTGCCAGTATCACTGATCCCACCCCCCCCCACCACCACCACCATCCCTCTGTCACTGATCCCACAATCTCTCTGCCCCTGATCCCATCCATCCCACCATCCCACTGCCATTAATCCCATACCTCCCACCATCCCTCTGCCACTGATCCCATCAATCCCACCATCCCTCTGCCCCTGATCCCATCCATCCCAATATCCCTCATACACTTATCCCATCCATCCCACGATCCCTCTACCACTTATCCCATCCATCTCACCATCCCTCTGCCACTGATCCCATCCATCCCACCCCCACCACCATCCCTCTGCCACTGATCCCATCCATCCCACCATCCCTCTGCCCCTGATCCCATCCATCCCACCATCCCTCTGCCACTGATCCCATCCATCCCACCCTCCCTCTGCCCCTTATCCCATCCCTCCCACCATCCCTCATACACTGATCCCATCCATCCCACTGCCACTGATCCCATCCCTCCACGACCATCCCACCGTCACTGATCCCATCCATCCCGCGATCCCTCTGCCACTGATCCCATCCATACCATCCCCCCCACCATCCCATCAATCCCACCATCCCTCTTCCACTGATCCCATCCATCCCACCATCCCTCTGCTCCTTATCCCATCCCTCCCACCATCCCTCATACACTGATCCCATCCATCCCACTGCCACTGACCCCATCCCTCCACAACCATCCCACCGTCACTGATCCCATCCATCCCGCGATCCCTCTGCCACTGATCCCATCCATCCCACCCCACCACCTTCCCTCTGCCACTTATCCCATTCCTCTCAGACAGGGTAAAACGGAGGGGTGGCGGGGTCTGTCTCTAGGTGGGAAGTGATCTCAAGGCGAGTGTGAAAGAGGACCTAGTTGATGGAGAGTGTGATGAGTCTGAAGCATGATGGGTGGAACTGCACATGGGTGTGCGAACTCCAAAGTTAATCATTGGAGTTTGTTATAGACTTCCCAATGTTAGTGAGGAGGTGGAGACTCGGCTCCTTGCACAGACGGAAAGGGCTGCAAGGGCTGGGCGGTGATAATAATGGGGGATTTTAACTACTCGGAAATTGACTGGAGTAATGGCACTACTGGGACAGTTAAAGAGCAAAAATTTATAAACCCATTACAAGACAATTTTATGGTCCTGTTTATTGAGGCCCCAACTAGGAATGACGCTCTGCTGGACCTGGTCATCTCAAACCATACACAGCTTATTACTAATGTTCATATAAAGGAACACCTGGGTAGCAGTGACCATAAAATGATTTCATTTGATGTTATCTGTAAGCAACAAACACATACGGGAAAGATAAAAACACTTAACTTCATGCCTCGTACACACAATCGGACTTTCCACCAACAAAACCGTGAAATTTTGGAAGGGCGTTGGTTCAAACTTGTCTTGCGTACACACTGTCACACAAATGTTAGCCAACAATTACGAACGTAATGATGTACTACGTGGTTTTTCAGATCTTTAGTGCCACCCTTTGGGCTCCTTCTGCTAATTTCGTGTTAGTAAATGTTTGGTGAGTGTTGATTCATGCTTTTCATTTCGCGCGTTTCATTTAGCGCTTTTCAGTTAGTTTCTGAACGGCCGTTCGTCAACCAGCCATGTTGCGGAATCAGAGGAGATGTTAACATGTTATTTATTGGCCTTGGAGTTATTGCTTTGACATTATTTTTTGGTTGAATAATGATTTGATTTGGTATATTTTCTATATTTTTGGATACATAGAATGCACTTTTTGGTTAGAGGCTCTTTACCGAGATCGGTGTAGAGGCACCACTGATCGGCAAGTTCCGGGGGTTTTCCTGCAAGACGTCATATGATGTCCAGTCAGGTTAACGGAACCACCGCCCGGCTGTCATTTTGCTATAGGCCGGATGGGAAGTGGTTAAGCAACAGACAGCATGGATTTATGAAAGACAGAAGTTGTCAAACAAACCTGATTTCTTTTTATGAGGAGGTAAGTGAAACCTTGGACAGAGGGGTGGCTGTGGACGTGGTATACTTGGACAGAGGGGTGGCTGTGGACGTGGTATACTTGGACAGAGGGGTGGCTGTGGACGTGGTATACTTGGACAGAGGGGTGGCTGTAGACATGGTATACTTGGACAGACGGGGGGCTGTGGACGTGGTATACTTGGATTTTGCAAATGCGTTCGTTCGACACAGTTGCCCACGCACGGCTCATGTGTAAGGTAAAGTCTACAGGCTTGGAAAGATCGGTTTGTAAATGGATGGAAAATTGGCTAAAAGACAGAATTCAGAGAGTAGTGGTTAATGATTCTTACTCTGAATGGTCTAAGGTTATCAGTGGTGTACCCCAAGGTTCAGTGTTGGGACCCTTTACTTTTTAATACCTTTATAAATGATATAGGGTCTAGGATTAAAAATAACATTTCAGTCTTTGCAGATGACACCAAGCTATGCAGTGGAATAACGTCCTTGCAGGATGTCCCCAATTTACAAGCCAACCTCAATGCTCTGTCTAATTGGGCTACTGTGTGGAAGATGAGGTTTAATGTTGATAAATGTAAAGTTCTGCACTTGGGGGGCTAAGAATATGCATCATACATACTAGGGGGAGTACAACTGGGGGGATCCGTAGTGGAGAAGGATCTGGGGGTTTTGGTAGATCATAAGCTCAATAATAACATGCAATGCCAAGCTGCGGTTTCCAAAGCGAGCAAAGTCCTTTCTTGTATTAGGAGAGAGATAGGAGAGAGATAGAGAGAGAGATATCAACTGTACAAATCATTAGTAAGACCTCATCTCGTATAATATAATAAGACCTCATCTGGAATATGCAGTTCAGTTTTGGGCACCAGTTCTCAAAAAGGATATCGAGGAACTGGAGAAAGTGCAGAGAAGGGCAACCAAACTGATAAGAGGCATGGAGGAGCTCAGCTATGAGGAGAGATTAAAGGAACTGAATTTGTTCTCTCTGGAGAAGAGGAGAATAAGGGGGATATGATCACCATGTACAAATACATAAGTGGTCCATATAGTGAACTTGGTGTTGAGTTATTCACTTTAAGGTCATCACAGAAAACAAGGGGGCACTCTTTACTTTTAGAGGAAAAAAAGATTTAATCTCCAAATACGGAAAGGTTTCTTCACAGTAAGAGCTGTGAAAATATGGAATAGACTCCCTCCAGAGGTGGTTCTGGCCAGCTCAGTAGATTGCTTTAAGAAAGGCCTGGATTCTTTCCTAAATGTACATAATATAACTGGGTACTGACATTTATAGGTAAAGTTGATCCAGGGAATTGCCGATTGCCTCTCGGGAGATCAGGAAGGAATTTTTTCCCCTGCAGTAGCAAATTGGATCATGCTTTGCTGAGGGTTTTTTTTTTGCCTTCCTCTGGATCACCTGTGGGTATAGGTTTGTGTATATGGGATTGTATTTCTACTATTTTATTTTTATTTTTTTTTGGTTGAACTAGGTGGACTTGTGTCTTTTTTCAACCTGACTAACTATGTAACTATAAAGGAACCAATCTCTCCATTCTCTTTCTGCAGCCGTTGAATGCCTGCTTCTTCTCCTCTCCCTTCTGCAGGCATTCAGGGGCGGCAGAAGAAAAATGGAGAAATCAGTTCCTTTATATGCAGCCGCCCCTTGCCGCTCCTCCTATTCAGGCATACATGGGGGGGGGGGGGGTGTTTGCAGCCCTGCAGCATGGGGCCAGGTTGCAATTGCGACAGAGAATCTGGTGCAACTGTGAATGGTAACCAATCAGCTTCTAACTTCAGCTTGTTCATTTAAGCTTTGACAATAAAACCTAGAGGCTGATTGGTTACTATGCACAGCTGCACCAGATTCTGTATGCACCAGTTTTAGTAAATCTCCCGCAATAATTACAATGCTAAACAAAAGATGATGAAAGACATGAAGTAACCTGTATATATGATGAGTAAGTTAAATCGTAAAATTAATAAAGCCATGTGAATGTTCACTGATCACCTGCAGCACTCTCCCTGAGCGAGGTTCCAGCACACGCAACTTCTTATCTTTGCAGGTGGTGGCCAGTAGACTCCCGTCCGTGTTGAAGGACATGCATAGGATGACATCCGTGTGACAGTCTATCATTTTTACTGCTTCCCCGTCATCCAGATTCCAGATCAGTATCTGCACATGGAAGTTTTCATTAATACTGTTATCTTCCCCACCACTGTGCACTGTTATAATTTTATATACACACATTGCTAATTCACAATCCATGCCCAATTAGATGGTGTGATATGGGAAACTCGGGATCACCAGCAAGCCATCTTTACTGATTCATCAAAATAAAAAGTTTTCTTCATCAAAGGAAAATACAAACAGTCCTCAGTTCTGATATTATGAAAACAACATGATGGCTCACCGCCAATACACCAGTCCCCATACCAGGGTTTAGTGTTTTCTGTCTGTTTTAGGGTGCCGCAAAGGCCGCAAGAGCTCAGCAAACACTCTCAGTTGCCAGACAACTCACACTTGCACATGGGTGTGAACTGTGGCTGCCACCTCATCCCTTTAAACCTGTAAACATATTAATTACACAGGTTCTGTGGCTGATTAAGGTGGTAATTAAACTCAATTGGTGCCTTGTCTGCATTTAATTAGCCTCAGAACCCATGTAATTCAAATGTGTTCAGGTTTAAAGGGATGAGGTGGCAACTCTAGTGTGAACCATTCCACTCTACCTCACAGAAAGGTGGTGATTCCTTACTGCTTCTTTTCAAAACTCCCTTGCAGGTGGCTTAACCCCTTCAGGACCAGAGTCCCTGTCATCAGAGTTTGGAGGTTCTTTTACCACCCAAAGGTCCCTCTCAACCTCGAAATATTGGGTCCCTCATGAGGACTTACCAATCCAGAGAATACTGAGAATCAGTCCTCTCCAACCGGACTATGCCAGAACCCCTGGCTCAAACTGCATACAAGTCATCCCACTTAACCCCTTCCTGCCGCTGCCTTCCAGCCCTGTAACAGCTTCTAAATGCCAGGAAGCAGAGGCAGGAATTTGGGTCATGTGACCGCTGTGATTGGCTGTCACAGCGGTCACATGATCGGAAAGCTCTCAGTATGCATCGGGAGCTTTCCCGTCTCCACCGTGTTTACATGAGGCTGTTTACATGAGGCTCTCGGGGGGTGTTAAAGCCCTCCCGCCCGAGAGGCCATATATATGCACCACGTCGGCGGGAAGTGGTTAAAAGAACCATTACTCAAATAATGAGAAAATTTACCTGTCATCCAGGACACGTTCCTTGCATCCTGTACAGTGGCCAGTACCCCAAATGTTACTGTGTCCTTAGACCAGCCTTTCTCAAACTTTTTACCAGAGGTACTGCTGATATCATTTTCAGGTCTCAGGGAACCCCTGCTAAAACCAGTTTATCAGGGTGAATAGGATAAAACAATGCCTCCTACATTGGTGTCGGAAGAATACAACCTTCACAGCAGTGGTCAGCCTTACAGACTGCTAAAAAGATCAATGGTGTAATGCTGCTGGTTCTGCCGAGTGGCATTGGACACGGAGATATGAAGGCACCGTCATATGGGAGGTCAATCAGCCACAGCTCAAAGAACCCCTATTAACCTCAGGAGGAACCTTGGGGTTCCATGGAACCCTTTTTGAGAATGCCTGAATTAGATAATGCCCAGCCAGTCTTGAACAACCCAGCCACTGAATAACCTTTCTATAGAAAGATCTTTCTACAAACATGCACCTTTGGATTGGGTATACTTGCATGTTTGTGCATATGGAGAAGAGAGGGCATCATCTGTCCTACGCGGGGTACAATCCAACTATGCCCACCAACTTTCTCCCGAGCAGGCTTGGCCAAAGTTGCAAATGGGTCTACAATCCTAAAAAAGTGCCCTGATTTGACTGTGACAAATATAAGAGGCAGTTTTTATCCCACTGATCTGTGACATCAATGATTTTAATCAGCTGACTGTAATGGGGACATTCTAACCCGGACTTTAAGGGGTCATTCCTTCCACCAACAACCAATGTAAGCAGCATTTTATTTAGGACCATTGATGAACTAATCTTAACAGGGGTTCCCGGACACCTGAAAATTATTTTAAGGGCTCCTCTGGGGTAAAAAGGTTGGGAAAGGCTGGTCTAATGTATTCAGTCAGGTTAACATAGATCGTCACTCTATTCCCGCAGACGATGTTGCAATTGGGCTGGGACAGGGTAACACATGGTGGCCACCTATTGAAATTATACATTTGTACCACTGATTACTCCTCTTTCGAGTAGTAATGGAAACACTGATTACTCCTCTACTGAATAGTATTGGAAACACCGATTACTCCTTTATTGAATAGTATTGGAAACACTGATTACTCCTTTATTGAATAGTAATGGAAACACTGATTACTCCTTTATTGAATAGTATTGGAAACACTGATTACTCCTTTATTGAATAGTAATGGAAACACTGATTAATCCTTTATTGAATAGTATTGGAAACACTGATTACTCCTTTATTGAATAGTAATGGAAACACTGATTACTCCTCTACTGAATAGTATTGGAAACACTGATTACTCCTTTATTGAATAGTATTGGAAACACTGATTACTCCTTTATTGAATAGTAATGGAAACACTGATTACTCCTTTATTGAATAGTAATGGAAACATGTGTAAGCACATGCTATACTCAAGTACTTTTCTATCACATAAATAAAAAGTCAACCTAAGAAATAGGAAATTAGATTTTTTTCATGGTATTTCAATGTGCCACAATAGCATATCATTCGATAGTTTGCAAGGAGGGAACAAGCAAAGTTAGCAGATCTGTTTTAGATGTGATTCGAGTTCAGGAAAGTCTAGTAGGCAAAGATTATAATTCTTATTTTTGGTGCTCTAGGTAGGGAATATTTTTTTTTAAAAACAAGTCTAACCCAGTGTTTCCAATGGTGTGTAATGTGTCTCACACCCCAGAGGATCAGAGCTTCAGATGGCAGCCATAGTCAGGGTTCTCCAGGGCTCCCTGTGTGCTCCTAATAGGCTCCGCCAGACATTTTTTGAAGAATGGCATGCTGGTATGATGCCCGCTTTAAAATAACACAATGATAGGGTTCCCTCAACTATTTAAGATTTTTTTTTTTTTTTTTAATTTTACTAGGACAGGTGGTAGATGCACTTGGTAAAGGACAAGGAAACATTACATAACTGACCAAAGTATATGAAACCGCTATGACTTATCTGAGACCACCATACCAGAATCCCAAACTTGTAATTGGCAACATCTAAATCCAACATTTTTACTTTTGGTGGTTGTATTTGGTGGTTGCTGACCTTGTAGTCATAGCCTGAACTGAACAATATGTTGTTGGCAGTAGGGTGCCACTCTATGATCCCCACTCTTCTACTGTGTCCATACAGTTCCAGCACGGCTTTCGTCATGTTCTTCTTCAGCCCATCATTCGGGATTTCCCATATCCGCACCTTGGGAAAGGACACCCTGTTATTGTACTGTTATAATGTTTACATGATTGTGAACACATATACTGCCATTTATATGGGTTACGCCAAGATCTTTCTTGAAAAGAAAGAACCAACATGGTGAAGTTGAAACACCACAGTGTATATTCTGTTAATTGTATTTAAAAAGTTTTAAACCAATAGATGTGTCACATAACAGTATGTAATAAAATATACAATTGTATGATTATTCATGAACCCTTCCTCCTAAGTCTGCCTTACAGTAGAAGCAAAGTCAAAACTTTATATATTTTTTGAATTGGGATAAAGTAAAGGAGGGTTATAACCTCTTTCATCTACTAAATTATTAAATATTAAAATTAAATACTTATATTAAATTAAATATTACAAAGAACTAATAGACAATTTAATTAAAAAAAAGGAATTGATTAAAATAATGAATTAAAATAATTATAATTATTGTTATATTATTATTTCTCTATGGTGTACCCTTACTCCTAAGTCTACCCTACAGTAGAACCAAAGCCAAAACTTTATCATTTTCTTTTAATTTTGATGGAGTAAGGGAGGGATATAGCCCCATGTCAGTTACTAGAGTATTAAATAATAAATTGAATTCTTAAATTAAATTAAAAGATACATTATGAACTAATAAACTCTTTAATTAAAAAAAATGAATTTGGTTAGAGTAAGGAAGGTATATAACCCCTGTCAGTTAAATTTTTTATTAATAAATTAAATACTTATATTAAATAATAAATGTATTACATAAATAACACATTAGGGACTAATACACAATTTAATAAAAAAAGGAATGAATTATATAACTATTATGATATTATTATTTCTCTATGGTGTACCCTTCCTCCTAAGTCTACCTTACAGTAGAACCAAAGCCAAAACTTTATCATTTTTTTTATTTGGATAGAGTAAGGAAGGGAATTAACCCCTGTCAGTTGCTATGTTTTTAAATAATAAAGTAAATACTTATATCAAAAATATTAAATAATAAATTAAATAGTTAAATTAAATAACACATTAGGAACTAATAGACAATTTAATAAAAAAAGGAATGAATTATATAACTAATATGATATTATTATTTCTGTATGGCGTACCCTTCTTCCTATGTCTGCCTTACAGTAGAACCAAAGCCAACATTTTTTTTTATTTGGATAGAGTAAGGGAGGGATATAACCACTGTCAGTTACTAAATTATTAAATTATTATTATACAGGATTTATATAGCACTGACAGTTTACGCAGCGCTTTACAACTTGAGATTAAATAATAAATGACATATTTAAATAAAAAAAAACATTATGAATGAATACATGATTTGATTTAAAAAGGAATTATTCAAAATATTAATATTAATTATTATATTATTATTTACCTATGGTGTACCCTTCCTCCTAAGTCTACCTTACAGTAGAACCAAAGACAAAACTTTATAATTTTTTTTATTTGGATAGAGTAAGGAAGGGATATAACCCCTGTCAGTTGCTATGTTTTTAAATAATAAATTAAATACTTATATCAAAAATATTAAATAATAAATTAAATACTTAAATTAAATAACACATTAGAAACTAATAGACAATTTAATAAAAAAAGGAATTAATTACATAACTATTATGATATTATTATTTCTCTATGGTGTACCCTTCTTCCTATGTCTGCCTTACAGTAGAACCAAAGCCAAAATTTTTATTTTATTTTATTTGGATAGAGTAAGGGAGGGATATAACCGCTGTCAGTTACTAAATTATTAAATTATTATTATACAGGATCTATATAGCACTGACAGTTTACGCAGCGCTTTACAACTTGAGATTAAATAATAAATTACATATTTAAATAAAAAAAATACATTATGAATGAATATATGATTTGATTTAAAAAGGAATAATTCAAAATATTAATAATAATAATTATTATTATATTATTATTTACCTATGGTGTACCCTTCCTCCTAAGTCTACCTTACAGTAGAACCAAAGCCAAAACTTTATCATTTTTTTTATTTGGATAGAGTAAGGAAGGGATATAACCACTGTCAGTTGCTAAATTTTTAAATAATAAATTAAATACTTATATTAAAAATATTAAATAATAAATTAAATACTTAAATTAAATAACACATTAGGAACTAATAGACAATTTAATAAAAAAAGGAATGAATTATATAACTATTATGATATTATTATTTCTCTATGGCGTACCCTTCTTCCTATGTCTGCCTTACAGTAGAACAAAAGCCAAAACTTTATTTTTTTTGGATAGATTAAGGGAGGGATATAACCGCTGTCAGTTACTAAATTAATAAATTATTATTATTATTATTATTATTATACAGGATTTATATAATAATTATTATTATTATACAGGATTTATATAGTGCCGACAGTTTATGCAGCGCTTTACAACTTGAGATTTAATAATAAATTACATATTTAAATAAAAAAATACTTGATTATACAGGTTTTATATAGCGCCAACAGTTTGCGCAGAGCTTAACAAAATAGGGGCAGACATTACAGTTACATTACAATTTGGTACAAGAGGAATCAGAGGGCCCTGCTCATTATAAATGAATATATGATTTGATTTAAAAAGGAAATAATTAAAATAATATGAATAATTATTACTATATTATTATTTCTCTACGGTGTACCCTTCTTCCTAAGTCTACCTTACAGCAGAACCAAAGTCAAAACTTTATTTTTATTTTTTTAATTTTGATGGAGTAAGGGAGGGATATAGCCCCATGTCAGTACTAGATTATTAAATAATAAATTGAATACTTAAATTAAAAATACATTATGAACTAATAAACTATTTCATTAAAAAAAATGAATTATAAAAATATTGAATTAAAATAATTATATTTGTAAATACTATATATTTAGTAAACCGTGTTGTGGTTTGTTATATTTGGAAATAAAAAATTGTCACAAATGTTTACTTTACTTTGCTTAAAAAACAAAAATTGGCCGGAGTTTGGCTTTTAAAACCAGAGTGGAAACCTCCATGATGTTCAGTATGTGACAGGTCCCCTTTAATTCACATTATGTGTCTTGTTGCTCTATGGAGTGCTAGTATCTAATGTCCTATGTGAACTACTATTAGGACAATACAGATAAAATGCATGACTTACCGACGTGTCCTCGGAGCAGGAGGCGATGATATTCTCAATGAACGGGTTCCACTTAACATCCAGCACTGTGCCCTGGTGCCCGCACACCTTGGGGTGGTTGGGCTCAATGCGTCCAGTCTGGGGGAGGCACAGAACATTTCAGAGGTGAACCCCCTACTATGCAGACCTGGGGGAGGAGGACAGACAGATACACCTGTCAGTAGCTCCTCCCTCCACCTGCACACAGACTGCCCATGCAGAATACTCTGATTCATTATAATTGCAGTAACAACTTACACAACTCAAATAAAAAAAAAATGTATTTGAATGTTTCTAAACTGCCAATCGACCCATCTATACTTCATTGACATAGATTCTGGAACTAGACTCCAGCAGCCGTGAGCTGTGGCCTAATTTTTTTAGATTAAAAGAGGATATAAAAACTGGAGCAGAGAAAAAAATCAGCAATAAGAAGGTGACTGTTACTTTTCTACTGTAGATGAGAAAATACGAGGGCTGTACAGAAAGTAATACAAAGGTGGGTATAACTTTTTTATTAACTGACATAGGCCATTCAAATGTCACATGTTGGTAGAGTAACTCTTCCTCATTAGTAACGCTTCTTCATCTTTTTCATTGCAGGTAAATACTGGATTTCCAAGCAGAAGCAACGTGCCGTTATTGATGCAGGGGTGCAGGCTGTTCCGAAATCCACAGAAGGCTACAGATGTGTTTACAGAGATGACACCATTGACAAGAGTCACCAAGGACAAGATATTGTACTCGAAAGAATAATTGGAAATAGGAAAATGGACTTTATAGGCACACACGTAGAATTTGTAAAAATGAATTGAAGTTTTTAACTGGATAAAGTTAAAATTGTGGTTTACAAACACATATCAAAAAAGAAAACATTATAATGTTGAATGACCCCAAAGACTCAAATAACACCTCAAAGATATATAAATATATATTATATATCCAAATTGGTGCAATAAAAAAGTAACCAGTAACAGCACCATTATTGTATATATCCAAAAAAATAAAACAAATATAAACAGTGAAATGATCATTTCACTGTTTATATTTGTTTTTGTTTTATTTTTTGGGATTTTACAATATACTTATTTGATGTTTTTCTACATATCTATTAGAAAAATTGGAAATAGGAAAATGGACTTTATAGGCACATGCATAGAATTTGTAAAAATGAATTGAAGTTTTTAATTGGATAAAGTTAAAATCGTGGTTTACAAACACATATTAAAAAGGAAAACATTATAGTGTTGAATGACCCTAAAGACTCGAATAACAGCTCCAAGATATATAGATATATATTAATCCAAATTGGTGCAATAATTAAAGTAACCAGTAACAGCACCATTATCGTAATATCCAAAAAAATAAAACAAATATAAACAGTGAAATGATCATTTAATATTTGTTTTATTTTTTGGATATTACGATATACTTATTTGATGTTTTTCTACATATTTATTAGATCTGCAAGCTCCCAAAGAAGCGCATTTATGCGCGCAACATGTAGAGCGAATTTTCTGTCTGACCTCATATTGTGACTCGAGTACTCCACGTACATTATCTCCATTGGATGCTGTTACTGGTTACTTTTATCATTGCACCAATTTGGATTAATATATATTTATATATCTTGTTGATGTTATTTGAGTCTTTGGGGTCATTCAACATTATAATATTTTCTTTTTGAATGTGTGTTTGTAAACCACGATCTTAACGTTATCCAGCTAAAAACTCCAATTCATTTTTACAAATTCTATGGTTGTGCCTATAAAGTCCATTTTCTTATTTCCAATTTTTCTTTCAAATAATATTAGGACATTGGCACACTATTATTTGTGTATCCACAGTGTCACCCTGTGAGGATACACTTTAAATTTGCAACATCCTTTTGTCAAGATATTATACTCGTCAATGGTGTCATCTCTGTAAACATTCTTCTGTGGATTTCAGGCAGCCTGCACCCCCCCTTCATCAAGAACTCAATGACAGCACATTGCTTCTGCTCGGACTCCATTATTTACCTGCAATGAAAAAAAAAGAAGAGTTACTATATAGCAGGCATCACTAAATGGCGAACCGCGGTCCAGATCCGGATCGAGTCAATGTCCCATTCGGTCCCACCATCTAGGAGACAATCTGCCCAGCTGTCATCACCGCAGCCACTGTGATTTTCACAGAACCGACAGCGGGAGGGAATACAGCTCTGGACAGAGAGCATTGACTGCCTGCGTTAAGCGGGTGATTGGTTGCTAGGATGCAGGATGGTCCTAGCAACCAATCACCAGCTTGCAGCTCCTGTCCTCTGTCCGGACGCGCTGTGCCCCCCTGCCCTCCGCCCTTCCTGTGTAAGGTAGGACAGGAAGGGGGGGCAATGTGAAGAGGCGCTGAGGACAGTAATCTGGGCTAAGAACAGGGGGGATGCTAAGGTCAGTAATGGTGGGGCTGAAGACAGTAATGGTGGGGCTGAGGACAGTAATGGGGGGGTTAAGGACAATAATGGTGGGGCTGAGGACGGTAATGGGGGGTTAAGGACAATAATGGTGGGGGTGAGGACAGTAATTGGGGGGCTAAGGGCAGTAATTGGTTGGGCTGAGGACAGTAATGGGGGGGGGGCTGAGGACAGTAATGGAGGGCTGGGGAAAGTAATGGAGGGGGGCTGAGGACAGTAATGGAGGGCTGGGGAAAGTAATGGAGGGGGGCTGAGGACAGTAATTGGGGGGGGGGGGCTGAGGACACTAATATGGGGCTGAGGACAGCAATAGGGGGGCTGAGGACAGTAATGGAGGGCTGGGGAAAGTAATGGCGGGGGGCTGAGGACAGTAATTGGGGGGCTGAGGACACTAATATGGGGCTGAGGACAGCAATAGGGGGGCTGAGGACAGTAATGGAGGGCTGGGGAAAGTAATGGCGGGGGGCTGAGGACAGTAATTGGGGGGCTGAGGACACTAATATGGGGCTGAGGACAGCAATAGGGGGGCTGAGGACAGTAATGGAGGGCTGGGGAAAGTAATGGAGGGGGCTGAGGACAGTGATGGGGGGTGGCTGAGGACAGTAATGGGGGGGCTGAGTACAGTAATGTAAGGGGGATATTGAAGTGAAAGGAGGACTGAGACTGTTGTAAGAAGTCCCATTCCTTTTTTTCAAAAATTGCACCGTACCAAGCCGCATGGTGCTGCCACACTATGTGGTTTTGTGGCAGTGAAAATGTTCTGTAGGTAATGATGTGTGGGGGGTGTCATTAAGAATTAATGGCACCCCCACGCATCTGCTAATGTGCAGCAGGTTGGGAACATATGTGATTCCACAAATGTTCCCCAGCCACAGACGTGGACTAGCTAGGTGAACCTAGCCTAAGAGGAGAGGGGTTACCAGGAAAAGACGTGCATATATGGAAGGTGCGCCAGATCAAAAAATAAGTGTCTAAATTAATTTATATATTGTGTTAAAAGACAGCCAACGCATTTCATGGGTCAAAGGAACTCCCCCTTCATCAGGGGAGCTGTGATCTGAAGGATCTGCGCCATCACACAAACATGCATTTCGGATCTCTGCTGGAAGGATATTTTACTGACTGGACCTCCATGAATTTTAACTCAATACCCCTGACATAGAGGAAGAGTTACTTTACCAACATGTGAAAGCTGAACGACCTTTGTAAAATAATAAAAAGTTAAAGCCCACTTTTTGCATTCCTTTCGGTATAGCCCTTATATTACATCTGATTAGATGTGCACCTGGGTGGTTTGGCCTGTTAGCACCAAATACCATTGTTTTTAGCTATCTGGGAGGAATAGGTGCAGCATCCAACCCCGCTGCCAGTAGCCTGTGGAAATTAATGACAGGTTAAAAAAACACTATACTGAACGGCCATATGCATATTGGGGCGTTTGGGGCATTTGTCCCTGAACGCATACAACCCTAAAGGCGTGTAGCCCTCAATACAGTCTCCAGCTACTGACTATTTCAGCCTGCCATAGAAATTGATAGACTGCTGGATGCAGCACCTGGGCCGCCTGGGTCCCTGAAAGCGCTGGGATTTTACCCCAACAGGCCAAGCCGTCCAAGAACATAAGGCCTTAGTGTTACATTGTATGTCCATAACTTTTTTCCAGCTTTGAAAGGAGTGGGGAAGGTTTGGAACCTCTGTTGGTTTTTTTTACTGCTATCCGGGACTTCATCAGAGAGAGTTACCCTTTTGGCTAACATCAAGTGTAGTATCTGTTCTTATCAGTTTTCAGGAGAGAGAATGAAGTGCCCTCTATGGCAAGTGAGGGGTGCTGGCCAGTATCCGGCCTAATGTAATATGGTGGGAGTGGTGGGAGAGCCTTTTTCCTCCTGGGTTGATTCTGGCCTGGTTCACCAGGCTTGTCCCCGGTTGAAGGCAAGGCTTCCTAAGTTCTAATGCTTTCCTGGTAGGGATAGTGCTGTGCTGGTCCGGCCAAGACCCAGCCTAAGAGAAGCCAGCAGTGTATGTGCCCCTACAGTGGCAGTACAGGGGTGCCAGAAATTCTCACGTGGGGGAGCTCACTTGAGTTTATTATGGCACCATGTCCCTGCATTATTGCACACTTTTTCCGCATGTGTCTCCTGCGCCGGGCCCTCTGGCTAGAACTGGAGGAATTTTTATTCCTTGATAAAGGGCCCAACATTGTTCCCTACAATGGCACTGAAGCACTTTCTCCACTTCCCTTCTCCCCTCTATGTTTGTCTGTCTATTGTTTTTTTTTTTTTGCATGTACGAAATGTTGGCACTTGCTAACCCAGACTAGTAGGGTGTAGTTCCTCAGACTTGCCCTAAAAGTCTAGGGGGCCTGGGGGCACATGGCCTTTTGGTCAGGAACTCCCTCACCCATGGGGTTTCCCTTCGGGGGACCCCCACCTAGTACGTGGGTAGGCCTTGCTTCGACATGCCTCCCTTAGAAAGGAGTCTGCCCAGCCTTGACTTGGTAGACCAGGAGTACCCTAGTCCCTGTCAGGAGCCTTGGGCCCCAGGGGCTCGGGGGCCGGGGTCATTTCTCTTCAGAAGAGGACTGAGTGTACACCCTGCAATCTTTTTTGTGTGCTACCTTTTTTTACACCTGGTGTTAAGCAGAACTTCAAGAAAACTTCCTGGCCTGCTGACAATAGTTTCACCAGACAGGAAGTGAGGTACAAAAACAAATACAAATTTGATAGGGGTGCTAGCCATTCCCTATTCTGTATGTTTTGCTGTTGGGAATGTTCCTCTGTCTGGTCAATAGTCAAAAGGACAGAAAGTGCAGATAATGGGGCCCTGGAGAGCAGTAAAAACCTGAAGTTCCAAACCTTCCCGGCTCAACCCAAAACTAAGAAAAAAGGTTTAGACTGGACATACAATTTATGCAATTGTACATGAGATATAACTAACCACAACCCCCGACTCATCACATCACCACCCTTACGTTCAAAGTCACCTTAAGCTGATCACACAATCAGAAACATTAGAGGCAATATCAATGAAATGAGCAAACAAAGACCATGTCAAAAATGTTTCTTTAAAAAATAATATAATTATTGAAAACTGAGAGCTGCAATAACACTAGGTATATACACTATACTGCCAAAAGTATTGGGACGCCTGCCTTTGCACACACATGAACTTTAATGGCATCCCAGTCTTAGTCCGTAGGGTTGAATATTGAGTTGGCTCCACCCTTTGCAGCTATAACAGCTTCAACTCTTCTGGGAAGGCTGTGCACAAGGTTTAGGAGTGTGTCTATGGGAATGTTTGACCGTTCTTCCAGAAGTGCCTTTTTTGAGGTCCGGGAATGATGTTAGACAAGAAAGCCTAGCTCACAGTCACAGGGTTCAATACTGAGTTGGCCCACCCTTTGCAGCTATAACAGCTTCAACTCTTCAGGGAAGGCTGTCCACAAGGTTTAGGAGTGTGTCTATGGGAATGTTTGACCATTCTTCCAGAAGCGCATTTTTTGAGGTCCAGGAATGATGTTGGACTTGAAGGCCTAGCTCTCCACTCTAATTCATTCCAAAGGTGTTCTATCGGGTTTGCGGTCAGGACTCTGCGCAGGCCAGTCAAGTTCCTCCACCCCAAACTTGCTCATCAATGTCTTTATGGACCTTGCTTTGTGCACTGGTGCACAGTCACGTTGGAAGAGGAAGGGGTCATCCACAAACTGTTCCCACAAAGTTGGGAGCATGAAATTGTCCAAAATGTCTTGGTATGCTGACGCCTTAAGGGGTTCCCTTCAGATACTTTCCTAAATGTACATAATATAACTGGATACTAGCATTTATAGGTAAAGTTGATCCAGGGAAAATCAGATTGCCTCTTGGGGGATCAGGAAGGATTTTTTTCCCCTGCTGTAGCAAATTGGATCATGCTCTGCTGGGGTTTTTTGCCTTCCTCTGGATCAACTGTGGGTATAGAATTGGGTATATTGGATTGTACGATATATTTGTTTTTTTTGTTGTTTTTTTTTATTTTTTTTATGGTTGGACTGGATGGACTTGTGTCTTTTTTCGACTTGACTAACTATGTAACTATGTAAGCCCAACCCCTGTAAAACAACCCCACACCATAACCCCCCTCCAGTAAATGATATGGACCTGTGCAGAAAGCATGGTCCACAAAGACACGGGTGAGCGAGTTTGGGGTGGAGTCCTGATCTCAGCCCGATAGAACACCTTTAGGATGAATTAGAGTGGAGACTGCGAGCCAGGCCTTCTCGCCCAACATCAGTGCCTGACCTCACTAACGCGCTTCTGGAAGAATGGTCAAACATTCCCATAGACACACTCCTAAACCTTGTGGACGGCCTTCCCAGAAGAGTTGAAGCTGTTATAGAGGTAAAGGGCGGAGCCAACTCAATATTGAACCCTACGGACTAAGACTGGGATGCCATTAAAGTTCATGTGTGTGTGTAAAGGCAGGCGTCCCAATACTTTTGACAGTATAATGTATATATAGTGTGAATCAGGAAAATACCTGCTTTATAAATACGCTCCTAAGTCCTGTATATCTTATTTGATATGATACTTCTAATGCAGTGAATGACTGTAACATGCAAGAAACTCATAACAACCAATGAGAAAGCAGTTCTTATCTGAACTGACTGCTGTATACTGAACTCCTCTTGGCTATTGTTGGGTTATAGCTCTTGGCATACAGTCCTTGCACTTGGCCCTTTCTTTATTACCTATCATGTCCTAAATCACATTTGACGTTTTCAGGTTTCGGAGAGGTTACCGTCTGACAATTGCACTTTTGTTTGGCTGCTTACATAATTCAACTTGATGGTGTTTTTGTGAATAGGGGGAATTCCTCCGATGATCATGATACAGTTGCCGTATATAATATCCTGGCATGGAAGTGTTTTTACCATATACAGCAGATCTATTGTAGTCATAAATGGGTGACATTGGCTCATATTCCTGCTATTGGCAAGGTTGTGCTTTTGCCCTCAGGACCTGGACATGCTCCAGCAGATGTCAAAGGAGTCTTGTGCAGTTCATTCACATACATGTAGGTCGAATGTAATTTGGCTTCTTTCAGCGGAAGCTTGTGCGCGGAATGACACTGTGCCTATAAAACATTTGCTTTGAGCTCTGTTAATCTCTTGATTAACACAGCTTGTAGGCAGGTGCAGTTAGCTAATTTTCCACTAGGTGGCTCTGTACCAGAATAGTGTCTGGTTACAGCAGACAGTGTCATCAGGTGCTATGCGGCTAGGGTGCACTGCTGCCTGGGGGGGGGGCACAGCCACAGCCACTGATTTCGCCATTAGCCTGGCCGGGGAACACGAGGGGCCCTACACAGGGCTGGGGTGCTGACTGACTCTGCAGACAAAGCAGCAGCCATGGAGGACATCCATCACGGCTGTTGCAGAGGAGGTCAGCAGCAGCTCAGCCTGTGGGGAGGGTGACAGCAGAGGAGGTGGGCACAGCTGGGGAGGCGGAGGAGGTGGGCACAAGGTCAGAGGAGGAGGCGGGCATGAGGACGGCTGGGGAGGCAGAGGAGGCGGGCACGAGGACAGCGGAGGAAGCGGGCACAGCTGGGGATGCGGAGGAGGCGGGCACGAGTTCAGCGGAGGAGGCGGGCACGAGGACAGCGAAGAAGGCGAGCACCATGTCTCTGAATGTAGCTGCTGAGGCCGGTGAGTCCACTCTCTGACCCTGTCACCCGTGTGGCACTACGCAAGACTAACGACAACCCGGTCGCACCGGGGGTAAGTCTTCCCTAGGCCGTGAAATAGTTAAGCACCGGCCCTGGTGCTAGGCCCCTTTTAGGTAGTGCCCTGCTGCAGTGATGTCAGGGGTGAGTCAGCACCGACATATACAGTGGCAAAAATAATTATCTGCAGATTGTGTAAGTTTGCCCACTTACAAAGAAATGAAGGGTCTTTCATTTTTATCATAGGTGTATTTTAAATGATAGACAGAATATCAACCAAAAATCCAGAAAAAACACACACGATACAAATGTTATAAATTGAGTTGCAGTTCAGTGAGTAAAATAAATATTTGATCCCCTACCACCCAACAATAATTCTGGTTCCTACAGACTGGCTACAGTAGGTGCTCATGTGGTACACAGATTAGTCCTGTCAATGTAAGAAGGTTCTCCTAATGACAACTCGTTATGTGTATAAAAGACACCTGTCCACAGGATCTCTTTCTTCCATTCAAACCTCACCATCATGGGGAAGACCAAAGAGCTGTCAGAGGACATCAGGGAGAAGATTGTAGACCTGCACAAGGCTGGAATGAGCTACAAGACCATCAGCAAGAAGCTTGGTGAGAAGACGACCACTGTTGGAGGGATTATTCGCCAATGAAAGAAATACAAAATAACAATCAATCACCCTCGGTCTGGAGCTTCATGCAAGATTTCATGCAAGATTTGAGGATGATCACGAGAAAAGTGAGGGATCAGCCCAGAACTACACAGGAGGAGCTTGTGAATGATCTCAAGGCAGTTGGGACCACAGTCACCAAACAAACCATTGGTAACACAATACTCCGCCATGGATTGAAATCCTGCAGCGTCTGCAAGGTCCCCCTCCTCAAGAAGACACATGTAGAGGTGCGTCTGAAGTTTGCCAATGAACATTTAAATGATTCAGAGAAGGATTGGGGGAAAGTGCTGTGGTCAGATGAGACCAAAATTGAACTCTTTGGCATTAACTCTACTCGCCATATTTGGAGGATAAAAACGCTGACTATGACCCTAAGAACACCATCTCTACAGTCAAGCACGAAGGTGGAGACGTTATGCTTTGGGGCTGTTTCTTTGCTAAAGCTACAAGCCGACTTTACCACATTGAGGGGCCATGTATTGTAAAATCTTGGATGAGAAACCTCTTACCTCAGCCAGAACACTGAAGATGGGTCATGGATGGGTCTTCCAGCATGACCAAGACCCAAAACATACTGCCAAGGCAACAAAGTAGTGGCTCAAGAAGAAGCACACTAAGGTCATGGACTGGCCTAGCCAGTCTCCAGACCTTAATCCTATAGAAAATTTATGGAGGGAGCTGAAACTTCGAGTTGACAAGCGACAGCCAAGAAACCTTAAGGATTTAGAGAAGATCTGTAAAGAAGAGTGGGACAAAATCCCTCCTGAGATGTGTGAACCAACTCCAAGGAACATCTTACCTCTGTGCTTGCCAACAAGGGTTTCTACACCAAGTACTAAGTCATGTTTTGCTTGGGGATCACATACTTACTTTACTCACTGAACTGTAACTCCATTTATAACATTTGGATCATGTGTTTTTTCTGGATTTTTGGTTGATATTATGTCTCTATCATATAAAATACACCTATGATAAAAGTTATAGAACCTTAATTTTTTGTAAGTGGGCAAACTTACAAAATCTGCAGGGGATCAAATAATTATTTTCCCCACTGTAAGTCAGGTAGAGAGGAGTACTCATGATATCATGCAAAAGCATGTGGTGCTGCTCTAGGTGCTCCTGGTGGGCAGGGTGAAACACATCAGGGGCATGACTTAGGAGGAGTTACAGGTTGAGGCTGTTTACATCTCTTCATTTATGAGCTACTGTTTTGCGGCATTCTTCTGTCACTGCAAGATAGAGAGGAGCACACACATACTTGCATGGGAGCTAAACAGCCCACTTTTGCACAGATGTAACCAGCATGTGTAGGCCCTGGTCATGGCAGGAGGCTGGGAGGTGTAGACCTGCACCCAGGAAGAGCCAGCTGTAGACTTTCTGTACCTTATGGAGGTGGGGGCTAGAGCGGAATACCAAATGCCTTCTAGGCCAGGTCAAGTGTTCCCTGAGTGAGGCTGCTTCCATGGGTGGTCCAGGGAGAGTACCTAAGGAGGAGGTGACTACAGAGACCAAAAGGTGGTTCAACAAAATACTGACACAAGGAGGGTGATCCTTTTTCCAACTCAGTGATTCTGTTTTTGATTTTTTTTTTCTGACATGTTGGTGTTACATCTTTCACTTGAATGTTATAAGTTGCACTTAGTAAATACAGCTGGATAAAACAAAAACCATGTCTGTCTTCATTTCAGGCTGCAGAGTATCAAAACGGGATTATTTTAAACCGGGTTGATTTTCTTTTAAACCACTATTTTGTTCCATATGGCCTAAAGTCCGTATGCCATGGCCTACATATGTAGGTCAGATGTCATGTAACATTAACGTTTGGCTGAATAAGCAATTGCAGTTCCATTAGGGTCTACAAAATCAATGGGTTCTAATAAAAAAAAAAAGAGATCTATAACTCGTTAAATACAATTTTTAATGAAGGTTGTCTTTTAAGCCCCATCCACCCAGAACTAAGCTTCACGCTTCCCACTTAGCAGTCCAGCATGAGAACTTCAGTGGCCAAATTCAATTTAAAGCCTGGACCAAGGAAGCCATTGCTGACCTGCTTCTGAAAAATGTGAGTTGTTTGGCTATCTTTGAAGCATGCATCAAGTGAAGCAACCTGAAGTCAGACCTCCTGCTTTTTGTCCAAACTTCAAAATAAACAAATGTGATGCTACAACCTGAATTGCTGATGCGGCTACTGGATAAAATAAATATCCGTGCCTGGAACACAGCTGATCACACCGTCGGGTAATGTAGAAGATGAGTGAAGGTCTGACAACGTGGCATAACAGAAACATAAAATTCATATGTTCTTTATTGCCGGTCCATCAACACAAGGGAGAATTCAATATACATCAAGGATTGACGTGTTTCAGCCCCTTATTGGGCCTTAGTCGTTACTGGGTTACGACTAAGGCCCAGTAAAGGGATGAAACAAGTCAACCCTTGTATATTGGATTCTCCCTTGTCTTGATGGATGTGCAATAAAGATTATATGAATTTTATGCATCTGCTATACCATGTTGCCAGACCTTCACTCATCTTCTACATCCCTTGCTCTTTCTATATGCAAGAGGCTGCTGGATAAGTATGACAGCTAGGCAACTAGCAATTTTAGAAGGAGAGGCCATCACTGGGGGTTCCTTCATTATATAATGCCTTGACTTCCTCCAGTCTTAGTCTCCAATTTGTCACATAAGTTGTTTCACTCACCTGATGGAGGGGAATTACCAGAAATGAGCCTCCTCCAGCACTTTCAGTGACAATGGCTAGGAACTTGGAGTTGACAGCACAGAAAGAGTTGTCATGCACGTTCTTGGTGATGGGTATGCATTCATAACAGTTCTCTCGACTTGCAACCTTGCCGTACACATTCCTGAATTTAGAGCTGCGATACTGCGGGCGCCACGACATCTAGGAGAAGATAAATATGGCATCAATAGCACCGATGCATAGTAAAGACATAATGATGATTGGTGGAGACATATCTTCAAAGCCCAACATCAAACACTTTCATTTTAGTTTTTGGATAGATAGGGGAAGCATGGGCAGAGCTTGATGGGTCGCAGAGGTCGCAATGGTGACCATGCCCATGCTACCCATGCGGCCTCCCTATCAATGTGTCACTGGGGAGAAGTACTTGCCACATTACCCTGTGTAGGTAAGTCAGTAAACTCAGAGGGCCTAGGGTGGCTGGGCAGGGGCCCACCAAGGCCCACTCTTGACCCTTTGTTACCTACACAGCGTGATGGGGCAAGCTGTTTCCCCCAGCGGTGCACTCTCTGTGGACGGCCTTCCCAGAAGAGTTGAAGCTGTTATAGCTGCAAAGGGCGGAGCCAACTCAATATTGAACCCTCCGGACTAAGACTGGGATGTCATTAAAGTTCATGTGTGTGTAAAGGCAGGTGTCCCAATACTTTTGACAATATAGTGTTTATTTTAAATAATATAAGTGAAAAGTTCAAGTGTAGTTTGAAAATACAACAGTATATTTGGAATGTTGAAGAATGCACCCGAGGCATTTTTTCGCGTGTGTGTGCCTCCTGATTTCACAATGAGTAACAAAGGACAAGACCCAAAGCATTGGGCAATGCATGGTATTTATGACGATGGCACAGGGTCAGATATAACCCCAGCTTGAGCGTCTTTACTGAAAGCATGGTCTGTATCACATGCATGTTGGAGGACACGTTGTGCCTGAGGGTGCGGGGTGACAATGGGTCCACTGTCTACGGCCGCACACCCTTCCCCTATTCCCCGTCCTACAATATTCCTTACAATGATCCTCTCTTTACAGCTCTGCCCTCTAACATAAAGTGTTAACCATTTCCTGTAGGATCCTCGACTTCACCGCGACCTTTGGCCAAAAATGTCACCAGAAATGAAAAAGACCGAACTATTTTTAGCCCGGATTTTCCCAATCACCCCAATTCCACATGTCTTCTATCAGTGCTAACAACAGGGCTGTCTCCTGCCTCATCACCAGATCATCATTATGGGTCTTCCTGGACAATCTTCACCAGGGACTGGGAGACTTGTCCCTATTATCCCTCACTGTTATCATATAGGTGCAGAGTTACATCCCTGGGAAAATAATCACTTAGGCTGCATTCACACCTGAACGTTTTCAGCTCGTAAAACGCTCATCTCAAAAGTTCCAAAATGCCCAACAAAATCCCATTCATTTAATTAGCCCCTGTTCACATCTGAGCGTTCTGTCGCCTGAAGTAAAACGCATGAAGCTCAAAAAAGTACATGAGCTTCTTTTTTAGGCAGATTACAGGCGTTTTACATTGGTGACCTTTGGACCTCAAAACGGCTGTACAAAAACTTTGCAAAAACTCTGCAGAAACACCAGAAAACGATACGCTCAGGTGTGAATACAGCCTGGAAGTCAAATTAGTTTCCAGTCAAGTTTCTGTTTCTTTTTTAAAAGAATACATATCTCACAAAAGTCAGTACACCCCTGACATTTTTGTAAATCTTTTCTTCTATCTTTTCATGTGACAACACTGAAGAAATGACACTTTGCTACAATGTAAAGTAGTGAGTGTACAGCTTGTATAACAGTGTAAATTTGCTGTCCCCTCAAAATAACTCAACACACAGCCATTAATGTCTAAACCGCTGGCAACAAAAGTGAGTACACCCCTAAGTGAAAATGTCCAAATTGGGCCCAAAGTGTTAATATTTTGTGTGGCCACCATTATTTTCCAGCACTGCCTTAAACCCTCTTGGGCATGGAGGTCACCAGGGCTGCACAGGTTGTCACTGGAGTCCTCTTCCCCTCCTCCATGATGACATCACAGAGCTGGTGGATGTTAGAGACCTTGCGCTCCTCCACCTTCTGTTTGAGGATGCCCCACAGATGGTCAATAGGGTTTAGGTCTGGAGACATGCTTGGCCAGTCCATCACCTTTACCCTCAGCTTCTTTAGCAAGGTAGTGGTGGTCTTGGAGGTGTGTTTGAGGTGGTTATCATGTTGGAATACTGCCCTGCGGCCCAGTCTCTGAAGGGAGGGGATCATGCTCTGCTTCAGTATGTCACAGTACATGTTGGCATTCATGGTTCCCTCAATGAACTGTAGCTCCCCAGTGCCGGAAGCACTCATGCAACCCCAGACCACACACGGCAACCAGGTGAGGAGTACTCATCAGACCACAGGACATGGTTCCAGTAATCCATGTCCTTAGTCTGCTTGTCTTCAGCAAACTATTTGGGGGCTTTCTTGTGTATCATCTTTAGAAGAGGCTTCCTTCTGGGACAACAGCCATGCAGACCAATTTGATGCAGTGTGCGGCGTATGGTCTGAGCACTGACAGGCTGACCCCCCCACCCCTACAACCTCTGCAGCAATGCTGGCAGCACTCATACGTCTATTTCCCAAAAACAACCTCTGGATATGATGCTGAGCATGTGACCTCAACTTCTTTGGTCGACTATGGCGAGGCCTGTTCTGAGTGGAACCTGTCCTGTTAAACCGCTGTATGGTCTTGGCCAGCGTGCTACAGCTCAGTTTCAGGGTCTTGGCAATCTTCTTATAGCCTAGGCCATCTTTATGTAGAGCAACAATTCTTTTTTTCAGATCCTCAGAGAGTTCTTTGCCATTAGGTTCTCTACCCCTTATCTATCTCCTTCAGTCTCCTCATGTATCACTAACTTACTAACAGATATATCAGCCTGGATTTCACACCACTTCCTCAAACTCAATCTATCCAAAGCTGAGCTCATGATTTTTCCTCCCCCACGTGCCTCTGCCCCTGATCTCTCTGTCAAAATCAATAGCACTACTATCAGCCCCTCCCCGCAAGGTGCTAAGTGTAACCCTGGACTCTGAACTATCCTTTCGGCCCCACATCCAAACACTTTTCAAATCTTGTCGTCTCAACCTCCGCAACATCTCTAAAATACGCCCCTTCCTAACCAATGACACCATAAAACTCCTAGTTCACTCCCCGGTCATCTCCCGCCTTGACTACTACAACTCCCTTCTCACATGATTACCTTTAAACAGGCCATCCCCCCTTCAGTCCATCATGAATGCTGCTGCCAGGCTTATCTACCGTACCAAATACTCAGTGTCTGCTACCCCTCTCTATCAATCCCTCCACTGGCCTCCACTCACCCAACAAATTAAATTCAAAATTCTAATACCAAAATTCTAATATAAACAACTTACAAAGCCATCCACAACTCAGCCCCCAGCTACATCCCTAACCTAGTCTAAAACCACCAACCTACTCGTTCCCTTCATTCCTCCCAAGACCTCCTGCTCTTTAGGTCCCTCGTCACCTCCTCCCATGCTCGCCCTCCAGGACTTTTCCCGAGCCTCTCCCATCCTCTGGAACTCCCTACCCAAATCTGTCCGACTATCTCCTACTCTGCTTGCTTTTAGATAATCCCTAAAAACCCTTCTCTTCAGAGAAGCCTATCCGGCCCCACAACTGTACATTTATTTTTTCCTTCAGAACATCCCCCACAGCTACCCTGTTTCCTCGAAAATAAGACCTAGCGTGATTGTCGGTGATTGCTACAATATAAGCCCTACCCCCCAAATAAGCCCTAGTTAAAGTCCTTGTAGGTCTCATTTTCAGGGTAGGGCTTATTTTCGGGGAAACAGGGTAGGGCTTATTTGGGGGGTAGGGCTTATATTGCAGCCATTGCCGACAATCACGCTAGCTCTTATTTTCGGGGAAACAGGGTATTACCTTTTGTATCACTTGACCCTCCCTCCTAGATTGTAAGCTCAAACGATCAGGGCCCCCTGATTCCTCCTGTATTGAATTGTATTGTAACTGTACTGTTTGCCCTCATGTTGTAAAGCGCTGCACAAACTGTTGGCGCTATATAAATCCTGTATAATAATAATAATAATGAGGTGCCATGTTGAACTTCTAGTGACCAGTATGAGAGAGTGAGAGCGATAACACCAAATTTAACACACCTGCTCCCCATTCACACCTGAGACCTTGTAACACTAACAAGTCACATGACACCAGGGAGGGAAAATGGCTAATGGGCGCAATTTGGACATTTTCACTTAGGGGGTGTACTCACTTTTGTTGCCGGCGGTTGAATCATTAATGGCTGTGTGTTGAGTTATTTTGAGGGGACAGCAAATTTACACTGTTATACAAGCTGTACACTCACTACTTTACATTGTAGCAAAGTGTCATTTCTTCAGTGTTGTCACATGAAAAGATAGAAGAAAAGATTTACACAAATGTGACTGAGGGGTGTACTCACTTTTGTGAGATACTGTATTCTTTTAAAAACTAAACAGAGACATGATTGGAAACTAATTTGACTTCCACTTTTGTGAGATACTGTATATGTAGCTTTTGTTACAAAAGTTTTATAAAAATTTCTAGGAATGGTTGCAGCTACTAGAGATCCTGTTATTAGAAATCATAGTTTCAATTTACAGTATGTGTTAATGCAGTATTAAACTGAAAAAACAAAAATATAATATAATAATAATGATAACCCTGAGAGGTCTGCAGCTACATAGTCCCATTCACAACAAGTTGATCTGTCAATCGATTTGTGTAGATCATAGTTACATGGTTACATAGTAGGTGAGGTTGAAAAAAGACACAAGTCCAACCCATGTGTGTGATTATGTGTCAGTATTACATTGTATATCCCTGTATGTTGCAGTCGTTCAGGTGCTTATCTAATAGTTTTTTGAAACTATCGATGCCCCCCGCTGAGACCACCGCCTGTGGAAGGGAATTCCACATCCTTGCCGCTCTTACAGTAAAGAACCCTCTACGTAGTTTAAGGTTAAACCTCTTTTCTTCTAATTTTAATAAGTGGTCGCGTGTCTTGTTAAACTCCCTTCCATGAAAAAGTTTTCTTCCTATTGTGGGGTCACCAGTCCGGTATTTGTAAATTGAAATCATATCCCCTCTCAAGCGTCTCTTCTCCAGAGAATAAGTTCAGTGCTCGCAACCTTTCCTCATAACTAATATCCTCCAGACCCTTTATTAGCTTTGTTGCCCTTCTTTGTACTCGTTCCATTTCCAGTACATCCTTCCTGAGGACTGGTGCCCAGAACTGGACAGCATACTCCAGGTGCGGCTGGACCAGAGTCTTGTAGAGTGGGGGAATTATTATTTTATCTCTGGAGTTGATCCGCTTTTTAATGCCAATATTCTGTTTGCTTTGTTATCTACTAGGACCCCCAGGTCCTTTTCCATCCTAGATTCTCCCAGAGGATCTCCCCCCAGTATATAGATTGCATTCATATTTTTGACACCCAAATGCATCATTTTTCTACATTAAACCTCATTTGCCATGTAGTTGCCCACCCCATTATTTGTTCAGATCTTCTTGTAAGGTTTCCACATCCTTACGGAGAAGTTATTGCCCTGTTTAGCTCAGTATCATCCACAAATACAGAGATTGAACTGTTTACCCCATCCTCCAGGTCGTTTATGAATAAATTAAATAGGATTGGTCCCAGCACAGAACCCTGGGGGACCCCACTACTCACCCCTGACCATTCCGAGTATTCCCCATTTATCACCACCCTCTGAACTCGCCCTTGTAGCCAGTTTTCAATCCATGTACTCATCCTATGGTCCATGCCAACGGACCTTATTTTGTACAGTAAACGATTATGGGGAACTGTGTCAAATGCTTTTGCAAAATCCAGATACACCACATCTACGGGCCTTCCTTTATCTAGATGGTAACTCACCTCCTCATAGAAGGTTAATAGATTGGTTGGGCAAGAACGATTCTTCATGAATCCATGTGATTACTGCTAATGATACCGTTCTCATTACTAAAATCTTGTATATAGTCCCTTATCATCCCCTCCAAGAGCTTGCATACTATTCATGTTAGGCTAACTGGTCTGTAATTCCCAGGGATGTATTCTGGGCCCTTTTTAAATATTGGTGCTACATTGGCTTTTCTCCAATCCGCTGGTACCATTCCAGTCAGTAGACTGTCAGTAAAAATTAGGAACAATGGTCTGGCAATCACTTGACTGAGTTCCCTAAGTACCCTCGGGTGCAAGCCATCTGGTGGTTTATTAATGTTAAGTTTCCCAAGTCTAATTTTAATTCTGTCCTCTGTTAACCATGGAGGTGCTACCTGTGATGTGTCATGAGGATAAACACTGCAGTTTTGGTTACTGAAGCCCCCCGATTCCCTCGTGAAGACTGAGGAGAAGAATAAATTCAATACCTTCGCCATCTCCCCATCCTTTGTAACCAGATGTCCTTCCTCATTCTTTATGGGGCCAATATGGTCTGTCCTCCCTTTTTTACTGTTTACATACTTAAAGAATTTCTTGGGATTTTTTGTGCTCTCGTCCGCTATGTGTCTTTTATGTTCTATCTTAGCCGCCCTAATTGCACCCTTACATTTCTTATTGCATTCTTTGTAAAGTCTGAATGCTGATGATGATTCCTCAACCTTGTATTTTTTGAAGGCCTTCTCTTTTGCTTTTATATGCATCCAGGACTTTTGTTCGCTCTTTTAAATTTATTACCCAATGGGCTGCACTGGCTAATGCCCTTTATTTAATATGCTCTTAAAGCAAACCCATCTCTTCTCCGTGTTCTTTGTTCCTAAGATTTTATCCCAATTTATGCCTTCTAGCAAGGTTCGTAGTTTAGGGAAGTTTTGAAATTCAGTGTCTTTGCATTTCTCTTATGTTTCCTATTTGTGTGATTTATTCTGAAGCCAATTAACCTGTGATCACTGTTTCCTAAATTCCCCCATATTTCCAAATCCGTGATCAGGTCTGTATTGTTGGTAATCAGTAGATCTAGTAACGCTTTATTTCTAGTTGGTGCGTCTACCATCTGACCCATGAAATTGTCCTGCAAGACATTTAGGAACTGGCGAGCCTTAGATGAATGGGGGTTCCCTCCGTCCAGTCTATGTCTGGATATTTAAAATCCCCCATTATGATAACACTTCCCATCATTGCTGCTGATCCAAATTGTGATAGGAGGTCCACCTCCCCCTCCCCCCTCAGGTTACGGGGCCTATAGCATACTCCCAGTATTATTTTCTCCTTAGCTTCATCACTTTGGAGCTCTACCCATAAGGATTCCACCTCCTCCCTAGCTCCCTTAGTGATGTCATCTCTCACATTCACTTGTACATTATTCTTGATATATAGGCATACCCCTCCCCCTTTTTTACCCTCTCTATCCCCGTGATAAAGGGTATACCCTTGAATGGTTGTCAGCCAATCATGAGAGCTGTTGAACCAGGTCTCTGAAATTCCCACAAAATCCAAATCCTCCTTGTACATTCCAAACCCTCGTACAGTGCCGCCGGCTATGGCCAGCAACACTAATCATACTAATTTGAGGAGCGGGGGGGGGGGGCTGCGATGTAAACGGGGGAATAATGTAAAGGGGTGGCTGTGATGTTGAGGGGGGGACTGATGTAAAGGGGAGGAGGGACTGTGATATAAGGGGAGCTGTGATGTAAGAAGAGGACTGGGACATTAGGGGGTTGTGAATTGAATGAAAGGGGGGGCAGTGATGTAAGGAGATGACTGGGATGTAAGGAAGGGGACTGTGATATAAAATGTAGACTGTGATGTACAGAGGAGGAACTATGATGTAAAGGGGGGACAGTGATGGGAAGGGGAGCTGTGATGTAAGGAAGGGAACTGTGACATACAGAGGGGAACTGTGATGTAAGGAGGTTAATTGTGATGTAATGTAAAGGGGGCAGTGATTAGAGGGAGGGGCTGTGATGTAAGGAAGGGAACTGTGATGTAAAGGGGGATCTGTGATGTAAGGAAGGGAACTGTGATGTAAAGGGGGAACTGTGACATAAGGAATGGAAATGTGATGTAAAGGGGATACTGTGTTGTAAAGGGGCAGGGGGACAGTGATTAGAGGGGGGCGGGGGGCTGTGATATAATGTAAATGTAGGGGGCTGTGATGTAAGAAGAGGACTTGGATATTAGGGGGATTGTGATGAAAGGGGGGACAGTGATGTAAGGAGAGAACTGGGATGTAAGGAAGGGAACTGTGATATAAAGTGGAGACTGTGATGTATGGAGGGGGAATTATGATGTAAAGGGGGGGCAAGGATGGGAAGGGGGCTGTGATGTAAGGAAGGGAGCTGTGATGCAAAGGGGGAACTGTGACGTACGGAAGGGAACTGTGATGTAAGGAGGGTAATTATAATATAAAGGGGGGAGGGCTGTGATGTAAGGAAGGGAACTGTTATATAAAGGGGGAAATGTGATGTAAAGAAGGGAACTGTGATGTAAAGGGGAATGTGCTATGTAAGGAAGTGAGCTGTGATGTAAAGGGGGATCTGTGATGTAAGGAAGGGAACTGTGATGTAAGGAGGGTAATTGTGATGTAAAGGGGGGGGGCAGTGATTAGAAGGGGGGGCTGTGATGTAAGGAAGGGAACTGTGATATAAAGGGGAGACCATGATGTAAAGGGGGAACAGTGATGAGAAGGGGGGCTGTGATGTAAGGAAGAGAGCTATTATGTAAGGGGAAGACTGTGATGTAAGCAAGGGAACTGTGATGTAAAGGGGGGACTGTGATCTAAAGGGGGGGGGGGGATGTAAAAGATCTGACTAATAGCACAAACTTTATATTTAGACCTCTACGGCAAGAAAATTTCACTGACCAGACCTCTGTGAATTTGAATTTCATACTCTTGCCCTACAATATTACATCTTGTTATACACATAATAGGCAGTCTGTCTTCCAACAGAAGAAAGTAATTTTGTAGGCTATGAAAAGACGAGTCCCCTGACACATCCTGCTTGCTGTGCTGCTCTGGGCCTTCCCAGATTAGAAACTGTGCTGTGATGTTCTTCCTTGTAAGTAGTGCAGGTACTACATCCTCCGTATACTACATCCTCCGTAAACTGCATCCTTCGTATACTGCATCCTCCGTATACTACATCCTCCGTATACTGCATCCTCCGTATACTACATCCTCCGTATACTGCATCCTCCCTATACTGCATCCTCCGTATACTGCATCCTCCGTATACTACATCCTCCGTATACTGCATCCTCCGTATACTGCATCCTCCGTATACTACATCCTCCGTATACTACATCCTCCGTATACTACATCCTCCGTATACTGCATCCTCCGTATACTACATCCTCCGTATACTACATCCTCCGTATACTACATCCTCTGTATACTGCATCCTCCGTATACTGCATCCTCCGTATACTGCATCCTCCGTATACTACATCCTCCGTATACTGCATCCTCCGTATACTGCATCCTCCGTATACTACATCCTCCGTATACTACATCCTCCGTATACTGCATCCTCCGTATACTGCATCCTCCGTATACTACATCCTCCGTATACTACATCCTCCGTATATTGCATCCTCCGTATATTACATCCTACATATAATACATCCTCTGTATACTACATCCTCCGTATACTGCATCCTCCGTATACTGCATCCTCCGTATACTACATCCTCCGTATACTGCATCCTCCGTATACTACATCCTCTGTATACTGCATCCTCCGTATACTGCATCCTCCGTATACTACATCCTCCGTATACTACATCCTCCGTATACTGCATCCTCCGTATACTGCATCCTCCGTATACTACATCCTCTGTATACTACATCCTCCGTATATTGCATCCTCCGTATATTACATCCTACATATAATACATCCTCTGTATACTACATCCTCCGTATACTGCATCCTCCGTATACTGCATCCTCCGTATACTACATCCTCTGTATACTGCATCCTCCGTATACTACATCCTCTGTATACTGCATCCTCCGTATACTGCATCCTCCGTATACTACATCCTACGTATACTACATCCTCTGTATACTACATCCTCCGTATACTGCATCCTCCGTATACTACATCCTCCGTATACTGCATCCTCCGTATACTGCATCCTCCGTATACTACATCCTCCGTATACTGCATCCTCCGTATACTACATCCTCCGTATAGTACATCCTCTGTATACTGCATCCTCCGTATACTGCATCCTCCGTATACTACATCCTCCGTATACTGCATCCTCCATATACTGCATCCTCCGTATACTACATCCTCCGTATACTGCATCCTCCGTATACTACATCCTCCGTATACTGCATCCTCCATATACTGCATCCTCCGTATACTACATCCTCCGTATACTGCATCCTCCGTATACTACATCCTCCGGATACTGCATCCTCCGTATACTACATCCTTCGTATACTACATCCTCCGTATACTGCATCCTACGTATACTACATCCTCTGTATACTGCATCCTCCGTATACTACATCCTCCGGATACTGCATCCTCCGTATACTACATCCTTCGTATACTACATCCTCCGTATACTGCATCCTACGTATACTACATCCTCTGTATACTGCATCCTCCGTATACTACACAATAAGATCTACCCAATAGTTGCAAGGACACATGCATTTATTGAAGTACTGCCAATGTTTAAAGCAAACAAAACCAATGCCAAAGATTCTGGGCTTTGATTGGATAAAACCTCCAAATTCCAATTGGGGGGCTACAGAAGAGATGGCAAGTCAACAGCCCGTGTATTGCAAGCCACTCGGGTGGCCAGGTAAGACGTGCCAGCTCACTGCGGATGACATCCCGATTAGCTGCCAGACGGAAACCAGGAAGGAGCCACAGCGAACCAGGATGGAGCGCATGTGTTTTGTCAAATTGACCGCGTTTCAGCTATTGCAGCCTGCCACAAACGAGGCAGGCTGCAATTGACGAAACGCGCTAACATTTTCTGTACTGTATTTACGTCATGTAGCCAATAGTGAGTGAGAAGAGGAATCTTCAGAGTGGCCGACTTTTTTCTGCTGTGGATCCATTATTCACGGCTATCTCTAAACTGATGGCTTGTAGGGGCTTTTAACCACTTAAGGGCCGAGCCTCTTTCTGAGATTTTTTTGCTAGAAATTTACTTAGAACCCCCAAACATTATACATTTTTTTTCTAACACCCTAGAGAATAAAATGGCGGTTGTTGCAATACTTTCTGTCACACCGTATTTGCGCAGCAGTCTTACAAGCGCACTTTTTTTGGAAAAAAATACACTTTTTTGAATTAAAAAATAAGACAACAGTAAAGTTAGCCCAATTTTTTTTAAATTGTGAAAGATTTTTTTTTTTAAACGCGCCCCGCCGATTTTACCTTTTATTTTTACACTGTTCTTTTAAAAAAAAAAAGTGTCACTTTTATTCCTATTACAAGGAATGTAAACATCCCTTGTAATAGAAAAAAAGCATGACAGGTCCTCTTAAATATGAAATGTGGGGTCAAAAATGACCTCACATCTCATATTTACACTAAAGAGCTATGGGCGGAAGTCACGTTTTGACATCGCTTCTGCCCTGCAATAGTATGGAGATGGGTGGGGACCATCTTTCCCTCACTCGTCTCCATACCCAGGAAGGAGAAGGATCCGATCGCCTCCGCCGCTACCGACAGCTCTGATAAGCGGCGGAGGGCACTGGAGGGCGGCAGGAGGGGGGCCCTCTCGCGCCGCCGATAAAAGTGATCTCGCTGCGAATCCGCCGCAGAGACCACTATTATCGAAAACCGGACCGCACGCCGAAGAAGAGGATACCGGGTTTATGGTTTGCTAGCTGATGCTATAAAAACGATATCCCTCTTCAAATTAGGACGTATAGCGGCGTGCGGCGGTTTCGGAAGTGGTAAAAGCTCCGCCTATGGAAAGTTCAGGTAACCAAAGTTTCCCTCCATCTCATGGGCACGTGCAATTTTAAGACCCCTGACATGTTGGGTATCTATTTACTCGACACCGCTGGGTAATACATTGGGGTGGATTTATTAAAGGCAAATAGAATGTGCACTTTGCAAGTGCAGTTGCTCCAGAGCTTAGTAAGTGAGGGAAAGCTCTGTTGACTTCTATCATCCAATCCTCTGCAAGCAAAAGTGCAGTTGTTTGTTTTTTTTGTTTGCTTTTTTTTTAAAGTGACGCTTCATCTCGTTTACTAAGCTCTGGAGCAACTGCACTTGCAGAACGCACATTCTATTTGCCTTTAGTAAATCCACCCCAATGGGCTTAATTTAACAGCACTTTTGCTTGCTCGTGATTGGATGATAGAAGTCAGCAGAGCTTCTCTTCACAGTGGCTGCGTTTGATGGAACAGTGGCTGCGTTTAAAGGCACAGTGGCTGCATTTGATTGCACAATGGCTGCGTTTAATGGGCACAGTGGCTGCGTTTGATAGGCACAGTGGCTGCGTTTAAAAGCACAGTGGCTGCGTTTGATGGGCACAGTGGCTGCGTTTAATGGGCACAGTGGCTGTGTTTGATGGGCACAGTGGCTGCGTTTAATGGGCACAGTGGCTGCGTTTGATAGCACAATGGCTGCGTTTGATGGGCACAGTGGCTGCGTTTAATGGGCACAGTGGCTGTGTTTGATGGGCACAGTGGCTGCTTTTAATGGGCACAGTGGCTGCGTTTGATAGGCACAGTGGCTGCGTTTAAAAGCACAGTGGCTGCGTTTGATGGCACAGTGGCTTCGTTTGATGGCACAGTGGCTGCGTTTAATGGGCACAGTGGCTGCGTTTGATGGGCACAGTGGCTGCATTTAATGGGCACAGTGGCTGTGTTTGATGGACACAGTGGCTGCGTTTAATGGGCACAGTGGCTGCGTTTGATAGCACAATGGCTGCGTTTGATGGGCACAGTGGCCGCGTTTAATGGGCACAGTGGCTGTGTTTGATGGGCACAGTGGCTGCGTTTAATGGGCACAGTGGCTGCGTTTGATAGCACAATGGCTGCGTTTGATGGGCACAGTAGCTGCATTTAATGGGCACAGTGGCTGCGTTTGATGGGCACAGTGGCTGCGTTTAATGGGTACAGTGGCTGTGTTTGATGGCACAGTGTCAGCATTTGATGGCATGGTGGCTGAGTTTGTTGGACACAGTGGCTGCGTTTAATGGGCACAGTGGCTGCGTTTGATGGGCACAGTGGCTGCATTTAATGAGCACAGTGGCTGCATTTGATGGCACAGTGGCAGCAATTGAAGGGCACAGTGGCTGCATTTGATGGGCACAGTGGCTGCGTCTGATGGGCACAGTGGCTGCGCTTGATGGGCACAGTGGCTGCGTTTGATGGCACAGTGGCAGCAATTGATGGGCACAGTAGCTGCATTTGATGGGCACAGTGGCTGCGTCTGATGGTCACAGTGGCTGCGCTTGATGGGCACAGTGGCTGCGTTTGATGGCACAGTGGCAGCAATTGATGGGCACAGTAGCTGCAATTGATGGGCACAGTGGCTGCAATTGATGTTTTTTTTTTTTTCAGTTTGTTTGCGCCCCTCCCAAAAATTTTGAGCACCAGCCGCCACTGACTGGGAGGTGGGTAGGTGTTGGAAACAAGGAACGTTGCTCAGAGGTAGGTAGGGGGTGGAGACAAGGGGTGACTCAGAAGGGCGGAGTTCCTGCACCTGTCCTCTGAGAAAAAAAAAAGATAGTGAGAGAGAACCTGGCAACATCTGTGACCCTTTGGGGGGTCCCGCTACACTGAATCAGCTAATTGCACTGAATCTTTATTCCTTGCTGTTGCCCCAGCAGAAGACATCAACGTGTTCCCATCAGACAGACCTTCCATGACATAGTGATGTCCTCGATTTTCCGGGAGGCCATGTACACATTAATAAAGAAAAGACAACAGTAATTGCAACGGCCGTCTCATTAAAAGTCTTCCTTCCTGAGTGTAGCAGGAAATGGACTCTTCTAATGGCTCTGCAGATGGCACAGAGGACATGTGTTCTGCCTGTAATCAGTGGAATATCAATATGTGATCCATGGAGGCACAGACCGGCCTGCACCACTAAATTGACTTAGTGAAGCTCCTAATGCTCGTGTCTGTCATTGTACACATCTGATGAGAAGAGTGGAATGGGTTACAATGGAAGGATATAGCTCAGCAAGAGTCTTGTGTAACCTCGGACATCCTCTGCTTCTCCCTCACACCTGACACACAATACAATCAGGAAGCACGCATAGCATAGCTGTACATTGTATCAGTCTGTGGCTTTCCTCTCCGGAGATTTAACGTGCCTTCAATGGACAGCATGCCCATCCACATGGAGTATGCAATCAGGAAGCACGCATACCATAGCTGCACATCGGATCAGTCTATTGCTTTCTTCTGTAGATATTTAAAGAGTAACTCCACTTTTGTTGAGAAAAAAACCCTCCCCTCTGGGTGATCTCTGTACATTGCAGCATTGGTGTGCGCGGCCCATTGCATTAGGGTGTTCACTACAGAGCACAAACACACATGTGTGTATATCAGCAGGGCAGAGGACGGTGTCAGTAGGGCAGAAATTGGTGTCAGTAGGGCAGAGATTGGTGTCAGTAGGGCAGAGGATGGTGTCAGTAGGGCAGAGATTGGTGTCAGTAGAGCAGAGATTGGTGTCAGTAGGGCAGAGATTGGTGTCAGTAGGGCAGAGGACGGTGTCAGTAGGGCAGAGATTGGTGTCAGTAGAGCAGAGGATGGTGTCAGTAGGGCAGAGGACGGTGTCAGTAGGGCAGAGATTGGTGTCAGTAGAGCAGTGGATGGTGTCAGTAGGGCAGAGGACAGTGTCAGTAGGGCAGAGATTGGTGTCAGTAGAGCAGTGATTGGTGTCAGTAGAGCAGAGGACGGTGTCAGTAGAGCAGAGGATGATGTCAGTAGGGCATAGATTGGTATCAGTAGGGCAGAGATTGGTGTCAGTAGGGCAGTGGACAGTGTCAGTAGGGCAGAGATTGGTATCAGTAGGGCAGAGATTGGTGTCAGTAGGGCAGTGGACAGTGTCAGTAGGGCAGTGGACGGTGTCAGTAGAGCAGAGGACGGTGTCAGTAGAGCAGAGGACGGTGTCAGTAGAGCAGAGGACGGTGTCAGTAGAGCAGAGGACGGTGTCAGTAGTACAGAGATTGATGTCAGTAGGGCAGTTGGCGGTGTCAGTAGAGCAGAGGATGGTGTCAGTAGAGCAAAGGATGGTGTCAGTAGGGCAGAGGATGATGTCAGTAGAGCAGTGGACGGTGTCAGTAGAGCAGTGGATGGTGTCAGTAGGGCAGAGGATGGTGTCAGTAGGGCAGAGATTGGTGTCAGTAGAGCAGAGGATGGTGTAAGTAGAGCAGAGGATGGTGTCAGTAGAGCAGAGGATGGTGTCAGTAGGGCAGAGGACGGTGTCAGTAGGGCAGAGGACGGTGTCAGTAGGGCAGAGGACGGTGTCAGTAGGGCAGAGGACGGTGTCAGTAGGGCAGAGGATGGTGTCAGTAGAGCAGAGGATGGTGTCAGTAGAGCAGTGGACAGTGTCAGTAGGGCAGAGATTGATGTCAGTAGGGCAGAGATTGATGTCAGTAGGGCAGTGATTGGTGTCAGTAGAGCAGTGGACGGTGTCAGTAGAGCAGTGGACAGTGTCAGTAGGGCAGAGATTGATGTCAGTAGGGCAGAGGACAATGTCAAAAGTGCAGATATTGGTGTCAGTAGAGCAGAGGATAGTGTCAGTAGAGCAGAGATTGGTGTCAGTAGAGCAGAGGACGGTGTCAGTAGGGCAGAAGATTGTGGCAGTAAGGCAGAGATTGGTGTCAGTAGGGCAGTGGACAGTGTCAGTAGGGCAGTGGACGGTGTCAGTAGAGCAGAGGATGGTGTCAGTAGAGCAGAGGACGGTGTCAGTAGAGCAGAGGACGGTGTCAGTAGTACAGAGATTGATGTCAGTAGGGCAGTTGGCGGTGTCAGTAGAGCAGAGGATGGTGTCAGTAGAGCAAAGGATGGTGTCAGTAGGGCAGAGGATGGTGTCAGTAGAGCAGAGGATGGTGTCAGTAGGGCAGAGATTGGTGTCAGTAGAGCAGAGGATGGTGTCAGTAGAGCAGAGGACGGTGTCAGTAGAGCAGAGGACGGTGTCAGTAGGGCAGAGGACGGTGTCAGTAGGGCAGAGGACGGTGTCAGTAGGGCAGAGGACGGTGTCAGTAGGGCAGAGGACGGTGTCAGTAGGGCAGAGGATGGTGTCAGTAGAGCAGAGGATGGTGTCAGTAGAGTAGAGGACGGTGTCAGTAGGGCAGTGGATGATGTCAGTAGGGCAGAGATTGGTGTCAGTAGAGCAGTGGACGGTGTCAGTAGAGCAGTGGACAGTGTCAGTAGGGCAGAGATTGATGTCAGTAGGGCAGAGGACAATGTCAATAGTGCAGATATTGGTGTCAGTAGAGCAGTGGTTGGGGTCAGTAGGGCAGAGATTGGTGTCAGTAGGGCAGTGGGCGGTGTCAGTAGAGCAGTGGGCGGTGTCAGTAGAGCAGTGGGCGGTGTCAGTAGAGCAGTGGACGGTGTCAGTAGAGCAGTGGACGGTGTCAGCAGAGCAGAGATTGGTGTCAGTAGGGCAGAGATTGGCCATTATTCATTATTTTTTACAATATATTTTTTTATTATTTTCTTACATTTTTTTATAGGAACTCTTTTGGGGGGCTTTGGTGAAATATTAAGGGTCTAAACAGACGCCTGAGGTCTCACTTTGAGACAGAGAAAGGGACTGAGGGCACGGATTCCCCAGTCGCTTTCTCTGCAGCCTCAGCTGCACTGGACAGTAAAGGGATGGGAGATGTGTTGAGCAGCATAGTTTACGATGCTTCAGTTAAGAATGAATACAGGAGTAATCGGTACAGCTCACTCACTGTGTTCATTCAGAAAAGGAAGGGGCCAGTAAATGAAATATTTACCGGCCCCTTCCTCCGCTTTCAATCTTGAAAAATCTCCTGCAGCAGCCGGAGGGAGAACAGGGAAGCTGGCAGCACTGCAGCGGGGAGACAGGGGGTGCCAGTAAGCAGGGGGATCGGTACTGCACGGGGTGATTAGGGTGTGCCCAGGCACACCCGGCACAACCTGTGCGCACACCTATGCTTTGCAGGGATTTTAACAAACTTTGTTGCAGATTCCTACCTTTTGTTATCCTGAAGGAATAGCTGCTTGTTTCTCTGTATCCATGTGTAGAGTGAATGTGAATAGGAGTGGTTTTATAATTATCAATCAGCTGCTGCACTTGCAGGGTTCTAATGAGGAAAGTGGCAGGGTCTACATTGCTTTAGACATGATTTCCCTTTTGGGAGTATTTCACAAAAAAATATATATTTTTGCTGCAGGAGATGCCCAAAATCTCACTTGTATCTATGTGCAGACTCCTGGGAAAATCAGGGAGCCAATCACACAAGCAGGAAATTTCATTTCTAGGAAGGGCGTTCTGTATACCATCTGTTTACAGAGCGCCTCCGGGTCGCCAAATTGCATTTGATAAAAAAATGACAGCGCTGCAGATTGAAATAGAAAGGTAATTTTTAATAACATTCATTTACAATATTGCTTGGGTCGCAGTTGTATACGCTATATTATTTTTTCCGCTATGCTATGCTATACGCTATGGAGTTCCCCTTTAATGTGCGTTCAATGAACATCATGCTCGTCCACATGGAGTATACAATCAGGACGCACGCATACATTGTATCAGTTCATTGCTTTCCTCTGCAGAGATTCGACGTGCGTTTCTAATGGACATCATGCCCGTCCACATGGCGTATTGTTATCACAATGTCAGGGTGCCTGTGGACTGCCTCTGCCTGCCTTTTGTTCTAAATAAAATCCTTTCTGGTTGATTAGCGGGCAGCTATGTGAGTCATTGGGACGAACAATCACTCCTCGTGGTTTTGCATTTGGTCTCACTAAATATAGCTGCCGGCCACGGCCATTGACTGCCCCACTTTGCTGGAGCCAGGATATGACCCCCCGATGTATTCAACAGAAAGCCCTTTACAGAACTCTTCCATTTATTCTTATACTGGCATTGCTGTATTTGTATTGTAGCTGCTCATCCATCCCATAATAGGCCTTTCAGGGTAAATCATATCAAAACTTTGAAGATGGTATTATTATTATTATAATACAGGGTTTATATAACACTAACAAATTGGATAGATTGGGGAGTAACGGGAGATAGTACATCTACAATACAATTCAATAAAAGAGGACTAGGAGCAGGGCCGGGGGTACCACTAGGTAAACTAGGCAGCCGCCTAGAGCGCCCGGACACTGGTGTTCCTACTCTCTTCTCTCTGAAGCAAGCAACTAAGTCTCAGTATCAGCAGGCAGACGCCGCTCTGTTCACACATAGTGTCAGAGGCGCAGTGGCAGGTGGAGGACTGTGTCTGTGTCCCGACTCCCAAATGAATGAAAGCAAGCAAACATTCATTGATCGGCACTGGTAGGCTGCATGTGATGGGCGCTGGTGAGGCTGCATTGATGGGTGCTGGTGAGGCTGCATTTGATGGGCGCTAGTGAGGCTGCATTTGATGGGTGCTGGTGAGGCTGCATTGATGGGCGCTGGTGAGGCTGCATTTGATGGGCGCTGGTGAGGCTGCTTTTGATGAGTGCTGGTAGGCTGCATTTGTGGGGCGCTAGTGAGGCTACATTTGATGGGCACTGGTGAGGCTGCATTGATGGGTGCTGGTAGGCTGCATTGATGGATGCTGGTAGGCTGCATTGATGGGCACTGGTGAGGCTGCATTGATGGGTGCTGGTAGGCTGCATTGATGGGCACTGGTGAGGCTGCATTGATGGGCACTGGTAGGCTGCATTGATGGGCGCTGTTGAGGCTGCATTTGATGGGTGCTGGTAGGCTGCATTGATGGGCGCTGGTAGGCTGCATTGATGGAGCGCTGGTGAGGCTGCTTTTGATGGGCGCTGGTGGGCTGCATTTGATTGGTGCTGGTGAGGCTGCATTTGATTGGTGCTGGTGAGGCTGCATTTGTGGGGCGCTAGTGAGGCTGCATTTGATGGGCACTGGTGAGGCTGCATTGATGGGCGCTGGTGAGGCTGCATTTGATGGGCGCTGGTGAGGCTGCTTTTGATGAGTGCTGGTAGGCTGCATTTGTGGGGCGCTAGTGAGGCTACATTTGATGGGCACTGGTGAGGCTGCATTGATGGGTGCTGGTAGGCTGCATTGATGGATGCTGGTAGGCTGCATTGATGGGCACTGGTGAGGCTGCATTGATGGGTGCTGGTAGGCTGCATTGATGGGCACTGGTGAGGCTGCATTGATGGGCACTGGTAGGCTGCATTGATGGGCGCTGTTGAGGCTGCATTTGATGGGTGCTGGTAGGCTGCATTGATGGGCGCTGGTAGGCTGCATTGATGGGCGCTGGTGAGGCTGCTTTTGATGGGCGCTGGTGGGCTGCATTTGATTGGTGCTGGTGAGGCTGCATTTGATTGGTGCTGGTGAGGCTGCATTTGTGGGGCGCTAGTGAGGCTGCATTTGATGGGCACTGGTGAGGCTGCATTTGATGGGCGCTGGTGAGGCTGCAATGATGGGCGCTGGTGAGGCTGCATTCATGGGCGCTGGTGAGGCTGCATTGATGGGCACTGGTAGGCTGCATTGATGGGCGCTGGTGAGGCTGCATGTGATGGGCGCTGGTGAGGCTGCATTTGATGGGCGCTGGTGAGGCTGCATTTGATGGGCGCTGGTGAGGCTGCATTTGATGGGTGCTGGTGAGGCTGCATTTTATGGGCACTGATGAGGCTGCATTTGATGGGCGCTGGTAGGCTGCATTGATGGGCGCTGGTGAGGTTGCATTTGATGGGCGCTGGTGGGGCTGCATTTGATGGGCGCTGGTGAGGCTGCATTGATGGGCGCTGGTGAGGCTGCATTGATGGGCGCTGGTGAGGCTGCATTGATGGGTGCTGGTAGGCTGCATTGATGGGCGCTGGTGAGGCTGCATTGATGGGCGCTGGTGAGGCTGCATTTGATGGGCGCTGGTGATACTACATTAGATGGGCGCTTCATTAAAAAGGTGGGGTATACATGGGCAGGGCAAATGGGGTGGAGTCAGGGGTGGAGCCAAGCGGGGGGGGGGGGCGGCAAAATGAGGTTTTGCCTAGGGTGTCAAAAATCCTTGCACCAGCCCTGCCTAGGAGGGCCCTGATCATTGGAGCTTACAATCAAGGAGGGAGGGTCAAGTGATACAAAAGGTAATAACTGTGAGGGATGAGCTAATGGAGGACGTAACAGTTCGGTTAGGTGGGGGCAGGATAGGCTTGCCTGAAGAAATTTGTTTTCAGGGATCACCTAAACTTGGACAGAGTAGGAGATAGTCGAACAGATAGGGGTAGGGAGTTCCAGAGGATGGGAGAGGTTTTGGGAGATGTCCTGGAGGTGAGAATAGGAGGAGGCAAAGGGGGAGCTAAAGGGCAGGCGGTCTTAGGAGGAGCGGAGAAACAAGATTGTTGATGTAGCGTGGGACAGAGTTGTAAATGCATGTTGACAGTATTTAACATTTCATATGTAGGACAATTGGTAGCCAGTAGAGGGATTGGCAGAGAGGGGCAGCAGGTACAGATCGGTAATTAAAGTGGAGTTCCACCCAAAAGTGGAACTTCCACTCATCGGACTCCTCCCCCCCTCCAGTGTCACAGTTGGTACCTTTCAGGGGGGAGGGGCGTGCAGATACCTGTATATTACAGGTATCTGTACCCACTTCCGGCATAGATAGCCGCAGAACCTGCGGTTATTTACGCCACTTCCTGTTCCCCCCCCCCCCCCGCTGTCTGCTGGGAAACACACGGGTCCCAGAGACAGCAGGGACCATCCGTATTGCGCTGCGTGACTCACGCATGCGCAGTAGGGAACCGGGAAGTGAACCGCAGGCCTTCACTTCCTGATTCCCTTACCGAAGTTGGAGGCGGCAGCACCCGAGGTCCGAGAGACGGTTCGGCCTCGGGTGCCGACATCGCGGGCGCCCTGGACAGGTAAGTGTCCATGTTTTAAAAGTCAGCAGCTGCAGTATTTGTAGCTGCTGAGTTTAAAAAAAAAAAATTTCGGTGGAGCTCCGCTTTAAGGTGGATGTGTCTGACAGCAGCATTCATGATAGACTGAGGGGGTGATGGCCTGTTGTAGAGGTAGCTGCACAGCTTAGGGTGAGGAGTTCCTAAGAATGGGAGAGGCTCTGGAGAAGTCCTGGATACAAGAATGGAAGGAAATGATATAAGGGGGCTAGACAGGAAGGTTTGGGTAATATCTTAAGACAAGGTTGGTGATGTAGCTCAGGACAGAATTGTGAATGGTGTTGTAGTAAGCACTTCAAACTATATGTGTTGGGTAATGGGAAGCTAGTAGTGGGATCGGCAGAGAGGGCCAGCAGATGCTAAATGGGTGGTAAGGTGGATGAGTCTGGCAGCAGCATTTATTATAAACTGAAGGAGGATAGTCTGTACAGAGGTAGGAAATAGTCGGGCAGATTGGGGTAGGGAGTTCCAGAGGATGGGAGAGGCTCTGAAGAAATCCTGGAGGTGAGCATGAGAGGAGGTGATGTGGGAGCTAGAGAGCAGGAGGTCATGGAAGGAGGCTGGAGGGTTTGTTTGATTTCTCCAGAGGAGGTTGGTGATGTAACCTGGGGCAGAGTTGTGCTTGGCTTTCTTTGTTGCTGTTAGCTTTTTGAATTTTATTTGTTGGGCAGGTGGAAGCCAAGAGGAGGGATTGGCAGAGAGGGGCGGCGGGCACTGCCCGGGTTGGTAAGGTGGAAGCGTCTGGCAGCAGCATTCCTGATAGGCTGAATGGGGGATAGCCTGTGTAAAGGTAGGCCAAGAAGGAGAAAAGTTGCAATAGGCAAAGTGGGAGATAACTAGCAAGTGAAGAACTTTAGATGTGTTTAGTACATTTCTACTGAATAAATAGCAATATTGTAAATAGATCACAAAAACAATGTAATACATCAGGAATCCTCAGCAGGCCAGTAGTAGAGCATAGGCCATAGACCAGTGATTCTCAACCAGGGTTCCTCCAAAGGTTGCTAGGGGTTTCTTCAGCATTGGGCAATTTCTGCCTCTCAGATAAGTTCCCACTGACACCATTGATCTTTTTAGCTATCTGTAAGGAGGTCATTCTTCCCAACGACCACAAGTGTAAGGACCACTCTTCCCACTGACCATCACACTATTGTATCATGAGTTGTAGATTCCTAATTTTTAGCAGGTGTTCCCCGAGACCGGAGAACTCTTTTAATGGTTCCTCTGTGTTGAAAAGGTTGAGAAAGGCTGCTATAGACTCTTGCAGCTCATACAACTAGGGCTGTAGAACCACCAGCAGTCCGGCTACCCCTACAGTTTTATATGAAGAGTAGCTGTCACCCATGTATTTCCATACAGGGAAGATAATTCTACTGTGTGTATGTATGGCATGGAGTTCCTCTTTAAATAGTTGTATAACTATCAAAGGGTCAAACTAAGTACCCAACTACTGATTCAAGCAGGAACAATAGAAGTGCTAGAGCTTGCAGATACTGTGCACTCTGGAGAGTCAATGTTCCTTTGTGGGTTTTTTATATTGGAGAAGCTTGGTCAAAATTAATTATGCCCAGGGAGTAAAATTCCCAAGTTACTCCTATGGGTTAAGGAAGAGGGGTATTCTTTTAGCATCATAGTTTGCTGGCAGGGCAAGGTGGACTCCCATCTCCGCCTGATTAAAGCATCGTCTGGCCCACAGCTCACAGGGTTATTGCTAGACTTACAATTAAGGTATATACAGCAACAATGCTGCAAATATTAGAATGCAAACAGAAATTTCCGAGCTGCTATTTTAAGGGTACAATTTCAGTACGTTTTGTAATGGACAATGGCCACTGAAAGAGAGCTGAGCCTGCTGCGAATTACGGAAAGGCAAGCAACAGAAAAGTACTAATGCCGCTTACACACGAGCGGACTTTACGGCAGACTTTGCCCGGCTGTCTTTTCGACTGACTTTACGACGGACTTTCTGAATGAACGGATTTGCCTACACACAATCCACCAAAGTCGGTCGAATTCGTACGTGATGACGTACGACCGGACTAAAGCAAGGAAGTTCATAGCCAGTAGCCAATAGCTGCCCTAGTGTGGCTTTTTGTCCGTCGAACTAGCATACAGACGAGCGGACTTTTCGACTGGACTCGATTTCGACGGATTAATTTAAAACATGTTTCAAATCTAAGTCCGACCAACTTTTGAGAAAACAAAGTCCGCTGGAGCCCACACACGATCGAATTGTCTGACAAAATCCAGTCCGCCGGGCAAAGTCTACCGTAAAGTCCGCTCGTGTGTACGCGGCATAAGGCACCCTTAAAGAGATGTTGGGGACAATGACACTAGCTGCCCATAGTGCCCCCTAGCAGCAAGCCCTGAACTAGGGGCTTATGTGTTAGGACATGGGAGGTAGTGTGTTTGAGACCCTGTCTACCCTTTTCCGACTCTGCGCTACCAGGTGAGGGGCCTACATCAGGGGCTTCCTTGAACTCACACTATAGAAGGGAGTTGCAAAGGGTACCAGTCCTTTGATCCTCAGTCAAGTTCCTCAAGGGTCAAGCTCCACACCTGGCCTGAAAGCTGTAGGGACACAGGTTTGCAGGCTATGTGAGTCATTGGGACGAACAATCACTCCTCGTGGTTTGCATTTGGTCTCACTAAGTATAGCTGCCGGCCACGGTCATTGACTGCCCCACTTTGCTGGAGCCAAGATATGACCCCCGATGTATTCAACAGAAAGCTCTTTACAGAACTCTTCCATTTATTCTTAATTATTCTTATTCTATTCTTATACTGAAATTGCTGTATTTGTATTATTCTAGCGGCCTTTCAGGGTAAATCATATCAAAACTTTGAATATGGTATTATTATTTTTTTTATACAGGGTTTATATAATGCCAACGGATTGTGCAACACCACCTGGCAGGCCAAGCCTTCTTCTCCCTACCCCTTCCAGCCCCCTAATGGATCCAAGTCCTTATCCACTCCTCAAGGTGTAAGCCACACACCAACTAGTAGTAAAGAAGAGATGAGTCCATGTTCTTCCTTTTTCTTTTCCTTTTCTTACCTAAGCTACTTGTAGGCAGGTGCAGTCTACTTCCTCCACAGCAGATCACCCACAGTGGCCTTGCAGCTGGGGAGGAAGTCAAGAGGAACATAGTTCCTCTATGGTTTTCTGGGTCACTGTGGAAGCTATCCAGTTGGATGCTGCCACCCCATGTGACTGACGACCATGTTGAGTCAGGCAGAGCCTACTTAGGCCCTGGCTCCCAGATTTGGCGTGCTTTATGCAAGTGGGTAGTGTCGGGAAAGGTACCCCATCTGTTAGGGACAGTACTAGCAGTAGCTAAAGGTTTTTAATGAGGAGGGAAAGCGTAGGGTCACAGCTCCTCTGGACATCCTCCTGCTTGGGCACGAGACGGCCAGGCCACATGCTGCCCTCTTAACAGATGCTGTCAGTCCGGCTGAAACCTGCTCTCTACACATTTTTGAAAACCGTGAGTGTTCCCATTTGGGTGGTCTTCCCGCTGGGTTAGTTGTGAGCATTACTTCAATACAAGTTTTCTTTGCACCTGACTGTGAATTATTGCCGCCGCAGCACATCTACATACTCACCAACCAACTAAACCTCTAATTACCTGCCATCTCTATATACACACGCCTTAGCTTTGAAGGAGAGAGAGACCCAAGAAGACCCAACTGGCAACTACAATTCACCCAAGGCAACAGGGAAAAGCAGAACGGTGACACCTTCTATTTACCTACCTAACACCCCTCTATGTGCCTATTCTTTAATTTAGGAATAATGGAACCAAGTCATTCTGAGGCATCTAGTTTCTCAAGCAACACATGTCTAAGTAGATGTCAACAGGGTCTTGTTTTGCTGCTACGGGTGTGTGAGATGACCCTACTTAAACGGCACCAAACCAGACAATGTCATTTCCAAGCAGGATTAAGACTGATGACGTTTCCAGGACAGAATGCATCCTCTAGGTATACTAAAGCACTTAGAGGATTCTCTGCATTTAACATAATTAGAGATTAGGGATTTTTCACTTACGGAATTGGCCATTAGGTAACATGGGTAAAGGCTGTTTAGACCATTAGGTCTTACATTACGGACATGTTAACAGGTCACTTTTATATGATAGCGTTTAAATTAAAGAAAACAAAAACACGAGCCCTGATTTGCAGATGGTACCAAGCCAATAACATGATTATTAATAATGGAATCACTTCCATAGTGTAGCTCAGCCTTTTTCAAACAAGGTGGCTTGAGGCTTCTACAGGGGTGCCTTGAGGCTTCTTCAGGGGTGCCTTGAGGCTTCTTCAGGGGTGCCTTGAGGCTTCTTCAGGGGTGCCTTGGCAAAATGCCTAAAAATTGATCAAAAATTGTAAACAAGCCAGCAGGTGGATGACGACTTTCTAGACACTGGCATCCTAACAACCAATGATATCCTCAGTTTATAAGAAGGATGTCTGTTGTCTCCACAGCATCCTTGTTTGACCCTCCACTGCCTCTCTCCCTCAGCACCGGGGGTCACATTAGCTGACTGATGGAGAGAAATTGAAGAAGAGAAACTTTGGAATACTAGTCGGTACCAGTTTGCAAAAGTGTATTTGCTTTGGAAGAAAACATCACAGTTGGATGTCCTACATTTGTGGATGTTGCTGCAGTATGTAAAACTATGAGAAATTTATTTTTTACATTTTAGAATGGGGTGCCTTGAGATTGTCTATAATTTTAAAGGGTGACTGAAAAAAGGTTGAGAAACACTGGTGTAGATAGATGAGAAGACCCGGCCTTCACTTATGGCCTCTGAGTAATTTTGCATAATGATCTATCTTATTTTTTCAAGGCAAAAGGGGCCTATGTTAAGGGGTGTGGGCCTACATCTAAAATCTTAATGCTACTTGTAACTAGTACTTGCCATTAGTTACCACTCACTAACTACATAGAACTAAAGCCACAAATAGCAAACTGCTAAATATGACTATTATTGACACACATTGGACATGAAAAGCCACCCCACCCCCTTCCTGCCCAGGCCAATTTTCAGTTTTCAGCGCTGTCACATTTTAAATGACAATTGTGCGGTCATGCTACACTGTACCCATATGACATTTGTATCATTTTTTTCACACAAATAGAGCTTTCTGTTGGTGGTATTTAATCACCACTGTGGTTTTTTATTTTTTGCTAAACAAATCGAAAAAAGACCAAAAATTTTGCAAACAGGTAATTGTTCTCCTTCACTGATGTGCGCTGATGAGGCTACACTGATGGGCACTGATAGGTGGCACTTATGGTCACTGATGAGGCGGCACTGATGGACACTGATAGGTGGCACTGATGGGCACTGATAGGTGGCACTGATGAACACTGATAGGTGGCACTAATGGGCACTGATGAGGCTGCACTGATGGGCACTGATCGGTGGCACTGATGGGCACTGATAGGTGGCACTGATGGGCACTGTAGGTGGCACTAATGGACACTGATAGGTGGCACTGATGAGGCTGCACTGATGGGCACTGATAGGTGGCACTGATGGGCACTAAAAGGTGGCACTGTTGGGCAGCACTGATGGGCACTGATAGGTGGCACTTATGAGGCTGCACTGATGGGCACTGATAGGTGGCACTGATGGGCACTGATAGGTGGCACTGTTAGGCAGCAATGATAGGGGGCACTGATGGGCACTGGTAGGCGGCACTGATGAACACTGTCACTCACAGGTGGCACTGATAGGTGGCACTGATGAGGCTGCACTGATGGGCACTGATGAGGCTGCACTGATGGGCACTGATAGGTGGCACTGATGAGGCTGCACTGATGGGCACTGATGAGGCTGCACTGATGGGCACTGATAGGTGGCACTGATGAGGCTGCACTGATGGGCACTGATGAGGCTGCACTGATGGGCACTGATGCGGCTGCACTGATGGACACTGATAGGTGGCACTGACGAGGCTGCACTGATGGGCACTGATGAGGCTGCACTGATGGGCACTGATAGGTGCCCATCAGTTTTTAATATTTTTCTTCTAATAAATATATCAAAGGATAATGCACAAAGCCGGTGCACCCTCTTTTTTCTATTCCCTTTTTTGACTGCTGGGTACTGATTGGCAGCACTGCTGGGCACTGATCAGCTGAGTCCTAAGGATGCAGCGATCACAGAGTGCGCCGCCCGCATGCCTCAGGGGGCGCGAGGGCAGCGTGATCACGGCAGAATGTCTCTGTACGCCCTTTCCGGCAAAGCAAGCCCGCGCTGTAGCTGTCTTCGGCCTATAGCTCGGGCGGGAACAGGTTAATGACCCTACAATCTATTTTTCATTTTGAGTCCGATGTACCTGCAGGGGGTACGTGGGCAGTGCATTCATGGATGCCCTCCCGGTAAAGTAAGCCCGCGCTGTGGGCCATCTTTCGGGTTATAGAGTGGGCGGGAAGGGGATATAATCCCTCCCATTCACATTCACTCAGCACATGGACACAGACAAACAAACAGCTATTTCTTCAGAATAACAAAAGTCAGGAATCTGCACAAAAGTTTGTTACAATCCCTGCAATGTACAGAGATCACCCAGAGGGGTGGAGGGGGGGTTTCTTTCTTCTTTTGGTACTCTTTAATAAAATGGCTCTGTGGGAATTGTTGTGTTCTGTCGTTTCAGCTTGCCAAGTCCTTCAAACAACACAAGAAGAGGATAAAGGAACCACGGGTAATGGGGATCCGCCATGTTTTGTAATTCGCAGAATTCAAAGAGCTTCCACTTCCAGCAAAGGCCACGGGAGGGATGCCAAACACCCCCACAACCCAGATGTCCCGACCTTCCTACAAGGTCACCAGAGCGGACTCTGATTTCCATCGAGGACCTTCTCTTCTGTCGGGAATAGGGGACCCCTTTAGGCAGACGATGGACGGAAATGAGTTTTCTGGGGCTTTTCTTTTCTTAATTTTTTTTTTTTTTCATTTTTCGTTTTCTCTGACCTTCAGAGACCTAATAGAACCTTCTATATCCACTGAAGAGAAATGCAGACTCATGCATAGTTCATGATGCAGTTAATGGATAACTAGTACTTTGCTATGCGCTCTCCGGAGGCCCCGGGCCCCATTAGTACTAGATGTGGGAAAAGCAAATCTGTACTTCATAGAGAACAATCAGATTCCACCCACCACCATGTGTTCTGTACTGGGATTAGAGAATGAGCATTTATAGACTCATTTGTGGCAATAGATCATTATTTGCTTTACTAACCCTTTCACTGCCAGAGACATTTTTGCTTCTTTTTTTTTTTTTTCGCACACGTTTAACCACTTCACCCCCCGGAAGGTTTTATCCCCTTCCTTACCAGGCCTTTTTTTTTTTTTGCGATATGGTACGGCGTTGCTTTAACTATTTGATGACCAGCCGCCGTCGTTATACGGCGGCAGGTTGGCTCCCCTCCACAAATCGCGGTAGCTGTACGGCGGGCGCTTTAACCGCTTGCCGACCAGCGGCGCGCCGTTTTACTGCGGCAGATTGGCACGGCTGGGAGAAATGCCGTTACCTTACGACGCTTCGCCTTTTGGCCACTAGGGGCGCGCGCGCGCCAGGAGCCGATGCGAGTGCCCTGCGGACGCGATGACCGCCGGGCTCCTGCGATCGCTCGTGACAGAGCGAGAACCGGGATCTGTGTGTGTAAGCACACACAGATCCTGGTTCTCTCAGGGGAGTAGAGACAGAACGTGTTTTCATATTATGTATGAACACCGATCTCTCTCTCCTCCTAGACAGTCCCCCCCCCCCCTACAGTTAGAACACACACTAGGGAACACAGTTAACCCCTTGATCGCCCCCTAGTGTCATATTATGTATGAACACCGACCTCTCTCTCCTCCTAGACAGTCCCACCCCCCCTACAGTTAGAACACACACTAGGGAACACAGTTAACCCCTTGATCGCCCCCTAGTGTTAACCCCTTCCCTGCCAGTGACATTTATACAGTAATCAGTGCATTTTTATAGCACTGATCGCTGTATAATTGTCACTGGTCCCAAAAATGTGTCAAAAAATGTCTGATCTGTCCGCCGCAATATCGCAGTCCCGATAAAAATCGCGAATCGGCGCCATTACTAGTAAAAAAAAATAATAATAAAATTAAAAATGCCATAAATCTATCCCCTATTTTGTAGACGCTATAACTTTTGCGCAAACCAATCAATTTACGCGTATTGCGATTTTTTTTTTTTTTTTTACCAAAAATATGTAGAAGAATACATATCAGCCTAAACTGAGGAAAACAATTGTTTTTTTGATAAAAAATGTGGGATATTTAATATAGCAAAAAGTAAAAGATATTGGGGTTGATTTACTAAAGGCAAATCCACTTTGCACTACAAATGCACTGCGAGTGCACTTGGAAGTGCAGTTGCTGTAGATCTGAGGGGAAGATCTGAAATGAGGGGAAGCTCTGCTGATTTTATCATCCAATCATGTGCAAGCTAAAATGCTGTTTTTTATTTTCCTTGCATGTCCCCCTCAGATTCACTTGTAGTGCAAAGTGGATTTGCCTTTAGTAAATAAACCCCACTGTGTTTTTTTTTTCAAAATTGTTGCTCTTCTTTTGTTTATAGTGCAAAAAATAAAAACTGCAGAGGTGATCAAATACCACCAAAAGAAAGCTCTATTTGTGGGAAAACAAAAGGACGTCATTTTTGTTTGGATGCAACGTCGAACGTCCGTGGAAATGTCAGTTAAAGCAACGCAGTGCCGTATCACAAAAAATGGCCTGTCAATGTCATTGAGCAGCCAAATCTTCCGGGGCTGACGTGGTTAAAGGGGTATAAGGGAAGCGACGTAGGAGCCGAGGCGCGTGGCCGGCCACCCGCGATCGCTCCTCCTAACTTCTTCATCAGTTTAGGCCAGTATGTACTCTGCTACATATTTTTTGGTAAAAAAAAAATCCCAATAAGTGTATATTGATTGGTTTGCGCAAAAAAATTGTATGGTCTACAAACTATGGGAGATTTTTATTTATTTATTTATTTTACTAGTAATGGCAGCGATCAGCGACTTATAGCGGGAATGTGATGTTGGGGCGGACATTCTGACACTTTTGGGGGAACCAGTGACAATAATACAGTGATCAGTGCTAAAAAATATGCACTGTCACTGTACTGATGACACTGGCTGGGAAGGGGGTTAAACATCTATGGCGATCAAAGGGTTAACTCTGTGCCTAGCCAGTGTTTTACTACAGTGGGGGGAGGTGCTTTTACTAAGGGAAGACATGGATACTAATCCCTGCTTTGCAGGAACACAGGATCCATGCCTTACCTTCTGTCAGAACGGCGATCTGCCTTGTTTACATAGACAGATCGCCACTCTGCCTCTGTGCTTGATGATCAGCGGGTGTCGGCGGACATCAAATCTGTGGTGCCGGCCGCTGAGTTCCCTCTGTGTATGTATGATTGTGCGCGCCCCCTACCCGGAAGAGCCGGATCACACACACACATATATATTAAATATATATATATATATATATATATATATATATATATATATATATATATATATAATCCTTCAACTGCCGCCCTGTAGCAGTAAAACTGCTATGGGGCGGACGGAAAGTGGTAAAGCAGGGCACAGAATTGCAATATATTGCCCAGTTTTTTGGCAAAGTATAAAAGATGTTGTTGCGCTGAGTAAATAGATACCCAACATGTCAAGCCTTAAAGTGTGCATGAGAATTGAGTGACTCGTTACTCATTGGGCTGCTCCAAAAAGCAACGAGTCACTCCAAAGCAGACTACTTCTCTTTAGCTAGCCCATAGTGCTCTGGGAATTATTTGCCATATAATAAGTGGCTTGCTGTAAAACAAACACTGTATACATACTGTTAAAACAGATATAAAACTGCAGTCTAAAAAGGTATAAGCAAAATCCAAATCCAAATGACAATAACTTAAAACCATTTTAGTTTGCCTAAATCCATTTGTAAAAAGTTACAGCTTACCAATAGACATGTGCACTGTCGAAAAATTTGTTCATTTTCGTTTAATTTGTTTTTTTGTTGTTTTTTTCATTTTTCGGGTCATTCGTTATGATTGAAATTCAAAAATTCAAAATTTGAAAATCGAAAATTCGAAAATCCGGAAATGTGAAAATTCGTAAATTGGAAATTCGAAAATTTGAAAATTCGGAAATTCGAATATTCGAAAATAAGAAAGAGAATTCGAAAGACCGAAAATCCGAAAATTCTAAATAATAACTAACTAGCTAATAATAACTAACTATTCAATTATAGGTATTGGAATTTCCTTTCAAATTTGGCTGTTAGTGAAGGTAACAAATACGAATTTATCAAAAGTTACGAATTATCCGAAATAACGAATGCCGCTTCTAAACGAATGGAACGGAACTAATTAATAATAAATAATAATAATAAATTTGTATTTGTTACGTTCACTAACAGCCAAATTTGAAATTAAATTCCAATACCTATAATTTAATAGTTAGTAATAGTTAAGTTATTATTAGTTAGTTATTATTTCAGATTTTAAAACCAGGGCTAAGTCCTGTCTACTATTATGATTGAAAGTAAAAATTTTGGGTTGACATCAGAAAAGTAATAGAGGGGAAATCTTCCAGTGGGGACACTAGATCTGATGACCCAGGATTCCCTCACTTAGGAGGGATTTCCTCACTTCTTGTTTTTGTTTTGGCTATGGGTCAGGACGTGAAGGAAAATCTTCCCAATGGGGGTACAGATGGCAAAAAAACAGGATGTATAATATGGCTGCATTGATGGGCACTGGTAGGCTGCATTGATGGGCGCTGGTGAGGCTGCATTTGATGGGCACTTCATTAAAAAGGTGGGGTATACATGGGCAGGGCAAATGGGGTGGAGTCAGGGTTGGAGCTAAGGGGGGCTGCAAAATGAGGTTTCGCCTAGGGTGTCAAAAATCCTTGCACCAGCCCTATCACTAATACCCATATATTAAAAACCATAATACTCCAGACAGGTATAGATGAGTAGTGAGTCCGTATGACAGGGCTTCCACCAATGGAGACCAGAAGCCAATTCCAGTAATGTCAGAGAGGTTACCTGGTTGGGCGCCGGGTCGCATTGGTGCTCGCGTTCCTGTGTGTTCTGGGGCGCGCGCCTCTGGGGGCACTGGTATGTCTGATCCGGCTGGCCATGGTGTGCGTGGTGGTGCCCGGGCGCGAGTGCGCGTTAGCGCGCGTCCGCCTATGGGCATTGGGATGCGTGTGCCTGGTGGTGCTGGTGTGCGTGCCGGTGTCCGGGGGCGCGCACGCGCCCAGACACCACCGCACACACCATGGCCAGAGGCACGCGCCCCAGCAAGAACGCGTGCACCAATGCGACCCGGCGCGCACCGGCACCCAACCAGGTAACCTCTCTGACGAGTAAAGCTGAGAGAAAACAAGGAAAAGGGGTGCCTCTGAGTAAATAAGTAAAACACTTTAATAGTAAAAACAATATCAACTCACATGGGAGCAGGTATGGTAGAGTACATCTCTGAGCTGAGTAGTGTCCAGGAGCAGGATGGGTGACCAGGTCACAGTAGTTCCACTTCTCCCTGGCGGTGTGGAGCATGTCAGATCCCAGGAAGGATGGGGCGGTGAGCTGTCAGAGCCTGTAGGGCTCAAACAGACTGAGTGACCACCTCGCCGAGAATAACCTTCTTGATCCCCTTCAGTCTGGATTTCGCCCTCAACACTCCACAGAAACTGCTCTCCTCAAACTAACAAAAGATCTACTAACGACCAAAACCAAATGGACACTATTCCGTACTCCTACTCCTGGACCTTTCTGCTGCCTTTGATACGGTTGACCACCCCCTCCTCCTCAATAAACTCCACGCCTTTGGTCCCTGTGACTCTGCTCTTCGCTGGTTCTCTTCCTACTTATCCAACCGCACCTTTAGCGTTACTTCCAACTTTACTTCCTCCTCTCCTCTTCCTTTCTCTGTTGGAGTCCCCCCAAGGTTCTGTTCTTGGACCTCTCCTATTCTCGATCTACACCTCCTCCCTGGGTCAGCTGAGAGCCTCCCATGGCTTCCAATACCACCTCTATGCTGACGACACACAAATTTACCTCTCTACCCCTCAGCTCACATCAGTCTCCTCACGTATCACTAATTTACTAACAGACATATCAGCCTGGAAGTCACACCACTTCCTCAAAATCAATCCATCCAAAACTGAGCTCATAATATTTCCTCCCTCCACCGGCCCTGCCTGTAGGTAAGTAGTTAATGACTTGTATACAAATATATATACACCTCAAAATTAATCAATGAATGTCACTTCAAACGAATGGCTCTTAAAAATCTGATAAAACTGATGTAATAATGTGCGGACTCAATCCCACCGACCCGTGGGGGGACCACCAACCGTGGGGGGAAGGGAAGTAAGTGGACCACTAAAAAAAAAGTCTCCTTCCCCACCCTGCTCAACTGTGCACGTGCAAACATCATGGGTGTAGGCATGCCACCCTCTAAGCTGCCCACCTCTTTAACCACTTAAGGACCGGAAGATTTTCCCCCTTAATGACCAGGCCAGTTCTTGCGTCGCTTTAACTGACAATTGCGCAGTCGGGCGACGCTAAACCCAAACAGAATTGATGCACTGCGAGGAACGATCGCAGGTGGCCGGCGGACATCGAGAAAGACTGACCCCGCTAATTGGCTCCCCCGCTGGCCAGTGGGCACTCTCGCGCGCGCCCACAAACTGGAGTTCCCGAGCCCACGTACAATGACGGCGATTCGTGGAAAACGAGCCGACCTACTGCAGTATAATGACGGTGGCTGGTCGGCAAGTGGTTAACCTAGTGTGTGGCCTGCCTGCCCCAACCTTGTGTGTGTAAGCCATGAAAACGTGGTGCCAGGGTCACAGTTGCAGCCGTGAGCTTATTTTACCCACTTGGAATCCACAACTTTTTTATACGTGAACAGCAAGATGTGTAGACTCATTAAAAAAAAAAATAATAACTGCTATGGAACCTGGAAACATAATCTGGTCTTTGCAGAACATTTAAATCATCTGCTCTGCATCTCCAGATGATTCTTGCTTTCTATGTAGGGTATGGGGGGGGGGGTATATTCTGTGGTCTCCTTCTGGGTCTCGTGATTTGAGCGGCGTTATGCCCAGCACATTTCATCTTCCTCTCGGTTCTGTACTTCATGTCACTTTTTCTGCCTGACTGCTGCAGACTGGCACAGCGAGGTACCTCCCTACTGCAGCATTCCCTATCCATCTACACAGAACTATGGATGGGAACACCAAGGGCAAGGAAACATAGGTCACCCAAGGATGGTCAGCTAGAAGATGGACAGGCGAACCCTATCCTTCCCTGCTGTGTGTAGGGGGAGGACACAAGGTCATCCGTTATTCATTATTCTGGTCTAGTACTGGTCAGGCTGGTCTTGGCTCTAGAGAGGACTTTAACCCCGGAGCAACCCAGCAACCAAAAGTTGCTCACTTGGCCACTTGCCAATGATGGTTTTCTGATCTATAGACATTAATATACAACCACATAAACATGTATAACGCGATATTAAAGTGGGGTCCCACCCAAAAAACAAAAATACCTGGAAAAATTCTAAAAAAACAAAAAAACATTTGGATATTTTTTTTCACTTACCTCTAAATGCCTGTTGCTAGGTGGTCCCTCGTAGTCTGCCTGTTCCTTAGCCTGGGCTGGTGACATCACTTCCCCCTCGGCACAGGAAGGGCTCTGCTCTGCTCCCTCCCTCCTGTCAATCATCTGGGACCCATTACAGGGTATGGGCAGTGGGTGCCAGGCTGTGAAGCCACAGCCCGGCGCCCACAGTTGAAATGCCGGCGCCGACGAGCGGAGGGGGGGGACGAGCGGGGCTTCGATCCCCCGCATCGCTGGACCCAGGGACAGGTAAGTGTCCAATTAAAAGTCAGCAGCTGCAGTATTTGTAGCTGCTGACTTTTAATTTTTTTTTTTTTTTGACGGCCCCCCTGGGTGGAACTCCTCTTTAAATTAACTTTATGCCACGGTACATGTGGGGAGAGTGAAGGGCAAAGAATACTGATTAGGTAGGCATTGATAGTTAAACACGTAACAAACCCCGAGTGCTGCCAACATATAATGAATGCAAGTCAGAGTGTTCTGTGTTCCTTTGCTCCAGACGCCAACACAAAAACACGCAACCTGGAACTCTCTCGGTGCAGATTATAATGTCAGGGAATTAGCAGGCAATACACAATGCTAAAATACAGTGAGCATAGAAAAGAATCACCCCCCCCCCCCTTTAAAATAATCTAATTTTGTTGCTTTGCAGCCTGAAATGAAGACAGGCGCAGTATTTGTTTTATCCAGCTCTATTTACTCAACCTATAACATCCAAGTGAAAGATATAACACCAACAGGTCAGAGAAATTTTAATAAAATTCAAAAACAGAATCACTGAGTTGGAAAAAGGATCCCCCCCTTTGTGTCAGTATTTTGTTGGACCCCCTTTTGCTGTAATTACAGCCTTTAGTCTGTTGGGATTTGTCTCTACTAACTTTGCACATCTAGACTTTGCAATATTTGCCCGCTCTTCTTTGTAGATCTGCTCAAGTTCAGTTACATTTGATGGTGACCGATTGTGGACCGCAGTCCTCAAGTCATTCCACAGATTTTCAATGAGGTTTAAGTCTGGGCTCTGACTAGGCCATGCAAGGACATTCACCCCCTTCTCCTCCAACCACTTTGTGCTCATTATTGCTGTGTGCTTTGGGTCATTGTCATGTTGGAAGGGAAACCTTCTTCCCATTGACAACTTTCTTCCAGCAGAGGGCAGCAGAATTTCCTCAAGAATTTGATGGTATTTTGCCCCATCCATTTTTCCTTCTATCCAGACAAGTGCTCCAGTCCCTGCTGCAGAGAAACACCCCCATGGCAGGATATTACCACCCCCCCATACCAGGATATTTTCACCCCCCCATACCAGGATATTACCACCCCCCCATAACAGGATATTACCACCTCCATACCAGGATATTACCACCTCCATACCAGGATATTACCACCCCCATACCAGGATATTACCACCTCAATACCAGGATATTACCACCTCCATAACAGGATATTACCACCTCCATAACAGGATATTACCACCCCCCCATAACAGGATATTACCACCTCCATACCAGGATATTACCACCTCCATACCAGGATATTACCACCTCCATACCAGGATATTACCACCCCCATACCAGGATATTACCACCTCAATACCAGGATATTACCACCTCCATAACAGGATATTACCACCCCCATACCAGGATATTACAACCCCCATAACAGGATATTACCCCTTCCATGCTTTACCGTAGGAATGGTGTTATTTGGATGGATTTCCACCAGACATATCGTTTGGTGTTGAAGCCAAATCATTCAATTTTAGTCTCATCTGACCAGAACACCTTTTTCCATGTGGCCTCAAAATCTTCAAGGTGCGTTTTGGCAAAACTTAGTGGTAACTGCATGTGGCCTTTCCTGAGGAGCAGCTTTTTTCTTGCACCCCTCCCCCCCATACAAGCCACATTTGTGGAGAATTGGTGATATTGTTATCACATGCACACAATGACCACTCTTTGTCAGAGTTGCTGTAGGCCACTTGGTAGCCTCTCTGACCAGTTTCCTCCTGGCTCTTTCATCCAGTTTGGAGTGACGTCCTGATCCAGGAAGGGTCTGTGTTCTACCAAATACCTTCCACTTCTTAATAATGGACTTCACTCTGCTTCTATAGTATCTGTATCCATCTCCTGACTTGTGCCTGTCCACAAATTTATCCCGGAGATCCCGGTGACAGGGCCTTGCCACTAGGGTTGCCACATCATCCCTTTAATCCAGGACACACATTAATTACACAGGTTGCAAGCCATAGTTGATTGTTTGCTTCAGTTGCACTACCAGGGACTGAAATGCTCCAGGAAAGCTCTTTTCATGCTGAGCTAATCAAAATGACCACAGCTAATTACAGCTGAAAGTCAAATGGCTCTGTGTGCCTTTGAGAAGGTTATTATCTATACATGACTGAGTTTACAAGTAATTTTTTAAGAGGGGGTGATCCTTTTTCCAACTCAGTGATTCTGTTTTTGAATTTTGTTTGAATTTTAAAGTGAAAGTGTTATATCTTTCACTTGGAGCGAATACAGCTGGATACAACAAAAACTTTATCTGTCTTAATTTCAGGCAGCAAAGCAACAAAATGTGGTTATTTTTTAAAGGGGGGTGATTCTTTTCTATAACCATTGTATGTCCATGCTACTTCTGTCCTTCTGGTATTGGCGGCACATGTGCATGCAGCTGTTCAAGTGTAATGGCACGGCTATTAGTGGAATGATTAACGCTGTCACTATGGCAGCTGCAGTTTCTTTTTTTTTTTTTTTTTATTTGGTTTATAATCTGATTTGCATAGGCTGAGGTTCTTTGTGATTGTCAGATTAACTCAATATTGAAGCAACAGCTCCCATCCGGTTAACCCATTATCAGTGCGTCTTGGTTTGAGAGAAATATTCAGCTTCCACTGATAACCTTTTAGGGCTCATGCACACTGCAGCTCAAAAAAAACCAAAAAAAAATGGCTGGCGTTTACAGGAGTTTGTTTTTTCTTCTTTAAAGGCTCCTCCATGTTAGTCTGTGGGGGAACACCTATGTGTGCAAGGACACACAGGGAGTTATTTACTGAAAACGAAGAGTGCAAAATCTGGTGCAGCTGTGCATGGTAGCCAATCAGCTTCAAAGTTAATCTTCTTCAGTGAAGCTTTGACAAGAAAACCTGGAAGCTGATTGGTTTCTATGCAGAGCTGCACCAGATTTTGCACTCTCCGGTTTTAGTAAATAACTCTCTGTGTGTCCTTGCACACATAGGCGTTTACAGGCATTTAGAAGCAGGAGTGTGTAGAGCATTAGCGGCTGGTGTTTTTTGTTTGGGGGAGGGCGGCAAACAACTCAACCCCCCCCCCCCCCCCCCCCCCGTGGCAACTCAAACTCCCCCACCACTGTCTCTAAATGGCTGTGAGGATGTTTTTCAGCGGCAGGAACTGGGAGACTAGTCAGGATCGAAGGAAGGATGAGTGCAGCCATCTACAGAGACATCCTTGATGATAATCTGCTCCAGAGCGCTCTGGACATCAGACTGGAGAGAAGGTTCATCTTCCAACAGGACAACGACCCTAATCACACAGCCAAGATAACAAAGGAGTGGCTACGGGACAACTCTGTGAATGTCCTTGAGTGGTCCAGCCAGAGCCCAGACTTGAACCTGAATGAACATCTCTGGAGAGATCTGAAAATGGCTGTGCACCGACGCTCCCCATCCAACCTGATGGAGCTTGAGAGGTCCTGCAAAGAAGAATGGGAGAAACTGCCCAAAAAATAGGTGTGCCGAGCTTGTAGCATCATACTCAACAATACTTGAGGCTGTAATTGGTGCCAAAAGTGCTTCACCAAAGTATTGAGCAAAGGATGTGATACTTATGTACATGGGATTGTTTTTTTTTTCTATAAATTTGCAAAGATTTCAAACAAACTTCTTTCACATTGTCATTATGGGGGATTGTTTGTAGAATTTAGATTTTGAGGAAAATAATGAATTTAATCCATTTTGGTATAAGGCTGTAACATAACAAAATGTAGAAAAAGTGAAGTGCTGGGAATACTTTCCGGGTGCACTGTAGCTGTTTGCTTCTCTGTGTCCATGTGCCGAGTAAATGTGAATGGGGGGACTTTATAATTATCAACCAGCTGCTGCACTTGCAGGACTCTAATGAAGAAAGTGGCAGGGTCTGCATCCCTTCAGATGTGATTTCCCTTTTGGAAGTATCTCACCAAAAACATTTATGTTGCAGGGGATGCCCAAAAATCTGACTTGTATCCTAGTGCAGACTTCTGGGAAAATCAGTGAGCCAATCACACACACAGGAAATTACATTTCTGTGGGGGCGTTCTGTATACCAACTGTGTACAGAACGCCTCCAGGTGGCCAGATTGTATTTGACAGCAGCTGCAAATTGAAAAGGAAACAAAATTTTAAAAGAATTCAATTGCAATATGACATGTGTAGCAATTGTATACGCTATATTATTTTTTCTATATTTCCCTTGTTCTTTTCCCACAAAAGTAGAGCTACTCTTTTTAAAGATAAGAGTTTCCTGACCACCATTGCTTTCGTTATTTTCTAAGTCTCTGATCCGGAACAAGCATGCATCAAGTAGAATCAGAGTGAAGTAAAAAAAATACTGATTTGCATGCATGTTCTGGGTCAACGACTCAAGGAATTTGGAGAACAAGTTCGGTGATTACCTTAAATCTGACCTCCAGGTATGATGTGTATTGTACGGTTCTATTGGTCCAGCTTGGCACAATGTAAGTCTGTATATCTCATACCTGAGGAGCCGCTGGGGAAGCTGACAATCACTGTAGTAGTCAGAGCTACTACAGCGATTCTAGGGTCCTGTGTTGAGCACTTGCCCTACTGCACACTGACCAGAGGGGGGCGCTCACTTGGCACTGCTGCCATACATAGAACACCTTGTAATTTTTTTTTTTTTAAAGAATACAAGGCATTTCCTTGATTAGAAGAGGTGAAGAGGAGGGGGGTGGTGGCATCATAATCTCCAACTCATCCAATCAGAGAACACCTTGTATTTCTTGAACAAAATACAAAGCATTCTATGAATGGTACATGTGCATCTGAGCTACTACCTCCTGTGCAATGCCTGGTGAGCCTCAAGAACACAGCACTCAGTCTGTGAAGTCTCTGTAAATCTCCATATAGTCCATGCAAAAAAAGGAGAAAGTCTGGTGCCATGGAAGTCGGCTAAAACATTGTTTTATTATTGCATGGGAACAACAGTCAAAAAGAAACCCAACGCGTTTCAGCCATCAGGCCTTAATCGTGACTCACTTATGAGTCACGATTAAGGCCTGATGGCCGAAACTCGTTAGCTTTATTTTTGACTGTTGTTCACATGCAATAATAAAACAATGTTTTAGCTGACTTCCTTGGCACCAGACTTTCTCCTTTTTTGCATTCTATGAATGGTGGCAATGCCAAGTTAGTGCCCCCCCCCCTGTCATTGTGCAGAGGAAAGCTGCTCGGCACAGGACCCGGAAGATCACAGCTATCAGTAGAAGTACTGTAGTAGTGCTGACTGCTACAGTGATTGTCAGCTTCCCCAGCGACCCCTCAGGTATGAGATATACATTCTTACATTGTGCCAAGCTGGACCAATAGAACTGTACAATACATATCATACCTGGAGGTCAGCGTTAAAACCTCCAGTCCCCTTCCTAGCCCCCTAAGTAAACTAAGCTAAGCCATCCCTCCCATAGGTCCTTTCTTACCTCCTTCAACGTTTGCGACCTCCCTCCATGCCTGCAGTCTAGCCAGTAAAAGTTTAGCACCGGGCTACCTTCACCTATAGACTAATGTCCCATATTTTTACCACCAGGGATGAAGACAATGAGAAAGGTCACTGCCATTGGAGATAAGTGGCTACCCTTGGGTTGAATGGTTCAGCTTATTGCATTTAAAAAACAAAAAACAAACATGCCTATACCTACCTGATCTGTGTAATGGTTTTACACAGAGCCGCCCCGATCCTCTTCTTCTGGGGTCCCCCGCTAGTGCACCAGGCCCCTTCTCTTTATCGGGTGCCCCCACGGAAAGCCACTTTCCATAGGGGCACCCGTGCGGACGCATTACCCGAGTCCCGCTGCTGCGTCCATTGACACAGACAGCGGGACTCAGCCCCGCCCATCCTCCCTGCTCCCATGTCACAGCTTTTGATTGCCAATGGCTCCTGCTGCAGCACAGGAGGTTTTTCAGCCTTAATGCATAGAAGGAGGAGTTGGGAAAGCGCAGGGACTATGCCAACCTTCCTGGAAAGCCTCCCCTTTGGGTACAGACCCGCCAGGCCGCATTCCGCTCCTTGTGGCAGATACTGTTAAAACTTCCAGGTCTCCAGTCTACTGTCCCATCACTGTTGCACTTTGTAACTGGTCCCAGTCGAGTTGCCCCCCCCCCCCCCCCCAGGCCTGTTGTGTACTTTTGGACTTTTGTTACAATATATTGCTGTTACTGTACTTGAACTCCGAGTGCTCCCTGCTTGCCGCATCACACTGCACCTACCCACACAGTTGTCTAATGTTTCTTTATGAAAGATGTAATCTTTGCTACAGTATCTCACAAAAGTGAGTACACCCCTCATATTTTTGTAAATATTGTCTTCTATCTTTTCATGTGACAACACTGAAGAAATGACACTTGCTACAATGTAAAGTAGTGAGTGTACAGCTTGTATAACAGTGTAAATTTGCTGTCCCCTCAAAATAACTCAACACACAGCCATTAATGTCTAAACTGCTGGCAACAAAAGTGAGTACACCCCTAAGTGAAAATGTCCAAATTGGGCCCAATTATCCCCTGCCCGGTGTCATGTGACTCCTTAGTGTTACAAGGTCTCAGGTGTGAATGGGGAGCAGGTGTGTTAGATTTGGTGTTATCGCTCTCACTCTCTCATACTGGTCACTGGAAGTTCAACATGGCACCTAATGGCAAAGAACTCTCTGAGGATCTGAAAAAAAAGAATTGTTGCTCTACATAAAGATGGCCTAGGCTATAAGAAGATTGCCAAGACTCTGAAACTGAGCTGTAGCACGGAACAGGCCTTGCCATGGCCGACCAAAGAACTTGTGTGCACGTGCTTAGTGTCATATCCAGAGGTTGTCTTTGGGAAATAGACGTATGAGTGCTGCCAGCATTGCTGCAGAGTTTGAAGAGGTGGGGGGGTCAGCCTGTCAGTGCTCAGACCATACGTTGTACACTGCATCAAATTGGTCTGCATGGCTATTGTCCCAAAAGGAAGCCTCTTTTAAAGATGATGCACAAGAAAGTTTGCTGAAGACAAGCAGACTAAGGACATGGATTACTGGAAGCATGTCCTGTGGTTTGATGAGACCAAGATAAACTTATTTGGTTCAGATGATGTCAAGCGTGTGTGGCGGCAACCAGGTGAGGAGCACAAAGACTAAGTGTGTCTTGCCTATATGCCTACACTCATGGGGCTGCCGGCACTAGGGAGCTACAGTTCATTGAGGGAACCATGAATGCCAACATGTATTGTGACATACTGAAGCAGATCATGATCCCCTCCCTTCTGAGACTGGGCCGCAGGGCAGTATTCCAACATTATAACAACCCCAAATACACCTCCAAGACAATCACTGCCTTGCTAAAGAAGCTGAGGGTAAAGGTGATGGACTGGCCAAGCATGTCTCCAGACCTAAACCCTATTGAGCACCTGTGGGGCATCCTCAAACGGAAGGTGGAGGAGCGCAAGGTCTCCAACATCCACCAGCTCCGTGATTTTTCATGGAGGAGGGGAAGAGGACTCCAGTGGCAACCTGTGAAGCTCTGGTGAACTCCATGCCCAAGAGGGTTAAGGCAGTGCTGGAAAAAAATGGTGGCCACACAAAATATTGGCACTTTGGGCCCAATTTGGACATTTTCACTTAGGGGTGTACTCACTTTTGTTGCCAGCAGTTTAGACATTAATGGCTGTGTGTTGAGTTATTTTGAGGGGACAGCAAATTTACACTGTTATACAAGCTGTACATTTCTTCAGTGTTGACATGAAAAGATATAATAAAAAAAGACTTAATACACCAAGCCAACGATAACCCCGCAAAATTCCGCAAAACGTGGGCATGCTGGATACACTTTCGAGAATCCTCGGAGTTTCAGACACTCCTCCTCCATCCACTCCCCAGACACACACTGGCAGGCCCGGATTGGCCATAGGGCAAACCGGGCATTTGCCCGGTGGGCCGCGGCCGCTGGGGCCGCCAGGCTGCAAGTCCTTGCATGGCCCAAGGCTTGAGCCTCTCCGCGGCCGCCCGGAGCTCAGCCATCGGCGCCGGGGGGAGGAGCTAAATGAGACGCCTTCGGCCTCACCACGGCTGCACGGCCGCACGTATAGGTCAGCCGTCAGTTCCGGGGGGAGGAGCCAGAGCAGACACCTTGGAGCCTGTGTTATGTCGAGAGGTGCCGGAACATAAAACGTAAGTCCAGCCTCCCCTGTGAACTAGATAGGAGGATCGGTGGGGGCGGCTGCATATAGAACAATTATTTTCTCCATCTTCCTCCTGCAGTCTCGGAATGCCTGTGAGAGGTAGAGGAGAAGCAGGCATTCCGAGACTGCAGGAGGAAGATGGAGAAAATGATTCTTCTATATGCAGCCACCCCCACCGATCCTCCTATCCTGCTTCTCTCTGCTGCTCCCGCAGGGCTCTCCACCGCACCCATACTCTCTGCTGACCCTGTGCTCTCCACATCACCCCCATGCTCTCTGCCACCCCCATACTCTCCACCCCCCCCCCATACTCTCCACCTCCCCCCCATACTCTCTGCCACCCCCCATGCTGTCTGCCTCCCCCCATGCTGTCTGCCTCCCCCCATGCTGTCTGCCTCCCCCCATGCTGTCTGCCTCCCCCCATGCTGTCTGCCTCCCCCCATGATGTCTGCCTCCCCCCATGATGTCTGCCTCCCCCCATGCTCTCTGCCTCCCCCCATGCTCTCTGCCACCCCCCATGCTCTCTGCCACCCCCCATGCTCTCTGCCACCCCCATGCTCTCTGCCACCCCCATGCTCTCTGCCACCCCCATGCTCTCTGCCACCCCCATGCTCTCTGCCACCCCCCATACTCTCCACCCCCCATACTCTCCACCCCCCCATACTCTCCACCTCCCCCAGATACTCTCCGCCTCCCCCCATGCTCTCTGCCACCCCCTCATACTCTCCACCTCCCCCCATGCTCTCTGCCACCCCACATGCTCTCCACCTCCCCCCCATGCTCTCTGCCACCCCCCATGCTCTCTGCCACCCCCCATGCTCTCTACCACCCCCCATGCTCTCTGCCACCCCCCATGCTCTCTGCCACCCCCCATGCTCTCTGCCACCCCCCATGCTCTCCGCCACCCCCCATGCTCTCCACCTACCCCCCATACGCTCCACCTACCCCCCATACTCTCCACCTCCCCCCATACGCTCCACCTCCCCCCCATGCTCTCTGCCACCCCCTCATAGTCTCCACCTTCCCCCATACTCTCCACCTCCCCCCATACTCTCCACCTCCCCCCATACTCTCCACCTCCCCCCATACTCTCCACCTCCCGCCATGCTCTCCGCCACCCCCCATGCTCTCCGCCACCCCCCATGCTCTCCGCCACCCCCCATGCTCTCCGCCACCCCCCATGCTCTCTGCCACCCCCCATGCTCTCTGCCACCCCCCATGCTCTCTGCCACCCCCTCATACTCTCCACCTCCCCCCATGCTCTCTGCCACCCTCTCATACTCTCCACCTCCCCCCCTCTCATACTCTCCACCTCCCCCATGCTCTCTGCCACCCCCCATGCTCTCTGCCACCCCCCATGCTCTCTGCCACCCCCCATGCTCTCTGCCACCCCCCATGCTCTCTGCCACCCCCCATGCTCTCTGCCACCCCCCCATGCTCTCCACCTTCCCCCATGCTCTCCACCTTCCCCCATGCTCTCTGCCTTCCCCCATGCTCTCCGCCTTCCCCCATGCTCTCCGCCACCCCCCATACTCTCCACCTCCCCCATACGCTCCTCCTCCCCCCCATACGCTCCACCTCCCCCCCCATACGCTCCACCTCCCCCCCATACTCTCCACCTCCCCCCATACGCTCCACCTACCCCCCCATACTCTCCACCTCCCCCCATACGCTCCACCTCCCCCCATGCTCTCTGCCACCCCCTCATAGTCTCCAGCTCCCCCCATGCACTCTGCCACCCCCCATGCTCTCTGCCACCCCCCATGCTCTCTGCCACCCCCCATGCTCTCTGCCACCCCCCATGCTCTCTGCCACCCCCCATACTCTCTGCCACCCCCCCATACTCTCCACCTCCCCCCGATGCTCTCCACCTCCCTCCATGCTCTCTGCCACCCCCCCATACGCTCCACCTCCCTCCCATACGCTCCACCTCCCCCCCATGCTCTCTGCCACCCCCTCAAACTCTCCACCTCCCCCCCATACTCTCCACCTCCCCCCATACGCTCCACCCCCCCCCATACGCTCCACCTCCCCCCCATACGCTCCACCTCCCCCCCATGCGCTCCACCTCCCCCCCATGCGCTCCACCTCCCCCCCCATGCACTCCACCCCCCCCCCATGCACTCCACCTCCCCCCCATGCACTCCACCTCCCCCCCATGCTCTCCACCTCCCCCCCCCATGCTCTCCACCTCCCCCCCATGCTCTCCACCTCCCCCCCATGCTCTCCACCTCCCCCTCATGCTCTCCACCTTCCCCCCATGCTCTCCACCTCCCCCCCATGCTCTCCACCTCCCCCCATGCTCTCCACCTCCCCCCCTGCTCTCCGCCACTCCCCCCTGTGCTCTTCCGGTCTTCCCATCACCCCATGCTCTCCGCCAGCCCTCCTGTGCTGTCCACATCCCCCATGCTCTCCGTTGTCCTCACTGGGCTCTCCGCTGCCCCCCTGTGCTCTCCTCTTCCTCCCTGTGTTCTCTGCCTCTCCCCTGTGCTCTCGCCCCACCCCATGTTCTCAAGGTTCTTCCCTGTGCTCTCCAACCCCCATGCTCTTTCCTGGTCGCACCCCCCCCCCTCCACACCTCTGCTGGGTTCCCCCCTCCCCTCTCTCAGGGGATCTGTCAGGGTGGAGAGTCGGGAAGGGGCCGGTTAACATGTCATGGGCTGCTCAATCCAAAATGCCCGGGCCTATTTTTTGTCCCAGTCCGGGCCTGCACACTGGGATCTAACTGTCCCGACCCATAGAAGGGCTAAATTGAGATACAGTTCGAGTGTCCACCAGATACACCCAAGTCTTAACCATATTCGTTCCGATTCACTATCTCCGATTTCTACACCTACCTGATAATTACCACCCCTTTCTCATCCCATATTGAAGCCCTCACCATAAAAGGTAGAAGAGCAGAACACCCCTCTAACAATTACCGTTAAGAACTTTCTTCACAATTTAGAGTGTAACCGTCAACACTGCTAGCTTCCCCCCTACCACTATCTATCCATATCTCATTGTAGCTATGAAAATTACAATCCTAGAACAATACCCCCAAGATTTCTCAGGACAGCCTGTGTGACCAACTCTGACAGTACCCCACAATTGGCAATCACCACCTTCCCCCCCTCGCACAGTTTGTTCCCAATAAGGGGTGCTTGGGTAGGGAGAGGTATAACCTTGGTCCACATGGCAGAACTGACTACTGTATACACCCCGGAAAGAAAGATTTTTATATGTTGATACACAATTTAATCAATCACCATTCACTTCGTCAAGATTGTTCTGGGTTAACTGGAAATTTCTAGACCTTATAAGTTCGTATTAAGAGATATTCGTCAATAGGCCAAATAAACCTGATATTTTCCATTGTTTACTTAAGCGCACATATGGATAATTATAATTATACTCTACACAGAGATATGTTTGCCATTTTTGATTGTTTAACCTATGAGTTAATGTAATTGCTTCATTTCTGTAAGTAATAACACTCTGTACTGCTTGTTATTTTGAATAACTTTCTCTTCTTGAATAAAAATTTTATGAGAAAAAAATAAAAATAAAATATTTACAAAAATGTGAGATACTGTATAGTGTCCTATGTCCTCCTTCCTGAAGACATTTTTCTGTCCAATACATTCACCATACCACCATGTTAGTCAATTTCTTAGAGGCAATCCTATAGGGATCTTGCATTTCCCCATATACATGATTTATTTGGAAATACACTTTTCCTTTGGAAATACACTGGTTACCTTTTATGAAGCCGTCCATACTTTGGTCTCAGTTCAACACTTACTACCAAGATCCAGTGCTCTTCCAGTAGTCAACCACCATCCTGCTTGCCCAACAATTCTTCTCTAAAGCATTTTTTATACCAAAATATCAGATTATTTCTTGAGCTTCTAATACCAACACGTGCACTCCTACACATCTCACAACACTTCTTCCTCCTACACAACCGTTCCTGCGCCCACACATCTCAGAGAACGCCTTCTTCCAAGAACATGTTCTATTTGCTATAATTATCCTTCATCTGTCAGTTTATCTATCTGTCCATTTTTTGACCAATCTATCTGCAATCTCCATCTTTTGTAGACGGGTTCATCTCTCTTCTATGCCTATTCATATCTTGGTATATTATTGTATCTTTCTGCAATGTACTTATACAACCCTATAGTTATCCATTCATCTCTTTGATTTTCTCATTATCATTTGCAATGGTTGTTTATTTTTAGCTGTACTAAGAGTCTACACCAGTGGTTGTCAACTTAAAGTTAAAGGGAGCCTCAAATGCGGCACCAAAGGGCCGCAACATAATGTTCAATATATGTAATGCTTGGAAAGGACTGTCAGAACCTGCAGACCTAATGGAGGAAATGAGGGTCAGAAATTGTGGACAGGATACATTGTTGGATGGGATATGTTGCAGAAGACAATAAGAAGCTGGGAAGATGTTACATGAGGCTAGTTGAGATAAATGCTTTTACCCTAATTAATGTTCCCACTACAGACTGCTGAGGTCTGAGGGCCAAACATCACATACCAAAGGACTGCATGTGGCCCTGGGGCCACAGGTTGGGTACCAGGGGTCTACACTAATCCATACCTTACTTTATACTTAAAGTGGAGTTCCACCCAAAAATGGAACTTCCGCTTTAAGTTAAGGTGGCCCTCTGACATGCCACATTTGGCATGTTATTTTTTTTTGGGGGGGGTGGGGGGGGGGGGTGGGCTGATACCCTCTTTTTAGAAGCATCCAGCTCCCACTTTTTCCCAGTGCCCCATGGCACCGGAAGAAAGTTCACCTCTCCCCCTCCCTCCATGCAATCTTCTGGGACACATCACAGGTCCCAGAAGATTGCCGGCCGATCACAGCGTGCAGTGCGGCTCGCACATGCGCAGTGCGTGCCCGGCTGTGAAGCCACGGACGGGCGCCCACAGTCAGAATGTCGGCGCCACAGAGAGGAGGGGGAGAGGAGGGGGAGGGGAGCGAGGCTTCCCACACCCGCATCGCTGGACCGTGGGACAGGTGAGTGTCCGATTATTAAAATTCAGGAGCTACACTTTTTGTAGCTGCTGACTTTTATATGGGTGGAACTCCGCTTTAACTCTTCCATTCCACCACAGCATGGTCTGCTTTCTACTGCCATTTCTCTATGCTATGTATTTATGCACTCCTCTAAATCTGCTACTCACTTATCTGTATTTATTCGGACACCACTCAGCCCAGGACTACCCATTCTTAAAGTCAAGATATTATGCTATCAGTTTTGCTCATGAATGAATCTTTCCGTGCTGGTTGTGCGCCTTGACCTGCAATACATACCACCATCGTAGATAAACCATTATACCAACATAGAGAAACCACTTCAACTCTGCTTGGCACTACTCTTTCTTCCTTACCCAAATTTTCCACCACCATCCATTCCAACTCACCCCTCAAATATTCCAAGGCACTGTTTGTAAACTATGCACAGCTGCTTTAAGACAAAACTGCATTTTTTAGGATTCCTTTTAGGAAAGTTCATTAAAAAGACTGTCCGGTTTATGTCTGCTAGTGGTTAGTTATGTCAACTGGACTTGTACTGTAACGTTGAAGACATTTCAGCATTCATCCAGGTGACTTCCTAGGTTCCCGATAAGTATCAGGGACGCTATACTAGCTACACTTTGAACCCCCAGGTCATAGTGTAGCTGGTAAATTGTTCCTGACACTCATCAGCACCTAGGAAGTCACCTGAATGAGTGCTTAAATTTATTTGGGCTGGGTTCACACTGGAGAACGCAGCAGCTCACAGCAGGAGTCCGGTGTGTCTCCATTCAGTGTTTCAGGTCCCATTTCAGCCCAAATTTTTGGCTGAATTCGGACCTGAAAGGGACCAAAAGATGCACAGGGCTCCTGTGCAATTTGCACCGGAGGCGCTGCAGAGATGTGTGAACCTGCTCCAATCTCCTGCTATGCGAATTGGATGCAGGGAAAGCCACATCCAATTCGCAATAGTGTGAACCCAGCCTTAATGTTATAGTACAAGTCCAGTTGACAATGACTAGCTTGACAGTTTGAATGAAACAATATATTTTATACATTCCTTGTGCATATATGTTTCTTACCTGCTTAGTGCACCAAGGGCTGCGATATGAGCCCCTTTACTCATAATACAAATTCCAATACTTAGTGTGCTTTCTGTCCTGGTGGGAGGAGGCCAGATGTCTTTTTTTGTCCCTTTATTGAAAGTCATACTTCTATGAAGCAGCCAATGGACACAGTACAACGGTTTAGCCTTTTCTGATATCCCACCAAGTGTTCGAGCCTCCACAAGTTTACGTCTTCAACAGTCATTGCCCATTCCAATCCAGACAGCTATAACTGCAACTTTTCACAAAGAGAATCATTTTCTACCCACTGTACCCAATAATAGCTCTTGAACTCTTCGCCAATTTACTAAATAAGCAGATACGGCACCACTGCCTAGATTTAGACCATTTACCAAATCAACTCTGCATTATTATGTGCACTAAGCCGCCAATGGTCACATAACAATGGATCAGCCTTTTCTGATATCCCACCATGAGTTCAAGTGTCCACAAGTCTACATCTTCAAGAGTCAACCCTTCATTGCCCGTTTCAGTCAAGACAACTATAGCTATGATATTTCACAAATAGAACAATGTTCGACCAAGTGTTCGCGTCTCCACAAGACTAGGTCTTCAACAATCAACCCTTCATTGCCCATTCCAGTCAAGGTAACTATAACCACAACCTTTTATGAACAGAATCATGTTCTACCTCCTGTACCCAATAATAGTTCCTTAACTCTACACCAATTTACAAAATTAGTAGATGCGTAACCACTTTCTAGATTTAGACCCTTTACCATATGAACTCTGCAATTTTATTTGCCTTAAGCCACCAATGATCATAGTGCAACGGTTCAGCCTTTTTTCTGATATCCCACCAAGAGTTAGAGCCTGCACAAGACTACGTCTTCAACAATCAACCCTTCATTGCCCATTCAAGTCGAGACAACTATTAACTATGACATTTCACGAACAGAACCGTGTTCTACAACGCTGTACCCAATAATAGCACTTCAGCTATACAACAATTTACTTAATAGGCAGATACGTGACTACTGCCTAGATTTAAACCATTTACCAAATCAACTCTGCATTATTATTTGCACTAAGCCGCCAAAAGTCACAGATCAACGGTTTAGCTTTTTCTGATATCCCACCAAGAGTTTGAGCTTCGCAAGTCTATGTCTTCCACAGTCAACCCTTCATTGCCCATTCCAGTAAAGACAACTATAACTACGACATTTCATGAATAGATGCATGTTTGACCCCCTGTACCTAATAACAGCTCCTCAACTCTTCACCAATTTACTAAGTTACTAGAAACCTAACAACTGCCTACATTTAGACCATTTACCATATCAACTTTGCATTTTTATTTGCATTAAGCCACCAATGATCATAGTGCAACGGTTCAGCATTTTCTGATATCCCACCAAGAGTTAGAGCCTCCACAAGACTACAGTCTACCCTTCATTGCCCATTCCAGTCATGACAAATATATCTATGACCTTTCATGAACAGAACCATGTTCTACCCCCTGTACCCATTAATAGCTCTTCAACTCTTCACCAATTTGCTAATTAAGTAGATATGTCACCACTGTCTAGATTTAGACCATTTACCAAATCAACTCTGCATTATTATTTGCACAGCGCCATCAATGGTCATAGTACACTGGTTCAGCCTTTTCCTATATCCCACCAGGAGTTCAAGTGTCCACAAGTCTACGTCTTCACCAGTCAACCTTTCATTGCCCATTTCAGTCAAGGCAACTATTAACTATGACATTTCATGAACAGAACCATGTTTTACTCCCTGTACCCATTAATAGCGCTTACATAGCTACATAATAGGTGAGGTTGAAAAAAAGACACAAGTCCATCAAGTCCAACCTATGTGTGCGATTATATGTCAGTATTACATTGTATATCCCTGTATGTTGTGGTTGTTCAGGTGCTTATCTAATAGTTTTTCGAAACTATCGATGCTCCCCGCTGATACCACCGCCCGTGGAAGGGAATTCCACATCCTTGCCGCTCTTACAGTAAAGAACCCTCTACGTAGTTTAAGGTTAAACATCTTTTCTTCTAATTTTAATGAGTGGCCTATTCCGGTCAAGGCAACTATTAACTATGACATTTCATGAACAGAACCATGTTCTACCAAATAACAGCTCTTCAACTCTTCACCAATTTACTAAATAAGATGATACGGAACCGAATCAACCAAATCAACTCTGCATTATTATTTGCTCTAAGCTGTGTTCAGTTTCCTTATTCTGAGCTGGATTGTTGTCCTCCTACACATTTTCACGTTTCCAGTCTGTAGCCCGCTTCTCTCTCTTACATTTAACCATGGATTTCCCATCCAACTTTTTTCTCTCTCTCTTTCTCTTTCTCTGTAACAGAACAATCTCCCCTCTCCTTGGCACTCAGCTACTCCTCACCCACGCCCCCCCCCCCCCCCCACATCACAAAGCGTTTAGCAGCAGGTTGTAGAAATGGTTTGGTTGGATATCCGTATGTTCCCACTCCAGATGTCCTTGGATTAGGGACAGAGCTGGCAGGCACCCCTACCATGGAAGCAGTAATATCAGATTTTTTTTTTTTCTTTAATCCTTTGCTGCTTGGAACAGCTCCAAGAGATTAGGCGGGCGTCTATTTGCTGGGGACTTTGTTGCATGGTGGTGTGGGGAGAAGCGTGGTGGGAGAAGAAAGCTGCGTAAGCATTCTGCAGTCCCGAAAGTCCAAGGGTTTAACCGCAGTGACTTCTAGCATCCTATGCCATTCAAGGAGGATCTCATGAAGAGCACACTAAAGAGTGTAAACTCTTCCGCATTGAGGGCTCTTCATTTATCATCCTTTGCATGATGAGTAACTCTACCTCTATGTAACGGCTGCACCCCCTGGGGACTTTCTGCCTCACGCATACTTTACTGCTGGCATTGCCTTACCTTGGTGACAGTCATACAGGGCTGTGTCAAAGCGTGGGGACCAGGCTCCCGAGCTGCTGTATTCTGACTGCAGAGCTTGGTGCGTGGCTGCCTCCAGACGCACTCATACACTCTGTGTGCTGCCTCCCCTCCTCCTCATTATTCCATCCTTTTGCTGGCTGAATTGTGATGTCACACTGCATCCATACTGATCAGGCAGGAAACAGAACTGCTGATGGAAACCCTTGCTCTGCCAGGGACTTGAAAGCAAAAAAAAAATAATATATATATATATATATATATATATATATATATATATATATATAGCATGACAATATTAACACTTAAAGCAACAATAAATAAAACAAGCAATAGAAACACTTAGCATTAACATTTACATCAACAATTAATAAAACAAGCAATAGAAATATTTAATATTAACACTTTAATCAACAATAAATAATACAAGCAATAGAAATACTTAATAATAACACATAAAGTAAAACAACAATAAACAAAACAAGCAATAGAAATACTTAGCATTACCCCCTAAATCAATATAATATAAAACTAGCAATAGAAATACTTAGTATTAACACTTAAATCAATATAAAATAAAACTAGCAATAGAAATACTTAATATTAACACTTATGCCCCGTACACATGGTCGGACTTTGTTCGGACATTCCGACAACAAAATCCTAGGATTTTTTCCGACGGATGTTGGCTCAAACTTGTCTTGCATACACACGGTCACACAAAGTTGTCGGAAAATCCGATCGTTCTGAACGCGGTGACGTAAAACACGTACGTCGGGACTATAAACGGGGCAGTGGCCAATAGCTTTCATCTCTTTATTTATTCTGAGCATGCGTGGCACTTTGTCCGTCGGATTTGTGTACACACGATCGGAATTTCCGACAACGGATTTTGTTGTCGGAAAATTTTATCTCCTGCTCTCCAACTTTGTGTGTCGGAAAATCCGATGGAAAATGTCCGATGGAGCCCACACACGGTCGGAATTTCCGACAACACGCTCCGATCGGACATTTTCCATCGGAAAATCCGACCGTGTGTACGGGGCATTACAGTAAATCAAAAATAAATGAAACAAGCACATTAAATATTTAGTATTAACACGTAAATCACCAATAAATAAAACAAACACACGAAAAATGTAATATTAACACTAAAATAAATGATAAATAAAACAAATCAAAAGAAATACTTAGTATTAAAGCAAGCAATTGAAAATACTTAATGTTAACATTTAAATCAATAAACAAGCAAAATAAATACTCAGTATTAACACCTAAATCCATATAAAATAAAACTAGCAATAGAAATACTTAATGTTACCCCTTAAATCACCAATAAATAAAACAAGCAATAGAAATAGACGCACCAACTAGAAATAAAGCCTTACTGGATCTACTGATTAACAACAATACAGACCTGATCACGGATGTGGAAATAGGGGACAGTTTAGGAAACAGCGATCACAGCTCAATTGGCTTCAGTAAAAATTACACAAATAGGAAACACAAGGGGAATACAAAGACACTGAATTTCAAAAGCCAACTTCCCTAAACTACAAACCTTGTTAGAAGTAGGGATGGGTGAACGGTTTGGCCCGAGCATAAGTTCTGGCCGAACTTTCGCTGTTCGGACGTTCGACGAACAGCCGAACAAACAGGTCGTTCAACCATTTGTTCGGCCCCCGAACCAACCACAATGCATTGCGGCTCTGAACAGTGCATTGCAAGCCCTGATTGGCTGAAGCAGTGAACGCTTCAGCCAATCAGGGCACAGAGCACTGTCAGAGTCATGTTTGGACACTGTCATCATGACTTTATCCAATCATGGCTCATTCCTGCCCCACAGTATAAAAGTATTCTTTTAATGGCAGGCATTTTCAGTGTGATTTTGGCGTGGAGAGAGATAGAACAGGGCTCTGTTCAGTGCTATTAGTTAGTTAGTGTGCTATACTGTGCTATTTTGTTTCAATTGTCAGTGTAGAATATTAGTTTAGTGTCAGTCTAGGGATAGTGTGAGTGTAGTGAGGAGGACCATCATTCAGCTTTGCATAGTGTGCAGCTAGAGTAGGGACAGCTCAGATAGTTTCAGTGTAGTGTAGTGTAGTGAGACCGTGTCAGTAATCTTTACATTAGTGTATAGCTAGAGTAGGGACAGTTCAAATAGCGTCAGTGTAGTGACGGTTGATCATCGTCTATTTGATTGCGTTACTGACAGTTTAACGCCATTTACTTCTGTGTGCGTTACTGCCAGTTTAACACCATATAGTTCTGTGTGCATACTGACAGTTTAATGCCATATAGTTCTGTATACGTTACTGACAGTTTAACGCTATATTGTTATGTGTGCGTTACTGCCAGTTTAACGCCATATAGTTCGCCATATAGTTCTGTATGCGTTACTGCCAGTTTAACGCCATATAGTTTTGTGCATTACTGCCAGTTTAATGCCATTTACTTTTGTGTGCGTTACTGCCTGTTTAACGCCATATAGTTCTGTGTGCGTTACTGTCAGTTTAATGCAATATAGTTTTGTGCATAACTGCCAGTTTAACGCCATTAAGTTCAGTGTGCATTACTGCCAATTTAACGCCATATAATTTTGTGCGTTACTGCCAGTTTAACGCCATATAGTTTTGTGCGTTACTGACAGTTTAACGCTATATTTTTATGTATGCGTTACTGCCAGTTTAACGCCATATAGTTTTGTGCGTTACTGCCAGTTTAATGCTATTTACTTCTGTGTGCGTTACTGCCAGTTTAACGCCATATAGTTCTGTGTGTGTTACTGTCAGTTTAATGCAATATAGTTTTGTGCATAACTGCCAGTTTAACGCCATATAGTTCGGTGTGCATTACTGCCAGTTTAACGCCATATAGTTCTGTGTGCGTTACTGTCAGTTTAACGCAATATAGTTTTGTGCATAACTGCCAGTTTAACGTCATATAGTTCAGTGTGCATTACTCCCAATTTAATACCATATAATTTTGTGCGTTACTTCCAGTTTAACGCCATATAGTTTTGTGCATTACTGACAGTTTAACGCCATATTGTTATGTGTGCGTTACTGCCAGTTTAACGCCATATAGTTCTGTGTGTGTTACTGACAGTTTAACGCCATATTTTTAGGTATGCGTTACTGCCAGTTTAAGGCCATATAGTTTTGTGCGTTACTGCCAGTTTAATGCCATTTACTTCTGTGTGCGTTACTGCCAGTTTAACACCATATAGTTCTGTGTGCATACTGACAGTTTAATGCCATATAGTTCTGTATACGTTACTGACAGTTTAACGCCATATTGTTATGTGTGCGTTACTGCCAGTTTAACACCATATAGTTCTGTGTGTGTTACTGACAGTTTAACGCTATATTTTTATGTATGCGTTACTGCCAGTTTAACGCCATATAATTTTGTGTGTTACTGCCAGTTTAATGCCATTTACTTCTGTGTGCGTTACTGCCAGTTTAACGCCATCTAGTTCTGTGTGCGTTACAGTCAGTTTAACGCAATATAGTTTTGTGCATAACTGCCAGTTTAACTCCATATAGTTCAGTGTGCATTACTGCCAATTTAACGCCATATAATTTTGTGCGTTACTGCCAGTTTAACGCCATATAGTTTTGTGCATTACTAACAGTTTAACGCCATTTACTTTTGTGTGCGTTACTGCCAATTTAACGCCATATAGTTCTGTGTGTCACTGTACGTTTGGCGCATTCTATTGCAGTATATTATAGTGTATCCGTGGAGTGTGTCTGTGTAGTGTGAGTACTCAAATTAAAGTGCACCAAACACCTCTTTACATTGATTAAAGTGCATCTACGTACAGATTTCAACTTCTTCTTTACATTTGCTTATAAGCACTGCCCCCTCCCTCCCAATAATGTCTGGGAGGACAAAAAGGAGAGGAAGACGTTCCCTTGGCACTGTAAGGGGGCCAGCAACAAATGTGTCCACAGGCAAAGGTGGACATGGTGGTCAGTCCACAGGCAGGGCATCATTTCCTCTGTTTAGTGAGTTTGCCCGTGCTATCCAGCCACAGCATGCAGAGGAGGTGGTGGACTGGCTTACTAAACCTTCCTCATCCTCCTCATCCTCTGTCACACAAGCAGAGACAAGTGTGCAGTCCCCTGCAGTTGCCAGAGTGGATAAACCTGCCTCCTTGTCCACATTTATTCCTGCCATAGCCCCAACATCAGCCATTGAGGAGTCAGCTGACCTATTTGACCACAGCGTCTGCCACATGCTCCTTGATGATGCCCAGCCATTACTGGGTTCAGATGTTGGTTCTGAGGTTGAAGATGACAGGAACATGAGCCTAGAGCAGTGGTTCTCAACTCCATTCCTCAGGACCCACCAACAGGCCAGGTTTTCAAGATAGCTGAAATACATCACAGGTGATATCACTTGCTGCTCAGTGATTGCAATATTCTAGTCTGCAACTCCCCTAGGTAATACTTAAAATCTGGCCTGTTGGTGGGTCCCGAGGACTGGATTTGAGAACCACTGGCCTAGAGAGAGGGAGGAACACTGGTAGACAAATTGGCATTCATGTTCCCCAAGCCACAGCGTATTGCCAAGTTGTCTCCAGTGGTAATGATGAAGATGGAGATGATGATGATGAGGTCACTGATGCGACTTGGGTGCCAGATAGAGCAGAGGAGGAAACTGAAGGTGAGGCAGCACAACCCCAAGGAGGCCGACATCAAGAAAGAGTAGAGAGCAGCTACAATATTCCATCACATTCTGCAGCTGTTATCTCCCGGCCCACTCCCCAAAGCTCAGCTGTCTGGGCCTTTTTCAGCACTTCTGCAACAGATCGCACTGTTTCTATCTGCAAACCCTGTCTCAGGCACATCAAACATGGCAAAAACACCAACCATATGCATATCATTGCAATTTTTTTTGCCTTCATCAAGATTACCTCTATAGGGTTACAGTGGGAAGGCGCCCCCGACACCCAAAGAGTAATTTTTTTGAACCTGTTTGACAGGTGCATATCATTGCAATTTTTTTACAGCAAGGCCAATTCTTGCTTTCATCAAGATTACCTCTATAGGGTTATGGTGGGAAGGCGCCACTGACACCCAAAGACCAATTTTTACGCACCTGTTACTTCTATCCAAAGTCAAAGTGACACCAGAATGTATCCAACAAATCTCTAATCTTGTTCCCAGTGCACTACATTGTGGCCTCATCATACACACTGGCTCCCCAGCTGTTGCTGAGCAAAATAAAGGCAGCTTGCAGGGAAAATGTCATTTTCTTTGGCTTTATAAATGCAATTATTACTGCAGAAGATTCTAGACATTGTACAGATCTGCCACTTTACAGGTAGACCAAGGGGACCCCCCCAGGCACTATATTGGAAGGAATTTTTCATTTTTAGGCTTTCGCTTTAAAAATCAAAAAATCACTGCTCATTTATTAATGAAGTTTTTCACAAACTTTTTTTTTTTTTATACATGTCCCCCAGGGCAGGACCCGGGCCTCTATAACCATTGTATGCCCAATTACTTGCATATAAGCCTTCAAAATGGGCACTTGATTTTTGACATTCGGGTCCTATTGACTTTAATGGGGTTCGTTATTCGGGTCCGAACCTTTGCGGTGTTCGGAAGTTCTGGTGCGAACCGAACAGGGGTTTGTTCGGCCCATTCCTAGTTAGAAGTCATGCTTTAAGAGCATATTAAATAAGGGCATTAGCCAATGCATTCCATTGGGTAATACATTTAAAAGAGTGAACAAAGTCCTGGATGGCTTAACTCCAATGTAAAAATGCATATAAAAGCAAAGGAGAAGGCCTTCAAAAAATACAAGGTTGAGGGATCATCATCAGCATTCAGACTTTATAAATAATGCAACAAGAAATGTAAGGGTGCAATTAGGGTGGCTAAGATAGAACACAAAAGACACATAGCGGAGGAGAGCAAAAAAAATCCCAAGAAATTCTTTAAGTATGTGAACAGTAAAAAAGGGAGGACAGACCATATTGGCCCCATAAAGAATGAGGAAGGACATCTGGTTACAAAGGATGGGGAGATGGCAAAGGTATTGAATTTATTCTTCTCCTCAGTCTTCACGAGGGAATCGGGGGGCTTCAGTAACCAAAACGGCGGTGTTTATCCTCAGGACACATCACAGGAAGCACCTCCATGGTTAACAGAGGACAGAATTAGAATTAGACTTTGGAAACTTAACATTAATAAATCACCGGGACCAGATGGCTTGCACCCGAGGGTACTTAGGGAACTCAGTCAAGTAATTGCCAGACCATGGTTCCTAATTTTTACTGACAGTCTATTGACTGGAATGGTACCAGCTGATTGGAGAAAAGCCAATGTAGCACCAATATTTAAAATTGGCCCAAAATACATCCCTGGGAATTACAGACCAGTTAGCCTAACATCAATAGTATGTAAACTCTTGGAGGGGATGATAAGGGATTATATACAAGATTTTAGTAATGAGAACGGTATCATTAGCAGTAATCAGCATGGATTCATGAAGAATCGTTCCTGCCAAACCAATCTAATAACCTTCTATGAGGAGGTGAGTTGCCATCTAGATAAAGGAAGGCCCGTAGATGTGGTGTATCTGGATTTTGCAAAAGCATTTGACACAGTTCCCCATAAACGTTTACTGTACAAAATAAGGTCCGTTGGCATGGACCATAGGGTGAGTACATGGATTGAAAACTGGCTACAAGGGCGAGTTCAGAGGGTGGTGATAAATGGGGAGTACTCAGAATGGTCAGGGGTGGGTAGTGGGATCCCCCAGGGTTCTGTGCTGGGACCAATCCTATTTAATTTGTTCATAAATGACCTGGAGGATGGGATAAACAGTTCAATCTCTGTATTTGCGGAGGATACTAAGCTAAGCAGGGCAATAACTTCTCCGCAGGATGTGGAAACCTATATGAATACAATCTATAGACTGGGGGGAGAACCTCTGGGGGAATCTAGGATGGAAAAGGACCTGGGGGTCCTAGTAGATGATCGGCTCAGCAATGGCATGCAATGCCAAGCTGCTGCTAAAAAGGGGATCAACTCCAGAGATAAAACGATAATTCTCCCGCTCTACAAGACTCTGGTCCGGCTGCACCTGGAGTATGCTGTCCAGTTCTGGGCACCAGTCCTCAGGAAGGATGTACTGGAAATGGAGCGAGTACAAAGAAGGACAACAAAGCTAATAAAGGGACTGGAGGATCTTAGTTATGAGGAAAGATTGCGAGCACTGAACTTATTCTCTCTAGAGAAGAGACGCTTGAGAGAGGATATGATTTCAATATACAAATACCATATTGGTGACCACACAATACTACGTAGAGGGTTCTTTACTGTAAGAGTGGCAAGGATGTGGAATTCCCTTCCACAGGCGGTGGTCTCAACGGGGAGCATCGATAGTTTCAAAAAACTATTAGATAATCACCTGAACGACTGCAACATACAGGGATATACAATGTAATACTGACACATAATCACACACATAGGTTGGACTTGATGGACTTGTGTCTTTTTTCAACCTCACCTACTTTGTAATATTATATAAATACTTAGTATTAACACTTTAATCAATATAAAATAAAACTAGCAATATGAAATACTTAATATTAACACTTACAGTAAATCAAAAATAAATGAAACATGCAAATTAAGAACTAGTTAGTATTAACACGTAAATCACCAATACATAAAATAAACACACAAAAAACTTAATGTTAACACTAAAATAAATGATAAATAAAACAATAAAAAGAAATACTTAGTATTTAAGCAAGCAATAGAAATACTTAAAAAGGAACTGCAGTCTGCTCACATAATTTGTAATAAAAACCTTTTGCACTATTTTATATATACTGCGAGTCTGTACTTGCTAAATATGCTGTAGAAATCTCCATCCACTGAGTCTGGCGGCATCCATTTTAACTGTGGGCAGCTGAAGCTGCTGCCTGTTCACTTTCTGGATTTACACAGACACACAGAGGCATACCTCCAGCTCAGCAGCTCTCATTGGCCCTGTTATGACTCATCCCCCTCTCCCTTCCTGGCAAACTTTCACAAGAGTGAGAGAGAGCTGTGATGTCATAAGCCTAGGCTTTTTACCAGACAGGAAACAGGAAGTGGGCTGTATAAGCTACATACTGGCAAAAAAAATGTTTTACTATCCAAAGTTAAAACAACAACAAGGGCACAAGATTTAATAGATGGAAAGATGAAAAAAATCACTGAAGGTCCACTTTAACATTTAAATCAATAAACAAGCAAAAGAAATACTCAGTATTACCACTTAAATAAATATAAAATAAAACTAGCAATAGAAATACTTAATATTACCCCTTAAATCACCAATAAATACAACAAGCAATAGAAATACTAATACTGATATTAAAAAAAGCCAAATAAATATTTATTATTTTAAATATTTAATATTAACACTTGAATCACCAATAAATAAAAGAAGCTTATGAAAGACTTAATATTACCAAATTTAAAAAAATAAATCAATAATTAAAAAAAAAAGTAAAAAAAAAAATACTTAGTATTAAAGCAAGCAATATAAATGCTTAATACTATACTTACTATTAACAGTTAAATCACCAATAACATAAAACAAGCACATGAAAGACCTAATAGTAACAATTAAAAAAAACAAATCAATAATACTTAGTATTAAAGCAAGCAATAGAAATGCTTAATTTACTTATTAATGACATGTAAATCAATAGTAAATAATTAGGCAAAAGAAACACTTAAAACATCAATAAACAAAACAACAGAGCAAAGCAATAGAAATAATTAGTATTAAAACAAGCAATAGAAATACTTAAAGGGGCTGTAAACCCTCATTTATTTTTATTTTTTTATTAAAAATAACAAACATGCCTATGCTTACCTGCTCTGTGCACCTGTTTTGCACAGAGCAGCCCTGGTCCACCTCTTCTGGGGTCCCCCCAGCCGGCACTCCAGGACCCTTCTCTTCATGAGGTGCCCCCACGGAAAGGCGCTTTCCATGGGGGCATCTGTGTGGGCTTGCTCCCGAGTCCCACTGCTGCATTCATTGACTCTGCCCTGCCCCCCTGCACCCCCTGTCACCAAATTTGATTAACAGCAATGGAGCCGCTATGCTCATGAACACAGCTGGATTGGATGGGCTCAGGTAAGGGGCGAAAAAGGGGGTCTTGGGGGGCAAAAGGGGAAAAGGGGGGGTCTGGGGGGCAGCTGCAGCAGAGTAGGTTTTTCAACTTAATTCATAGAATGCATTTAGGTGAAAAACCTTGAAGGCTTTACATCCACTTTAACACTTAAATCACCAATAAATAGAACATGCACATGAAAGACTTAATATTAACAGTTAAAAAAAATCAATAATAAATAAAAAAAGCAAAAGAAATACTTTAAAGCAGGCAATAGAAATGCTTAGTGTACTTAATATTAACACTTAAATCAATAATAAAAAATTAAGCAAAAGAAACACCAAAATCATCAATAGACACTTTTGCTTGCACATGATTGGAAGATGGAAGTCAGCAGAGCTTCCACTCATTTACTAAGCTCTGGAGCAACTGCACTTTGCAAAGTGCACATTCTATTTGCCTTTAGTAACTCAACCCCAAAATGTTAGGTTCACTAAACATACAAATTCCGAGGGGTTGATTTACTGAAGCAAATAGACTGTGCACTCCAAAGTTTAATTTAAATGACTTTGAACGTGGCATGGTTGTTTTGTGGCAGGCGGGCTGGTCTGAGTATTTCTGGGATTTTCACACACAACCATCTCTCAGTTTACAGAGAATGGTGGGAAAAAGAGAAAATATCCAGTGAGCGGCAGCTGTGTGGAGGGAAATGCCTTGTTGGTGTCAGAGGAGAATGGGCAGACTGGTTTCAGATGATAGAAAGGCAACAGTAACTCAAATAACCTCTCGTTACACCCAAGGTATGCAGAATACCATCTCTGTACACACAATACATGGTACCTTGAAGCAGATGGGCTACAGCAGCAGAAGACCACACCGGGTGCCACTCCTGTCAGCTAAGAACAGGAAACTGAGGCTACAATTGGCACAGGATCACCAACATTGGACAATAGAAGATTGGAAAACGTTGCCTGGTCTGATGAGTCTGGATTTCAGCTGCGACATTCAGATGGTGGGGTCAGAATTTGGCGCATGGATCCATCCTGCCTTGTATCACCGGTTCAGGCTGGTGGTGGGGGTGTAATGGTGTGGGGGATGGGGTATCACCAGTTCAGGCTGGTGGTGGGGGGTGTAATGGTGTGGGGGATGGGGTATCACCGGTTCAGGCTGGTGGTGGGGGGTGTAATGGTGTGGGGGATGGGATATCACTGGTTCAGGCTGGTGGTGGGGGGTGTAATGGTGTGGGGGATGGGATATCACTGGTTCAGGCTGGTGGTGGGGGTGTAATGGTGTGGGGGATGGGATATCACCGGTTCAGGCTGGTGGTGGGGGTGTAATGGTGTGGGGGATGGGATATCACTGGTTCAGGCTGGTGGTGGGGGTGTAATGGTGTGGGGGATGGGATATCACCGGTTCAGGCTGGTGGTGGGAGGTGTAATGGTGTGGGGGATGGGGTATCACCGGTTCAGGCTGGTGGTGGGAGGTGTAATGGTGTGGGGGATGGGGTATCACCGGTTCAGGCTGGTGGTGGAGGTGTAATGGTGTGGGGGATGGGGTATCACCGGTTCAGGCTGGTGGTGGAGGTGTAATGGTGTGGGGGATGGGTTATCACAGGTTCAGGCTGGTGGTGGAGGTGTAATGGTGTGGGGGATGGGGTATCACCGGTTCAGGCTGGTGGTGGGGGGTGTAATGGTGTGGGGGATGGGTTATCACCGGGTCAGGCTGGTGGTGGGGGTGTAATGGTGTGGGGGATGGGTTATCACAGGTTCAGGCTGGCGGTGGGGGTGTAATGGTGTGGGGGATGGGGTATCACCGGTTCAGGCTGGTGGTGGGGGTGTAATGGTGTGGGGGATGGGTTATCACAGGTTCAGGCTGGTGGTGGAGGTGTAATGGTGTGGGGGATGGGTTATCACAGGTTCAGGCTGGTGGTGGGGGGTGTAATGGTGTGGGGGATGGGTTATCACCGGGTCAGGCTGGTGGTGGGGGTGTAATGGTGTGGGGGATGGGTTATCACAGGTTCAGGCTGGCGGTGGGGGTGTAATGGTGTGGGGGATGGGGTATCACTGGTTCAGGCTGGTGGTGGGGGTGTAATGGTGTGGGGGATGGGTTATCACCGGTTCAGGCTGGTGGTGGGGGTGTAATGGTGTGGGGGATGGGTTATCACCGGTTCAGGCTGGTGGTGGGGGTGTAATGGTGTGGGGGATGGGGTATCACCGGTTCAGGCTGGTGGTGGGGGTGTAATGGTGGGGAGGGATGGGGTATCACCGGTTCAGGCTGGTGGTGGGGGTGTAATGGTGTGGGGGATGGGTTATCACCGGTTCAGGCTGGTGGTGGGGGTGTAATGGTGGGGAGGGATGGGGTATCACCGGTTCAGGCTGGTGGTGGGGGTGTAATGGTGTGGGGGATGGGTTATCACCGGTTCAGGCTGGTGGTGGGGGTGTAATGGTGTGGGGGATGGGTTATCACCGGTTCAGGCTGGTGGTGGGGGTGTAATGGTGGGGGGAATATTTTTTTTGCCACACTTTGGGCCCCTTAGTACCAATTGATCATGGTTTAATCACCACGGCCTACCTGAGTATTGTTGCTGACCATGTCCATCCCTTTACTTTTTTTTTTTTTTTTTTCTTGCTACTTCAGCGATTTCATTGAGAGGATTTAAATCACCATTTATGGCTCATTTTTTTTATCCCATGTCGTTATCATCACATCATGGTAGCATATACTTAACTTTTTATGTTTTATCAGTTTTAAGAAATCATGTTTATTTTTTACAAAGATTTCAATTTCCTCAGCTAGCGCTTACCCATGGAATACTAAGTCCCATACCCCCCCCCCCCCCCCACACACACACCCTCTCCCCAACCTGCAGTCGTGCTACCAATAACACATGCATTCATTACAAGAACTTCTCGGCGAATCTCCCTGTTTTTTTAAAGATAATCCACTTCGCCCACTTATCTCTAACCAGGTCGGCATCTATCTCATCCTCACCTGCCTCTAGAATAAAGGTTTCATTAACCCTTATTAACCAATCTCGAATGCTTTGGCCCTCGGCCTCTTGCCATTTTTTTGGTATTAAACTTTTTGCAGAGTTTAGGAGTACCGGGGTTAGAGAAACATTATACTTGCTCGTATGGCCTTCAGTCCCGTGGAACAAAACCACCCAAAGGTCCTCCTTGATTTCAGAAGCCATTATCTCCTGTATGATCTTAACCGGTTCAATACAGGGCAATTTCACCCCCTTCCTTCCCAGGCCAATTTTTAGTTTTCAGCGCTGTCGCACTTTAAACGTCAATTGCGCGGTCGTGCAACGTTGTACCCAAAAAAAATTGACGTCCTTTTTTCCCCACAAATAGAGCTTTCTTTTGGTGGCATTTGATCACCTCTGCGGTTTTTATTTTTTGCGCTATAAACAAAAGAAGAGCGACAATTTTGAAAAAAACACAATATTTTTTACTTTTTGCTATAATAAATATCCCAATTTTTTTTTTAAAAAACTAATTTTTTCCTCAGTTTCGGCCGATACGTATTCTTCTACATATTTTTGTTAAAAAAAATCGCAATAAGCGTATATTGATTGGTTTGCGCAAAAGTTATAGCGTCTACAAAATACGGGATAGATTTATGGCGTTTTTAAAAAAAAAAATGTATTTATTTTTTTAGCGCCGAACGCGATTTTTTTTCATGACTGCGACATTATGGCGGACACATCGGACACTTTTGACACATTTTTGGGACCATTCACATTTATACAGCGATCAATGCTATAAAATTGCATTGATTACTGTGTAAATGTGACAGGCAGTGAAGGGGTTAACCACTAGGGGGCGGGGAGGGGTTAATATGTTTCCTAGGGAGTGATTACTAACTGTAGGGGGAGGGGACGTACAAGGGGAGGAGACCGATCAGTGTTCCTCCGTTCTGGGAACACAGATCGCTCTCCTCAGAGCTGACAGGCTGTGGATCTGTGTGTTTACACACACAGATCCACATGCCGGTCCGGTTAACCGGCAATCGCGGGTGCCCGGCGGACATCGCGGCCGCCGGGCACACGCACCGGGCCCCAGAGGAACGCGGCGGGCGCGCGCACGCGCGCGCCCCCTAGGCGGCCGGGAATCCCAGGGCGTCATATGACGCCCACCCAGGATGGGAGATCCCATCTGTGGACGTCATATGACTATGGGCGGGTATTGAAGTGGTTAAGCACCTCCTGCCAGAATTTTTTAATAATTGGGCACTCCCACCAGAGGTGGGCCATTGTTCCTCTGGCGGAGCATCCCCTCCAACAGTTTCCGGAAATTTCCGGTTAGAGCTTATTTATTCTATCTGGTGTCATGTACCATCTGGCAAGGCATTTAAAATTTGATTCTATCGTTCTCATATCCACTGCTGATTTATGTGTTGCGTTGAGAATGGCCTCCCATGTCACTCCGCTAGATGCAGCTCCCAATTCGGATTCCCATTTCTTGAAATATAATGGTTTCACTACTTCACCCTCATCCCGCACTATTTTGTATAATTCTTTTATTTTCCTAATTACTTTGTTCTTCAAGAACAGTTTCTCCAATGGCCTAATGTTCGTCTTATCTCTAATAGGACCGGGGAGGCTTTTAGTAAAGAGCGCCAACTGATTATATCGCCATGTGTCTATTTTCATTAGGTCCTTGAGTAGGTCTAACTCCTGTAAAGTGACAATTTTACCATTTTTCATAATATCTATCAGTTGTGTTTTATTTTTTTTATCCAATTCCCTCCCACTTCCCTCAACCCTGGCGGAAAAAACTCATTATCTTTTAAATAAATAAATGGTGAATTAAACTCCCATGCTTTTTGTTTGTGTAACTGATCCAGTGGCGTAGCGTGGGTTGTCAGCACCCGGGGCAAGGCAAGTAATTTGCGCCCCCCCCCCAACCTGCGGACTTTTAGCTATCCCTGAGTCCCTTCAAATACAATAGTACTGACCTACCTGATTCCTATACTGACCACTACACTGAGAACTACACTGTCCACTACACTACATTGTCCACTACACTGACCACTATATTACACTGACCACTACACTTGACCACCATACTACACTGTCCACTATACTGACCACCATACTACACTGACCACTATACTACATTATACTGACCACCATACTACACTGACCACCATACTGACCACTATACTACACTACACTGTCCACTATACTACATTACACTGTCCACTATACTACACTACACTTGACCACCATACTACACTGTCCACTATACTCCACTATACTGACCACCATACTACACTGTCCACTATACTCCACTATACTGACCACCATACTACACTGTCCACTATACTGACCACCATACTACACTGACCACTATGCTACACTGTCCACTATACTACATTATACTGACCACCATACTACACTGACCACCATACTACACTACACTGTCCACTATACTACACTACACTTGACCACCATACTACACTGTCCACTATACTACACTATACTGACCACCATACTACACTGTCCACTATACTGACCACTATACTACACTGTCCACTATACTACATTATACTGACCACCATACTACACTGACCACCATACTACACTGACCACCATACTACACTATACTGACCACCATACTACACTGACCACCATACTACACTGACCACCATACTACACTGTCCACCATACTACACTATACTGACCACTATACTACACTGTCCTTCATACTACACTGTCCACCATACTGCACTGACCACTACACTAACCACTACACTACACTACACTGACCACCATACTACACTGTCCACTATACTACACTATACTGACCACCATACTACACTGTCCACTATACTACACTATACTGACCACCATACTACACTGACCACCATACTACACTGACCACCATACTACACTGTCCACTACACTGACCACTATACTACACTAACCACTACACTGACCACTATACTACACTGACCACCATACTACACTGTCCACTATACTACACTGACCACCATACTACACTACACTGACCACTATACTACACTGACCACTACACTAACCACTACACTAACCACTATACTACACTATACTGACCACCATACTACACTGTCCACTATACTACACTATACTGACCACCATACTACACTAACCACTACACTACACTACACTGACCACCATACTACACTAACCACTACACTACACTACACTGACCACCATACTACACTGACCACCATACTACACTGACCACCATACTACACTGTCCACTACACTATACTACACTATACTGTCCACCATACTACACTGTCCACCATACTATACTGTCCACCATACTACACTGTCCACCATACTACACTGTCCACTACACTAACCACTACACTGACCACTATACTACACTGACCACCATACTACACTGTCCACTATACTACACTGACCACTATACTACACTGACCACCATACTACACTGTCCACTACACTAACCACTACACTGTCCACTATACTGACCACCATACTACACTGTCCACTATACTACACTATACTGACCACCATACTAACCACTACACTAACCACTATACTACACTGTCCACTATACTACACTGACCACCATACTACACTGACCACCATACTACACTATACTGACCACCATACTACACTGTCCACTATACTACACTGACCACCATACTACACTGTCCACTACACTATACTGACCACCATACTACACTGTCCACTATACTACACTATACTGACCACCATACTACACTGACCACTACACTAACCACTATACTACACTACACTGACCACCATACTACACTGTCCACTATACTACACTGACCACCATACTACACTGTCCACTATACTACACTGACCACCATACTACACTCCACTATACTGACCACTATGCTAACCACTATACTATACTACACTAACCACTATACTCAGGCCCAGATTAAGAGCATCATGGGCCTGGTGCTAAGGATGTTGGTGGGCCTTTTTATGAAAATAAATAAAATGAAAACGCAAACAATGTTTTGTGAAATTTAAATTAAAGAGAGAGGTGGGGTGAGAGAGAGGGAGAGAGGGAGAGAGGGAGAGAGGGAGAGAGAGAGAGAGGGAGAGAGAAAAAGGGGAATAGAGAGATGGTGAAAGAGAGAGAGGGTGGTAGGGGGTGAAAGAGAGGGGATGAGAGAGAGAGGGGGGTGGGAGTGAGGGGGTGAGTCTGTGGGGGGCACAGCATAGTACATTACACGGGAGGGGGGGGTTAGAGCACAGTACATCACATGGTTGGCACAACACATTACATGGTGGATACAGCACATTTAATGGCGGGCACAGCACATTACGCGGTTGGCACTGCCCAATACAGCACATTACAAGGTAGGCACAGTACATTATATGGTGGGCACAGCACATGACATGGTTGGTACTGCACAACACAACACATTTCATGGTGGGCACAGCTCATGCACACAGTGGGCACAGGACCTTATATGGTGGGCACAGCACATGACATGGCAGGCACAGCTGAGCACATTACATGGTGGGCACTGGACATTACAAGTGGGCACTGCACAGAACATTATATGGTGGGCACAACACATTATATAGTGGGTACTGCACATAGCATGGTGGGCACTGCACAGCACATGACAAGGTGGGCACTGCATGACACAGCACAGCACATTACATTGTGAGCACAGCACATTAAATGGTGGACACCACACATGACATGATGAGCCCTGCACACCACATTCCATTGTGGGTACTGCACGGCACATGCCATGGTGGACAATGTACAGCACATTACATGGTGAGTACAGCATATTACATGGTAGGCACTGCATGGTGCAGCACATGACATGGTGGGCACAGCACATGACATGGTGGGCACTGCACAGCAATTTACATGATGGGCACTGCACATGACATGGTGGGCACTGCATGACAGCACATTACATGGTGGGTACAGCGCATTACATGGTGGGCACTGCATGGCACAGCACATTACATGGTGGGCACTGAATGGCACATAACATTACATGGTGGGCACAACACATTACATGGTGGGCACTGCATGGCATAGCACGTTTCATGGTGGGAAATGCAACTGCACATTACATGTTAGGAACTGCACATGACATGGTGGGCACTGCAAGGCCCAGCATGACATAGTGGGCACTGCACATCACATGAAGGGCAATGCAATGCACAGCACATGACATTGTTTAGCACAGCGCATTACATGGTGGGCACTGCAATGTACAGCAAATGACATACTGGACACAGCACATTACATGTTAGGAACTGCACATGACATGGTGGGCACTGTTGAACAGCACAGCACATTACACAGTGGGCACAACACACTACATGCTGGGCACAGCACATGGCAGGGTGGGCAAAGCATAGCACATGACATGGTGGGAAGTGCACATGACATGGTGGGCGCTGCACATTACACGGTGGGCACTGCATATTACATGGTGGGATCACTGTATGGCACAGCACATGACATGGTGGACACTGCAAATTACATAGCGGGCATTGCAAGGCACAGCCATGACATGGTGGGCACTTCACATTACATGGTGGGCAATGCAAGGCACAGCACATGACATGGTGGGCACTGCAAGGCACAGCATGACATAGTGGGCACTGCACATCACATGAAGGGCAATGCAATGCACAGCACATGACATGTTCAGCACAGCACATTACATGGTGGGCACTGCAATGTACAGCAAATGACATACTGGACACAGCACATTACATGGGGGGTACTGCAAGGCACATGACATGGTGGGCACAGCACATTACATGGGGGGCACTGCAAGGCACATGACATGACATGGTGGGCACAGCGCATTACATGGTGGGCACTGAATGGCACATAACATTACATGGTGGGCACAACACATTACATGGTGGGCACTGCATGGCATAGCACGTTTCATGGTGGGAAATGCAACTGCACATTACATGTTAGGAACTGCACATGACATGGTGGGCACTGCAAGGCACATCATGACATAGTGGGCACTGCACATCACACGAAGGGCAATGCAATGCACAGCACATGACATTGTTCAGCACAGCGCATTACATGGTGGGCACTGCAACGTACAGCAAATGACATACTGGACACAGCACATTACATGGGGGGCACTGCAAGGCACATGACATGGTGGGCACAGCACATTACATAGTGGGCACTGCAATGCACATGACATGGTGGGCACAGCACATTACATAGGGGCACTGCAATGCACATGACAGGACATGGTGGGCACAGCACATTACATGGGGGGCACTGCAAGGCACATGACATGGTGGGCACTGGGCACAAGAGAGCACATTACATGGGGGAAGCAGCAGTCTGTCCCCTAGCACAATAATTACACAACATCCCCCTTACAAATGTACTGACCTTATCATAACAGCATGGGAGATGTCCTTCCTCCCGGGCTCCTGCTGGTTAGGACATCAGCGCCCCTCCCCCAGACACTGAGGATCTGTGTGAGTGGAACAGATCCTGTGATAGGATTCAGACATCGGCAGAGACAGGACTTGGATGCACTGACTTGTCTCCTCCATGTGAACACAGAGGGCTCCTCTTCCTTCAGGAAGGCACACAGGAATTGACAAGCCACTGCCATGGGCCTATATTGAGGGAGGGGCCTCGAGCCTATGTTAATCCGGCCCTGACTATACTGTCCACTACACTGCCCCCCATAGTGACACTACACTGCCCCCCATAGTGACACTACACTGCCCCCCATAGTGACACTACACTGACCTCCATACTATACTACACTACATTGTCCTGCCTACAGTCTCTCTCTCTCACCCCCCTCCCCCTCCCAGTAACATGACTCTCACTTACCTTCTTCTCCTGGCTGCATCGATCCGGAGGAGGAGGAGAACACAGCGGCGGCTCTTTCTTCTCTCCCCTGCGCTCTGCTTGCTGCCATGTTCAGTATCCAGCGCCCTGTGATTGGGTATATGGGGGTCATGTGCGGAGGCGGGGCACCTCACATGACCCCCATACACCCAATCACAGGGCGCCGGACACTTAACATGGCGGCCGGAGCCCGGGGACACAAAATTAGAAATTAGGAGGAGGCAGCCAGTGACACACACTGGCGCCCCCCTAAATATCGCGCCCGGGGCCACGGCACCCCCTGCACCCCCCACGCTACGCCACTGAACTGATCCCAAATCTTTAAAGTGTATCGTGTTATGTTATGTGCGTTAGGGCCTAACTTCCTAAAGTGTGGGGGATTCCAAATTAATTGGTGTAATTTTGCGTTACTCATATCTTTTTCAAGGTTTACCCATCTTTTATCTATCGGTTCCTTTCCCCAATCTAACACCCCTGCTAATACTATCGCTCTGTGATATTTTTTAAAATCTGGAAGTGCCAGTCCACCCTGTGCTTTATCCCTACTCAGGACCTTGTAGGCAATCCGTGGCTTCTTATTTTTCCATATAAATCTAGTGAGAATATTATTCAATACCCTGAAAAAGTTCTGTAGCTGCATTATATACAGGATCTTCGGGGCCAGGGTCATTTTAACCGTATTTACTCGTCCGATCCAAGAGATCGGAAGGTGCATACATTTTTTAGTTTCCTGCTTGATCTCATCAAGGAGTGGGATATAGTTTAACCACTTGCCGACCGCCTAACGCAGATATACTGCGGCAGAATGGCACGGGCAGGCAGAATCACATACCCCGTACGTGATCTGCCTCCCGCGGGCGGGGGGTCCGATCGGACCCCCCCCGGTGCCAGCGGCGGTCGGCATTTGACTGGGAGCGTTGAGAGGCGAGGGGGAGACCATCCGATCGTGGCCCCCCCCCTCGCGATCGCTCCCAGCCAATCGGAATCCTGCCCTGCCTGTGTGTAGTACACACAGGTTGAGGATGTGATGTCATCTCTCCTTGGCTCGGCAGTTTCCGTTCCGGCGCCGAAGAGAGAAGACAAGTGAGTGCACAACACATACACACAGTAGAACATGCCAGGCACATAAAACACCCCCGACCCCCCCGATCACCCCCCCCCCCCCATGTCACAAACTGACACCAAGCAGTATTTTTTTTTTTTTTTCTGATTACTGCATGGTGTCAGTTTGTGACAGTTAGAAGTGGTAGGGCAGTTAGTATTAGCCCCCTGTAGGTCTAGGGTACCCCCCTAACCCCCCCTAATAAAGTTTTAACCCCTTGATCACCCCCTGTCACCAGTGTCACTAAGCGATCATTTTTCTGATCGCTGTATTAGTGTCGCTGGTGACGCTAGTTAGGGAGGTAAATATTGAGGTTCGCCGTCAGCGTTTTATAGCGACAGGGACCCCCATATACTATCTAATAAATGTTTTAACCCCTTGATTGCCCCCTAGTTAACCCTTTCACCCCTGATCACCGTATAACCGTTACGGGTGACGCTGGTTAGTTCGTTTATTTTTTATAGTGTCAGGGCACCCGCCGTTTATTACCGAATAAAGGTTTAGCCCCCTGATTGCCCGGCGGTGATATGCGTCGCCCCAGGCAGCGTCAGATTAGCGCCAGTACCGCTAACACCCACGCACGCAGCATACGCCTCCCTTAGTGGTATAGTATCTGAACGGATCAATATCTGATCCGATCAGATCTGTACTAGCGTCTCCAGCAGTTTAGGGTTCCCAAAAACGCAGTGTTAGCGGGATCAGCCCAGATACCTGCTAGCACCTGCGTTTTTCCCCTCCGCCCGGCCCAGCCCAGCCCACCCAAGTGCAGTATCGATCGATCACTGTCACTTACAAAACACTAAACGCATAACTGCAGCGTTCGCAGAGTCAAGCCTGATCCCTGCGATCGCTAACAGTTTTCTTGGTAGCGTTTTGGTGAACTGGCAAGCACCAGCCCCAAGCAGCGTCAGGTTAGCGCCAGTACCGCTAACACCCACGCACGCACCGTACACCTCCCTTAGTGGTATAGTATCTGAACGGATCAATATCTGATCCGATCAGATCTATACTGGCGTCCCCAGCAGTTTAGGGTTCCCAAAAACGCAGTGTTAGCGGGATCAGCCCAGATACCTGCTAGCACCTGCGTTTTGCCCCTCCGCCCGGCCCAGCCCAGCCCACCCAAGTGCAGTATCGATCGATCACTGTCACTTACAAAACACTAAACACATAACTGCAGCGTTCGCAGAGTCAGGCCTGATCCCTGCGATCGCTAACAGTTTTTTTGGTAGCGTTTTGGTGAAGCGGCCTAGTACACACCGGTCGTAGTCAAACCAGCACTGCAGTAACACTTGGTGACGTGGCGAATCCCATAAGTGCAGTTCAAGCTGGTGAGGTGGCAAGCACAAGTAGTGTCCCGCTGCCACCAAAAAGACAAACACAGGCCCGTTGTGCCCATAATGCCCTTCCTGCTGCATTCGCCAATCCTAATTGGGAACCCACCACTTCTGCAGCGCCCGTACTTCCCCCATTCACATCCCCAACCAAATGCAGTCGGCTGCATGAGAGGCATTTTTATGTCCTCCCGAGTACCCCTACCCAGCGAACCCCCCCAAAAAAGATGTCGTGTCTGCAGCAAGCGCGGATATAGGCGTGACACCCGCTATTATTGTCCCTCCTGTCCTGACAATCCTGGTCTTTGCATTGGTGAATGTTTTGAACGCTACCATTCACTAGTTGAGTATTAGCGTAGGGTACAGCATTGCACAGACTAGGCACACTTTCACAGGGTCTCCCAAGATGCCATCGCATTTTGAGAGACCCGAACCTGGAACCGGTTACAGTTATAAAAGTTACAGTTACAAAAAAAAGTGTAAAAAAAAAAAAAAACACATACAAAAATATAAAAAAAAAAAAAAAATAGTTGTCGTTTTATTGTTCTCTCTCTATTCTCTCTTTATTGTTCTGCTCTTTTTTACTGTATTCTATTCTGCAATGTTTTATTGTTATTATGTTTTATCATGTTTGCTTTTCAGGTATGCAATTTTTTATACTTTACCGTTTATTGTGCTTTATTGTTAACCATTTTTTTGTCTTCAGGTACGCCATTCACGACTTTGAATGGTTATACTAGAATGATGCCTGCAGGTTTAGGTATCATCTTGGTATCATTCTTTTCAGCCAGCGGTCGGCTTTCATGTAAAAGCAATCCTAGCGGCTAATTAGCCTCTAGACTGCTTTTACAAGCAGTGGGAGGGAATGACCCCCCCCAACGTCTTCCGTGTTTTTCTCTGGCTCTCCTGTCTCAACAGGGAACCTGAAAATGCAGCCGGTGATTCAGCCAGCTGACCATAGAGCTGATCAGAGACCAGAGTAGCTCCAAACATCTCTATGGCCTAAGAAACCGGAAGCTACGAGCATTTTATGACTTAGATTTCGCCGGATGTAAACAGCACCATTGGGAAATTGGGAAAGCATTTTATCACACCGATCTTGGTGTGGTCAGATGCTTTGAGGGCAGAGGAGAAATCTAGGGTCTAATAGACCCCAATTTTTTCAAAAAAGAGTACCTGTCACTACCTATTGCTATGATAGGGGATATTTACATTCCCTGAGATAACAATAAAAATTATTTAAAAAAAAAAAATGAAAGGAACAGTTTAAAAATAATATAAAAAATCAAAAAATTAATAAATTAAAAAAAAAAAAAAAAAAAGCACCCCTGCCCCCCCCTGCTCTCGCGCTAAGGCGAACGCAAGGGTCGGTCTGGTGTCAAATGTAAACAGCAATTGCACCATGCATGTGAGGTATCACCGTGAAGGTCAGATCGAGGGCAGTCATTTTAGCAGTAGACCTCCTCTGTAAATCTAAAGTGGTAACCCGTAAAGGCTTTTAAAGGCTTTTAAAAATGTATTCAGTTTGTCGCCACTGCACGTTTGTGCGCAATTTTAAAGCATATCATGTTTGGTATACATGTACTCGGCCTAAGATCATCTTTTTTATTTCATCAAACATTTGGGCAATATAATGTGTTTTAGTGCATTAAAATTTAAAAAAGTGTGTTTTTTCCCCAAAAAATGCATTTGAAAAATCGCTGCGCAAATACTGTGTGAAAAAAAAAATGAAACACCCACCATTTTAATCTGTAGGGCATTTGCTTTAAAAAAAATATATAATGTGTGGGGGTTCAAAGTAATTTTCTTGCAAAAAAAATTATTTTTTGATGTAATCAAAAAGTGTCAGGGTGATGTGTGACATAAGCTTCTAAATGTTGTGCATAAAATGCCAGGACAGTTCAAAACCCCCCCAAATGACCCCATTTTGGAAAGTAGACACCCCAAGCTATTTGCTGAGAGGCATGTCGAGTCCATGGAATATTTTATATTGTGACACAAGTTGCGGGAAAGAGACAATTTTTTTTTTTTGCGCAAAATTGTCACTAAATGATATATTGCTCAAAATGCCATGGGAATATGTGAAAATACACCCCAAAATACATTCTGTTGCTTCTCCTGAGTTCGGGGATACCACATGTGTGAGACTTTTTGGGAGCCTAGCCGCGTACGGGACCCTGAAAATCAAGCACCGCCTTCAGGCTTTCTAAGGCCGTAAATTTTTGATTTCACTCTTCACTGCCTATCACAGTTTCAGAGGCCATGGAATGCCCAGGTGGCAAACCCCCCCCCCCCCCCAAATGACCCCATTTTGGAAAGTAGACACCCCAAGCTATTTGCTGAGAGGTATAGTGAGTATTTTGCAGACCTCACTTTTTGTCACAAAGTTTTGAAAATTGAAAAAAGAAAAAAAAAATTTTTTTCTCGTCTTTCTTTATTTTCAAAAACAAATGAGAGCTGCAAAATACTCACCATGCCTCTCAGCAAATAGCTTGGGGTGTCTACTTTCCAAAATGGGGTCATTTGGGGGGGTTTGTGCCACCTGGGCATTCCATGGCCTCCGAAACTGTGATAGGCAGTGAAGAGTGAAATCAAAAATTTACACCCTTAGAAATCCTGAAGGCGGTGATTGGTTTTCGGGGCCCCGTACGCGGCTAGGTTACCAAAAAGTCCCACACGTGTGGTATCCCCGTACTCAGGAGAAGTAGCTAAATGTATTTTGGGGTGCAATTCCACATATGCCCATGGCCTGTGTGAGCAATATATCATTTAGTGACAACTTTGTGCAAAAAAAAAAAAAAAAATTTGTCACTTTCCCGCAACTTGTGTCAAAATATAAAACATTCCATGGACTCAACATGCCTCAAAGCAAATAGCTTGGGGTGTCTAATTTCCAAAATGGGGTCATTTGGGGGGGGGGGGTTTATGCCATCTGGGCATTTTATGGCCTTCAAAACTGTGATAGGTAGTGAGGAGTAAAATCAAAAATGTACGCCCTTAGAAATCCTGAAGGCAGTGATTGGTCCTGAAGGCTCCCAAAAAGTCCCACACATGTGGTATTCCCATACTCAGGAGAAGCAGCTAAATGTATTTTGGGGTGCAATTCCACATATGCCCATGGCCTGTGTGAGCAATATATCATTTAGTGACAACTTTTTGTAATTTTTTTTTTGTCATTATTCAATCACTTGGGACAAAAAAAATGAATATTCAATGGGCTCAACAGCAATTTCCTTGGGGTGTCTACTTTCCAAAATGGGGTCATTTGTGGGGGTTTTGTACTGCCCTGCCATTTTAGCACCTCAAGAAACGACATAGGCAGTCATAAATTAAAGGCTGTGTAAATTCCAGAAAATGTACCCTAGTTTGTAGGCGCTATAACTTTTGCGCAAACCAATAAATATACACTTATTGACATTTTTTTTACCAAAGACATGTGGCCGAATACATTTTGGGCTAAATGTATGACTAAAATTGAGTTTATTGGATTTTTTTTAGAACAAAAAGTAGAAAATATAATTTTTTTTCAAAATTTTCGGTCTTTTTCCGTGTATAGCGCAAAAAATAAAAACGGCAGAGGTGATCAAATACCATCAAAAGAAAGCTCTATTTGTGGGAAGAAAAGGACGCAAATTTTGTTTGGGTACAGCATTGCATGACCGCGTAATTAGCAGTTAAAGCGATGCAGTGCCAAATTGTAAAAAGTGCTCTGGTCAGGAAGGGGGTAAATCCTTCCGGGGCTGAAGTGGTTAAGAGATACATTTTCCGTAAGGAATTTGCTAAGTAACTTATTTTTTTGCTCCACGGAAAATTGAATATTTCCTTAAGTTTGATTACTTCTTGTCCATCAGTGTTAATGTTTAGAACTACTGACTTACTAAGGTTAACCTTATAATTTGATAGCTCTCCGTATCTCCTCAGAGTAGCCAGTAGGTTGGGGAGCGAGATCTTCGGTTTCACAATGTAGAACAATATATCATCGGCAAAAGCCGAGAGCTTATGTTCGTCTCTCCTTACCACAAAACCGCATATGTCCGGGTTCTTTCGAATCGAGGCTAGTAAAGGTTCCAGGGTCAATACAAACAGAAGGGGGGACAGAGGGCAGCCCTGCCTGGTCCCGTTTTCCATTTTGAACTCCGCCGACTTAGTACCGTTCACCCTAACAAATGCCGAGGGAGATTTATACAATGCTTTAATCCAATTCACCATGGTGCCACCCAAACCGACTGCCCTCAATGTTCTCAACATGAAACGCCAGTCTACTCTGTCGAAGGCTTTCTCTGCGTCAATCGACAGAAGCAGACCGGGGGTCCCCTTCGCTTTCATCGCATTCATAACCAGGAGCGACCTAACGCCGTTGTCCTTCCCCTCTCTCCCAGGTATAAAGCCCGTCTGATCTGGATGAATCCAGTGCGACATTTTGTCCTTTAATCTACTGGCTAGTACCTTGGCGTATAATTTAATATCTGTGTTCAGCAAGGCTATCAGCCTATAGCTCGAGCACAGCAAGCTATCTTTCCCTTCCTTTGGTATTAATGTTACTGACGCAGTCAGTGCCCCATCGCAAAGCTCTTCCTGACCCCCTATTCCATTCCAAATCTGACAAAGCTTGGGGATCAAGGACTCCCTAAATTTTTTGTAAAAATAGGCTGTAAAGCCATCTGGCCCTGGACTCTTTCCGGAGGGAGATGCTTTCAAGGCCCTCTCGATCTCTTCTTCAGTAATCGGCCCATCAAGATCTTTTGCATCACTATCCGAGAGGGTTGGTAAGCCTGCTTACCTTATAAACTCATCCCTCTTCTCCTCTCTTTCCAGGGTTACCTATCCCGCCATGCCTAACCTTATAAAGGGATGCGTAGTATCTCCGAAATTCTTCAGCTATGTCTCTGGAAGTATATTTTAATATCCCCTTTTTATTTTGGATCCTATCTATAAAGTTGGTCCCTCCTTTCCTTTTCAAAGTTGTTGCCAGATGCTTCCCCACCTTATTACTCCGTCTAAATCTCTCTTTTAGATTTTTGTTAAAATCTAAAAAAGAGATTTAGACGGAGTAATAAGGTGGGGAAGCATCTGTCAACAACTTTTTATTATTAGTTGGTGTAGGAGCAAGTTATGATTACCATTAGCGGCCTTATGTAAATGTTCAAGGTGGTGAATTTCATCTAAGAATTCTGATTTCCTTTTTGAGCTTTCTTTTTTCTCATTGGCCCCTATTGAGATCAAAATGCCCCTTAAGTAAGCTTTAAGCGCCTCCCACAGGACTGATCCAGAAATCTCACCAGTATCATTTATCGAGAAAAACCCATCGATTTCTTCCTGTATTTTACTACTAATGATAGGATTCTCAATGAGCTTTTCATCAAACTGCCATGAAAATGGGGACCTCTGGAATCCCGGTATCCCCACCTTCATCAAGACTGGGGTATGGTCGGACAGGGTGGTTGTTCCGATCTTCGTATCCTTGACATAATCTAATAGTCTATGATCTACCATGAAATAATCGAGCCTTGAATAAGACCCGTGGACTGAAGAAAAGAAAGTATAGTCCCTGTCTTTCGCATGCTGAACTCTCCATGCATCGATCATTTGGCAACTATGCAATTTCTGTCCTATTTTTTTTAAGAGTTTCCTACTTACTCCCTGTAATCTAGATGTACTGTCCAATGTTGGATCTAAGCAAAAATTGAGATCTCCTGCCAGTATTACCTCTCCTGCCCTAAAATCTATCAACTTGTTCAGGACCTGAGACAGGTATTTAATTGGGTTTTTATTGGGGCAATATGCGTTTGCCAGAGTAAAAACCCTTTCTCCCACCCTCACCTTAAAAAAGAGGTAACGGCCCTCCTGGTCTACGCTTCTCTCTAAGAGCGCAAACTTGGTCCTTTTTGAGAACCCAATTGCCACCCCTTTGGCTCTCTTAATGGGGGAGTCACTATAGAACCAGTTGGGGAAGCAGTTGGAAAACAATCTAATGTGTGTGTCCTGTGAGAGGTGGGTCTCCTGAAGAAACACAACGTCAACCTTGAGATGCTCTAATTCTCTCAACACTTTGTGTCTCTTGAGAGGGGAATCCAACCCTTTTACGTTATGTCAGGCAAGTGAACGCTGTCATTTATTCTTTGAGTAGAACTGCATTGTAATGGCTCATGTTACTCTTTGAACCGGGGCGTCTGCAGGACCAGATCCCACCCCCCTCCCCACCAGACCCCCCCCCCAACCACCACCCCATATCCCACCCACCATCCCCCCTCTCCCTGCCAGCCAAAACCTGGCTACAAGTCCGCAACAGAGAAATAACATTGATCTCTGCCTGCGACCAGCCGAAACATTGGAGTGTGACTCTGACAGCGGGTCGCCACAGTCGCCCTGCTCCCCCCCACTCTTTGGAGGGGGGGACAGGGCGAGCGAGCGGCTGGCGGGCTGGCCCTTCCCCCCCGCGCAGGGCACTGCCTCTCCCCCCGAACCTTCCCCACCCCTCCCCCATCCCTCACCCCCCACTATCTCAAAATCACCGACCCAGTTACATCGTTCAGAGTCTTTAGAGTCCTGGCAGCAATCAGGAACATCTACCTTCTAATTGGGCATAACTGGAACAGGGATATCAAGCTCACTACAAAAGTCTTTCAAGTTCTCTATTGCCGCGTACACACGAGCGGACTTTCCGGCATACTTGGTCCGGCACACTTTCTGACGGACTTTGTCCGCCAGGTGCGCCGGACTTTAAAACGGACGGACTTGCCCACACACGACCAGACTTTCCGGCGGGCTAAGTCCGCCCGTCTTTCCGACGGACTTTCGCCGGAGTTACGGCGGACTTTCAGAATGAACGGACTTGCCCACACATGGACAAGTCCGTTCATTTTGAACGTGACTCATGTGCGACGAGACTAGAAAAGGAAGTCAAGCTTGCCGCTTTCATCGGCAAGATTGACACCTTGCGAGCCCCGTCGCGGGGCATACCAGGCCCTTAGGTCTGGTATGGATTATAAAGGGAAACCCCCTACACCGAAAAAACGGCGTGGGGTCCCCCCTAAAATCCATACTAGACCCCGATCCGAGCACGCAGCCCGGCCGGTCAGGAAAGGGGGTGGGGACGAGCGAGCGCCCCCCCCCCTCCTGAACGGTACCAGCCCGCATGCCCTCAACATGGGGGGTGGGTGCTTTGAGGGAGGGGGCGCCCTGCGGGCCCCCCCACCCCAAAGCACCTTGTCCCCATGTTGATGAGGACAAGGGCCTCTTTCCGACAACCCTGGCCGTTGGTTGTCGGGGTCTGCGGGCGGGAGGCTTATCGGAATCCGGGAGCCCCCTATAATAAGAGGGCCCCCAGATCCCGGCCCCCCACCCTATGTGAATGAGTATGGGGTACATGGTACCCCTACCCATTCACCTAGGGAAAAAGTGTCAATAATAAAACACACTACACAGGTTTTTAAAATAATTTATTAAACAGCTCCGTGGGGGGTCTTCCTCCGGCTTCGGGGTCTTCCTCCAGCTTCGGGGGTCCCTCCGGTTCCACTTCTCCCGGCGTCCGGTTGGTTCTTCTCCGCTCTCTTCTCCCGGTGTTCCAGTTCTTTGGTCGGCTCCACCGCTGTCTTCAGGTAGCTCTCTTGCCAGCGGAGGTCCGGACTTCTGGTATTTTTCAGAATTCTTCAGTTTTTTGTGCCCAACAATTTTGAGCATGGACTTTCACATTCCGTTTCCTCCTGTTTTCCTGTAGATTGTAGGTATTGCGATTCTATATTCTGGAAGTCCTGAGATCGCAGCATTCTGAACAATCAGTTCTGCTTTACTGGAAACATATTATAAATGACATTGATTATTCTCTGCTACAAATACTCTACAAGTGATCCTGTGTATAAAATACCCTGATAATAAATGATACAATGTCATGTTTTAAAGTGACACTAAAAAAATAAATCCTATTCAGACAGACTGTATATTATTGAAGTGGTTGTAAACCTCAGACATGAAATATGAACAAAGCACACCCCTCTATAGTGTGTACTTGTCTCATTCCCGAGCACTAAGGGGGAGATTTACTAAAACCGGTGCACACAGAATCTGGTGCAGCTCTGCATTGTAACCAATCAGCTTCCAGGTTTGATTGTCAAAGCTTCATTGAACAAGCTGAAGTTAGAAGCTGATTGGCTGCCATGCACAGCCGCACCAGATTCAGTGCGCTCCAGTTTTAGTAAATCTTCCCCTCAGCCCTCATTCCCATCAGAGTGACTTGTTGTCATGAGATTTGACAGGTTAAATCACATGACAAGTCGCACCCTATTATTGCCGGCAATCGCACTGTTCAAATCGGTGCAACGCCGACTTTGATTTCCTGCACTACTTTTGGTGACTTTGGGTGCGACTTGCACAGACATCTGTGAATGATGCCGCACAGATGTCTTCCAAGTCCCAACCAAAGTCACAGTGAATTTAAAATTGTGCGATTTCAGATGAAGTTGCACGATTTCGAAGCCGCAGTCAATGTGAAGGAGGGGCAAGTGTCATTTCTGTCTGCGGTGTCACTTCTGAAAAGTTTTCCCGACACCAAGAGATAAATGGTGACAGGGGAGGGAGCTCCAGCACACAGCCTGTGATTGACAGCTTCAGCTCTGTTCCTGTGTGCTGTGTGAAGTGTGTGTGTGCGTGTGTGTGTGTGTGTGTGTGGGGGGGGGGGGGGAGGGTATGTCCCTTCCTTCCAATCTGCAGAGTGTAATTTCAGCTCTCTGCCTCCTTTTATTTTGAACTCTCAGACAACCTTATAAATTCTGGACTTTGAACGGATCTAGAGAAGAGAAGACTGCAGATAAACAGGTACAATTTATGTAGGTAGATTTATTTAATCTCTGTGTATCGCCTGAGGCCAGTCACTTCACTCAGAAACCCAAGACTCTGTATACTTGGGCCACTGAGTCCTAGTAACCAAAGACTATGTACAATTCGGCTACTGCATCACAGCAACAAAAGACTCCGTACAGCTCGGCTGCCTGCCTCTTAACAACCAAAGCCCCCGTATAGCTCAGCCACCTGTGTCCTAGCAACAAAGACTATATACAGCTCGGCAGCCTGCTTCCTAGCAACCAAAGACTGTACAACTTGGTCACCTGCATTCTTAAAGCCTCTGCATAGCTCCGCTGCCTGGGTCCTAGCAACTCAAGACTTTGTATACTTGGGCCACTGTGTCCTAGCAACCAAAGACTATGTACAATTCTGCTACTGCATCATAGCAACCAAAGACTCCGTACAGCTTGGCCACCTGCGTCCTCACAACAAATACTCTGGAGGGGTTTACATCCACTTTAATTTTAAAAAAAAGTCGCTTCTATTGCTCTCAGCCTCCTCCAAATCAACAAATTCCTTTTTTTTTCTTCTGTGATGTCACTTCCTGTTGGAGGACGGCTCCATTTATTCTCCATGGCCCCCCTGTATGTCAGAATGTAGCCGCCCTCTCTTGCTCCCTCCCCAGATTGGACTATGGCGGGATTTGTAGTGTGAATAGATCAGTGCACATGACTGCAACTAACATGAACTGCTTGTTCCAAATAAAACAGAAGTGAGGGGGAAAAGGAGAGGTTCAAGGACATTCCAAGGAGGCAGAAAAACACAGTAAGGAACAATTTAATGAACAATAGATCACAGGGCCATTAAAGTTGTTGTAAACCCTCCATATACCCAGTGAGTTGACTGGTTTTAGGTGATACACAGAGATGAAACAAATCCTCCTACATAAGTTGTACCTGTTTATCTGCAGTCTTCTCTTCTCTACAGCCATTCAAAGTCCAGAGTCCAAAATCCGGAGCTATAAGAAAGCAGGGGGCGGAGAGCTGAAATTACACACTGCGGAGCTCAGTGGGGAGAGCTCTGGGAGCTGATTGAAGGGAAGGGACACCCACCCCCTTCACACAGGAACAGAGCTAAAGCTGTCAATCACAGGCAGTGTGCTGGAGCTCCCTCCCCTGTTTTTTTCTCTTGGTGTCAGGAAAACCTGTCATAAGTGACTCATGCAGATAGCAGAGGAATGGGGTAGCAGACAGTAATTATACTCAGTGCTCTGGACTGAGACAAGTACACACTATAGAGGGATAGGCTTTTCATATTTCATGTTTGAGGTTTACAACCACTTTAACCACCTCCCATCCGCCGTATTGTTAAATGACGGGTGCAAGGTGCCTCTCTCATTCTGGGATGATGTCACATGACGTCATCCCGCTCTCACCATGCTTGCACGCCCCCCAGGAGGGTGCACAGTGCGGCGATCTATGGTGCGCTCTGTCCCTGGTACACGGAGCATCACTGATCTCGGTAAAGAGCCGATGACGAAGTTCTTTACCCATGTGATCAGCTGTGTCCAATCACATGTATACAAAGAAATTCTGGTCATCGGCATTCCTCTCCTCACACTGACAGCGTGTGAGGAGAGGAGAGACGATCAGCGGCATTTCCCCACAGGGGAGATCTGCACTGATAATCAGTGCCCTGATTATCAGTGCAGCCCCAACAATGCCCATCAGTGATGCCAGTCAGTACTGCCTTTTAGTGCTCATCAGTGCCCATCAGTGCTGCCTATCTGTGCCACCTATCAGTGCCCATGAGTCCCCATTGGTGCTGCCTATCAGTGCTCATCAGTGCTGCATATCAGTGCCACCTCATCAGTGCCCTTCAGTGCTGCCTATCAGTGTCCATCAGTGCTGCATATCAGTGCCACCTCATCAGTGCCCTTCAGTGCTGCCTATCAGTGTCCATCAGTGCTGCATATCAGTGCCACCTCAAAAGTGCCCTTCAGTGCCCCCCATCAGTGCTGCCTATCAGTGCCCATCAGTGCTGCATATCAGTGCCACCTCATCAGTGCCCCCCATCAGTGCTGCCTATCAGTGCCCATTAGTGCTGCATATCAGTGCCACCTCATGAGTGCCCTTCAGTGCCATCTCATCACTTCCCCTCATCAGTGGCGCCTATCAATGCCTATCAGTGCTGCATATTAGTGCCACTTCATCAATGCCCTTAAGTGCCCCCCATCAGTGCTGCCTATCAGTGCCCATCAGTGCCCTTCAGTACCCCCATCAGTGCCACCTATCAGTGCCCATCAGTGCTGCATATCAGTGCCATCTCATCAGTGCCCTTCAGTGCCATCTCATCAGTGCCCCCCATCAGTGGCGCCTATCAGTGCCCATCAGTGCTGCATATCAGTACCATCTCATCAGTGCCCCCCATCAGTGCCCTTAAATGCCCCCTTCAGTGCCCATTAGTGCTGCATATCTGTGCCACCTCATCAGTACCCCTCCATCAGTGCTGCCTATCAGTGCTCATCAGTGCTGCATATCAGTGCCACCTTATCAGTGCCCTTCAGTGCTGCCTCATCAGCCCACAAAAGTGAAGCAGAAAAATTACTTATTTACAAAATATTATCAGAGAAACTAAGAAAAACTTTTTTTTCTTAAAATTTTCAGTCTTTTCCGGGTTTTTTTTTTTTTAGCAAAAAATAAAAACTTAGTGTGGGTACAGTGTTGTATGACCGCGCAGTTGTCATTCAAAGTGCGACAGCGCTGAAAACTGAAAATTGGCCTGGGCAGGAAGCAGAGGATGGGTATGGATTATTATAGGAGAATTGGGATATTGTTTAGTGTCTCTTTAAGTGCTGCCAGATATTCCTTGTGCGTCGTTATATCAGGATGGAGGGCGATGCAGAGACTGCGGAGGAGTTTTTGCCAATAAAAAATGAATTAGGATCTGTGTGCGGGCGAGGAGGGCGAGAAGGGCGAGGAGGGCGAGGAGGGCGAGGGGGGTGAGGAGGGCGAGAAGTGCTGGGCTGCTCATTCCTGATTTTTTTGCTGGGATTATAATTACAGAGAAAACCTAAAAATAGCTGCAGGTCTATAATTATTATACCGGCTTTATAATGGCGAGAACAGCGACTGTGAAATATTAAAGACCAGCGATTATTTACATTCTGCAGAACTATAAAGATTCTTTTATATTCAGAACGTCCCAAAAGCTGAGAAATACAATATTTATGTATCTATAACCCGGAGTTCCAAGGAACGTGGCGCGCCCTGGTTTTACCTCTACATATTATGGTGCTGAAATGATTGTCTGCCGTCCTTTCTGAGTTCTGGGAAGCTGCATAAGCAGTCTTGTTCTAGAATGAAGCCGGGCCCTGTACACTGTCCTCTGGAGGTGCTGGTACTGCTGAATCACACTTGGATGTCTGCCCTGGCGCCACCTTGTGGTGAAGTCTTGTAAGTAATGATGAGTCTATTTAACCACATCAGCTCCAGTAGATTTACCCCCCCTTCATGACCGGGCCATTTTTTTGCGATACGCCACTGCATTACTTTGTGCGGTCGTACGACGTGGTACCCAAACAAAATTGTTGTCCTTTTTTTCCCACAAATACGTTTTTATTTTTTGCACTATAAACAAAAAAAGAGTGACAATTTTGAAAAAAGAAAAAAAACAATATTTTTTACTTTTTGCTATAATAAATATCCCCCCCCCTCCCAAAAAAAAAAGGCCGAAATATTCTTCTACATATTTTTGGTAAAAAAAAACCACAATAAGTGTATATTAACCAGTTCCCGACCGGCGCACGCCGATGTACATCGGCAGAATGGCACGACTGGGCAAATGGGCGTACCTGTACGTCCCTTTAAATTTGCCGCCGTGCCATTGCGTGTGCGCCAGCCGAGAGCTCCGTGAGTCGGGTCGCGCGTCCCGCGGACTCGATCGCGGCGGGCATACCCCCGATCGCCTTACGGAGAGGACGAATGGGGAGATGCTAATGTAAACAAGCATCTCCCCGTTCTGCCTAGTGACAGCACCACTGGATCTCTGCTCCCTGTGATCGGGAGCAGAGATCAGTGATATGTCACACGTAGCCACGCCCCCCCGCAGTTAGAAACACTCCCCAGGACATACTTAACCCCTCCCTAGCCCCCAAGTGGTTAACCCCTTCACTGCCAGTGTCATTTACACAGGAATTAGTGCATTTGTATAGCACTGATTGCTGTATAAATGACAATGGTCCCAAAAATGTGTCAAAAATGTGTCAAAAATGTCCGATGTGTCCGCCATAATGTTGCAGTCATGATAAAAAAAAAAATATTAATAAAAATGCCATAAAACTATCCCCTATTTTGTAGACGCTATAACTTTTGCACAAACCAATCAATAAACGCTTATTGCTTTTTTTTTTTTAACAAAAATATGTAGAAGAATACGTATCGGCCTAAACTGAGGAAAAAAATGTTTTTTGAAATATTTTTTGGGGATATTTATTATAGCAAAAAGTAAAAAATAATGCGTTTTTTTTCAAAATTGTCGCTATTTTTTGTTTATAGCGCAAAAAATAAAAACCGCAGAGGTGATCAAATACCACCAAAAAAAAGCTCTATATGTGGGAAAAAAAAGGACGTCAATTTTGCTTGGGAGCCACGTCGCACGTCCGCGCAATTGTCAGTTAAAGCGACGCAGTGCCGAATCTCAAAAAACGCTCTGGTCCAGGAAGGGGGTAAATTCTTCCGGGGCTGAAGTGGTTAAATGGCTTGCACAAAAGTTATAGAGTCTACAAACTATGGGATATTTTTATGGCATTTTTTATTATTATTTTTTACTAGTAATGGCCTTGATCAGCGATTTTTAGCGGGACTGCGACATTGCGGCGGACAGACCGGACACTTTTCACACTTTTTTGGGGACCATTGACATTTATACAGCGGTCAGTGCCAAAAATAGCCACTGATTACTGTATAAATGTCACTGGCAAAGAAAGGGGTTAACACTAGGGGGGCGATCAAGGGGTTGAGTGTTCCATAGGGAGGTGTTTCTATCTGTGGGGGGAGGGGACTGGCTGGGAGTAGAGAGAGATCACTGTTCCTGATCACTAGGTACAGCAGATATCTCTCTACTCCTCTACTTCCCAGAACATGATCGCTCCTCAGAGAACCAGAACTGGCATCTGTCAATGTAAACAGACAGATCCCCGTTCTGGCTCTCTGAGGAGCGATCGTGGGTTGCCGGCGGACATCGCGGTCGCGGGCCACGCGCATCGGCTCTGGCGTTGCGCCCCGGGGGACCTATAGCCCTACAGCGCTAGTGCCAGACCACTGTCCTCCAGAGGATACTCAACTGGCGCTTCCATACTCACTCCAGGCTATGGGTCTCCCTGGAGAAATGCTTAGCGGGCAGGAATTTACCCTTTGCCCCATGGTTACCCCGGGAACACGGGGGGTTGTCGGATACAACCTCCCCGTTGACAACCCATGTGCTTTCAGTCTGGGACCGGATCAACCCATGTCTGAGAGTGGCCCCTCCTGTGTCCCCGCTGGCTCCACTGGGCGGCTTCCTATGGTTTCCTCCTGGTGAGCATATGGCCTTTTCTGGGCCCTGGGTAGACGATGGCAATGCCAGTTGTGGTAAACTCATAACAGATGGTAAGCTCTTGAGCTTTGACGCCCTGCAGGCTAGACATAAGGGCTTACAAATGGACTTTGGAGGAATAGACAACTTCATCATTTTTTTGAGATACGCGCCCGCTCAGCGAACGCCTTTTTTGGGCAGGGAAAAAGAGAGGTTTGGTTACAAAGAGGCAGAAAAACCCAGTAAGAAACACTTTTTATAAAAAAAGACAAGTAGTTGAGGTGTATGGATTATTTTTGGAAAATAAGGATATAATTCAGAGTTCCTTTAATTTTAGTACCTTTAGTTTTGGTAAAGTCCTCCAAACTTCTCTACTTATCTCTGGCCATTAGTTTAAAGCGGAGTTCCGCCAATGTTTTTTTTTTTTAAAGTCAGCAGCTACAAATACATGCAGCTGCTGACTTTTAAAATAAGGACACTTACCTGTCCAGGACGCCCGCGATGTCGGCACCCGAAGACGATCTCTCCCTCGGCTCTCGGGTGCCGCCCCTGCCATCTTTGGTAAGGCAATCAGGAAGTGAAGCCTCGCAGGTTCACTTCCTGGTTCCCTACTGCGCATGCGCGATTCGCGCTGCGCAATCGGAATGGTCCCTGCTGTCTCTGGGACCCGTGTGGCTCCCAGCAGACAGCGCGCGGGGGGGGGGGGGGGGGGAGAGTGGTGTAGACCCCCGCGGGAGTCTATGCTTGGAAGTGGGTGCAAATACCTGTCTTATACAGGTATCTGCACCCCCCTCCCCCCCTGAAAGGTACCAAATGTGACACCGGAGTTTCGGGTTCCGAAAAGCGGAAGTTCCATTTTTGTGTGGAACTCCGCTTTAACATAAACCAGCGAGCCTTTATAAAATGGGAGATAGATGTCCCTATGTTGTATCATATTATGCCGCGTACACACGAGCGGACTTTACGGCAGACTTTGCCCGGCAGATGGGATTTCGTCGGACAATTTGATCGTGTGTGGGCTCCAGCGGACTTTGTTTTCTCAAAAGTTGGACGGACTTAGATTTGAAACATGTTTCAAATCTATCCGACGAACTCGAGTCCGGTCGAAAAGTCCGCCGTCTGTATGCTAGTTCAACGGACAAAAAGCCACGCTAGGGCAGCTATTGGCTACTGGCTATCAACTTCCTTGTTTTAGTCCGGTGTACGTCATCACGTGCGAATTCGACGGACTTTGGTGGATTGTGTGTAGGCAAGTCCGTTCATTCAGAAAGTCTGCCGTAAAGTCCGTCGAAAAGTCCGCCGGGCAAAGTCTGCCGTAAAGTCCGCTCGTGTGTACGCGGCATAAGATGTAGATTTTACTTTCTACCCTATGAACGGGTTGCACATCTTCTTCTAGAACTTTCTATATTTCACGAAAACGGTGTCAGTGAAAGTCAGAACTTCACATTCTAATGAGGTAAGTCTATTAGCGGTGTTCAGCTCCTAACGCGCAGTCTTCTATTCTAATTACAACAATTACACCCACATCCCTTGTACTCGTTGCCGTCACCATGCCACTCAATGTCACCTGTGAGACCTTCCCACTGCTTTCCTTTGTGATCCCTTCCAGCAAAACATCCTCCGGTAACGTGGGCAAGACCACCACGAATACTAAAGAGAATGCAACGGAGATCGAAAAAAGCTGCAGAATTACAGGATGAAATGTGAATCATATACAGAATGATGTTCAGGAAGTGGATTACGTAACAGAAGAATTATTATTTTTTTTTTGTATAATCTTTATTTTTTAGAAGACAAGTAACATGTCATGTCCAACATTTGTATCTGAATAAAGTCTCCAACCCACATGGGCTCGTATCACATAAACATCACATACAATCAGACCGAACAAGAAAATAATAATAAAAAGGAAAGGCGATTCTAGGTGAATGTTTTGGGAAATAGCCGAAGTTCTGCCCCCGTTAGGGATTTAGGGAAGTCTCATTGGAAGTGATCACAGTGAACATATTTAGTATGCATATAAAACAATTGGTATAGAAGAGGCTTTGCGTGATCGCCCTACCGCGGGCGCTAAGCCAGCGGGTGCTATCAATAATTTCTTAGTGGAGATAGGGTCACCTAGCCAGCGCCAATCACCGGGGGGAGGGGGGCCAAAATAGCCTCCGACTAACCTCCCCCCAGCCCTCCACGCGAGCCAGGGTTACCTGAGGTTGATGTTAAACGCTCGGGGGGGGGGGGGGGTAAACAGTGCCGCCTTTGAAGAAGGGGCCCTCCAGCGAAGAGGCATTAGGCATTATGTCCATCAACAACACGGTGTGCAATACATAAACCACCATCCCTGTACCGGGGGGATGTATACGATTTCTGAAAGGTATAAGAGAGAAAAGAGGAAACGACCGGATCATACCCGAGGTCTTGTGAGGAGCCTTTTTCATGCCCACACCGAGCACCCCGCTCTTGATTGGAATAGGTGGCCCATCGGGACTCCGAGAGCTGCCGTACAGCGAGGAATGTCGTCTCCCTGCCCCCCTAGGTTCTTAGTGGCACACGGGCTTTAACCACTTCAGCCCCGGAAGATTTGGCTGCTCAATGACCAGAGCATTTTTTGCGATACGGGGCTGCGTCGCTTTAACTGAAAATTGCGCGGTCGTGCGACGCTGTACCCAAACAACATTGACGGAATTTTTTTCCCCACAAATAGAGCCTTCTTTTGGTGGTATTTGATCATCTCTGCGGTTTTTATTTTTTGCGCTACAAACGAAAAAAGAGCGACAATTTTGAAAAAAAAAAAAAACACAATATTTTGTATTTTTTGCTATAATAAATATCCCCAATTTTTTAAAAAAAAGCAAATTTCTCTCTCAGTTTAGGCCGATATGTATTCTTCTACATATTTTTGGTAATAAAAATCGCAATAAGCGTATATTGGTTGGTTTGCACAAAAGTTATGGCGTCTACAAAATAGGGGATAGATTTATAGCATTTTTATTATTATTTTTTTTTACTAGTGATGGCGGCGATCTGCGATTTTTATCGCGACTGCGACATTATTGCGGACACATCGGCAACTTTTGACTCATTTTTGGGACGGTCGACAATTATACAGCGATCAGTGCTATAAAAATGCACTGATTACTGTATAAATGTCACTGGCAGGGAAGGGGTTAACACTAGGGGGCGATCAACTGTGTTCCCTGACTATGTGTTCTAACTGTAGGGGGGAGGGGGCTGACTAGAGGGGATGACAGATCGTGGTTCCTAGCTATTAGGAACCCACGATCTGTCTCTCCTCACAGAACAGGGATTTGTGTGTTTACACACACACGTCCTGTTCTGTCTTTCGTGCCCGCGATCGCTTGTGGCCGGCAGCGAGCCTACTATCCTGCTTAAAAGAGCCGACGTATAGCTACGACGGCTCACGGAAATGCGCCAAGCTGCCGACCAGCTGCAGTATAATGACGGCGGCTGCTCGGCAAGCGGTTAAGGGATGGTTCTGCCAGCTCCAACAGAGCCGTGTCTAGGCTAGAGGGCTCAGGGTCCAGGGTCAGAAACGTATTCTTTCCAGGGTGTCCAGATACCGACAAATCGGTCCCGAGAACCTCAACAAGTTGCTATCCAGTCTTTCACCTCCCGGATGTCACTTACCCTGCTGATCCACTCCTCCCGGGTAGGGACTCTGGACTGTTTCCAGTAGGTTGGAAGCAAGCGCTGTGCCGCATTCAGTAAGTGAGGCAATGCGCTTTTTTTGTATTGGCTGATTGGAAACGGAGGGATGTTCAGGAGGAAGGGAGTCGGGGAGAAAGGAACGTCGAGCCCTAGTATGTCTTTTATTTGGTCTTTGATATCTTCCCAAAAGAGTTTAATTAAGGGGCATTCCCACCATATATGGAGAAGTTTACCCCTGTGTCCACAGCCCCACCAACATAGCTTGGACCTGGAGGGATAAATACTTGCCAAGTCTGTTGGCACCTCGTACCAGCGGGACCTTATCATATAGTTTGTTTCCTGTGTTTTAGAGTCAATAGAGCATGAGTGGATGAGCTGATGATATAAGTGGGTTAACTGGGTCTTGGTAAGTTCATGCCCCAAGTCTCTTTCCCGTACCCGAATATAAGCAGGCTTAGACTTGTGTGTGGCAGAGCCCAGTAGTCGGTATAGTTCAGATACCATATGAGGTATTGGTTCTACATCTAGAAAAAGGCATTCAAACGGTGTGAGGGAGGAAAGGTCGCTGATTGAGCGGCCGTGTATCTCAAAAAAATGATGAAGTTATCTATACCTCTAAAAAGTCCATTGGTGAGCCCTCATGCCTAGCCTGCAGGGCGTCAAAGCTCAAGAGCTTACCATCTGTCATGAGTTTACCACCAATGGCATTGCCATCTTCTACCCAGGGCCCAAAAAAGGCCATTTGCTCACCAGGAGGAAACCATAGGAACCCGCCCAGTGGAGCCAGCCGGGACACAGGAGGGGCCACTCTCAGAAATGGGTTGATCCGGTCCCAGACTGAAAGCACATGGGTTGTCAAGGGGGAGGTTGTATCAGACAACCCCCTGTGTTCCCGGGGCAACCATGGTGCAAAGGGTAAATTACTGCCCGCTAAGCATTTCTCCAGGGAGACCCATAGCTTGGAGTGAGTATGGAAGCGCCAGTTGAGTATCCTCTGGAGGACAATGGCCTGGTAGTAGCGTTGTATGTCGGGGATTCCCAAACCACCCTCACGTTTTGGGCGTCTCAGCACCCTTAGGGATATTCTGGGTTTTTGTGCATTCCACACAAACCCGGACAGCATGCTGGACAAATGGTCAAAGAAGTGTCTAGGTAGGGGTATCAGTATCATCAGTAGGAAGAAGAGTATACGTGGCAAAATATTAATTTTTATGATGTTTACCCATCCTAGCCATGTGAAGGCAGTCTGCGCCCATTGTGAGAGGTCTCTTTTAACCGCATTGAGTAACGACGGGGGGGGGGGGTAATTGGCAGCGTAAAGAGTGTCAAAGTGGTCTGTGAGTTGTATGCCCAAATATCTAAGGGAAGACTTAGCCCAGGTGAAAGGGAAGGCAGTCCGGAGGCTATTTCTTAAAGGGGGAGTCAAATGGATAGGTAGGACTTCTGACTTTGCGTAGTTAATCTTAAAGTTGGAAAGCGAACCAAAATGTTTGAGTTCTTTCATCAGGTTGGGCAATGAGATCAGGGGGTCCGAGAGGTGGAATATTACATCGTCGGCATAAGCCAACAGCTTATGTTCCATATTGCCAACCTGCAGGTCCTTAATGTCCTTGCCAGCTAGTACAGAAAAAAGCAATGGTTCCCCTAAAATGGGATTTTTAAGGCACTAACACACATAGTACAATATATAAAAAAATTATTTTATTACATGACAAAAAAGAATATATCCAATTTAAAAGCAAAAACATACAATATCCACATGTGACAAGGTGAACATAAATATGGATACAAATAGGAATGCAATTGATAAAAAAAGACAGTCAATGAAAGTAGGTAGGTCTCACTGAACTGACACGTTTCAGAAAATCCTTCATCAGGGTTCATTTAGTGAGAATTAACATATAAGGGGTTACAGAATAAAAGAGATACTTAATACTAAGTATCAGACACCCCTAGAAAAAAAACAAGGAAAATGGAGATCACTTACTTGTAATACATTGACAATACATAGGTATCCATATAATTAAAAGCAGCTTCATGGATGTCTCCCCAACAGTATCCACTTAGAGAGTTGGTTCAAGAATCCCCTAGGCTGTGTCGAAGAAATGCCAGAGGGAGAATGCCCCCAATTGCGCCAAGGGTCGCCTCACCCTAGAACCAGGTGCGGCGTCTTTGTGCAAGCTGGGGTCCGGAAGACTAAGGACCTGAGATCAAAGAATCACACACCAGAGAGGGGGGAGAAAGCTGATTAGTTGTACTGAAGTACATGAAGATGGAAGGGTACTACTAAAACCAAAACAGCCTACCTAGTGTAGATGTTCAAAAATATATCCTTGAATGGTCAGGTATAAGAGGGAATAGGAGACCAGGATGCTGTAAAAATAAAGGAGCCTAGTTATAAATAGGCATCAGAGGTGAAGGAAAGAAAAAAGGCAAAACAGAAGCCCCAAATTGGTATCCATGATTTTAAAAGAGATAAATTACAGAAATACAAAGAGTAGGTTTGTGGAAACTTCACTTACTTAGACAGCCAGATGGAGGAGTGCAGACCAGGCATCCCAACCCTACCTGATAGTATGCTTGAATGAGCTGGGTTATATAAACCCCATGGAAACAGCCATCAGCTGATTCCTAATGGGAATCAGCTGGATGGAGGTGTACCTTGAGACAATCCCACCTGAGCAACCATCAGCTGACTCATTGTGCGAGTCAGCTCGATGGGGGTGTGTGCTGATCCAATCCTGCCAATGGGCCCCCTGAGCGTCGGCTGCGCCCCGCCGGCCCTGATGACGCTCTGCGCATGCGCGCCAGCCAAGCTGGAACGCAAATGCGAACGTACGTCACGCCGCCGCACCACGGAGTGACGTGCCGCAGCTGACCCCCACCGGCATGGCTAACCCACCCTGGAGACAGTCAACGAGACTGACCCAGGGCTAGAAAGGAGGAACAACAAAAGCAGGTGCTCCTCCCACGATGTCCTCAAAGGGAACATCTTCACCGTGCCGGGCTCACACACAGAGTCCAACGCCCCACACTAGACATAAATAGCACTGCTAAATACGCCAACGGTGTAATAGAAAGAAACAGCGGAATATAAAAGTGGGATCCACTATGACAAATGGTTGTCACCAATCAGCAAAAAGAGGAAAGGTGAAAGGCGGTGGGGGACCACCAAACCTGTGGGCCCACCCACCCCACTCTGCAAAAATTTGATAATAGTAATTGCTGGGCTGGTGACATAAGGCATATAAAATAAGTGGACCACACTTGGGGGACCACTAAAGCTGTGGACCCACCCCACTCTGCAAAAAGTTAGATTCATGGTAGTTGCTGGGCTGGTGACATAGAGCATATTAAGATAAGTGGACCACATGCGGGGGAGCTACCCATGAAGCTGCAACCAGGGCTGGTGCAAGGATTTTTGACACCCTAGGCAAAACCTAATTTTGCCCCCCCCCCCCCCGGCTCCACCCCTGACTTCAACCCCTTTGCCCTGCCCATGTACACCCCACCTTTTTAATGAAGCGCCCATCAAATGCAACCCACCAGTGCCCATCAAATACACTGCACCAGCGCCCATCAAATGAAGCCTCACCAGCACCCATCAATGCAGCTATCATTGAATGTTTGCTTGCTTCCAATCATTCAGGAGTAGGGACACAGACACAGTCCTCCCCCGCCGATGCGCCTCTGACACTTTGTGCGAATGGAGCGGCGGCTGCCTGCTGATGCTGAAACTTAGTTGCTTGCTGCAGAGAGAAGAGAGTAGGAACACCAGTGGCCGGGTGCCCTAGGCAGCAGTGTGCCCTAGGCGGCTGCCTAGTTTGCCTAGTGGTAGCCCCAGCCCTGGCTGCAACACAGGGAGACCAAAACAATGGAACAGGAGGCAACATATACAGTCCAAATGAATGAATAGTACAGAAAAAGTCCAGTAAACAATCAAAATACAGGAGAGGAACAGAAAACACATAGACCCAGGCATAGAATCTAGGTGATAACAAGGATCATGCACTGAGCCCAGGCTCTCTGTACCTAATAGTTAAATATTAAATAGATATAATATATTGGCCCAAAGGGTCAAAACTGGTACTGAGATGCTACGTTTGGTTGAACAAAATGACAAAGACCAGAGGCCATCCTAGCCCAGAAAAAGGTTCAAAGGTCTTAAAAAGCAGGGACCAAAAGAAAAGTACCCCTAAAAAAGAGAGAAAGACATGGAGCAGAGGGAAATCCCAAAAAGACCTATTTCTCCATGCCCCCGGAGTCAAAGCCCTCCAGGAATGGCTTAAAGCAGACAGACGTCATTGAGTCCTGGGGGTTTGGTGGCTCGCAGATTGTAAATCCATCGCAGCTCGAGCTGGAGGAGATCCTTATTCCAATCTCCCCCCCTCGGACTGGGATGTACCCAATCCCGAATTAGAAACTTAACTTTTGGGAAGACCCCCTGATGCACCAAAGTGGTATGTCTCCCCAATGGTAGGTCGGGATTATATGTCTTCATGCTCCAAATGTGACCGTATGCCCTATGCCAAAAGTCAAGCTTGGTCTTTCCGACATAGAAGCACCCACAGTCACATCGGAGCATGTATACGACACCTTCAGTCTTGTAGTTAGCAAAATATTTTGGCCTGAAGGTACTGCCATCAGGTAAAATGGGGTTCTTGATAGTATACATGAATTTTCAGTACCCACAGGCCCCACACATAAATGTGCCCTTATATTTGCAATGCTCGACAAAATTGTCCCCCTTAAATTCACTCCTGACCAATCTAGATGCCACGGACGTGGCCCTCCTGAAGGTAAAGAGCGGACTATCGGGGAGGAGTCTGCCCATATTGGGGTCCATGGTTAAGACGTGCCAAAATTTAGGCACAATTCATTTCACTTCTGTATGTTGGTTACAGTACTTCGTAATAATACGAAGGGGATTGTCCTGGTTCTTAGATTTTTGTGAATAAATGAGTTTGTGTCGAGTAAATAGGGTGGCCCATCTGTATGCCTTTTTTAAAGATGTACATGAGTAACCTCTCAAAAGGAGTCTTTCACGTAGATTGTCTGCCTCAATTTTAAAGGTCACATCGTTAGTGCAGTTTCTTCTCACCCTGAGATACTGACTATGCGGTATAGATTTGATTAAACTTTGTGGGTGGAAACTAGAGGCATGCAATATGGTATTGCCCGCAGTGGCCTTCCGATAAAGGCCAGTGCCGAGTCTACCATCATCGCTCCTGGAAACCATGACATCCAAAAAAGGGATCTCACTGCGACTCGATGACATCGTAAAAGTGAGATCAAATCGATTTTTGTTCATACGATCGAGACATAAATGTAAAAGCTCTAATGCCGCGTACACACGGTCGGACTTTCCGGCATACTTGGTCCGGCACACTTTCCGACGGACTTTGTCCGCCAGGTGCGCCGGACTTTAAAACGGACGGACTTGCCCACACACGGACTTCTGAGCTGCTGGGCTTCTTCTCTTCTCTTCTCCAGATGTTGACACGACGCTCTCTCCTGCTGGACTGGTCTCTGAGGGCTGCGTTGTGACTTATATAGGCGGAGACCCCGCCCCCATATGATGTCACAGCCCCTGGGCATGCTGGGACTGTGACGTTTTAGGGGGCGTGGTCGACCACGCCCCCTAAAACGTCACAGTCCCAGCATGCCCAGGGACTGTGACATCAAAAGGGGGCGGGGTCTCCGCCTATATAAGTCACAACGCAGCCCTCAGAGACCAGTCCAGCAGGAGAGAGCGTCGTGTCAACATCTGGAGAAGAGAAGAGAAGAAGCGCAGCAGCTCAGAAGTCCGGACCTCTGCTGGCAAGAGAGCTACCTGAAGACAGCAGAGGAGCCGGCCGAAGAACTGGAACACCGGGAGAAGAGAGCGGAGAAGAACCAACCGGACGCCGAGAGAAGATGAACCGGAGGGACCCCCGAAGACGGAAGAAGACCCCCGAAGCCGGAGGAAGATCCCCACCCCCGGAGCTGTTTAATAAAATATTTTAAAAACCTGTGTAGTGTGTTTTATTACTTACAATTTTTCCCTAGGTGAAGGGGTAGGGGGACCATGTACCCCATACTCATTCACATAGGGTGGGGTGCTGGGATCTGGGGGCCCCCTTATTAAAGGGGGCTCCCAGATTCCGATAAGCCCCCGCCCGCAGACCCCGACAACCAACGGCCAGGGTTGTCGGGAAGAGGCCCTTGTCCTCATCAACATGGGGACAAGGTGCTTTGAGGTGGGGGGGCCCCGCAGGGCGCCCCCCTCCCCCAAAGCACCCACCCCCCCCCATGTTGAGGGCATGCGGCCTGGTACGGTTCAGGAGGGGGGGGGGCGCTCGCTCGTCCCCACCCCCTTTCCTGACCGGCCAGGCTGCGTGCTCGGATCGGGGTCTGGTATGGATTTTAGGGGGGACCCCACGCCGTTTTTTCGGCGTAGGGGCTTCCCTTTATAATCCATACCAGACCTAAGGGCCTGGTATGCCCCGCGCTCGCCGCAATAGGAAAATTTGTTTTTCCTATTGCAGCGAGCGCGAGATGCAATACCCTGCCCTCGCGTCGTATCTGGTCCGTCGGACCAGCATACACACGAGCGGCCTTTCCGTCGGACCAGCACACACACGAGCGGACTTTCCGCCCGAAACTGAGTCCGACGGAAAGATTTGAAACTTGGTTCAAATCTAGGTCCGGCGGGCTTTTGGGAAGAAGTCCGCCGGAAAAGTCCGCTGCCGCCCACACACGGGCGGATTGTCCGGCACACTCTGGTCCGCCGGACCAAGTATGCCGGAAAGTCCGACCGTGTGTACACGGCATTAGGGGCCATCCCAAATGGTGAAAATGTCATCGTTGTACCGGAACCACATAAGGAAGTGGTTCGTATACATCGATAAGTCCTCATCATTAAGAAATGAATTCTCCCACTCCCCCAGGTACAGGTTCGCGTAGGATGGGGCACAACAAGTTCCCATCGCTACTCCCTGTACCTGGAGGAAGTGGGAGCCATCAAAGTAAAAATATTATGATATAGGATGTACTCCAATAGCTGTAAAATAAATTCATTGTATGCCCAGTCACTGTCCCCTCTCTGATAGATGGCATTTTTGACTGCTGTTAGCCCCCCAGCATGGGGGATAGAGCTGTAAAGGGCTTCTACGTCGATAGTGACTAGATATGCATGTTCTGGTATTTCAAGATTTTCGATAATCTTTAAAAAATGAATAGTGTCTTTGACAAAGGAGCGTAGGCTTATAACATGGGGTTTTAAATATTCATCAATTAAACGACTTGTGCTTTCACTGATGGACCCGCTACCTGAGATAATTGGTCTACCTGTTGGATTGTGACTGTCCTTGTGAATTTTAGGTAATGAATAAAACGTTGGTACCACCGGGAATTTAACGCTTGATATATTCCCATATGGTCTTGTTGATAACGTTATTGTTGTACGCTGAGTCTACCAATTAATAGTATTCTTGGTTAAATCTATTAACCACATCCCTGGTGATTTTCATGTACCAGTTTTTATTCATTAAAATTTTGAGACACATGGTGGTATATTGGGCATTGTCTATCAGGACAATGTTACCCCCCTTGTCGGATGGCTTAATGACTATCGATTTGTTGTCACTGAGCTCCTTTAAAGCGTGTTTATCTGCCGTATCAACATTGGTCACCCTAGGAGATCGAATGCAAAGTTTATCGATCTCCATGTTGATCAACTTCAAAAGCGTTGAAATGTTGGGGTTGGAACTAGGGGGTGGAAACTGTACTGACTTTTTCTTAAGTTTGGACCCTTTCTTTGCTCTTGTGCCGGCCTACCATTGGTGTCCATGGGAAGAGAGAGCACCGTGGGCAGGTCGATACGATCAATAAGATCAGTCGTGTCGCTCTCTTCCAAGAGTGACACCAACTGATCAATAGCTTGATTTTTTTGAGGTCCCTGGGGTTTTTGGTACATATATTATTTTCTTTCTATGCATTTGGGATGTGGCACACCCATAGAGTTTACTCCCTGTCAGATCCTTTTTTCTATTGCTGGCTCCAGCACCAGGGAGAAGGAAGGGTGAGAGGGGGCACCCCTGTCTCGTGCCGTTCCTGATCAGGAATTGCAAGGAGAAGATTCGATTTACTTTAACCTACGCGCAGGGATTAGAATATAGGGCCATGATTGATGTCAACATACGCGGTCCCAGCCCCAGGGTCTCTAGTACCGCTTTCAGATAGGACCAGTTGACACGACCGAAAGCTTTTTCAGCATCTGTCGATAATATTATATAGGGTAGAGGATCTTGGCAGGTGCGGGCCTAGTGGATAAGTTGGATTGCTCTAAGAGAATTGTCTCTAGCCTCTCTACACGGAATAAAACCCGTTTGGTCAGGGTGGATGATTACAGGCATAAGGTGTTTAAGCCTATTAGCTAAGATTTTTGCCAGAATTTTAATGTCTACATTCAAGAGGGAGATGGGGCGGTAGCTCTGGGGGGACAGTGGGGTCCTTGCCCTCCTTCAGATTCACAGTGATATGAGCCAACAGCCCCCCCGGGGGGGGGGGGTAGCATTGCCCCCTGCTATGGAGTTAAAATACTTGCACATATGCCGCTAGAAGGGAGAAGAAAGTTCTATAGTATGCTCTGTTGAACCCATAAGGGCCAGGGCTTTTCCCATTGGGCAAGGACTTCACTGTTTCAGCAAGTTCAGCTAGTGTGATCGGCAGCTCCAAAGTGGAGCACTGATCTTCAGTTAGGGGAGGGACACCGGCCAAGGCCAAGTACTCCCGAACTGCCCTCTGTCTAGTCGCCTGTGCATCGGGGGGTAACCCGGAGTATAAGTTGTATAATTTGGCATAGTAATCCCGGAACCCTGAGGCAATTTTAGAAGACTGTACCGTCAGTTCTCCAGAGAAGGAGCTTTTGTATATACGCCTGAGCATGTTTTTTCTGGAGGGCCCTTGCGAGCATACGACCGCATTTATTTCCATGTTTGTAATGTCCCGGCAGTTTTGCAGGAATTTATTAACGATGTCCTCCGAGATTTGTAGCAGTTATGTGTGGTTGTTTATCTCGATCCTCATATTTTCCAAGTCCCTGGGGAGCCACCACACAGATGTCTGTCATGTGCTTCAGAAATTAAGAGAGAACAATCTCTATTATAAACTGGAGAAGTGTGAGTTCCATTTGGGAACAGGTTAAATTCCTGGGCTATGTCATTTCCACTGGCTGGTTTTTCAATGGGCCCAGAGAAACTTTCGGCAGTCCTTCAGTGGCCTCGACTCGTGGGGTTACGTCCTCTGCAGCGTTTCCTGGGTTTTGCCAACTATTATCGGAACTTTATTCGTAACTTCTCGTCTCTGGTCAAGCCCCTGACCGATATGACCAGAAAGAACGGTAACCCACAGAGTTGGTCTCCGGAGTCCAATAAGGCCTTTGAGAGTCTCAAGGCTGCCTTTGTTTCTGCTCCTGTGTTGGCACATCCTGATCCTACGTTACCTTTTATCCTTGAGGTTTATGGTTCTGAGACTGGTGTTGGCGCCCTTCTGTCTCAACGTCCTACCTCTGAGAGTGCTATGCTTCCTTGTGGCTGCTTTTCCAAGAAATTGTCACCTGCTGAGTGCAATTACGAGATTGGTGGCAGAGAGCTGTTGGCAATCATTTTAGCCCTGAAAGAATGGAGACATCTCCTCGAAGGTACCACTGTGCCGGTTCTCATTCTTACTGACCATAAGAATCTCACATTCTTGTCTGAGGCTAAACACCTCTCTCCCAGAAGGGCGCGATGGGCTCTTTTCTTGTCTAGTTTCAATTACATTGTCTCATTCTTACCCGGTACTAAGAATGTAAGGGCTGACGCCCTGTCATGACAATTTTCCTCCACTTCCAAGTTGGAGTCGGTTCCGGTTCCTATGATTCCTCCTCATCGTATTCTGGCTACAGTTCGCTCCAGTCTTACTTCTCCTTTGGGTGACAAAATTCTTGCTGCTCAGGTCGATGCTACTCCTGAGAAACTGTCAGACTTTTACTTACCAGACTGATGAGTCCGCTTGGGCAGAGGGTAGACTCCCTTACTTATCAGACTCACGGCCCCTGGTAGAGCAGACAGGAGGCACGAGAGTGCGGAATGGTATGAGAGCCTGCTGAAGAGATCCAGGTACAGGATGAGAGATGATCTTCAGACAACAGGTGAGTAGTCCGTAACACTGGTAACAGGTGCTGAGCAGGAGCAAGACAGGCAGATCGGGACACAAGCAGGGTTCGGCAACAGACTGGCAGCAAGGTACAATAGGAGCAGGCAGAAGCGGAGTCAAACAGGCCAAGGTCAGGTACAGGCAGCAAACAGGAGAATCCAAGGGCAATCCGGGTCGTCAGGAGATCAGGTAAACAGGAAGACAAGACAGGAAACAGGAACTATGGCACAGGAAGCTGATGATCAGGCAGCACTGAACAGAGTGCCTGACAAACTTAAATAGGCCGGCTTGCTCACAGGCACGCCCTCTGGTGGCCAATCCCATGACCAGCAAGGTGAGCTCTCTGACAGTGCCCCCTCCCTAAGGGCAGCCTCCGGATGCCCAGCCGGGCCAACTTGGAGGCATGAACATTTCTGAAAGTCTGTAAAAGTTCCGGGGCATGTAAATTGTTTTCTGGTTACCAGGAATTGTCCTCCGGACCATACCCCTTCCATTTAATAAGATACTGAATTCCATTCCTCCTTTTCCTACAGTCAAGGATTGCCTCTACCTCGAATTCCTCTTCGTTGTCAATTATGACAGGTTTGGGTGGGCCGACAGTGCGACCAGCAAAAGGATTAGAGGTAGCAGGTTTCAGCAGCGTCACATGGAAGACCGGGTGTACTTTTAGAGAGTCTGGTAAATCAAGTTCATAGGTCACATCATTTATTTTCCTCTTCACTGGGAATGGACCCATAAACTTAGGGCCTAATTTCCTAGAGGGACAAGACATTTTCAGGTTAGTTGTGGACAACCACACTTGGTTGCCGGGCTCCAAGATCAATTCTCCACGCCTCTTCTTATCAAACATTTTTTTATTGTAATCCTGGGATTTGGCCATAGTCTCTTGTAGGATCTTATTGTTGGTGGAAAAGAAATTCATAGTCTCTGAGACGGCCGGAACGGAGCATTCAGGTACTGAGATTGGTAGAAAAGATGGAGGGAACCCGTAATTAGCGTAAAATGGTGTTTGATTGATGGCAGAGTGCAAGGAGTTGTTATAGGAGACTTCTGCAACGGGTAATAAGGAAACCCAGTCATCCTGAGAGAAGGCAGAGAAGCACCTGAGGTATTGCTCCAAGGTCTGGTTGGTTCTCTCAGTTTGCCCGTTCGTCTGGGGATAATAGGCGGATGAAAAGGCCAATTCAATTTCGAGGGAACCACAGAGGGCCTTCCAGAACCTTGAAGTGAATTGAACACCCCGATCGGACATAATGCTTGCTGGGACTCCATGTAACCTAACCACTTCTTTGACAAAAATCTTTGCCGTATCCAAAGCCGAAGGTGTACCCTTCATGGGGAGGAAATGTGCCATCTTCGACAGCCTGTCTACCACAACAAAAATAGTAGAGAAACCCTCGGAGGGGGGCAATTCCACGATGAAGTCTATTGATATCATCTTCCGTGGCCTCTCTGGAACAGGTAAGGGTTTTAATAATCCCCAGGCCTTTGTCCTGGTGTTCTTACTCCGAGCACAAGTGTTGCATGAATCCACAAAATTTTTACAGTCACAGGCTAATTGAGGCCACCAGAAGGTGCGCTGTACCAGCTCAGTGGTTTTCAGGACACCGAAATGTCCGGCCAACTTATGATCATGACATAGTTCCATCACAGTCACCCTTAGCTTCTCGGGAACCACGATCTTGTCTCTTCGCCACAACAGGCCCTCTCTCCAATCTGTTTCGGGGTACGGAAGCATTCCCACCGAGGCCTGTCTTATCCGTGAAACAAGGTCCCCTTGGAGGAGCAGGAAGTTCTCCGAAGGAAGAATCGTATCGGGAGATACGGTCTTCTCTGAAACGTAAAAACATGCGGGAAAGAGCATCTGACTTTATATTCTTGGAACCAGGCCTGTAAGTTATGTGAAACTGGAATCGTGAGAAAAAAAGTGCCTATCTGGCCTGACGAGGTCTTAATCTTTTGGCTGTTCTCAGGTATTCCAGATTCTTGTGGTCGGTGTAGACCAGAATAGGATGTGCAGCACCCTCCAATAGGTAACGCCATTCCTCCAGAGCCGCCTTGATGGCCAGAAGTTCTCGATCCCCCACATCATAATTTCTTTCCGAAATTGAAAGTTTGCGTGAAAAGAACGCTACTGGATAGAGGAGGGCCTTGGCGCCCTGTCGTTGAGAGAGCACCTCTCCCACTGTGATCTCCGAAGCGTCGACCTCCAAGACAAATGGTAGGACAGGGTTAGGGTGTTTCAAAATGGTGGCTGAAGTAAATAGCTTTTTGAGTCTTTCGAAAGCCAACTGGGCTTTGTCAGTCCAAGAGAATCGGGTTCCCTGTTTGGTCAATTCGGTGATTGGAGCGATGATTGCAGAAAAACCTTTAATAAACTTCCGGTAAAAATTGGCAAAGCCAATAAAGCGTTGTACCCCTTTTTTATCTATCGGAGCGGGCCAATCCAGAATAGCAGACACCTTTTGGGGGTCCATCCTGATACCCTCCACTGAGATGACTAGGCCCAAGAACTGAATACATTGACGTTCAAACTCGCATTTCTCGAGTTTTGCATAGAGGCCGTGTTGCCTAAGCCGGGTTAGGACATTGCAGACATGTCTACGGTGATCGGTTAGTGAAGAGGAGAAGATCAAGATGTCGTCAAGGTATACTATTACATACAGATCCAGGTAATCACGGAAAATATCGTTGACGAAATGTTGGAAGGTTGCGGGAGCGTTGCATAATCCAAATGGCATGACAAGGTACTCGAAGTGCCCGAATCGAGTACGGAAGGTCGTCTTCCATTCGTCCCCTTTTCTGATACGGATCAAGTTATAAGCTCCGCGGAGATCTAGTTTCGTGAATATGAAATCGGTTCCTAATCTTTGAAAAAGTTCAGGTACTAAAGGCAAGGGATAACGATTCTTAATGGTGATCTTATTCAACTCCCGGTAATCAATGCAGGGACGTAACGAGTGGTCCTTCTTCTCGACAAAGAAGATGCCGGCACCGGCCGGGGAGGTAGAAGGACGAATGAACCCTTTTTCCAAGTTTTCATCTATGTAAGTCTTTAATGTGTCTAACTCCTGCTCAGTTAACGGGAAGATTCTCCCAAATGGAACTTCAGTACCAGGTAACAGTTCTATAGGACAGTCATACGGCCTATGAGGGGGCAAGGTTTCCGCTCCTTTTTTACTAAATACATCCAGGAAGTCCAGATAAGCTTCAGGACGGACTGACGTAGTTCAGCATCTGAGTCCAAGCACAGGAGTTGGGAGGTCATGTCAGAAGATTGCTGTAAACAATGCTGTTGGCAATACTCAGAGAGAAATTTGACTTCTCCTGTGGCCCAGTTGATACTGGGATTGTGGGCCTGCAGCCAGGGCATCCCTAGGATAATAGGGAAGAGAGGAGAAGAGATGGCATCCAGACGCAGAAGCTCCTGATGGTGGGTACCCATGGTGGCCAGCAAGGGGACGGTCTCTTGAGTGACCGGGCTTGAACTAAGGATGGATCCATCCGCTAGATGGACAGCAAGCCCCTGAGCCTTAGGTTGAAGCGGAATACGATGGTTGGCAGCAAAGGTCAAATCGATAAAACAGTTGCATGCGCCGGAATCAATAATTACTGACACTGGAATACTCCCTCCTGGAAGCTGCAGAGTGAAGGAAAGAGCGAGATGAGAACCAAGTTTAGGTAACACAGATGCACACATTGAAGAGGCAGAACGACACTTACGCATCTTGTTGGGGCAGGCTCTCACGTAGTGCCCGGATTCACCGCAGTATAGGCACAGGTTGTGGGTTCTTTTCCTCTGGAGTAAGCGTAGGCCGGAGCAGACCGAGTTGCATGGGTTCAGGGGGTTCTGGAGTCGAGACAGATGAAGCCGGAGGAAACTGACTGACCGGACTGGGAACCTTGGGTAACATCCAGGTGGGACGAAGGTGGCTGGTAGACCTTTCTGACCGACTCTCTCTTAGGCGACGGTCAATCTGGATGGAGAGATCGATGAGGTCTTTCAGAGACTGAGGTACCCCCACTCGAGCCAACTTGTCCTTGAGTGGGTCAGATAGCCCCATTCTGAACTGATGACGCAGGGCAGCGTCGTTCCAGTCCATATCGGCGCTCCAACGTCTGAAGTCGACTGCATAATCTTCGGCCGCTCTGCGACCCTGTTGCAGAGAGTGCAGTGGAGCTTCAGCAGTCGCTGTCAGTTGGGGATCTTCATATAATTGGGACATGGCCCTGAAGAAATCGTCTAGGCTATCTAGGGAGATAGATTTTTGCTCCAGAAGGCGGTGAGCCCAGGTTTGTGGCTCACCTGTCAACAGGGAAATAACAAAGCCTACTTTGGTCGCTTCCAGTGAAAACGTGCGGGGTTGCAGAGCAAAGTAGAGTTTGCAGGAATTGCGGAAGGCACGATACTTGCTGCGTTCACCGGCAAATTTCTCGGGAGTGGGGCTCTGGAGGAAGCATTACTACGGAGAGTGCAGATTGGAATCCAGCAGAAGACGCCCCCTGGGGGTTGGAAGAGGAAGATAAGGCCTGGACTTGTTCCTCCAATCTTGAGTAACCTTCCTGAAGGCTTTTCACGGCCTGGGTAAGTCCTGCCAGGTGTCTACATAGTTCATCCATGGGGGAGGCCCCCTGCCCAGACTCAGTCATGGCTGCCTGATACTGTCAGACTTTTACTTACCAGACTGATGAGTCCGCTTGGGCAGAGGGTAGACTCCCTTACTTATCCGACTCACGGCCCCTGGTAGAGCAGACAGGAGGCACGAGAGTGCGGAATGGTATGAGAGCCTGCTGAAGAGATCCAGGTACAGGATGAGAGATGATCTTCAGACAACAGGTGAGTAGTCCGTAACACTGGTAACAGGTGCTGAGCAGGAGCAAGACAGGCAGATCGGGACACAAGCAGGGTTCGGCAACAGACTGGCAGCAAGGTACAATAGGAGCAGGCAGAAGCGGAGTCAAACAGGCCAAGGTCAGGTACAGGCAGCAAACAGGAGAATCCAAGGGCAATCCGGGTCGTCAGGAGATCAGGTAAACAGGAAGACAAGACAGGAAACAGGAACTATGGCACAGGAAGCTGATGATCAGGCAGCACTGAACAGAGTGCCTGACAAACTTAAATAGGCCGGCTTGCTCACAGGCACGCCCTCTGGTGGCCAATCCCATGACCAGCAAGGTGAGCTCTCTGACAGAAACTTTGTGACCGCTGCTTTGTCCCAGAGTGTCTCCGTACTGCCATGCTCCAGACTTACCATTCTCCCAAGGCAGCTGGCCACCCTGGTAAGAATCAACTCGTTTGGGCCATTTCTCAACAATTCTGGTGGCCTAGTCTACGTGCTGATGTAACTGCCTTCATAGCTGCCTGTTCCGTGTGTGCTCAGAGTAAGACTCCACAAATCCTTCCAGTGGGCCTCCTACAACCCATACCCAATGGAGAGAGGCCCTGGACCCACCTGTCTATGGATTTCATTGTGGAGTTGCCCAATTCCGAAGGCAGCACAGTTATCCTTATGGTGGTTGACCGGTTCTGAAAGATGTGTCATTGTATTCCACTTAAGAAGTTGCTTCCATTTTTGCTCGGGATATCTTTCGCTTACATGGGCTACCCAAGGTGATTGTCTCGGACAGGGGTAGTCAGTTTGTGTTCCGGTTCTGGTGAGCCTTTTGTGCACAGTTGGGAACTCAGCTTGCTTTCTCCTCTGTGTATCACCCGCAGTCTAATGGGGCTGGAGAACGAGCCAGTCAGACCTTGGAGCAATTCCTACGTTTCTATATTTCTGACCATCATAACAACTGGTCAGACCTATTACTGTGGGCAGAGTTTGCTCACAGCAGTGCCTTGAATTCTACTTCCCGATTGTCCCCGTTTATGGCGAATTATGGTTTCCAACCTTCCATGTCCACAACTTTATCCCTGAATTGTCTGGTGTGTTCCTTGGCCTTCATGATCCTGTTTGTTCACTAAGGTTCTCTAACAAACCTCTGAGGGCTTCAAAGAACAGCTGTATTTATACTGAGATTAGATTACACACAGGTGGACTCTATTTACTAATTAGGTGACTTCTGAAGGCAATTGGTTCCACTAGATTTTAGTTAGGGGTATCAGAGTAAAGAGGGCTGAATACAAATATACGCCACGAAAATCATTTATCATTTTCCTTCCACTTCACAATTATGTGCCACTTTGTGCTGGTCTATCACATAAAATCCCAATAAAATACATTTACATTTTACATTGATAGGATCATATATCAAAAAGTGCAAAAACATTCATACTAAACTTCTAAATAATTTCCATCCCTGCAATGGGGGGTGATTGGTAGTATGAATGTTCTTGAATTTATATTCTTTTTCTATAAACGATAGAAATGACGACCCCCACATTTCTTTATTAAAGATTTCTTTTAAATGATCCCAAAAAAGTTAAAGTAGAACTAATGGGAAAACTTTTTTGGGGGGTAGTGTAAGGGGGGGGGGGGTTTAATCAAATGTGTCCCATTGGGGAGATTTCCCTTCACTTCCTGTCCAATAGACAAACTGTGAGTGAGAGGAAATCCCTCTGCAGTGGCTATCACCAGAACTAGTGTCCCCACTGGAAGATTTCCCCTCTATATGTTCTTATGGCATTCCAAAATTTGGGATTTTCTTTTCGGTGACGACTGTCACCTGGACAAACAGAGAGGGGTGAATCTCCCTAACAGGGACACAGACAGCAATAAAAACCTAATAGGTGTTCTACTCCCCTCTCCACTGTTCAAAACCTATAGAAAAGTTTTCGGTTTAGTTATAAATTAAGGCTGTTACTCTCTCTGGTGGCCGATTCTTAGACTGCACATTTGGCTTCGTTCGGTGAAGAAGAACTCCACCATCATTTTTATTGACGCGCTTCACATATTTCTGCTCAGAGGTGTCTCTTTTGTTCAAAAAAAAATTCAACAAAAATAAAAAGTGCGTGATCACGGCAAAGTCATTCCTGCCAATATCGAATGCTATTTTTAGGACAGACATCGCCTGCGAAGAAAACTATGCGCTCGGTTTAATAAAGGGTCTAAAATTACGGCCCCTGGGTCGGCTCACATAACACGTCACGCACGTCAACCTCCTGGAAGTCACATTAGGCCGTGTGTGCACAATGTGTTATTTACATCAAGAAATAGACCGGCCAATGTTATATTACTACAGATGGGGGCTCCCCCAGCTGGACGGTCCGGGGTACTGCATGGGTTTCAGCGAGCCTGTAAATATAACGCTCTGGTCTTTTGATGTTAGCCATGTGGAAGAGCTGAGTAATGTCTGCTATGGAAGGAGAGGGGCAGCTGCCAACCAGCTGAGCTACTGTAATTCTCCGCCGCTTCCCAAAACGCCATGGACGCCTGATCTTCAAAGCGCAATATTGGTAACCCTTCAGCTGCTACGCTTAACTGCATAGTGGCCGATATTTTAGAATAAAATTTCATAGTAAGCTAAAGGTACCAAACACTTTGAGGTTGATTTATTAAAGGCTGTTTACTTTGCAAGGGAATGCACACCCAGAGCTTAGTGAATGCGGTGAAAATTCCCCATTCACGTGCAAGGAAAATTAAACAAAAAGGTATTTTTGCTTGGACTTGGATGATGGAAGTCGGCAGATCTTAACCTCATTTACTAAGTTAAACAGAAAATTCTTTTGCAAAGTGAACAGTCTATTTGCCTTTAGTAAATCAACTCCAGTATAGTAAATCAACCCCAAGCAGTAAATTAACCCCAGCATAGTAAATCAACCCCAGTAAGGTAAATCAACACCAGCATAGTAAATCCACCCCAGCATAGTAAATCAACCCCAGTATGGTAAATCAACCCGAGCATAGTAAATCAACCACAGTATGGTAAATAAACCCCAGCATAGTAAATCAACCCCAGCATAGTAAATCAACCCCAGTATGATAACTCAACCCCAGCATAGTAAATCAACCCCAGTATGGTACATCAACCCCAGCATAGTAAATCAACCCCAGTATGGTAAATCAACCCCAGCATAGTAAATCAACCCCAGTATGGTAAATCAACCCCAGCATAGTAAATCAACCCCAGTATGGTAAATCAACCCCAGTATGATAACTCAACCCCAGCATAGTAAATCAACCCCAGTATGGTACATCAACCCCAGCATAGTAAATCAACCCCAGCATAGTAAATCAACCCCAGTATAGTAAATAAACCCCAGTATGATAACTCAACCCCAGCATAGTAAATCAACCCCAGTATGGTAAATCAACCCCAGCATAGTAAATCAACCCCAGCATAGTAAATTAACCCCAGTATGATAACTCAACCCCAGCATCGTAAATCAACCCCAGTACGGTAAATCAACCCCAGCATAGTAAATGAACCCCAGTATGGTAAATGAACCCCAGTATAGTAAATCAACCCCAGTATGGTAAATGAACCCCAGCATAGTAAATCAACCCCAGTATGGTAAATCAACCCCAGCATAGTAAATCAACCCCAGTATGATAACTCAACCCCAGCATAGTAAATCAGCCCCAGTATGATAACTCAACCCCAGCATAGTAAATCAACCCCAGAACGGTAAATCAACCCCGGCATAGTAAATCAACCCAGCATGGTAAATCAACCCCAGCATAGAAATCAACCCCAGTATGGTAAATCAACCCCAGCATAGAAAATCAACCCCAGTATGGTAAATCAACCCCAGCATAGTAAATCAACCCCAGTATGGTAAATCAACCCCTGTATAGTGAATCAACCCCAGCATAGTAAATCAACGCCAGTATGGTAAATCAACCCCAGTATGTATACAATTGTTGTTATGCCCAGGACCGGAATGGGACTTAAAACAGGTTCAGGCATTCCAGACCGAGCAGCTGATTCCTCCAGGGACTGGGGGGGGCTTTTAGCGACGGGACATCCACGGAGATGGCCCCCAACCAACTGCTACTCTCACTGAGTACTGCCCTTCCCTCCACCCCAACTACCACCCCCTCCCACCACTGACAGAACCCCTCCCCCAACCACCACCCCCCCACTCACAGACCTTCACCATCCAACTACTGATCCCCAACCCCTACTGACAGACCCCCAACCCCCTCAAATGCCACACCCTCCCTCCACTGACAGATCCCCCAACCTCCCCCTCCTCACCCAATCTTCATGCTACAGTCGCTGTGAAATCCTGAATCCCCTGTATATCCCCACTGTCACCCTATGGCCAGACCGAGCCTGGTTCTGTCCCAGTTTCATATATTTTTTATGTCTTGTATAGAACTGCATGAGGTTATCTTTTTTTTATAGTATGCTGCCATCTAGTGGATGTTTTTGGGCAGTGCAACTGGTTTACCAATGTGATTTGGCTTCTCTCTCTGTCCACTCCTCCTGTTTAGTGCTAGTTAGTTCAGTCCTAGCTAGATACTTCCCATTTCTTCTATGTTCCCTAAGTTAGTGTTAGTACTCCACAGAGACAGGGCTTAGGAAAGTCATTGTCTTCTTAAGTCAGGTTGCAAGAAAGAAAATCACCTAATTCCCCGATCAACACAGTCAGTGTTGATGGGGGAATCTCTCCCATGGAGCCATTGTTCACCCAGCGGGTGTCGTCCTCGCCAGGGGAGCAAAGTAATAACTGCTGGTGGCTTTAATAGCCGCTAGCAAAAATTGCATGTAAAATCGGACAGGCTGGTTGTACCCAAGTTGATTGATCGATCAATTTGAGTACATTCAGCCTGCCCATACATGGTTTGAATCTCAGTCCCTGCTGAACCGTCTATAGCTGGTTTAGCACTTTAAAGACAGGAAAAAACATTCTCTGTACTGCAATTAGCTGGATTCAACTTACTTAAAAATTAAACTGCCCCCCCCCCCCCACAGCACTTACCCCCTCTACATCCCACCCCCCCACCATACAGCACTGCCCCGCTTCAAATCACCCCCCCTTCACATCACCCCCCACCCACAGCACTGCCCCCTTTACATTACATCTTTCCCCTACAACACTGCCCCCCTTCAGATGTCTGCCCCACAGCACTGCTCCCCTTCTCCCCCCTCCACAGCACTGCCCCCTTCACACCCCCCCCCCACAGCACTGCCCTCCTTTACATCCCCTCCCCCACAGCACTGCCCCCTTCACATCCCCCCTACACCCCCTCCACAGCACTACTCCCCTTCACATCCCCCTACACAGCACTGCTCACCTTCACGTCCCCTCCCCCACAGCACTGCCCCCCTTCACATCCCCCCCACAGCACTGCTCCCCTTCACATCCCCCCCACAGCACTGCTCCCCTTCACGTCCCCTCCCCCAGAGCACTGCTCCCCTTCACGTCCCCTCCCCCACAGCACTGCCCCCCTTCACATCCCCTCCACAGCACTGCTCCCCTTCACACCCCCCCACGGCACTGCTCCCCTTCACATCCCTCCACAGCACTGCCCCCTTCACATCCCAACCCCCCCCACAGCACTGTTCCCTTTCACACACCCCCACAGCACTGCTCCCCCTCACATCCCCCAACCTCCCCTTCCCCACAGCACTGCTCCCTTTACATACCCCCCCACAGCACTGGTCCCCTTCACATCCCCCAACCCCCCCACAGCACTTCTCCTCTTCACAAACCCCCACCCCCCACAACACTTCTCCCCTTCACATCCCCTCCCCCACAGCACTGCCCCCCTTTACATACCCCCCACAGCACTACTCCCCTTTACAACCCCCCACAGCACTGCTCTCCTTCACATCCCTCCACAGCACTGCTCCCCTTCACACCCCCACAGCACTGCTCCCCTTCACATCCCCAGCCCCCCATAGCGTTGCTCCCCTTCACATGCCCAATACCCCCCAACAGCACTGCTCCCCTTCACAGCCCCCACAGCACTGCTCCCCCTCACATCCCCCAACCCCCCCTCCCCACAGCACTGCCCCCCTTTACATACCCCCCCACAACATTGCTCCACTTCACACCCCCCAACCCCCCCCCCCACAGCACTGCCTCCCTTTACATACCCCCCACAGCACTGCTTCCCTTTCACATCCCTCCACAGCACTGCCCGCCTTAATATCCCCCAACCCCCCCACATCACTGCTCCCCTTCACACGCCCCACAGTACTGCTCCCCCTCACATCCCCCAACCACCCCTTCCCCACAGCACTGCTCCCTTTACATACCCCCCCACAGCACTGCATCCCTTTACCCCCCCACAGCACTGCTTTCCTTCACATCCCCCAACCTCCCCCCAGCACTGCTCCCCTTCACACACCCCCACAGTACTGCTCCCCCTCACATCCCCAACCCCCCTTCCCCACAGCACTGCCCCCCTTTTCATACCCCCCCCCACAGCACTGCACCCCTTTACCCCCCCCCACAGCACTGCTCCACTACACATCCTCCTACCCCCCCCCCACAGCACTACCCCCTTTACATATCCCCACAGCACTGCTCCCCTTCACATCCCCCCACAGCACTGCTCCCCTTTACACCCCCACAGCACTGCCCCCCTTTACATTCCCCCGCACTTTCCCCTTTTACATTTCTCCCCCCACAGCACTTGCTGTCAGAGCTCACCTATACCTGAGAGCCCCCCCCCCTTTAAATCACAGAGTCCCCTCATCCATCTCTAATCTAGGGAAAACTGGGTCTCAAGATCATGGTGCCCTGAGGGAACCCAAATGGCTCCCTGGCTGAGAAATGCTGTGCTAATCCGATACATTCCAGGTACTATTTTTCTAATCCATAATAGAACATGGAACCAGACATATCACGAGTCACTCTTTTCATACATTAGTCCCGTGTGAACCCAACAAGAGCTGTGAGCGGCATCGCAGAGACCAAAATGTTTGACTCAACTTTTCTTATTTTTTATACTTATAATTATGAGGTGTATACTATAAGGTTTTCTGTCTCCCCATTTATGGGAATGGGGGAATAGAGGATAAAATGGAAAAGTGATTCATCCGAACAGAACGTTCTTATAACACGATGTGACCACCTCCTGTCAGCAAACTCCCAACGTCATTTCTACACCTTGTGCCCAGATGACCGAGGTTTACAACAGACATGAAACCAGAGCATGTCCTCCAGTAATGCTTTTATCTGTGCTCTGGATGGATAAACATGGACACTAATGCTCAACAATATGGGCCCCAGGTCTCCTCATGTTGTCCCTAATATGGGTTTTTACTTTTATGCTTTAGGTGGCTGTAGAAGTATTAGTGCAATTGCAACAAAACAACTGAGTACTGACCATGATACTTTCTTATCTGTACTAAGGCCCATGTACACTGGGTGTTATCCCTGGTGCATGAGTCTACGGTGCTTTGGTGCAGGTGGAAAGCACAGGCGCACCATCCAGCTCTGTTGCCTAGACCAGAGACTGGAAGCTGTCTATGACAACTCAGTCCCTGTGCTGGGAGAATGCAGGAGCACGCTCTCAGCACAGAAACCTCGGCCGTCCATGGACGCTTAAATACCCACATGCTGCACATTTGCATGCATGAATGGCTGAGTGTCAGGTCACCTGAGGCCAGGTGACAGATGCACACCATTGGTGTCAGGAGTACACCACTAAGATAGTGGACCCTTCGGCTAGCTGCTGCAGATGGAGCTCTGGGTGGGTCAGGAAAGCAGGGCCACTGGAGCACCTACATGGATCACACTGGGAGCTAGAGCATGAGATTCCCCATGACGCGGAGTCTAAGAGCCAGCAGGTGTTCTCCAGGACCCCTAATGGTGGGGATGGACTTCGCTGCAACTGACTCTGGGTCATGGCCCCCAGGGTCTCCCAGCTCACGCTCATGGAAGGCTACTGTTGGATAAAGAGGAAGCAGCTGTCCAGGACAACAAGGGATAGTCAGGAGGATAAGCCAAGGGTCGGGGTATCAAGCAGGCAGGGATAGACAGGAGAACACGCCAAAGGTCGGGGTATCAAGCAGACAGGGATAGTCAAAGAACAAGCCAAGGTCGGTAAACAGAATCAGACGTAGAGCATACAGCAGGAACCACACAGGAAGCCTAACACACCAATATTGAATGGCAAGGCTTGGCTTGCAGTGCACAGGTTAATATAGTGTTTCCTGTTAGGGGCTGGGGTGGATCCATGCTTGAGGGAAGATTACTTAAGCACACAGGTGAACAGCGATCGGTCTCTAAGCTGAACACAACAGAGAGGTAAGCAGACAGACAGACATGAACATCACTGCAGATTCATGATACTGAGGTTTCTGTTCTAAAAGCTTGCTTATCAGGACCTGGGTCACCTGATGGTGGAATTGTGCTTCCCAGCAGCTGTAGTTCCAGTGTCCACCAGTGGGTGTAGTTCCAGTGTCCACCAGTGGGTGTCTCCGAGCAGCCAGCAGTTTCTAGTAATCAGTCTCCACCTGATGCTGGTTACTGGGAGGGTATTAAGTCTCTCCTCTGCTAGTACACTGCGTGACAGTGTTTGGTTTTACTTTGCTGTGCAAGGAAATGCAAGGGGGGGGTCAGGACTGGGATCCGGAACAAGGGGGGACCTTATACATGCTCCCCTTGTTCCTGATGTCAGGCCTGCCCCCCCCTCCTCGCATTTCCGGTATTCCCAGTGACCTGTGTTGTGTTCCTCATCTTGTATATATTGGAATTTAGTTAGGCTTTCTGTTACATTTTGGTTGTATGGTTGTAGTTCACTTGTATCTTCACATTTGCTTGTTTCCTGTTTGCTGGTGTTTGGATGTCTTTTGTTTTACTGTTAATAAATTTACTGTATATTCTGGTCGCAGTTTATAAGTGTAGCCACGTAGATCTGGTCATCTCTGCTGCTTATTCCTGACATTGCTCCTGACCGAGTTGTTATAGACAGCTCTTGATCTGTAGTCATGACCTGGAACTGGTGGGATGGTTAAGGGCCGCTTATACACAGGTCTGGAACAAGGGTGGGGCAGAAGGGACACGTGTCCTGGGCACAGCCTCTCTGTGTATAGGCAGGGGCACTCTGAGAGCTCAGCAGCTCCCTTCTCACTTTTCACTGACAGGAGTGACTGCAGTGTCACTCCTGTCAGCAGGGCTTTTTTCATCTGGAACTTGGCACTGCCACCTCCAACACTGGTTCTGTTCTCCTCGCTCTCACTCATTGCAGAAGCCAAGTGAGCAACAGTGCGCCTCTCCTCATGCAGAGTGCTCAGAATACACAGAAGGCCCAGACACCACTAAGGTAGGACGTTTTTTCTTTTTAAATGACACCACCGACTCCCTTGCCATTGTTAGCCCAGAATTTGTGCAACTTTTTAAAACTTTTTGGGCTGCGGCGAACCACAAATATTTTGGCTTGCCTCAATATTGGACCAGTCTCCGTCTACACCCAACAGGGATAGGTAGTGGTGAGGGGTTATAGACGGGGCCCAGTCCCCTTCTCCACCCAACAGGGGCAGGTAGTGGTGGGGGTGATAGACAAGAGGGGCAGCTGTGAGGTGGTGGAGGCCCAGTTCCCCATCTTTACCTTGGGCACTGGATGACCTCTTCATTCCCTACTCCAGTGACCTATTTTCAGCAGACGGGGCTAAAGCCCGCTGCCGGCTGACGTCACAGAGCTGGTCCAGGCTCGGGTAAGATGGTGACAATGAAGTCGGGATGTGCCCACATGCCTGCACCAGCAACCGGCTTGGCCTCTCAGCGAGCTGCCGGGAGCCTGAGTCGGCCGCTCCCGCCCCTCCACAGCCCAGCACTCCAGTGAGTGAGGGGGAGGGGCAGAGCATAGCAGAGAGCAGTGACTGACAGTCAGCAGCTCTCTGCTCAGGGAGTCCTGAGAACCGAGGGATCGGTGGTGTTTGATCTCTCGGTTCTCAGGTAGAGCCGTCGAAGGGGACAGATGCTGCATCCACCTAGGTAAGTACGGTTCTTAAAAAAAAAAAAAAACCCATACATTTTTTAACTTGTCTCATTCTGATTGTGGTGGAATGGACCGGCGCCTGTTTGAAGTTATTTCTTGATATTACTGGTTTTGGTTTGTTATTTGTCTCCAGCGGCTTCTAATATTTATTTATTTATTTATTTTTTACCATCGGTGTCCCTTTTGCCCCGGAGGACATATAAATGCTCTTTTGTTAGCTAAAGGTTGCAATATTGCAGACACTGGAACTGATCATCTATCACCTTTTACTCTATGGGCATTCTGTAAATTATAAACATAAACCCATGAAAAAATGGAAACCTCAAAATTGTCAGTGCTACTTTGTAATTGATCCATCTTATAAATAAAAATAATAAAAAAAATCTGCAATTCGGAACTAACAGCAGTAATTGACTGATCCTTGGAAAATAGAATCTGAGCTTCCTTGGCTGTCTAATCCACCTTGTAGTCACAGAACCCTGATGGTTCTCATATATGTCTGAATGTTTGGTTACAATTAAAGCCTTTGAAGTTGTTTCTTTTGATGTGTTTCTGCTGATTATTTTAAAAAGAAAAGACAACATTTACCTGCACCCAGATGTCCTATTAACCCATCTGTGTCCCCATGTGTTTGTGGCCTTTGAACCCAGAAATATCAAAGCGTATCTAAACCAAAAACCAAATCTATAATATATGTTGCACCATTGATGAGTTGGATACTTTTTTTTCTTTTTTTCCAAGCTTCTTTTGCTTTATTTTCACCTGGTAATCCTGCAAATCACACACTTTCTGTCCCTGAGTTGCTACGTCACCCCTCCACTGTATCTATGGAGGAAGTCACGGTTGTCACCCTAAGCTACACTCCTGATGTGGACTACAAACATGTTCATCTCGCAAACATTATGCCACCCCCAAACCCCCCCCCCCTCCGTCGGTCGGTCAGTAACACTTACCCCATCACTGGTGGATTCCCCTGCTCAGTGGGGGTGGCCTCTCGTTCTCCTGCTCTCCACGGGTCATCACGGTGACAGCAGTGGCGGCTTCTGTTTCCTCCCTCCTCCTCGGAGGCCAATCGGAAGTCCTCTCTTTTCGGCCAATTGGAAAACGGGTTTCACACAGCTTCTTTTTGAACGGATTGAGGATCAGTGTTTCAACAGCGAATATTTATTCGCTGTTGTAACACAGTTTACCCTATTTTGAAGCCTATTAGAGCCACTGGCTCTAATCAGGTGCTTTTAAAAAAAAAAACCCAGCCGCTGTAATTCATGCGCACGGTGCCCTGAAAGGGGCCGGACGCATAAATAGGCTGTGGCTGTGGCGGCCATGCATAGATTCATGCTATGCATGAATCTATCCATTGCATATAGGGGGTGGCCCGGAGAGAGGAGGCGGCACCCGGGTGCCCCTAATGGATGGGCCGCCCCTGGAGGGTAGGGAAATTGGTAGTTTACAGAACATAACTAGGCTGGAAGATGTTCTTTGGTGAAGTTAACAGGGAGCGACAAGGACAACAAATTTCTGTCAGGATCAACAGGTATTCTCTAATTGCTAAAACTATTCACAGTTGGCAAAAAAGAAAAGAGAAAACAAAGGCAGGCAGCACATCGAAGGACTACAACATATTGCATTTATGCTCTTGGGTTTAGTTATCCTTAAAGGGCTCGGCACAAGAGGACTATGGATATTGGCAAGGATGGCAGAAGGTTACACAAAGTCGAAAACCTTGTCTAAGAAAGCATCTCTCTTCCATTGCAATGCTTAACTTCAGCCTGCTGGCTATCTTGGTCTGGTCAGACCCTTTATCTCCTTCCACAAAGAATCTCACCTCTAGTGTGTGCACATTTTCTGATTCCTTGCAGCCACTTGGACTCCTTGGGTAAGGAGGAGCCCTGAACTGTTGCAAACACCCAACTCCTAAGGACTGTGCAAAAAAATGCCCAAGCAGGGTACTGGCACCTGGCAAAACATGGACCCTGGTATAGAGACTTCATCCCTACCAACCCTTTGTGAAGTCTCCTGACTCTAGGACCCCTACAAGGATTTACAAATCCTAGAGGACACTGAACAACAAGTTTTCTCTGTAAGAAACATGCAAATTGGAGCCCCTCAACCTGCATGGGTGAGAAGCCTGAGGGTCATTTGACCCTTCTCACAGGGTGTTGTACTGTCTCATATATCTATATCGAGTTTTGTAAATGTGTTATAGCTCATGGCAATCATGTGGTAAAGGACGTTGCTGTTGCTCATTCCTGCTGGGAGATGCTGTAGAATCCTTGATTGTTGTATGCAGCATCCTTTGTACTATGCCAGAGTGTTCTGAACCTCTGCTGTGTCTGGTGGTGTCTCTTCTTGCTGAGCCACCTAGGATGCTGGACAGCAGCCTGGACAGTTTCATGAACAATGTTGCCTTGAAGCTTGTTTCTCTTGAACCTTGAACTTTTTGCTCCTCCCATGAATTTCCTATTTTAGCCATATCTTTGCACTTCCTGTTTGCCAGATTATTGTCCTCTCTCTCCAACCAATATCTCTTGTCACTCCTGCTGTTCATATCTACGCTACCACTTGTTACTGACCTTTGGCTTGTTCCTCGACTATGCTTCTGCTTGATCCCAACCTGGAACTGCTTTCTACCGATCTTTGGCTTGTTCGTTGACTACGCTTCTGCATGATCTCTACCTGCAATCATTTGCTACCAACCTTTGGCTTGTTTACTGACTATGTTTCTGCTTGATCCCTACTTGCTATATCTGCTACTGTACCTCGGCTTGTTCACCTCCTGGTGGGGTGATCCTGGGGACCATGGCCTGGTACTAACACGCAGAAAAACCCATCTCCACCATCAGGAGCTATGATGAATAATAGTTAGTGCTTAAACCCCGCACCTTGGGTGAGCCCACATCATCTGCCATGGAGACCTGCTTATGTACTTATCCTGCGGGTCAGTGGAAGCCTCTCTACTGCTATAGCTACTAGTCTCTGAGCCTGACCCCTGACTGGAGGATGTGAGTACCTGTAAACCTTGGGGACAAACTCAACATCTTTAGCTATCTCACCTCTTGGGTCTCCCTCAGAGCTCGCTTGCGGAAACAGAAAGGTTGAAGGTCAAGAGCAAGCTATGTTTACTACACAAGTGTTATTAGAATTGATGGGGAAGAGTCAGATGCGTAACCAGCCATCAGTCGGGTGTTGATAGCCAGTGATATCTGGTTTAAATTGAAAGATAACGAAAAGTCGCCACTGGTGGTAGGTCAGCCAAGAGTAGCAGTAGATGTCTTGACAGTGTAGCAGTTGGCAGCCTTACTGAGATATCGACAAAGGCACAGTATTCTGCTAAATATGAATTAGAGACACATGGCTTTTATGGAACCCCTGACAATTATTACTGTATCAACGACTCATGGTGTATTAGTAGGAAAAATGCTCCTTACTCTGGTGGTCTATATGAACCATGCCATCCTTCCAATGGTGGTCAGTGGGAAGAATGCTTCTTACATTGGTGGTCAGTGGGAAGAATGCTTTTTACATTGGTGGTCATTGGGAGGAATTCAATCCTCAAATTGGTGCTCATTAAGAAAGAATGTTTCTTACGTTGGTGGTCAGTGGAAAGAATTCTCCTTACATTGGTGGTCAGTGGGAAAAATGCTCCTTAAATTGGAGGGCAGTGGAAAGAATTCTATTTACATTGGTAGTCAGTGGGAAGAATGCTCCTTACATTGGTGGGCAGTGGAAAGAATTCTCCTTACATTGGTGGTCAGTGGAAAGAATTCTCCTTACATTAGTGGTCGGTGGGAAGAATGTTCCTTACATTGGTGGTCAGTGGGAAGAATTCTCCTTACATTGGTGGTCAGTGGAAAGAATTCTCCTTACATTAGTGGTCAGTGGGAAGAATTCTCCTTACATTGGTGGTCAGTGGGAAGAATTCTCCTTACATTGGTGGTCAGTGGGAAGAATGCTCCTTACATTGATGGTTAATGGAAAGAATGCTCCTTACATTCGTGGTCAGTGGGAAGAATGCTGCTTACATTGGTGGTCAGTGGAATGAATGCTTCTTACTTTGGTGGCTAGGTGCAAGAATGCTCTTTACATTGTGGTCAGTGGAAAGAACGAGCCCCTTACAAATAGCTAAAACATGTTTTTGGTATCAGTGGGAACTTATCTGAGAGTAAGAATTTTCTCACTGCGCAAGGAACCTTTAGAAAACTCTAGAGGAACCCTAGGCTTCCATGGAACCTTGGTTAAGTAAGGTTGCTTTGATGTGTATTTTTACAATATACCTTTATACAAAAGAGATATTGTTTAAGGCATGTATGCTTTTTTCAGGAAATTTTACACTTTCTTACCCTCTGCTTAACCCTCTTACCCCTCAGAAGAAGGCTGTGGTACGATTTATTGCTTGCAGTTGTCCTAAAACAACAGAGCCTGAAGCTGCTCCATCACAAAAGGAGAACATCTGTATTTATCTGTCTATAAGAAGCCTGTTCTCTTCATTCTTGTATAATAAGTGGTATTTGGGAACTGTTTTGTCTCTACGCTACTGTACAAAAATTTGAATGCCAAGCAGTTTGCTCTGCCCTCAGCAGTAAGCTTCTTGACCCATCGGAAGGAAGAATGGTATTCATTTGGTATTCATATGGGTTTCTGTGAGTAACACAGTGAAAACAGTTAGCTCTACAAATAAATCTAAGCCGTGAGATTTCCAGCATGTCCTGTCCTACTTATTTTCTCTTTTGTAAGTCATCATCCGTCTTCATATTCAGGAACTGAATGCTATGCCTCCAGCTTGAGGTTCCTACAAGGTTCTGAGCCAACCTCCAAACCTCAAGATGACTATGTTGTAAATGTAAAGACAAACTTTGATCCACATTTGCCAAGCGCTGCGTAAACTGTCGGCGCTATATAAATCCTGTATAATAATAATAATAATTTGCCAAGTATAACATTAATATTAAAATTAGTTCTTTTTTGTTAATTATTATATCTGTTGATTCTCTTTCAAATTAGTATATTTATGAACTGCTATGCTACTGCAGCAACTTGGAGTAGACAACCTGAGATATGCCTCAGTTTTTTCGTTCAATATTTTTATTGAGGGAAATTTTTTAAATTTTACAGATGTCAAAAAAGGGGGTCACGGCACTCCATATCATGACTGCAGTGATGTGTGACCCTTCATCAAGAACTCCTCTTCACCCAGAAAATACTTCCATACCCTCCACCAAGACCTCCTCACCACCCATTAAAACTTCCATACTCTTCACCAAGACCTTCCCCTGTCACCCAGTAATACTTCCATGCCCTCCACCAGGGCCTCTTCACCACCCGGTGATACTTCCATACCCTTCACCAAGACCTCCGCTTCACCCAGTAATCCGTCCATACCCTTCAACAAGACCATCTCTTCCCCCAGTAATACCTCTATACCCTTCAACAAGATAATCTCACCCCACAGAAATCTTTCTACAAAGACCTCTGAATCACTCAGTAGCACTTCATCTCATTACAATAAGGACTATTACCCCACAGACACCTTATGCTAATAATTATTCATTTTGTTCCTCTGCTCAATACCCTACTTTGCCCCAGTTACCCTTCCTAGGGGTCAGTGAGCATTGCAGATGCCCACCTGGTGGGGACCACAGGACAGAAACCACTAATCCTGCTTTTGTAAGTGCAAGCTGCAAAGGTGAGCAAGAAAAAAGACTTGGATAACATCTCATAATAGTGCAGCAATACATTACAAGAACAGATGTAGTTAGGCAAATTTATTGTTCTGCTGTAATCACTGAAATAGTAATCGTTTAGTATTGTCTGCTCAGGGTTTCACAGGATGGGAGTTTGATTGCTTCCCCCTGCCTTCAGTAGAATTTTCTGGAGCTTAGGGTGTTAGAACTAAAATTCCTGGCCGGAATATTTAATAGGGCCTAGCCAATCCCTGGGGTGGTGTGCCCAGATGGTGTCTGGCTTACTGTTAAATAGGCTGGAACCCTGGATGAATTGTCTTTTCTCCCCCTGTGGGAATGGATCCATGTACTCAAGGGAAGGGGGACTGTTTGCCTTCAGACCCTCCTTGGACTAGAAGCTGGGCTACTCTGCTGGAGATTCCATCCCTGGACTGATCATTGCCAGGATCTTTTAGTAGAGCCAAGTCTCTGTATCGCAGGGTTTGGTGGTCCTTCAGCTGCAAAAAGCTAAACCATTTCAGCTATTCCTGCTAAACCTGCCCAGCAATTCTCCTGGTCCTCAGCTGTGGGAGGATACTGTTTATGCATCAAGCCTCGAGTATCTCATACCCCACTCTCCTCCCAATTATTTAACAATAAACTTCAAAAAGACATTCCCGGACTGTTTATTGACCCTGAGTGGATGAGATATTGCTATGTGCCTGGCTGCCTGCACTGATTAGAGAAAGAACCTGTGCACATCTACAGCAGCTCCTGCAGGGGTAGCGCTACATATACATGTAGTATTACATTGCTTTTATGTCCATTGACTTCTCTGTTAGAGAACCGCCAAGCTTGGACTTTACTCTAAGAGACTTTGCCTGTGCAGGTAACCTGGGGCAGCCACAGTTAGGAAAAAGGCGTTACTGCATGTTATACATGTTCTGCCGAAAGTTCAGTAAAGTTGTTTGAACTGCTGAAGGCCTGGTCTAAAGTTACTCAAGGTTTGCATGTGGGGTCCTGGCGCCTCTCTAAGGAACCAGGATCTCAAATAGCACGTTGGGGTCTGTGAATATCACGGCAATGCAAGGTTAGTTTGTGAGTCTAAGAGGAGAAGAAGTTGCCTGGGGTAACCACAGCAGGAAACAGCAGCCAGTCCTTGGCGTGGTACCTGGTTAGGTGAGGGGTCTTCTGGTAGCGAGAGCGGTTGGTGTTCTGACTCATTCCCTAGCTGTCTGTCTCCGCCAGTCTCGGGCAGTGAAACAGCATTACAGGGATCTATGGCCTAGTCACTAGGTACGTAATGCAAGAGTCGAGTAAGAGCATGGATGAGCTCCGTGCTAAGTGCTCAACGGGACCCCATTCTGTTACTGGGAGTGAGGTAACAGAAGTACTCTGACTGATGGAGTGGGCAGAGGCTCTGCATACCCCTCCTAATGCAACACATACTCCTGTACAAGTGTGTAGGACAAGGGAAACATCTTCTGGAGGGACACTGCATACAACATTACACACAAGTGGCTCATCTTTAAGTTGGGTGACTGCATTAATGTTTGATACTTCACATGACCATGGCCCCGGGCATTGGTGAGCACACCTTTGGTCAATGTGTTACCCCTGTGCTAGTATGAGTGACCCTGGACCCCACCTGGCGTACCCCAAAGAACCCACCTCGGGGGGGGGGGGGGAGGTAGTCTCAGACCCAGAACTTGGCGCCCAACAAGTTAACAGGAAGCATGGAGGAAAAATCCATCACCCACTTACCCGAAACCACATTATTTTCCCCCTACATTTCTGGCGCCCAATGTGGGGCTACGCCCACCGCATGCTCCTGAAGACCACACCTAAAGATACCATGGCTGTAGTATAGTTAGTTTTCTAGAACTTGCCCAGCAATACTCCAAGTGAACTGCACATATCTACCTTATGATTGGCTCCTGCACAAGATACCCTTCCCCGATTGGTGGAGAAGTTGATAAGAGGAGTATATAGCAACGAAACCTGGTATGATGCTCGGGTCCTCTGCGTGCGTGCTGCCCGGGAGTAGTCCTTTGATGATGTGACCCAGAACTTGGCGCCCAACAAGTTAATGCTAAGCATGGAGGAAAGGTCCTTCACCCACTTACCCAAAAACTGCACCCCCCCCCCCCCCCCCGGACAAATACATGAGTCATCATAACAAATTGGTGTTTCCTATATCTGAAATATATGAGTTATATACTATATGCTTCCTTGTTTTGTTTTTTTTCTCTGTCTGGGTTTGCTAATGCTAAAGATTAAGTAACATAGTAAGGAATTATTTTTGGAAAAAACACAAAAGCCCACCAAGCTCAACCTTTTCTAATTATAGTATGTGCTATGGGCCAGAAAACCAAAGTTACCCAAAGTATAGCTATATTGTCATGTGCTTATTATACCCAGTCAGGTTTTTTTGCATACAGTACTTGTAATGAAAATGAATTATATGAGTTGCAAAAGCCCAAAAGAAGATTTAAAGGCATAAAAGATGATATAATTTATATTTGTATAAATATATTTTCACACTTTAGCCAATTTAAATGTATAACCTATTAAAGTTCTATTCATAAAAAATTGGTGTGCAAACATCTCACACTGTCACAAATAATCCCTGTAATTTGACTATGGAACATAATCTCCAGCCAGTGGCCATAATTCAGTATTTTCCTGATTGAGGTAATTCATAAAATACCACATTATGGCCACTAGATGGAGCTGACAATTATAGGAAATATATATTTTAAGCAAATTAGAGGGATTATTGCTGAGATATCCGTACAGTTGGATAAAGCACTGTGTATCACAAACATTGCCATTTTGTTATTTAAAATGCCTCTCTGCAGCTATTTACTATCTACACATATGGCCTAAAGTATGTAGGCACCTCTCCACGCTTTTCCTTTAAAGGGTACATAAGCAGTCTGCCAAAGCCCTGACCTCAGAACTACCTTTGGAATAAATTAGAATACTGATTGTGAACCAGGTCTTTATGTCCAACATCTGTACCTGACCTGACAATGTGACCCCATGGGAGGGGGAGAACTTGACCACATGCCCTTTCCCTCAAGACTTTCAGGGCACGTCCGAGGACCTGCGCCCTTTCAGTCAGATGTGAATTAAAGTGCTTAAGGCTGTGCAAAAATAAATAAGTGCTTTGGGGGTGGCAAAGTGTGAGACAATGGCTAACCTAAAGTCCATAAACCAGAGACATCGGGTTCACAGTACAGTCTCTCTCGTAAAAGCTCATCTTCTTTCAGCTATCAGTTTGTAAAAAAAGTTGGTGCATCCTATGTCTGTGTAATGTACAGTAGTTATGGTCCTCTCCATCTAGGGGACGATGTGCACACTACTTAGTACAATGGTATCCCACTAGAGGGCATGCATGAGAGACCTCCAGAAACCTGGGAGGGGGCCCCCAATGTTTCCACTGCCTAGGAACCTCCAAAGAGTTTAAGCTGGCACTGGCTGGCCTTCCGTCCGGTATAAAAGTTCCTCCGGTCCCAGCCAAAAGGCCCAGTCCAGGAGACAGGTGTGGAAAAAGTGTGCAAGGGATACTGTAACCAAGGTGCCATACTAAAAATGTAGTGAATTGCCCCATTGTGAATTTTTTCCTGGAACGCCTAGTCTGCCACCCCCAGGGGCACAAGCTCCGCAGGCTTTTCTCAGCCCATGCCCTGGCCAGACAAATGCAGCCCCATCCCTACTAGGAAGGCATTAGTTGCCAGGCCTTGGATCGGCAACCTCTGAGGTGTCTGCTGTAACTCTTCTCGCTGTGCCGCCCAAGATGCTGGACAGCTCCCTGATTTCTTTGGACAATCTTGCCTTGTCTCTTGTGTCTGCTAAACCTTGAACTCTTTGCTCCTCCCATGAACTTCCTGTTTCAAATCATTTCTAATGCACTTCCTGTTTGCCAGATTACTCTCTCCAGCCGATATTTTGGCTACCACTCATTATCGACCTTTGGCTTGTTCCTCGACTGTGCTTCTGCATGATCCCAACCTGTAACTATTTGTTACCGACCTTTGGCTTGTTTATTGACTATGCTTCTGCTTAATCCCTACCTGCAACTATTTGTTACCGACCTTTGGCTTGTTTATTGACTATGCTTCTGCTTAATCCCTACCTGCAACTATTTGTTACCGACCTTTGGCTTGTTTATTGACTATGCTTCTGCTTAATCCCTACCTGCTATATCTGCTACTGGACCCTGGCTTGCTCACCTCCTGGTGAGTCAATCCTGAGGACCACAACCTGGTATTAACACGCAGCAAAACCCATCTCCACCATCAGGAGCTCTTGTGAACACCGTTTAGTGCGTAGACTCCACACCTCTGGTGAGCCTGCATCATCCTCCAGGGTGGCCTGTTTTTCTACTTATCCTTCTGATCTGTGGGAGCTTCTCCACTGCTATAGCTACTGGTCTCCGAACCTAACCTCTGACCAAGACATTAGTACTTAGGGAGACCTCTGCCTTCAGCTGGGGCAGGCCTGGCAAACCCTGCCAGAATCAACCCAGGAGGAAAATAGACCTCCCACCATACCCACATTATTACATCGGGAATCACTAACCGGTGCCCTCATTGGGAGAGGAGACCGCTGTTTTGTCCCACAAAACTGGAAAGAACAGATACTACAATTGATATCAGCCTAAAGGCCGAGAAGCAAACTTTTTTACAATAATGTAGTAGTACACAAGCCTACACAGAATGATTTTGCCTTGACTTTAAACAAATTAAGTTTAAACATATAGCTCCATTACCACTGAAATCCATAGTTGAGTGACATTAATGCATTTTGGATTAAACATCATGATGGATGATAAACAGACTTGACCTTCCAATGTGTTTTTAAGCTTCCAGTGGTTACTAGAAAAATTTCAGGCAGGAAATCTTGAGGAGCTTTGTGGTATCTGTGTGAGGAAATCATCATTTATTTACATAATGAACATATCACTATTCAAGGTATGCAGAGGATAGTAGGAATGCCCAATCATATAAATATAGGGTCGTGATATTATGAAAAAGGGACAACTGGCATGCATAGCTGTCTCACTGTTAGCTAGTTGCCAACTTTCTTTACCTTCCCAATTTTGAAGATTTATTTCTGAATATTGCTATACTTGGTAATGGCATTTGGTTTTCCAAACTGACCAAATATACACGATATTATCAAAAGTATTGGGACGCCTGCCCTTGCACGCAAATTAACTATAATGGCATCCCAGTCTTAGTCCGTAGGGTTCAATATTGAGTTGGCCCACCCTTTGCAGCTATAACAGCTTCAACTCTTCTGGGATGGGTGTCCACAAGGTTTAGGAGTGTCTATGGGAAGGGTTGACCATTCTTCCAGAAGCGCATTTGTGAGGTCAGGCACCGATGTGGTCGAGAAGGCCTGGCTCACAGTCTCTGCTCTAATTCATCCCAAAGGTGTTCTATCGGGTTGAGGTCAGGACTCTGTGCAGGCCAGTCAAGTTCCTCCACCCCAAGCTTGCTCATCCATATCTTTATGGACCTTGCTTTGTGCACTGGTACGCAGTCATGTTGGAACAGGAAGGGGCCGTCCCCAAACTGTTCCCACAAAGTTGGGAGCATGAAATTGTCCAAAATGTCTTGTTATGCTGACGCCTTAAGAGTTCCCTTCACTGGAACTAAGGGGCCAAGCCCAACCCCTGAAAAACAACCCCACACAATAATCCCCCACCCCCCACGCCATAATCCCCCCTCCACCAAATGATTTGGACCAGTGCACAAAGCAAAGTCCATAAAGACATGGATGAGCAAGTTTGGGGTGGAGAAACTTGACTGGCCTGCACAGAGTCCTGACCTCAACCTGGTAAAACAACTTTGGAATGAATTAGAGCGGAGACTGCGAGCCAGGCCTTCTCATCCAACATCAGTGCCTGACCTCACAAATGCTCTTCTGGAAGAATGGTCAAACATTCCCATAGACACCCTTCCTAAACCTTGTGGACGGCCTCCCCAGAAGAGTTGAAGCTGTTATATCTGCAAAGGGCGGAGCCAACTCAATATTGAACCCTACGGACTAAGACTGGGATGCCAGTTCATGTGCGTGTAAAGGCAGGCGTCCCAATACTTTTGACAATATAGTGTATATATAATATTGTTTCTATGTGGATCGACCTCAAAAAGGGGAAGAACGAAGAGTATAATACTCAATAAATAACAAGGTAGGTGCGACAGAACCAGTCTTTATCACTACATAAAAAAGATGGCCCAGTGTGAATTACAGATTGGTAAGTCAATAAGAAAGTAATACAAGAGAATCCTAAACAATCCCCCTATACATTCATAATAATGCATCCAATTCAAAATACATGTAATTCGGGATAAGAGTTTCTAACTTAAAGTGATAGTAAACACTCACTGTTTAATTTACATTGTCCCTTCTATTTCTGTATGTGGATGATGTCATTGTTAAAAAAAAAAAAAAAAAAAAATCTAAGTACCTCTTTCCTAATGGATATCCAGCTGTCACATGACCCGGCTCTCTCCCAGCCTGTCTGCAGGGAAAAATAAGCAGAAGGAGCTTCTAGTCCTCTGCTGCTGGTCAAAAAAAAAAAACAGCCTTTGGAATACAGAGTACAGAGTAATAATAAATAATTAATATCAATAAACTGTTTTAAATTGTCATACAATTGTCTTTATTATTTTTGGCAATATCATGGTGTGGTGTGTGCGGATTTCTGACAATCACAGGCTGTGTCACCCCCCCCCCCCCCCAGCCTGTTTTTTAGAATAAGAGGGAGGCGAAGCCTCCATCAATGTACATGTAATATCCCCCCCCCCATTGTGTTTAGCTGTTTAGTGAGCATGGAGGAGGGAGGGAGGGAGTGGGCTGTCATTTACCTCTGTGTATACGCCCACATGTTTGACTCTATAGTCCATGTATAAATATATAAGGGGTCCATTTAGTGAACATGGTGTTGAGTTACCGTATATACTCGAGTATAAGCCGACCCGAATATAAGCCGAGGCACCTAATTTTACCACAAAAAACTGGGAAAACGAATTGACTCGAGTATAAGCCTAGGGTGAGAAATGTGCAGCTACTGTAAGTGGAAAAGAGGGTCAACAATGCCCATTTGCAGCCTCACTGTGCCCATTTGTAGCCTCACTGTGCCCATTTGCAGCCTCACTGTGCCCATTTGCAGCCATAGGTCCCCCGAACTTGGTAGTTAAGGGTTCCTAGATGCCCCCCTAGCTGCAGCCAAAATTTGGGGTCTCTGGACCCAAAGGGTCCCGAAACGGCATTGCTGCAGATGGACACAGTTGACCGAATTTGGGGCCCCGTACCCCGGGGCCACTTGGTGCTAGGAACACCAGCTTTGGATATGTTGTAGTGCTAGTTCCACTGGGTTCGCACAACACATTTGGGGTTCCTAGCACCAAGTGGCCCCTGAGATACGGGGCCCCAAATCCGGTTGGGAAAATGTCATTCTTTGCACCAGAAAAGTGCTTGACTCGAGTATAAGCTGAGGGGGGCACTTTCAGCACAAAAAAAGTGCTGAAAAACTCGGCTTATACTCGAGTATGTACGGTATTCACTTTACGGTCAACACAGAGGACAGGGGGGCACTCTTTACATCTAGAGGAAAAATACGGAAAGGTTTCTTCACAGTAAGAGCTGTGAAAATGTGGAATAGACTCCCTCCAGAGGTGGTTCTGGCCAGCTCAGTAGATTGCTTTGAGAAAGGCCTGGATTCTTTCCTTATTGTATAGAATATAACTGGGTACTGACATTTATGGGTAAAGTTAATCCGGGGAAAATCCGATTGCCTCTCTGAGATCAGGAAGGATTTTTTTCCCCTGCTGTAGCAAATTGGATCCTGCTTTTCCGGGGTTTTTTTTCGCCTTCCTCTGGATCAACTGTGGGTATAGGATTGGGTATATTGGATTGTATGATATTTTTTATGTTATTTATTTATTTTTATTTTTTTTTATGGTTGACCTGGATGGACTTGTGTCTTTTTCAACCTGACTAACTATGTAACTATATAGTCACATTGGGCTGCTCAGATGTGATAGGGAGGAAATGCTCGGCATACCGTGTTTCCCCGAAAATAAGACCTACCCCGAATATAAGGCCTAGTGTTATTTTCCAGGAAGGCTGCACTATAAGCCCTACCCCGAAAATAAGCCCTAGTTTAAAATGCTTGTAAAATCCTATAATCCACTCTAGTACAGAAGTATATAATGTACAATGTATGTGTGTTTCTGTAATATAGTTGCGGGGAAGAGAGCTCCGGCGGGTCACAGTAGCGCAGAGTGGCGCTTTAACAAAGGTATTTGGCACAATTATATTACAGAAACAAACACATTGTAAATGATATACTACTGTAATAGAGTGGATTATAGGATTTTACAACTCAGTTCACACCGGGGATTCCTGACAGGCAGGGAGGGAGAGGGGAAGAGAAGACAGCGCATTACGTGGTAAGACCTACCCCGAAAATAAGCCCTACTGTGTCTTTTGTTGGCAAAATCAATATAAGACCCTGGCTTATTTTTGGGGAAACACGGTACAAACTCACTTAAAACTGAGCATGTGCAGAGTTGCCACCACAGCTGCTAAATCCCCTAGCTGAATTGGGGAAAAAAGGAAATGCAGCTCACAAAACACTCTTGCTCTGGAATGACACCGCCCTAGTAAGGCTCCATTCACATTAGCGCGTTTTTTGATGCATTTTGCATTTTGCAGAAATGCACGGGAATTTTTTTAACATGGGTTCCTATTGAACATGTTCACATCAATGCCTTTTTGTTTCTCTGCATTTTTGGAAAGGGTCAGGGACTTTTTTTCATGCAAAATGCAGCGTTTTGCATGTAATAGAATTCAATGGACAAGCATCAAAAACGCAAGTGCACAGTTTTTGCAGCGTTTTTGAGGCGTTTTTGGTGCGTTTTTGATGCGTTTTTGCCGTTTTTTTATTTTTTTTTTTATTTTTTTTAAGACTGTAAAAAAAAAATGTAAAAAAAAAAAAACCCGCAAAACGCAAATCGCAAATCGCGGCAAAATCGCGGCAAAAACGCGGCTCAAAAACGTGGCAAGCATGAAAAAAAACCCTCCAAAAACGCTCAAAAGCAACATGCATAGGTGTGAATCGAGCCTTAGAACTGGTTCCAGGTGCTGGCTTTGCTGGTTTGCAGTGAGGTAGAAAGAAATCCTGGATAGCCGCACTCTGGGATAAGGACATCTTTATTTCAATAAAATCCAACAATAAAGTCAATTGCAGAGACGTACAGGTTGGTAGACTGCTAACGCGTTTCACATCATTTGGATGCTTAATCGTAGCTACGACTAAGCATCCAAATGATGTGAAACGCGTTAGCAGTCTACCAACCTGTACGTCTCTGCAATTGACTGTATTGTTGGATTTTTATTGAAATAAAGATGTCCTTATCCCAGAGTGCGGCTATCCAGGATTTCTTTCTACCCAGCTGAATTGGGGACATGGACAGAAGGGGGAGATAGAGAGCAGCAGGACCAACCAAGTTTTTTTTTTGCAGAATACAGAAAAGGAATGTCATAGTGACTGAGTGAGTATGGACAGCATGGAATACACCATTTATTCATCGTTTTTCGTAATGTGGGTTTAGTGACACTTTAAATGACCTTCCCGTTGTTAGAGTCTCATTATAACTACACCGCACATAACAAACTTAGAAATAGAACGTCTTGCTGCATTACCAAACATTGACTCATTCAATAAACGAGAAGCCCTTGGCACAGAAGGTTGGTTATTCCATAGAATGTCTTCTGATTAGAACTTCTTCTCTTTTCCTTCCTTTTTCTGTCCCCGAGGATGGCTCTCCAGCCAACCTCACAATGCTCCATTCACTCCATTCGGTATAAGGAGATGGGAGCCTTAGATAGGGACCCAGAGCCTGTACTCCAGCCTGGGAATGCGGGAACTTCAAATCATGATGAATAAACATTGAGGGACGATGTCACAAAGTGTAAGCTGTGAGTTCTGTGCTGTCTCTATGGAATCTATAGGATAGTACGGGAAACTGGGATTTTTTTTTTGGACTTGTCTTTCTGTTTTCTCCATTGCCAAATCCCTTGGAATCCTTTTATTGAGACCATTAAAACCACTTGCTGTCCGGGACACTTTTTCAAATTTTTCACATACGTGTCAAAACTATAATTTCTTGCTAGAAAATTACTTAGAAAGCCCAAACTTGATATACAGTATTTTTGGAGAGTAGGTACCCTGTTTCCCCGAAAATAAGACCTAGCGTGATTGTCGGTGATGGCTGCAATATAAGCCCTACCCCCCAAATAAGCCCTAGTTAAAGTCCTTGTAGGTCTTATTTTCAGGGTAGGGCTTATTTTTTGAGAAACAGGGTAGGGCTTATTTGGGGGGTAGGGCTTATATTGCAGCCATCACCGACAATCACGCTAGGTCTTATTTTCGGGGAAACAGGGTAGTAAGTAGCAGAGGTGAAGCCATTCATGACGGCAATATGTGCTTTCATGGTGCGGTTGACCTGGAGGCCAACACAATAGCAACAAATGACGACGTGTGTTCCGGCCGCTTGGCGTCATTGTTTGTTATGGTGCTTGTGGCCAGCCCATCGGCACTGTGGAAATGTACACTATATTGTCAAAAGTATTGGGACGCCTGCCTTTACACGCACATGGGCTTGAATGGCATCCCAGTCTTAGTCTGTAAGGTTCAATATTGAGTTGGCTCCGCCCTTTGCAGCTATAACAGCTTCAACTCTTCTGGGAAGGCCGTCCACAAGGTTTAGGAGGGTGTCTATGGGAATGTTTGACCATTCTTCCAGAAGCCCATTTGTGAGGTCAGGCACTGATGTTGGACAAGAAGGCCTGGCTCGCAGTCTCCACTCTAATTCATCCAAAAGGTGTTCTATTGGGTTGAGGTGCAGGCCAGTAAAGTTCCTCCACCCCAAACTCGCTCATCCATGTCTTTATGGACCTTGCTTTGTGCACTAGTCCAAATCATGTGGTGGAGGGGGGATTATGGTGTGGGATTGTTTTTCAGGGGTTGGGCTTGGTCCCTTAGTTCCAGTGAAAGGGACACTTAAGGCGTCGGCATACCAAGACATTTTGGGCAATTTCATGCTCCCAGCTTTGTGGGAACAGTTTGGGGACGGCCCCTTCCTGTTCCAACATGACTGCCCACCAGTGCACAAAGCAAGGTCCATAAAGACATGGATGAGCGAGTTTGGGGTGGAGGTACTTGACTGGCCTGCACAGAGTCCTGACTTCAACCTGATAAAACATCTTTGGGATGAATTAGAGCGGAGACTGCAAGCCAGGCCTTCTCATCCAACATCAGTGCCTGACTTCACAGATGCTCTTCTGGAAGAATGGTCAAACATTCCCATAGACACACTCCTAAACCTTGTGGACGGCCTTCCCAGAAGAATTGAAGCAGTTATAGCAAAGGGTGGGCCAACTCAATATTGAACCCTACGGACTAAGACTGGGATGCCATTAAAATTCATGTGCGTGTAAAGGCAGGTGTCCCAATACTTTTGACAATATAGTGTATGAAGCAAATATCAGACTAGTTGCTGTGGGCTGGGTAAAATCTTGTAGCGAGTCAGATGTGGCTCTTGGGCCATAGGTTGGAGGGCCCATGGGATAGGCGGTACTAAGAGAATAAAAAGTATGGTCCCGAATATAAGCCGAGGCACCTAATTTTACCACAAAAAACTGGGAAAACTTATTGACAGTTTGACAGTTGAATATAAGCCTAGGGTGAGAAATGCGCAGCTACTGTAAGTGGAATTGAGGGTCAACAATGCCCATTTGTAGCCTCACTGTGCCCATTTGTAGCCATAGGTCCCCCAAACTTCAAACTTGGTAGTTAAGGGTTCCTAGATGCCCCCTAGCTGCAGCCAAAAATTGGGGTTTCTGGACCGAAAGGGTCCCAAAATGACATTGCTGCAGTTGGACACAGTTGACCAACTTTGGGGCCCCGTATCTCGGGGCCACTTAGTGTGCAAACCCAGTGGAACTAGAACTGCAACATATCCAAAGCTGGGGTTCCTAGCACCAAGTGGCCCCGAGATACGGGGCCCCAAAGTCGGTTTGGAAAATGTCAAGCACTTTTCTGCAGCAGAGAATTACATTTTACGAACCGCATCGCATACTAGCACATTATGAAAGACTTACCTGAAAATGAAGCCATCAAGCGACATGCTGCCACCACTGACAGGGCTTCCATCTTCACCCGGTGTTCCTTCTGGGCTCGCGGGCAGCCACTGTTTGGCGGAGCCGCGATGACGTCATGCACACGCGTGGGAGTAACGTCCATGGCACGGCTCTCTCTATGGACGGTACATAATATCTATTGAGAGCGCAGTGCCATCAGCGCCCCCCTTACATCAGTGTTCCCATCAGAATCTCCCTTCCTCCTTTACATCAGTGTCCCCATCAGAGCCCCCCTCATACATCAGTGTCCCCATCAGAGCCCCCCTTACATCAGTGTCCCCATCAGAGCCCCCCTCTTACATCAGTGTCCCCATCAGAGCCCCCCTTACATCAGTGTCCCCATCAGAGCCCCCCTCATACATCAGTGTCCCTATCAGAGCCCCCTCTTACATCAGTGTCCCCATCAGAGCCCCCCTTACATCAGTGTCCCCATCAGAGCCCCCCTCTTACATCAGTGTCCCCATCAGAGACACCCCTTACATCAGTGTCCCCATCAGAGACACCCCTTACATCAGTGTCCCCATCAGAGCCCCCCTTACATCAGTGTCCCCATCAGAGCCCCCCTCTTACATCAGTGTCCCCATCAGAGACACCCCTTACATCAGTGTCCCCATCAGAGACACCCCTTACATCAGTGTCCCCATCAGAGCCCCCCTTACATCAGTGTCCCCATCAGAGCCCCCCTTTTACATCAGTGTCCCCATCAGAGACCCCTCTTACATCAGTGTCCCCATCAGAGCCCCCCTCTTACATCAGTGTCCCCATCAGAGCCCCCCTCATACATCAGTGTCCCTATCAGAGCCCCCCTCTTACATCAGTGTCCCCATCAGAGACCCCCCTTACCTCAGTGTCCCCATCAGAGCCCCCCTCTTACATCAGTGTCCCCATCAGAGCCCCCCTCTTACATCAGTGTCCCCATCAGAGACCCCCCTTAAATCAGTGTCCCCATCAGAGCCCCCCTCTTACCCTCTTACATCAGTGTCCCCATCAGAGCCCCCCTTTTACATCAGTGTCCCCATCAGAGACCCCTCTTACATCAGTGTCCCCATCAGAGCCCCCCTCTTACATCAGTGTCCCCATCAGAGCCCCCCTCATACATCAGTGTCCCTATCAGAGCCCCCCTCTTACATCAGTGTCCCCATCAGAGACCCCCCTTACCTCAGTGTCCCCATCAGAGCCCCCCTCTTACATCAGTGTCCCCATCAGAGCCCCCCTCTTACATCAGTGTCCCCATCAGAGACCCCCCTTACATCAGTGTCCCCATCGGAGCCCCCCTCTTGTATCAGTGTCCCCATCAAAGCCCCCCTTACATCAGGGTAATCATCAGAGTCCCTCTTAGATCACGGTCTCCATTTACATGGGATGGGGTTGAAGCAGAGACCACAGGCAGCTTCTGCTGACCTTAATCCTCAATCCATGCACAATAAATACAGGCCACTGACCCTAGCCGAGGGCCAGATAAAATCTTGTAGCGGGTCCGATGTGGCCCACGGGCCGTAGATTGGGGACCTCCGACTTACATCAATCTGCTCATCTCTACAAATTATAATTGTTCTTCTTTACCAGTGATGGCACTTAGGACTATAAGGGGTTAATGGGTACGGTTTATGTCATTGGTGGGCTGAAGCTCAAAATGTTCCATCAGCTCGTGTGGAAAACTCTTGGTGATAAAGATGAATCGCTGGTTAGGTCATGTCCGTGGCACATGGTGACATTCCGAGGGTTTATCATCTGTCCCTTAATTGGAGCTTTATTCCCTGATTTATAGACAGTTCCTCGGATCCACATCTGTCCTCGGAGGCCTGTTCCATCTCTCTCCTGAACATTCCTGTCTGTCCCTCACATTGCGCAAGGTATGCTATAAACAGATTAAATATTCCTGTGCAAATTCCTTCCCCATCCTCACATCAGTCCACATTTATTCCCATTAACTCTTCCCGTCCGGTGATCCCACCGCGTTCCCGTGCCGAGGGGATGAGATCACCTACTGCCATCGGCACACATTGCGGCGTTGAAGGGTTAAATGTGAAATTTCTTGCGGGTTTTCTGGGTCCGGAAGAGCGATATGTGATCCAGAACTGGGAGAGCACATTCAGTCTCCACTTATTTTTATCTTTGAGTCATTTTTTGACCCGTTGTGTTTCTTTTTTTTTTTTTTTATTCGATCGGGTTTTCTTTACCCTATATGATCTTTTCTGTATATGAAGAAGAATGTGACACGATTGCCGGTTGGGGTCGGATTGCTCAATAAATATTGAAACAATCTGACTGCCGTGTTGAAACTTTTCTCAGTTTTATTACCATGAAATCTCTTTTCCGCTACTGTGTATCAAAAATCCTGTTCAGTTATGAAAGCCCAACCAGGGAATGTTCTATGTTACTGATGGATGATGTTCAAATGCACCAAATAAGGAACATGTGGCCTTCGAAAAACAGGTCTGTCAACTTAAAACTGAATGCGTATTGAATGAAAATATGAAAATGCATATATTTGCATAGATACGGTACATCTGTTCAGCTTGGACCAATATACAGTCAGGTCCATAAATATTGGGACATGGACACAATTCTAATCTTTTTGGCTCTATACACCACCACAATGGATTTAAAATGAAACGAGCAAGATGTGCTTTAACTGCAGACTTTCAGCTTTAATTTGAGGATATTTACATCCAAATCAGGTGAACGGTGTAGGAATTACAACAGTTTGTATATGTGCCTCCCACTTTTTAAGGGACCAAAAGTAATGGGACAGATTAACAATCATCCATCAAACTTTCACTTTTTAATACTTGGTTGCAAATCCTTTGCAGTCAATTATGCCGCGTACACACGGTCGTACTTTTCGTCTACAAAAGTCGGACAGCCTGTCCGACAGACTTCCGGCAGACTTTCGGTGGACTTGCGGCGGACTTGCGGCCTACTTTCTAACGAACGGACTTGCCTACACACGACCACACAAAAGTCTAACGGATTCGTACGTGATGACGTACACCGGACTAAAATAAGGAAGTTCATAGCCAGTAGCCAATAGGTGCCCTAGCGTGGCTTTTTGTCCGTCGGACTAGCACACAGACGAGCGGATTTCGGGGTCCGTCGTAGTTACGAAGTAAAGTTTTAAAACATGTTTCAAATCTAAAGTACGTCGGATTTGAGGCTAAAAAAGTCAGTTGAAAGTCCGGAGAAGCCCACACACGATCGGATTACCAGCCAGCTTTAGTCCATCAGCGTCCGTTGGACTTTTGTAGACGAAAAGTAGGACCGTGTGTACGCGGCATTACAGCCTGAAGTCTGGAACACATAGACACCACCAGACGCTGGGTTTTATCCCTGGTGATGCTCTGCCAGGCCTCTACTGCAACTGTCTTCAGTTCCTGCTTGTTCTTGGGGCATTTTCCCTTCAGTTTTGTCTTCAGCAAATGAAATGCATGCTCAATCGGATTCAGGTCAGGTGATTGACTTGGCCATTACATAACATTCCACTTCTTTCCCTTAAAAAACTCTTTGGTTGCTTTCGCAGTATGCTTCGAGTCATTGTCCATCTGCACTGTGAAGCGCCGTCCAATGAGTTCTGAAGCATTTTGCTGAATATGAGCAGATAATATTGTCCGAAACACTTCAGAATTCATCCTGCTGCTTTTGTCAGCAGTCACATCATCAATAAATACAAGAGAACCAGTTCCATTGGCAGCCATACATGCCCACGCCATGACACTACCACCACCATGCTTCACTGATGAGGTGGTATGCTTTGGATCATGAGCAGTTCCTTTCCTTCTCCATACTCTTCTCTTCCCATCACTCTGGTACAAGTTGATCTTGGTCTCATCTCTCCATAGGATGTTGTTCCAGAACTGTGAAGGCTTTTTTAGATGTTGTTTGGCAAACTCTAATCTGGCCTTCCTGTTTTTGAGGCTCACCAATGGTTTACATCTTGTGGTGAACCCTCTGTATTCACTCTGGTGAAGTCTTCTCTTGATTGTTGACTTTGACACACATACACCTACCTCCTGGAGAGTGTTCTTTATCTGGCGTTGGCCAGGGTGTTTTCTTCACCAGTGAAAGAATTCTTCGGTCATCCACCACAGTTGTTTTCCGTGGTCTTCCAGGTCTTTTGGTGTTGCTGGGCTCACCGGTGCGTTCTTTCTTTTTAAGGATGTTCCAAACAGTTGATTTGGCCACACCTAATGTTTTCTCTATCTCTCTGATGGGTTTGTTTTGTTTTTTCAGCCTAACGATGGCTTGCTTCACTGATAGTGACAGCTCTTTGGATCTCATATTGAGAGTTGACAGCAACAGATTCCAAATGCAAATAGCACACGTGAAATGAACTCTGGACCTTTTATCTGCTGCTTGTAAATGGGATAATGAGGGAATAACACACACCTGGCCATGGAACAGCTGAGCAGCCAATTGTCCCATTACTTTTGGTCCCTTAAAAAGTGGGAGGCACATATACTAACTGTTGTAATTCCTACACCGTTCACCTGATTTGGATGTCGATGTCCCAATATTTATGGACCTGACTGTATACTGTGTGCTTATATATCTATATATATATATATATATATATATATATATATATATATTGTGGAGAGGCGACCCGGTGTAACGGTGTATATTAGCAAGGTACGCCTGATTTTGGCAGGCAGGCTAATTGCACACCTGTGGGCTGGGTTATATATTCCTCTCAGGAAGAGAGCTCAGGGCTCACATTAGGGGACAGCCCCACCCTACAGACAGGAGGCCTGGGCTAGGAGTCGGGAGGGTCCCAGGTGGAGACGGCTCCACAAGAGAGACAGGAGGTCTCTAGGAGTCTAAAGCCTCGTACACACGATCAGGCTTTCCGACGGGAAATGTTCGATGTCAGGCTGTTGGCGGTAAGACCAGACAATTGTTGTCGGACTTTCCGCGGACAAATGTTGGATGGCAGGTTCTCAAATTTTTCGCGGACAAATGTCTGTTGTCAGATTTTCCAAGCGTGTGTACACAAGTTCGTCGGACAAAAGTCCAAACACCCATGCTCGGAAAGCGGAAGCAGTCGGTCTTGTAAACTAGCGTTTGTAATGGAGAATTAACATTCGTGACGCGGCAAATTATGAAATCTCCAAATGCAGCGCACAATTCTCTTCTTCTTTAATGGGATAATCATGAAGCTGCTTTGCTGGTGATACTGATGAAGAGTTATTGTAAATGAATTTTAAAAGGTTTTTTTTTTCTAGTGATATCAAGAATAATATTATTATGCTTTTTTTTGGGCAAGTCACCACAACACCATTATACCGTAGTTTTTAAAATCAAAGATACAACTATGTTGGTGTCCCTTTTCAATTTTACATGGTATTTTTTACATTGTATTTTTTTAAATGTAACTGCCGACTCCCAAACTGTCATTTGAAGTAAAACACAAAGCCAAGTATTATTCTACACAATTATTTTATTGTGCATTAAAAAAAAGAAAACAAATAAAATTAAACATGATATCTGCCAATAGAACTTAACCAAAAAAGTGCATTCTATGCATCCAAAAATATAGAAAATACAACAAATCAAATCATTATTATTCAACCAAAAAAATAATGTCAAAGCAATAACTCCAAGGCCAATAATAAATAGCACGTTATCTCCTCCCATTCCGCAACATGGCTGGATGACGAACGGCCGTTCAGAAACGAACTGAAAAGCACAAAATGAAAAGCGCAAACTGAAAAGCGCGAAAAGAAAAGCGCGAATAAACGCTCACCAAACTTCTACTAACACAAAATTAGCAGAAGGAGCCCAAAGGGTGGCGCTAAAGAGCTGAAAAACCATGTAGTACGCCACTACGCTCGTAATTGTTGGCCAACAATTGTGTGGCCGTGTGTATGCAAGACAAGTTTGGGCCATGCGCCCTTCGGACAAAACTCCACAGCTTTGTTGGCCAACAATCCGATCGTGTGTACGAGTTATAAGTCTGCAGGTGGCAGATGTGGCCCGCGACCGAGCAGCACGAAGCTGAGCAGGTAAGTTCCAGGAGGGAGTTGGATTAAGTAACAGTGAGTGAGCCAGGAGGCTGAAGGTTGTGTTATACAAAGATGGTGGAACCCCCTGTGAGGGAAGATTACTGTTTTGTGTGAACTTTTCGTTTCTTTTGAATAAAATTCGGCTGCCGTGCCCTTAAAAATACAGTCTGCACTGACAGGTGTTCCTGAAACCGCATACACCACTTGAGCATAATCACCCCGTTCCCTTACTCTCTCTCTCTCTCTATATCTATATCTATATCTATATATATCTATCTATATATATATATATTAGGCAAAATAAGTATTGAACACGTCACCATTTTTCTAGGCAAATACACTATATTATCAAAAGTATTGGGACACCTGCCTTTACACGCACATGAACTTTAATGGCATCCCAGTCTTAGTCCGTAGGGTTCAATATTGAGTTGGCTCCGCCCTTCTGCAGCTATAACAGCTTCAACTCTTCTGGGAAGGCCGTCCACAAGGTTTAGGAGTGTGTCTATGGGAATGTTTGACCATTCTTCCAGAAGAGCATTTGTGAGGTCAGGCACTGATGTTGGACGAGAAGGCCTGGCTCGCAGTCTTCTAATTCATTCTAAAGGTGTTGTATCGGGTTGAGGTCAGGACTTTGTGCAGGCCAGTCAAGTTCCTCCACCCCAAACTCGCTCATCCATGTCTTTATGGACCTTACTTTGTACGCTGGTCCAAATCATTTGGTGGAGGGGGATTATGGTGTGGGGGTTGTTTTTCAGGGGTTGGGCTTGGCCCCTTAGTTCCAGTGAGGGGAATTCCTAAATCATCAGCATACCAAGACATTTTGGACAATTTAATCCTCCCAATTTTGTAGGAACAGTTTGGGGACGGCCCCTTCCTGTTCCAACATAACTGCGCACCAGTGCACAAACCAAAGTCCGTAGGGTTCAATATTGAGTTGGCCCAGCCTTTGCAGCTATAACAGCTTCAAGTCTTCTGGGGTGGAGGAACTTGACTGGCCTGCACAGAGTCCTGCACCTCAACCCGATAGAACACCTTTGGGAAGAATTAGAGAGATGATTAAAGTTCATGTGCATGTAAAGGCAGGTGTCCCAATACTTTTGACAACATAGTGCATATTTCTAAAGCTGCTATTGACATTACATTTTTACCACATGTCGGGAACAACCCATTCAATCCACACATACAAAGAAACCAAAACAAATAACTTCATAAATGAAGTTATGTGTAAAAAATGGAAATGACACAGGGAAAAAGTATTGAACACATGAAGAAAGGGAGGTGCAAAAAGGCATGGAAAGCAAAGACACCAGCTGAAATCTATCAGTAATTAGAAAGCAGTCCCGCCCCTTGTCAGTGCAAATTATTATAATATCAGCTGGTTCAGTCTCAATTGATGGCCTATAAAAAGGTGTCTCATTACCAAGGTGTCGCTCAAGAAACATCTCATGATGAGTAAAAGCAAAAAGATCTCTCAAGACCTTCGCTACCTTATTGTTGCAAAACATACTGATGGCATTGGTTACAGAAGGATTTCTAAACTTCTGAATGTCCCAGTGAGCACTGTTGGGGCCATAATCCGGAAGTGAAAAGGACATAATTTCACCATAAACCGGCCACGACCAGGTGCTCCTCGCAAGATCTCTGACAGAGGAGTGAAAAGAATTATCAGAAGAATTGTCCAAGAGCCAAGGACCACTTGTGGAGAGCTCGGTTAAAGTTCACTGCACAGCATTTAGACAAGCCTGTGAAATACGGGGAGGATATAGTCTGGTCACATGAGACCAAAATGGAACTCTTTGGTTGCCATAATACACACCATGTTTGGAGGTCACATGACACTTCACCCCAAAAACACCCCCCATACCAACAGTGAGGTTTGGAGGTGGGAACATCATGGTGTTTTTCAGCATACGGTACTGGCAAACTTCATGTCATTGAAGGAAGGATGAATGGAGAAATGGACCAAGACATTCTTGATGAAAATCTTCTGCCATCTATCAGGATGATGAAGATGAAACGAGGGAGGACATCTCAGCCAGACAATCATCCCAACACACAAAGCCAAGGAAACTCTCCATTGGTTTCAAAGAAAGAAAATAAATCTGCTAGAATGGCCCCCAGCCAATCACCTGACTTGTATCCAATAGAAAATCTATGGAAAGAACTAAAGATCGGAGTTCATAGAAGAGGCCCACAGAACCTTCAAGATTTGAAGACTGTGTGGAAGAATGGTCCAAAATCACACCTGAGCAACGCATGCGACTCGTTTCTCCATACAGGAGGCGTCTTGAAGCCGTCATCACCAACAAAGGATTTTGTACCAAGTACTAAATACATTTCAGGTAGCGGGTTCAATACTTCTTCCCTGTGTTTCTATTTAATTACACATGACTTAATTTCCGAACTTATTTGTTTTGGTGTCTTTGTATGTATGGATTGCATAGGTTGTTACCGACATGTGGGGAACATTTCATGTCAATCGCACCTTTACCAATAGATTTACCTAGAAAAATGGTGACGTGTTCAATACTTATTTTACCCGCTCTATATATAGTGGAACCTCGAATTACGAGCATAATCCGTTCCAGGAGTACTCGCATATCAAGGCGAGTTTTCCCATTGAAGTCAATGCGGAACGAATTATTTTCCCTTCGATTGACTTCAATGGGAAAACTCACCTTGATATGCGAGTACTTTGGATTACGATGCAATACCGCATGCGGCCAGAGGCTGGGGGGCACTGGAGAGCCTCGGAAACGGCCGAAAAGGCCCGAGGACACTTCGGCTGACCTCGGCAAACCTCGGAAAGACTTCCTACCTGACATTTGCCGAGGTCAGCCGTGCTGTCCTCGGGCCTTTCTGTACATTTCCGAACGGCACAGATCGGCGACGTTTGGCTCTGCTTGGCTCCGGCACCCCCCCCCCCCCCCACCTCAGGCCAGAAGCGGTACTGCACACCGCTTTGGCCAGAATCCTGCTCGTTTTGCGAGACAACACTCGCAAACCGCGTTACGATTTTTACAAATACATCGCTCGTATTGCGAAACGCTCGTCAACCGCGTTACTCGCGATCCGAGGTTCCACTGTACAGTAAAGCCTCGTACACACGATCGACTTTTCGGCAGACAAAGCATCAGACTTTTGTCCGAATGGGCGTGTGCCATAAACTTGTCTAGCATACAAACGGTACACGATTGTCGGCCAACAAAACACGAACATTTACCATCAATGTACATACAATAGTGTAAGAGTATTTTACACTATTGTATGTACATTGATGTTAAATGCCATTATGCATTCCGGATGTTACATGTTTTACATGATTAATACGCTTTTATATTATACATTTAATAAACTATATTTGTATTAAAATACTATTTTACTTTTTATGTGCCTTAAAAGTCCACCACTAGGGGTTTTTGTTTTTTAACTATTAAATTATAGGTATTGGGGTTTCCTTTTAAATATGGCTGTTAGTGAAGGTAACGAATACGAATTTATCCGAAGTTACGAATTATCCGAAATAACGAATGCCGCATCTAAACGAATAGAACTTAATGAATTAATAATAATAAATAATTAATAATAAAAAAGTTTTATTATTATTATTCTTTATTATTCTTTTGTTACGTTCCATTCATTTTAGATGCGGCATTTGTTATTTTGGATACTTCGTAATTTAGGATAAATTCGTATTCGTTACGTTCACTAACAGCCAAATTTGAAAGGAAATCCCAATACCTGTAATTTAATAGTTATTATTAGCTAGTTAGTTAGTTAGTTATTATTTCAGATTTTAGGATTTTCGGATTTTTGTTCTTGTTTTGGATTTTCGTTCTTTTCCAATTTACGGATCTTCTTTCATATTTTCGTATTTTCATTCTTATTTCCGAATTTACGAAATTTTTCGAAGTTACGAATTATCGGAAATAACGAATGCCGCATCTAAATGAATAGAACGTAATGAATTAATAAAAAATAAATAATTAATAATAATAAAAGCTTTTTGTTATTATTATTTATTATTATTCATTTGTTACGCTCCATTCAATTTGATGATGCAGCATTCGTTATTTCGGATAATTCATAACTTTGGATAAATTTGTATTGGTTACATTCACTAACAGCCAAATTTGAAAGGAAATCCCAATACCTGTAAATTATTAGTTATTATTAGCTAGTTAGTTAGTTATTATTTAAGATTTTTGTATTTTTGAATTTTCGGATTTTTGTTCTTGTTTTTGGATTTTCGCTCTTTCAAATTTTTGGATCTTCTTTCCTATTTTCGGATTTTCGCTCTTATTTCCGAATTTTGGAAATTTTAAAATTTTAAAATTTTTCAAATTTACGAAATTTTTTAAAATACCAAATGTCGCTCATAACGAATTATCCGAAAAACGCAGAAAACAAAACAAAAAACAAATGAAATGAAAACAAACACATTTTTTTGGCAGTGCACATGTCTACAAATAATATTTACATTTGACAATCCAATATAAGATTACTTGAAAAATCTCCTTTCATGTTGTGAGTGCTGCCTGTCTGCTGGCCGCCTCTTTCCACAACTTCCTGGATTCCCAGCATGCTTTGCAACGTCTCCTCCTTTTCTAAGGACTACACATCCCATGATACCTTGCTGCCTGAAAGCAGTGATTCCTGTACTGACTCCACCCCCTGAAACTCCTGATCTTAGAAGGCGGGCTCTGTGAAATGTGTGACACAGCAGTGCCTACTCACAGGTCATAGTGACTCCGGGTCACAGAATTCATGGAAGTAAATGTGTGCGATCTTCACAAAGTACATTTACAAACTTCAAGATGGTTCAGATCAATAGGAAGACTGTTGGAGACACAAGTGCCCGCGCATGCACAGAGCAGCTCCTGTACGTTATCTGAGCGCTGTGTGACATCACAGGACTCCGGGCGCAATACAAGAACATGGAGGGGTGAACGCCGGCCACTGCTTCATATAGTGAAGGGTGGCTCAGAGAAGATCTGAGGGCAAATTTGTGTTTGTTTTTTACTTTTGGATAGAGGAGAAAATCGGGAAACTCTGGTGATTTTTTTTTTTTTACTTTCTCTTCTCTTAGATCAGAATTCTCCAAACTATTCAGTAGGAGGGCCAGAAAAATGAATACAATGTAGATGAATGAAAACGTTTTTGTAATCAGCAATCAGCATGATATGATTCAGAGCAAAAAAGAAGGAACTTTATTAAGACTACCCATCAGCAGAGTCCCCCTACATCAGAGTCCCCCCTTATATCAGATTCCCCCCTTATATCAGATCCCCCTTATATCAGATTCCCCTTACATCAGAGTCCCCCCTTATATCAGATTCCCCCCTACATCAGTGTCCCCCCTGCATCAGTGCCCCCCCTTATATCAGTGTCCCCCCCTTATATCGGAGTCCCCCCTTATATCGGATCCCCCCTTATATCAGATTCCCCTTACATCAGAGTCCCCCCTTATATCAGATTCCCCCCTACATCAGTGTCCCCCCTGCATCAGTGCCCCCCCTTATATCAGTGTCCCCCCCTTATATCGGAGTCCCCCCTTATATCGGATCCCCCCTTATATCAGATTCCCCTTACATCAGAGTCCCCCCTTATATCAGATTCCCCCTTACATCAGAGTCCCCCCTTATATCTGAGTCCCCCTTATATCTGAGTCCCCCCTTATATCAGATTACCCCTTACATCCGAGTACCCCCTTATATCAGATTCCCCCTTACATGCGAGTCCCCTTTATATCAGATTACCCCTTACATCCGAGTCCCCCCTTATATCAGATTCCCCCTTACATCCGAGTCCCCCCTTATATCAGCGTTCCCGCTTATATCAGATTACCCCTTACATCAGAGTCCCCCCTTATATCAGATTCCCCCCTTATATCAGATCCCCCTTATATCAGATTCCCCTTACATCAGAGTCCCCCCTTATATCAGATTCCCCCCTACATCAGTGTCCCCCCTGCATCAGTGCCCCCCCTTATATCAGTGTCCCCCCCTTATATCGAAGTCCCCCCTTATATCAGATCCCCCCTTATATCAGATTCCCCTTACATCAGAGTCCCCCCTTATATCAGATTCCCCCCTACATCAGTGTCCCCCCTGCATCAGTGCCCCCCCTTATATCAGTGCCCCCCCCTTATATCGGAGTCCCCGCTTATATCAGATTCCCCCTTATATCAGATTACCCCTTACATCAGAGTCCCCCCTTATATCAGATTCCCCCTTACATCAGAGTCCCCCCTTATATCTGAGTCCCCCTTATATCTGAGTCCCCCCTTATATCAGATTACCCCTTACATCCGAGTACCCCCTTATATCAGATTCCCCCTTACATGCGAGTCCCCTTTATATCAGATTACCCCTTACATCCGAGTCCCCCCTTATATCAGATTCCCCCTTACATCCGAGTCCCCCCTTATATCAGCGTTCCCGCTTATATCAGATTACCCCTTACATCAGAGTCCCCCCTTATATCAGATTCCCCCCTTATATCAGATCCCCCTTATATCAGATTCCCCTTACATCAGAGTCCCCCCTTATATCAGATTCCCCCCTACATCAGTGTCCCCCCTGCATCAGTGCCCCCCCTTATATCAGTGTCCCCCCTTATATCAGAGTCCCCCCTTATATCAGATCCCCCTTATATCAGATTCCCCTTACATCAGAGTCCCCCCTTATATCAGATTCCCCCCTACATCAGTGTCCCCCCTGCATCAGTGCCCCCCCTTATATCAGTGTCCCCCCCTTATATCGGAGTCCCCGCTTATATCAGATTCCCCCTTATATCAGATTACCTCTTACATCAGAGTCCCCCCTTATATCAGATTCCCCCTTACATCAGAGTCCCCCCTTATATCTGAGTCCCCCTTATATCTGAGTCCCCCCTTATATCAGATTACCCCTTACATCCGAGTACCCCCTTATATCAGATTCCCCCTTACATGCGAGTCCCCTTTATATCAGATTACCCCTTACATCCGAGTCCCCCCTTATATCAGATTCCCCCTTACATCCGAGTCCCCCCTTATATCAGCGTTCCCGCTTATATCAGATTACCCCTTACATCAGAGTCCCCCCTTATATCAGATTCCCCCTTACATCCGAGTCCCCCTTATATCAGATTACCCCTTATATCCGAGTCCCCCTTATATCAGATTACCCCTTACATCAGAGTCCCCCCTTATATCAGATCACCCCTTACATCAGAGTCCCCCCTTATACCAGATTACCCCTTACATCTGAGTCCCCCCCTTATATCAGATTACCCCTTACATCCGAGTCCCCCCTTATATCAGATTACCCCTAACATCAGAGTCCCCCCTTATATCAGTGTCCCCGCTTATATCAGATTCCCCCTTATATCCGAGTCCCTGCTTATATCAGATTCCCTCTTTATCCGAGTCCCCCCTTATATCTGAGTCCCCCCTTACATCCGATTACCCCTTACATCCGAGTCCCCCCTTACATCAGAGTCCCCCCTTATATCAGATTCCCCCTTATATCAGATTCCCCCTTATATAAGATTCCCCCTTATATCAGAGTCCCCCCTTTTATCCGAGTCCCCCCTTTTATCCGAGTCCCCCCTTATATCCGAGTCCCCTCTTACATCCAAGTCCCCCCTTATATCAGATTACCCCTTACATCAGAGTCCCCCCTACATCAGTGTTCCCCCTTATATCAGATTCCCCCTTACATCAGAGCCCCCCCTTATATCAGATTCCCCCTTACATCCAAGTCCCTCCTTATATCAGATTCCCCCCTTATATCAGATGACCCCTTACATCAGACCATATTGGCCCCATAAAGAATGAGGAAGGACATCTGGTTACAAAGGATGGGGAGATGGCAGAGGTATTGAATTTATTCTTCTCCTCAGTCTTCACGAGTGAATCGGGGGGCTTCAGTAACCAAAACTGCAGTGTTTATCCTCATGACACAACACAGGAAGCACCTCCATGGTTAACAGAGGACGGAATTAAAATTAGACTTGAGAAACTTAACATTAATAAATCACCGGGACCAGATGGCTTGCATCCGAGGGTACTTAGGGAACTCAGTCAAGTGATTGCCAGACCATAGTTCCTCAGTTTTTATGACAGTTTACTGACTGGAATGGTACCAGCTGATTGGAGAAAAGCCAATGTAGCATCAATATTTAAAAAGGGCCCAAAATACATCCCTGGGAATTACAGACCAGTTAGCCTAACATCAATAGTATGTAAACTCTTGGAGGGGATGATAAGGGACTATATACAAGATTTTAGTAATAAGAATGATATCATTAGCAGTAATCAGCATGGATTCATGAAGAATCGTTCTTGCCAAACCAATCTATTAACCTTCTATGAGGAGGTGAGTTGCCATCTAGATAAAGGAAGGCCCGTAGACGTGGTGTATCTGGATTTTGCAAAAGCATTTGACACAGTTCCCCATAAACTTTTACTGTACAAAATAAAGTCCGTTGGCATGGACCATAGGGTGAGTACATGGACTGAAAACTGGCTACAAGGGCGAGTTCAGAGGGTGGTGATAAATGGGGGGTACTCGGAATGGTCAGGGGTGGGTAGTGGGGTTCCCCAGGGTTCTGTGCTGGGACCAATCCTATTTAATTTGTTCATAAACGACCTGGAGGATGGGATAAACAGTTCCATCTCTGTATTTGCAGACGATACTAAGCTAAGCAGGGCAATAACTTCTCCGCAGGATGTGGAAACCTTGCAAAAAGATCTGAACAAATTAATGGGGTGGGCGACTACATGGCAAATGAGGTTCAATGTAGAAACATTTAAAATAATGCATTTGGGTGGCAAAAATATGAATGCAATCTATACACTGGGGGGAGAACCTCTGGGGGAATCTAGGATGGAAAAGGACCTGGGGGTCCTAGTAGATGATAGGCTCAGCAATGGCATGCAATGCCAAGCTGCTGCTAACAAAGCAAACAGAATATTGGCATTAAAAAGGGGATCAACTCCAGAGATAAAACGATAATTCTCCCGCTCTACAAGACTCTGGTCCGGCCGCACCTGGAGTATGCTGTCCAGTTTTGGGCACCAGTCCTCAGGAGGGATGTACTGGAAATGGAGCGAGTACAAAGAAGGGCAACAAAGCTAATAAAGGGTCTGGAGGATCTTAGTTATGAGGAAAGGTTGTGAGCTCTGAACTTATTCTCTCTGGAGAAGAGACGCTTGAGAGGGGATATGATTTCAATTTACAAATACTGTACTGGTGACCCCACAATAGGGAGAAAACTTTTTCGCAGAAGAGAGTTTAATAAGACTCGTGGCCACTCATTACAATTAGAAGAAAAGAGGTTTAACCTTAAACTACATAGAGGGTTCTTTACTGTCATGCCGCGTACACACGGTCGGACTTTTCGTCTACAAAAGTCCAACGGACGCTGACGGACTAAAGCTGGCTGGAAATCCGATCGTGTGTGGGCTTCTCCTGACTTTCAACTGACTTTTTCAGCCTCAAATCCGACGGACTTTAGATTTGAAACATGCTTCAAATCTTTCCGTCAAACTCGAGTCCGGTCGAAAAATCCGCTCGTCTGTGTGCTAGTCCGACGGACAAAAACCCACGCTAGGGCAGCTATTGGCTACTGGCTATGAACTTCTTTATTTTAGTCCGGTGTACGTCATCATGTACGAATTCGACGGACTTTTGTGTGATCGTGTGTAGGCAAGTCTGTTCGTTAGAAAGTCCGCCGCAAGTCCGTCGAAAGTCCGCCAAAAGTCCGTCGAAAGTCTGTCGGACAGGCTGTCGGACTTTTGTAGCTGAAAAGTCCGACCGTGTGTACGCCCCATAAGAGCGGCAAGGATGTGGAATTCCCTTCCACAGGCGGTGGTCTCAGCGGGGAGCATTGATAGTTTCAAGAAACTATTAGATAAGCACCTGAATGACCGCAATATACAGAAGTTGGTCTTGATGGACTTGTGTCTTTTTTCAACCTCACCTACTATGTAACTATGTATCAGAGTCCCCCCTTATATCAGATTCCCCCTTACATTAGAGCCCCCCCTTACATCAGTGTCCCGTCAGAGTCCTCCTTACATCAGTGTTTCTATCACAGTCCTCCTTACTGTTTTATTAGAGTCCCCTGTTACATCAGTGCCCCCTTACATCAAACTCAGTGTCCCCATCAGACTCCACTTGTATATCAGTGTCCCTAACAAAGCCCTACTTACATCAGTGTTCCCACCAGAGTCTTCCCTCACATTAATGTCCCCATCAGAGTTCCCCTTGCATCTGTGTTTTTGTTATCAGATTCCTCCTTGCATCAGTTGTTTTATCAGAGTCCCTCTTAACATCAGGATCCCCATCAGAGTCCCCCCTTACATCAGGGTTCCTATCAGAGTCTTCCTTACATCAGTTGTTTTATCAGAGCCCCTCCTTACATCAGTGTCCCCATCAGAGCCCCCCTTACACCAGTGTTCCCATCAGAGCCCCCCTTACACCAGTGTCCCCATCAGAGCCCCCCATTACATCAGAGCCCCCCTTACACCATTGTCCCCATCAGAGCCCCCCATTACATCAGAGCCCCCCCTTACATCAGTGTCCCGAACAGAGTCCTCCCTTACATCAGTGTCCCCATCAGAGTCCTCCCTTACATCAGTGTCCCCATCAGAGTCCCCCCTTACATCTGTGTCCCCATCAGAGTCCCCCCTTACATCGGTGTCCCCATCAGAGTCCCCCATTTACATCAGGGTCCCCATCAGAGACCTCCCTTACATCAGTTTCCCCATCAGAGTCCCCCCCACCCCTTACATCAGTGTCCCCATCAGAGTCCTCCTCCTTACATCAGTGTCCCCATCAGAGACCTACCTTACATCAGTGTCCTCATCAGAGTCCCTCCCCCCTACATCAGGGTCCCCATCAGAGTCCTCCCTTACATCAGTGTCACCATCAGAGTCCCCCTTACATCAGTGTCCCCATCAGAGTCCCCCTTACATCAGTGTCCCCATCAGAGTCCTCCCCCCTTACATCAGGGTCCCCATCAGGGTCCCCCGATACATCAGTGTCCCCATCAGAGTCCTCCTCCTTACATCAGGGTCCCCATCAGAGACCTCCCTTACATCAGTGTCCTCATCAGAGTCCCTCCCCCTTACATCAGGGTCCCCATCAGAGTCCTCCCTTACATCAGTGTCCCCATCAGAGCCCCCTTACATCAGTGTCCCCATCAGAGTCCCTCCCTTACATCAGTGTCCCCATCAGAGTCCTCCCCCCTTACATCAGTGTCCCCATCAGAGTCCTCCCCCCTTACATCAGGGTCCCCATCAGAGACCTCCCATACATCAGTGTCCCCATCAGAGTCCTCCCCCCTTACATCAGTGTCCCCATCAGAGTCCTCCCCCCTTACATCAGGGTCCCCATCAGAGACCTCCCTTACATCAGTGTCCCCATCAGAGTCCCACTTACATCAGTGTCCCCATCAAAGTCCTCCCCCCTTACATCAGTGTCCCCATCAGGAAAAAAAAACACTTCTGAGTGAATTCTAGCGACAGGCTGCATCATATGTGTCGTTTTTTTACTTTGCTTTTAGTACCACTGTCATTTTGATTTGTATCACGTAGATCGGGTCAGACTTTATTGCTGTCTGTGACCCCCCCCCCCCCCCCCCCCCCGGGGAAATCTCCTCTTCCTCATCCTCAAAAGGAAACCTCCAAAGACACAACAGAGGCTCTAACCCTTCCCATCCAACACTAGAAAATAAGGGAAGTCTGGAGTTCCACTTCATCTGGGAGATGTCTCCATGGATTTTTTGTTTTCATTCCTTTCGGGGGGATATTTAGGAATCACTCCGGCATATTCTCAGGACGGCATATTCTCATTTTCTCCATTAAAGCCAGATGTGGAATGGTGACATAACTCAGGCCACCATGGAATCTGAACCTCAGCAGATGCTTTGGCCACCATGGTGCCAAGATGATAAAAGATGAGCAGGTAACGCAAATATTTGCCGACGAAATCCGCCGTCGTCCCAGTTTCTTCATCTCTGCGGATATTCTGACTCAGGGGGGGGGGGCGACATTTTTGGGGGGTGAGGGGGGGGGGGGGGGCAGTGAAAGGGCTGAGGTTCTTTTTTCTCTTATTGATGACCTTATGATGAAATGATGAATGTCCTCTTACTGCCCACTGATCTGTCCTCTGTACACCTCCTCCCAGAGTCTGGTCCTCCCACTTCCTCTGTCTGCTATGAAACTCCAAAGTTTGGGAGCCAGGGAATCACGGAGACTGAAGTGGGAAAGTGGCAGCTGCTCCGGCTACCGGTCTGGCAGAGGGATCCCCCCCACACCGACACACCATGAGAGTCTGGAGTATGGACCACTGGAGAGGACTCCTGGCCGCCTGGGTGCTGTGCCTTCTGCCAGGTGAGCTGATATAGAAAGGACACATCATCTCCTCCTTAACCCTCCCCGCTCCAGGGACCGCAACGCTATTGGCCAGACCACCAGCGCATCTCATTAGGCGTCGGGGCTTCTCCTCTGGGCAGCATAGCGGTTGGCACCTCTGACTTCCAAAACTGGGGGTCTCTGGGTACAAATCCCGGCCAGGACACCATCTGCATGGAGTTTGCATTGTGACTTTAGACTGTAAGCTCCTTAAGGGCAAAGACTGATGTGACTATATAGTACAGTGCTCTACAAGTTCAGCACAGTGACTTAGTGGTTAGCACTGCGGTCCCTGGTTCAAATCCCGACCAGGACACCATCTGCATGGAGTTTGCATTGTGATATTAGACTGTAAGCTCCTTAAGGGCTGATGTGAATATACAGTAACTGGCTGGTGCTCTATAAATCCGGGTTACCACTACTGCCTTGCAGCACTGCGGTCCCTGGTTCAAATCCCGACCAGGACACCATCTGCATGGAGTTTGCATGATCCCCTGTGCTTCTCAATTAGAAGGGCAGGGAGTGATGTGTAAGTAAAGTACTGCATACGTTGCCAGGGGGATATAAATACATCTTAGGGGTTAGCACTTCTGCCTTGCAGCACTGGGGGTCCCTGTTGCAAATCCTGACCAAGACACTATCTGCATGGAGTTTGCATGAATCCCTGTGCTTCTTAGATTGTAACAGCAGGGAATGATGTGTATGAAATATGTGGCAGGGTGATAAAAATACAGCTCCATGGTTAACACTCCTGCATTGCAGCACTGGGGTCCTCAGTTCAAATGCTGACCAGGGCAATCACTGCATGGAGTTTGCATTGTAAGACTAGACTGAATATATGGTAAAGTGCTGCATAATTTGCTGGTGCTTTACAAATTCAGCTTATTGGTTAGTACTACTGCCTTGCAGCACTGGGGTCCCTGGTTCAAATCCTGACCAGGACACCATCTGCATGGAGTTTGCATGATCTCCCTGTGCTTCTCAATTAGAAGGGCAGGGAGTGATGTGTAAGTAAAGTACTTCATATGTTGCCAGGGGGATATAAATACATCTTAGTGGTTAGCACTTCTGCCTTGCAGCACTGGGGGTCCCTGTTGCAAATCCTGACCAAGACACTATCTGCATGGAGTTTGCATTAAATCCCAGTGCTTCTTAGATTGTAACAGCAGGGAATGATGTGTATGAAATACGTTGCAGGGGGATATAAATACAGCTCAATGGTTAACATTCCTGCCTTGCAGCACTGGGGTCCTCAGTTCAAATGCTGACCAGGACGATCACTGCATGGAGTTTGCATTGTAAGACTAGACTGTAAGCTCTTGAAGGGCAGGGACTGATGTGAATATATGGTTAAGTGCTGCATAATTTGCTGGCGCTATACAAATTCAGCTTATTGGTTAGCACTACTGCCTTGCAGCACTGGGGTCCCCGGTTCAAATCCTGACCAGGACACCATCTGCATGGAGTTTGTATTGTGAGATTAGACTGTAAGCTCCTTAAGGGCAAGGACTGATGTGAATATACAGTAAATTGCTGGTGCTCTGTAAATTTGGGTTACCACTACTGCCTTGCAGCACTGGGTGTCCCCGGTTCAAATCCTGACCAGGACACCATCTGCATGGAGTTTGCATGATCTCCCTGTACTTCTAAATTTGAAGGGCAGGGAGGGAGTGAGGTGTAAATAAAGTACTGCATATGTTGCATGGTGATATAAATACAGCTCAATGGATAACACCCCTGCCTTGCAGCACTGGGATCCTCAGTTCATATTCTGACCAGGACAATCACTGCATGGAGTTTGCATTGTAAGACTAGGCTGTAAGCTCTTTAAGGGCAGGGACTGATGTAGATATATGGTAAAGTGCTGCATAATTTGCTGGTCCTATACCAATTCAGCTCATTGGTTAGTACTACTGCCTTGCAGCACTGGGGTCCCCGGTTCAAATCCTGACCCAGTACACCATCTGCATGGAGTTTGCACGATCTCCCTGTGCTTCTTAGATTGCAAGGGCAGGAAGTGATGTGTATGTAAAGTACTGCAAACGTTGCCAGTATGATATTAATACAGCTTAGTGGTTAGCACTGGGGTCCTCGGTTCAAATCTCAACCAGGACACCATCTGCATGGAGTTTGCATTGTGATATTAGACTGTAAGCTCCTTAAGGGCAAGGACTGATGTGAATATATAGTAAATTGCTGGTGCTCTATAAATTCAGGTTAGTACTACTGCCTTGCAGCACTGTGGTCCCCGGTTCAAATCCTGACCAGGGCACCATCTGCATGGAGTTTGCATGATCTCCCTGTGCTTCTTAGATTGTAAGGGCAAGGAGTGATGTGTAAGTAAAGTACTGCATATGTTGCCAGTATGATATAAATACATCTTAGCGGTTAGCACTGTGGGGTCCCTGGCTCAAATCCTGACCAGGACACCATCTGCATGAAGTTTGCATTGTGAGATTAGACTGTAAGCTCCTTAAGGGCAGGGGCTGATGTGAATATATGGCAAAGTGCTGCATAAACGATGGTGCTCTATAAATTTGGCTTAATAGTTAGCAATGCACTACTGCCTTGCAGCACTGGGGTCCATGGTTCAAATCCTGACAAGGACATCATCTGCATGGAGTTTGTATGACCACCCTGTGCTTCTTAGATTGTAAGGATATGAAGTGATCTGTATGTAAAATGCCACCTGTGTTGCCAGTGGATAATAAATACAGCTTAGTGGTTAGCACTTCTGCATTGCAGCACTGGGATCCTTCGTTTAAATCCTGGCCTGGGCAACATCTGCATGGAGTTTGCATGTTCTCTCTTGGTTTCTTCTACATTCCAAAGATTGTACTAGTAGGTTAATTAGGCCTAGTATGCAGGGCTGTCTTTAATATTGATTAGACCCTGGGTAAACATTTTCTTGGGCCCACCCAAATTCACTCATCGTCTATTTACAAGCAGCATGGGCTTAAGGGACAGCTGCTTTGGGCCTCTCAATAATGACTGGGCCCAAGGCAGCTGCCCCTTTTGCCCCGTGTAAAAGATGGCCCTGCTAGTATGTATGTTTGAGACAGGGCCGTGCGGTGAGGTGAGTGGCTGCTGAGGCACCGGCTAGTATCAGAGCCAGATACACACAGGTTGCATACGCTGCGATCGTTAGAGCGAGAGCGATAATTCTAGCACTAGACCTCCTCTGTAGCTCTAAACATGGAACCTGTAAAAAATGTTAAAGCGTCTCCTGTGGAGATTTATAAGTACTGAAGTTTGGCGCCATTCCACAAGTGTGCGCAATTTTAAAGCGTGATGTGTTAGGTATCTATTTACTCGGCGTAACATCATCTTTCATAGTATACAAAAAAATCAGGTTATCTTTAGTGTTTTTTTTTTTTTTATATATATATATATATTCATGAAACAGTTTCTTTCCAAAATAAAAGACGTTTGAAAAATTGCTGCGCAAATACCGTGTACCATACAAAGTTGCAACGACCGCCATTTTATTCCCTAAAAAAAAACATGTTTGGGGGTTCTGTTTTTTTACATGTAGGAGAGAAGTGTCAGAATTGGTCTGGGTGGCAAGGGGTTAATTACCATAAGTAAGTAATATACAAATAATTATTATATATTATTTTTATTATTATTTTATTATATTATTATATTATAATAATTATTATATATTATTTTTATTATTATTTTATTTTATTATTATATTATAATCATTATTATATATTGTTTTTAAGGTAATTTACTATATTTTCAAAAACTGTACTCAAGCAGGTGGCTTAACAGACAAACTACTGAAGTTGTAAGTTATCACTTTCAACCAGTAATTTCACAGTAAATAGATAAATAATAAATGATTATCTTATAATATATAGCATAATAATATAGGATTTAGCTTGAATATAACAGTATCTTTTCAGCAGCAGCAGATTCTCCCTCTTAAAGCGGAGTTCCACCCTAAAAAATTTTTTTCCCTTAAAAGACTCCTTTTAACCTATAGACAAACATTTGGAGGAAATTTTTTTTTATACTTACCCTAAATGCCCTGTTGCTATGTAGTCTTCGTAATCTGCCACTTCCTGGTCCGCGGAGCTCCTCGAGACTTCCTCCCTCGCCTATTCTCCTGGGAAATGACACATCATTTCCCAGGAGTCTGTGGGCAGTACAGTACTACGTCCGCCGTAGAATCGCGCATGCGCGAGATCGAGGGGTGCATGCTGGTTACCCAGCATGCACCTCTCCAAAGATATTCCAGGAAGCGATCTCGATTGGGCTTCACATGCCCACAATCATGATGGAAACGGCCAAAAACGGAGGAATGAATTTCATTAGCAATAATACTAGGATCAAAAAAAAAAAAAAATTTAAATACATTTTCGCCAGAACTCCGCTTTAACTGTGTGAGAAAAACATGGGATTGTGGGTAAAATCTTATACCTATAAACACATGTTTTTTTTCCTTGTAGTTAAAAAGGAACTGCGGTCTGCTCACATAATTTGTAATAAAAACATCTTTGCCATTCTGAAGCTTTCCTCCAACCACTTTGCATATTATTTTATATATACTGCGATTCTGTACTTTGCCAAATATGCTGCAGAAATCTCCCTCCACTGAGTCTGGCTGCAGCCATTTTTACTGTGGGCAGCTGAAGCTGCTGCCTGTTCACTTCCTCGATTTTCACAGAGGCACACCTCCAGCTCTGCAGCTCTCATTGGCCCTCTTATGACTCATCACCCCCTCCCTTCCTGGCAAACTCTCAGGAGAGTGAGAGAGAGCTGTGCATGATGTCATAAGCCTAGGCTAATGACCAGACAAGAGACAGGAAGTGGGCTGTATAAGGGATTTACTGGCAGAAATTTTTTTTTACTATTTAAAGTTAAAACAACAAGGGCAGAAGATTTAATAGATGGAAAGATGAAAAAATGCCTGCAGGTCCACTTTAAGAGGGCTGGGCTGGAAGGGAGTATTTGTCTTTTAGACACACGCCCCTCTTCTATGACACTGCAGTGAGAGGCGTGCCTCCACTGCAGCATTGTTATTGGACAGCTTGGACCAACGGTGCTTTACCATTGGTCCAAGGCTTCAAGCTGACAAGAAGTGAGGAGAGGCACTGTGAGCTCATCCTCTCAGTCTGCTGCAAAGACATACCTCCCAACATACATCTTGAGATGGGAATGAGGGACACCTACTAGCAAACATATGTAGGCATAGGACACGCCCCCTGCCACACCCCCTTAAAGGAGATTTAACCAAAAAAAGAGATTAATTAAATCCACAAGGGCTTTTTTTTTACCACTACTATTCCTTTATATTGGCTTTCAAAATGTACAAATGCAGCAATTTAGAATTTGGATGAAAGGTTTAGCACTGGGAAACACTTTTTGAAAGATAAAAAGTGCATTTTATATACAACTATATAGATCAGACCAAAATGAGGGACAAATGAGGAGGAAAGAGGGACAGAGGGACATTGCTCCAAATCAGGGTCAGTCCCTCCAAATCAGGGACAGTTGGGAGCTATGCGAACAGAGTGTGCCAGCTTGTATTTAAACTGGCCGCTCTGTATGCAGCTTCTGACAGGCTGCGCAAGGAAGCCCGTATCTCCGGAACCATAGGTCGTGGCCCCAGCACAGTGACTTAGTGGTTAGCACTCATTATCTGCAGCACTGGGGTCTTTGGTTCAAATCATGGCTAGGACACCCTTTGCATGTTCTGGCATGAGTTTCGTCCACACTCCAAAGACATGTTAGTCCCAGGACCAGTGTGAGACAGGGTCCCTGGTTCAAATCACAACCAGGATGCTCTCTGCATGGGGTTTGCATGTTCATCCTGTGCTTACATGGGTTTCCTCCTACACTATAAAGATATGCTGGTAGGTCAGTTGGCCCTATGTGCAATAAGGACCTTGGATCCTTGAGGGCGGGGCTGATGTGTATGTACAGTATACAGTGCCTTGCGAAAGTATTCGGCCCCCTTGAACTTTTCAACCTTTTGCCACATTTCAGGCTTCAAACATAAAGATATAAAATTTTTATTTTTTGTGAAGAATCACCAACAAGTGGGACACAATTGTGAAGTGGAACGAAATCTTTTGGATTTTTGAAACTTTTTTAACTAATAAAAAAATGAAAAGTGGGGCGTGCAAAATTATTCGGCCCCTTTGCGTTAATACTTTGTAGAGCCACCTTTTGCTGCGATTACAGCTGCAAGTCGCTTGGGGTATGTCTCTATCAGTTTTGCACATCGAGAGACTGAAATTCTTGCCCATTCTTCCTTGCAAAACAGCTCGAGCTCAGTGAGGTTGGATGGAGAGCGTTTGTGAACAGCAGTTTTCAGCTCTTTCCACAGATTCTCGATTGGATTCAGGTCTGGACTTTGACTTGGCCATTCTAACACCTGGATACGTTTATTTGTGAACCATTCCTTTGTAGATTTTGCTGTATGTTTGGGATCATTGTCTTGTTGGAAGATAAATCTCCGTCCCAGTTTCAGGTCTTTTGCAGACTCCAACAGGTTTTCATCCAGAATGGTCCTGTATTTGGCTGCATCCATCTTCCCCTCAATTTTAACCATCTTCCCTGTCCCTGCTGAAGAAAAGCAGGCCCAAACCATGATGCTGCCACCACCATGTTTCACAGTGGGGATGGTGTGTTGAGTGTGATGAGCTGTGTTGCTTTTACGCCAAACATATCGTTTTGCATTGTGGCCAAAAAGTTCGATTTTGGTTTCATCGGACCAGAGCACCTTCTTCCACATGTTTGGTGTGTCTCCCAGGTGGCTTGTGGCAAACTTTAGATGAGACTTTTTCTGGATATCTTTGAGAAATGGCTTTCTTCTTGCCACTCTTCCATAAAGGGCAGATTTGTGCAGTGTACGACTGATTGTTGTCCTATGGACAGACTCTCCCACCTCAGCTGTAGTTCTCTGCAGTTCATCCAGAGTGATCATGGGCCTCTTGGCTGCATCTCTGATCAGTCTTCTCCTTGTCTGAGCTGAAAGTTTAGAGGGACAGCCAGGTCTTGGTAGATTTGCAGTGTTCTGATACTCCTTCCATTTCAAAATGATCGCTTGCACAGTGCTCCTTGGGATGTTTAAAGTTTGGGAAATCTTTTTGTATCCAAATCCGGCTTTAAACTTCTCCACAACAGTATTACGGACATGCCTGGTGTGTTCCTTGGTCTTCATGATGCTCTCTGCGCTTTCAACAGAACCCTGAGACTATCACAGAGCAGGTGCATTTATACAGAGACTTGATTACACACAGGTGGATTCTATTTATCACCATCAGTCATTTAGGACAACATTGGATCATTCAGAGATCCTCGCTGAACTCCTGGAGTGAGTTTTCTGCACTGAAAGTAAAGGGGCCGAATAATTTTGCACGCACCACTTTTCAGTTTTTTATTTGCTAAAAAAGTTTAAAATATCCAATAGATTTCGTTCCACTTCACAATTGTGTCCCACTTGTTGGTGATTCTTCACAAAAAATTAAAATTTTATATCTTTATGTTTGAACCCTGAAATGTGGCAAAAGCTTGAAAAGTTCAAGGGGGCCGAATACTTTTGCAAGGCACTGTATATAAAGTCCCGTGTAAGTTGTTGGTGCAATATAAATATCTGTAGTAATTTAATCATGCTAATGCATTAGAAAAAGTCAATATTAGTATTATTATTATATTAATATATTAGTATATTATTATTATTATATGAATACAAAAATAATAATGAGGCAACAATATTCTTTCTCAATTAAATTTATTGTGAAAAAATATCATACAAATATTATAATTATTATTTTTGTTATTACAGTTATTTATATACGGATATGTGTATGACCTCCACAGTAAATGATTATAAATTCTGACATGCTGAAGAAAAGAATTTGCTGGATCTCTTTTGAAAAATAAAAAATGATGGGAGCAATAACTTCCATTACCTAAAGGAACCACATTCTGAAAAATCAAACCCTGAGTGTTAAGGGAGGTCAGCCATGGAGGAAGCTTTTAATTCAGTGCTGTGTATGGGGGGTTTTGTCGGGGGGGGGGGGGGGGGGGGGTAAGATCAGTTGTTTTTTTGTAACAATATTAGCAAATCAAGGAGAATATTAAATGTATGAGAAGTCGCCATCATGAAGTTCTAATCCTCCAGCGGGGTGCGCAGATCAGATCAGGGGGGGTGCACAGATCAGATCAGGGGGTGCACAGATCAGATCAGGGGGGTGCACAGATCAGATCAGGGGGGTGCACAGATCAGATCAGGGGGGTGCACAGATCAGATCAGGGGGGTGCACAGATCAGATCAGGGGGGTGCACAGATCAGATCAGGGGGGTGCACAGATCAGATCAGGGAGGTGCACAGATCAGATCAGGGGGGTGCACAGATCAGATCAGGGAGGTGCACAGATCAGATCAGGGGGGTGCACAGATCAGATCAGGGAGGAGCACAGATCAGATCAGGGAGGTGCACAGATCAGATCAGGGGGGTGCACAGATCAGATCAGGGAGGAGCACAGATCAGATCAGGGGGGTGCACAGATCAGATCAGGGAGGTGCACAGGTCAGATCAGGGGGGTGCACAGATCAGATCAGGGGGGTGCACAGATCAGATCAGGGGGGTGCACAGATCAGATCAGGGGGGTGCACAGATCAGATCAGGGGGGTGCACAGATCAGATCAGGGAGGTGCACAGATCAGATCAGGGGGGTGCACAGATCAGATCAGGGAGGTGCACAGATCAGATCAGGGGGGTGCACAGATCAGATCAGGGAGGAGCACAGATCAGATCAGGGAGGTGCACAGATCAGATCAGGGGGGTGCACAGATCAGATCAGGGAGGTGCACAGATCAGATCAGGGGGGTGCACAGATCAGATCAGGGGGGTGCACAGATCAGATCAGGGGGGTGCACAGATCATATCAGGGAGATCAGATCAGGGAGGTGCACAGATCAGGGGGGTGCACAGATCAGATCAGGGAGGTGCACAGATCAGATCAGGGGGGTGCACAGATCAGATCAGGGAGGTGCACAGATCAGATCAGGGAGGTGCACAGATCAGATCAGGGGGGTGCACAGATCAGATCAGGGGGGTGCACAGATCAGATCAGGGGGGTGCACAGATCAGATCAGGGAGGTGCACAGATCAGATCAGGGGGGTGCACAGATCAGATCAGGGAGGTGCACAGATCAGATCAGGGGGGTGCACAGATCAGATCAGGGAGGTGCACAGATCAGATCAGGGGGGTGCACAGATCAGATCAGGGAGGTGCACAGATCAGATCAGGGGGGTGCACAGATCAGATCAGGGAGGAGCACAGATCAGATCAGGGGGGTGCACAGATCAGATCAGGGAGGAGCACAGATCAGATCGGGGGGGGGGGGGGTGCACAGATCAGATCAGGGGGGTGCACAGATTAAATCAGGGAGGTGCACAGATAAGATCAGGGAGGAGCACAGATCAGATCAGGGGGGTGCACAGATCAGATCAGAGAGGTGCACAGATAAGATCAGGGAGGTGCACAGATCAGATCAGGGGGGTGCACAGATCAGATCAGGGAGGTGCACAGATCAGATCAGGGAGGTGCACAGATCAGATCAGGGGGGTGCACAGATCAGATCAGAGAGGTGCACAGATCAGATCAGGGGGGTGCACAGGTCAGATCGGGGGGTGCACAGATCAGATCAGGAAGGTGCACAGATCAGATCAGGGAGGTGCACAGATCAGATCAGGGAGGTGCACAGATCAGATCAGGGGGGTGTACAGATCAGATCAGGGGGGTGCACAGATCAGATCAGGGGGTGCACAGATCAGATCAGGGGGGTGCACAGATCAGATCAGGGAGGTGCACAAATCAGTTCAGGGGGGTGCACAGATCAGATCAGGGGGGTGCACAAATCAGATCAGGGAGGAGCACAGATCAGATCAGGGGGGAGCACAGATCAGATCAGGGGGGTGCACAGATCAGATCGGGGGGGGGGGGGGTGCACAGATCAGATCAGGGGGGAGCACAGATCAGATCAGGGGGGTGCACAGATCAAATCAGGGGGGTGCACAGATCAGATTAGGGGGGTGCACAGATCAGATTAGGGGGGTGCACAGATCAGATCAGGGAGGTGCACAGATCAGGTCAGGGGGGTGCACAGATCAGATCAGGGAGGGGCACAGATCAGATCAGGGGGGTGCACAGATCAGATCAGGGAGGGGCACAGATCAGATCAGGGGGGTGCACAGATCAGATCAGGGGGTGCATAGATCAGATCAGGGAGGTGCACAGATCAGATCAGGGGGGTGCACAGATCAGATCGGGGGGGTGCACAGATCAGATCGGGGGGGGTGCACAGATCAGATCAGGGAGGTGCACAGATCAGATCAGGGGGGTGCACAGATCAGATTAGGGGGGTGCACAGATCAGATCAGGGGGGTGCACAGATCAGATCAGGGAGGTGCACAGATCAGATCAGGGGGGTGCACAGATCAGATCAGGGAGTTGCACAGATCAGATCAGGGAGGAGCACAGATCAGATCAGGGGGGTGCACAGATCAGATCAGGGAGGAGCACAGATCAGATCGGGGGGGGGGGGTGCACAGATCAGATCAGGGGGGTGCACAGATTAAATCAGGGAGGTGCACAGATAAGATCAGGGAGGAGCACAGATCAGATCAGGGGGGTGCACAGATCAGATCAGGGAGGAGCACAGATCAGATCAGGGGGGTGCACAGATCAGATCAGAGAGGTGCACAGATAAGATCAGGGAGGTGCACAGATCAGATCAGGGGGGTGCACAGATCAGATCAGGGAGGTGCACAGATCAGATCAGGGAGGTGCACAGATCAGATCAGGGGGGTGCACAGATCAGATCAGAGAGGTGCACAGATCAGATCAGGGGGGTGCACAGGTCAGATCGGGGGGTGCACAGATCAGATCAGGAAGGTGCACAGATCAGATCAGGGAGGTGCACAGATCAGATCAGGGAGGTGCACAGATCAGATCAGGGGGGTGTACAGATCAGATCAGGGGGGTGCACAGATCAGATCAGGGGGTGCACAGATCAGATCAGGGGGGTGCACAGATCAGATCAGGGAGGTGCACAAATCAGTTCAGGGGGGTGCACAGATCAGATCAGGGGGGTGCACAAATCAGATCAGGGAGGAGCACAGATCACATCAGGGGGGAGCACAGATCAGATCAGGGGGGTGCACAGATCAGATCGGGGGGGGGTGCACAGATCAGATCAGGGGGGAGCACAGATCAGATCAGGGGGGTGCACAGATCAAATCAGGGGGGTGCACAGATCAGATTAGGGGGGTGCACAGATCAGATTAGGGGGGTGCACAGATCAGATCAGGGAGGTGCACAGATCAGGTCAGGGGGCTGCACAGATCAGGGAGGGGCACAGATCAGATCAGGGGGGTGCACAGATCAGATCAGGGAGGGGCACAGATCAGATCAGGGGGGTGCACAGATCAGATCAGGGAGTTGCACAGATCAGATCAGGGAGGAGCACAGATCAGATCGGGGAGGTGCACAGATCAGATCAGGGAGGTGCACAGATCAGATCAGGGGGGTGCACAGATCCGATCAGAGAGGTGCACAGATCAGATCAGGGGGGTGCCCAGATCAGATCAGGGAGGTGCACAGATCAGATCAGGGGGGTGCACAGATCCGATCAGAGAGGTGCACAGATCAGATCAGGGGGGGGTGCACAGATCAGATCAGGAAGGTGCACAGATCAAATCAGGGAGGTGCACAGATCAGATCAGGGGGGTGCACAGATCAGATCAGGAAGGTGCACAGATAAGATCAGGGAGGTGCACAGATCAGATCAGGGGGGTGTACAGATCAGATCAGGGAGGTGCACAGATCAGATCAGGGGGGTGCACAGATCAGATCAGGGGGTGCACAGATCAGATCAGGGAGGAGCACAGATCAGATTGGGGAGGTGCACAGATCAGATCAGGGGGGTGCACAGATCAGATCGGGGGGGGGGGGGGGTGCACAGATCAGATCAGGGGGGAGCACAGATCAGATCAGGGGGGTGCACAGATCAGATCAGGGGGGGTGCACAGATAAGATCAGGGAGGGGCACAGATCAGATCAGGGGGGTGCACAGATCAGATCAGGGGGGTGCATAGATCAGATCAGGGAGGTGCACAGATCAGATCAGGGGGGTGCACAGATCAGATCAGGGAGGTGCACAGATCAGATCAGGGGGGTGCACAGATCAGATCAGGGAGGTGCACAGATCAGATCAGGGGGGTGCACAGATCAGATCAGGGAGGTGCACAGATCAGATCAGGGGGGTGCACAGATCAGATCAGGGAGGTGCACAGATCAGATCAGGGGGGTCCACAGATCAGATCAGGGGGGTGCACAGATCAGATCAGGGGGGTGCACAGATCAGATCGGGGGGGGGGTGCACAGGTCAGATCAGGGAGGTGCACAGATCAGATCAGGGGGGTGCACAGATCAGATCAGGGGGGTGCACAGATCAGATTAGGGGGGTGCACAGATCAGATCAGGGGGGTGCACAGATCAGATTAGGGGGGTGCACAGATCAGATCAGGGGGGTGCACAGATCAGATCAGGGGGGTGCACAGATCAGATTAGGGGGGTGCACAGATCAGATCAGGGGGGGTGCACAGATCAGATCAGGGGGGTGCACAGATGACGGTCATCACTCCTAGAGGTGGGGGTGACATCTGCACTGTACGGAGGTCTAAATTGCTGAAAGTAGATGAGATTCTTTATCATCATTTTATTCAATACAAGGAAATGTTACATGGTAGCGCTCCAACAACAGCAATATGGCTATAGTCGCACCACAACGCATGCGTTTTTTTTTTTTAAAGCTCTGTGATGCGTTGGTGTGCGTTTTACACACGTTGAATTTTTTTTCTTAAAGGAATACACAATATTCAAAGCAGTCTTTTCAGTCGCAGTGCGCTGCGATCATGCATGTTTGCACGCGTTACGTTGTACAAAAAGTTGCGCCTGCTTCCGTTTTTTTTCAGCACTGGACAAACGCAACGCACTGATGTGAACTTCATTAAGGGTCAGTTCACACCAGATGCAGTTCCGTGCGCTTTTTTTCTGCACTAAAAATGCATGCACAGTGCTCTCCATGTATTCCAATGGCTCTAGATCACACCATGCAGTCAGTTTCCGAGGCACCTAGAGCCATTGGAATACATGGAAAACGCTGCGCATGCATTTTTAGTGCAGAAAAAAAGCGCACGGAACTGCATCTGGTGTGAACTGGCACTCAGAGGGATCCTTTTTTTTTTTTTTTTATTGTCACGCGTTGGCAATGCGTTCACAAACGCACACATCCCAGCGCACGTGGTGTGAATGATCCCTGAATCCACGCACAGACCTCTCCGCACACCAGTAAACGTAGCATGCGATGGATCTGGCTGCGTCTGTATTTCGGAGGACTCTTCCCTCCCCCCCCCATCTATAGCAGGACTGACCCGACTGCCGCACATCTGGCAGTAACTGGAAACAAAATCTCTCCGTCAGCCCAAAATCCCCGAGCCTAGCAGAAATCCGGAGAGCAGGGGGCCCGGGAGATGAAAGGCAGGGACGTGGACAGAGCGGGTTAAGGGGGGGCAGAAGGGGGGCAGAAGGGGGGGGGGGCAGGGGGGGTGCGCGGATTGGCATCGTTTGAAGATGCTGCACAATTCGGGGAGCTCAGGACCGAAAGGAGGCAGCGGAGGCCAGGTTGGAAATTGTATGAACGAGTCCCAGAACCAGAAGCGGAGTCCCTCCAGGCTGGACTGCGGACACTGTCACTGGGGGGAGGGGCTATCCTGGGGTGGGGGGGGGGGGTTGTGTCCCGCACTTCTGTGAATGCAGAAAAAGGAACAACATTACAAGAAGATGGAGCGGGATCAGAAATAATTCCATTTTCCATGACTGGATGCAGCACTTTTACAGTTCAGGGAACAATGTAACATATGAAGTCATGGAAAGAGTTACAATGTGTCATATAGACCTGTAGGTGGAGCTATTTCATGTCTTTCTGATGATTTTTATATACAGAGGAGAGGCACAGAATGAGTACAGGACAGGGGGCTCCAAATGTTTTACATAAAGGGCCAGTTTACTGGACTGCGGCCAATTGAAGCGGAAAATAACCAACCCAGTGTCAGTGGAAGTAACAATGTCTCAGGATTGGTGATCAGTGGGAGTAAAGAAATTATATAGCGCCTCTGGTCAGTAGGAGGAGGAACAGTGCCCCATCATTGGTGTCAGTGAGAAGAATAGTGCCCCATTATTGGTGTCAGTGGAAGAAATAGTGCCCCATCATTGGTGTCAGTGGGAGAAATTGCCCAATCATTGGTGTCCGTGGGAGGAATAGTGCCCCATCATTGGTGTCAGTGGAAGGACTAATGCCCCATCATTGGTGTCAGTGGGAGGAATGAGCCCCATCATTGGTGTCAGTGGAAGGAATAGTGCCCCATCATTGGTATCAGTGGGAGGAAAAGCACCCCATCATTGGTGTCACTGGGAGAGATAGTGCCCCATCATTGGTATCAGTGGAAGGAATAGCACCCCATCATTGGCGTCACTGGGAGAAATAGCGCCCCATCATTTGTGTTAGTGGAAGGAATAGCGCCCCATCATTGGTATCAGTGGGAGGAAAAGCGCCCTATCATTTGTGTCAGTGGAAGGAATAGTGCCCCATCATTGGTGTCAGTGGGAGGAATAGTGCCCCATCATTGGTGTCAGTGGAAGGAATAGTGCCCCATCATTGGTGTCAGTGGGAGGAATAGTACTCCATCATTGGTGTCAGTGGGAGGAATAGTGCCCCATCATTGGGGTCCGTGGGAGGAATAGTGCCCCATCATTGGGGTCCGTGGGAGGAATAGTGCCCCATCATTGGTGTCAGTGGGAGGAATAGTGCCCCATCATTGGGGTCCGTGGGAGGAATAGTGCCCCATCATTGATGTCACTGGGAGGAATAGTGCCCCATCATTGGTGTCTGTGGGAGGAATAGTGCCCCATCATTGGTATCAGTGGGAGGAATAGTGCCCCATCATTGGTGTCAGTGTGAGGAACAGTGCTCCAAGGGCCGCATACAGGCATGCAATTACCTGCTTTCAGCCCACGGGCCACAGTTTGCAGACCACTGATATAGAAGAAGAGGAGAGACAAGGGAGACAAAAGGGAACAGAGCAATGGTGACCTAGGAGTGGGGTCTTCAAACATTTCCATACTGGAGTCACATTGTATATTCTATTTATAAACAAATGATTGTGCTTTATTCAGCATCATTGTAATTAGCATCATATGATTCATAACAACCAGGAAAGAACTTTAGTAAGCACCCTTCAGAGTTCCCCCTTATATGAAGGTTCCCATAGTTGTCCCCATCAGAGTCCCCCCTTACATTAGGTACGCCTTACAGAGTTCCTATGAAAGTCCCCCTTACATCCCCATCGAAGTTCAACTTACATCAAAGTCCCCATCAGAGTCCCTCCTTACATCAGAATCCCTACATCAATGTCCTTGTCAGTCTTCCTTACATCAAGGTCCCTTTCTGTGTTTCCCCTCTATATTAGAGAGGCTACAATACACTATATTACCAAAAGTATTGGGACGCCTGCCTTTACACGCACAGAAACTTTAATGTCATCCCAGTCTTAAGCTGGCCATACACTATACGAAAAATCGGCCGAAAAATCATTCGTATAGACACTTCGTTCGTTTTTCGGCAAGTTAATGGGCACAAATCGATAATCGTTTGTGACATTTTTGTGGGAAAAAAACGAACGGGAAGTTTGGAAAATTTCTGCCGAACGTACGATAAATTGCAAGGTTAATGTGTTTCCCGTCCGAACTGCCTGCACTAGGTATATGTAAAAAAACGAACAAAAAATTATTTATTCATGTCCACTGAACAATTTATCGGTCATTACATGATGGCACGATCGTTTGCGGTCACGGTCGAACGTTCGTTTTTCGAAAATGTGTTCGGCCGATTTTTCGTATAGTGTATGGCCAGCATAAGTCCGTAGGGTTCAATATTGAGTTGGCCCCGCCCTTTGCAGCTATAACAGCTTCAACTCTTCTGGGAAGGCCGTCCACAAGGTTTAGGAGTGTGTCTATGGGAATGTTTGACCATTCTTCCAGAAGCCCATTTGTCAGGTCAGGCACTGATGTTGGATGAGAAGGCCTGGCTCGCAGTCTCCGCTCTAATTTATCCCAAAGGTGTTCTATCGGGTTGAGATCAGGACTCTGTGCAGGCCAGTCAAGTTCCTCCACCCCAAACTCGCTCATCCATGTCTTTATGGACCTTGCTTTGTACACTGGTGCGCAGTCATGTTGGAACAGGAAGGAGCCGTCCCCAAACTGTTCCCACAAAGTTGGGAGCAAGTCCAACCCCTGAAAAACAACCCCACACCATAACCCCCCCTACCAAATGATTTGGACCAGTGCACAAAGCAAAGTCCATAAAGGCATGGATGAGGGAGTTTGGGGTGGAGGAACTTGACTGTCCTGCACCACATTTTTGCTTTGTGGTGCTCAGATGCAGTGTAATTCCGATTTAAGAATTTTCATAGCTACAATTATTACAGGTCATGGAGAATAGTGAGGTTTGGAGACATTCTTGTCTTCTAGTAGAAAAATAACGGGAATAATTCTTCCCCTGGACAGTAGAGGAATGTGTGATCCTTGACCATCTCTGCCCTCAGTGGCCGCCTCTTAAAATGGCAACGTCTTCCATTTGGTCTATTCCTGGTGCTGAAATATATCATGATAGTTATTTGTTACATTAAATGCACCTGAAATTCTAAGACCATTTGAAGAGAACTGAGTGCAAAATTCTGGAAATAGAGAATGGTTTTGCTATTTCCAGGAATACATTCCAAAACCCGGGGCTATTCCTGGAAGTAGGGGAGAACTAGCATTCTTTAATAACTACTATATATTAGAGCTACAGGATTCTGGCTAAAGTGAGAATCACGATTTTTTTGCTTAGAATAAAGATCACGATTCTCTCACGATTGTCACGGCGTAACATCATCTTTCACATTATACAAAAAAATGGGCAAACTTTACTGTTTAGTTTTCTTTTAATTCATTGAAGTGTATTTTTTCCCCAAAAAAATTGCATTTGAAAGACCACTGCGCAAATACCATGTCACATAAAATATTGCAACGACTGCCATTTTATTCTCTAGGGTCTCTGCTAAAATATATATATAATGTTTGGGGGTTCTAAGTAATTTTCTAGCAAAAAAATACTGATTTTAGCTTGTAAGCAACAAGTGTCAGAAAAATGATTAGTCTTTAAGTTTTTAAACTGACCTCATTTACAGACCGAAGTTCATTCCTTTGATCTAAAAGAACCAAATTGTACAATGTTTCATTTTTATTTTTCAGGGCTGAGCAATGTTGATAAACATTTGCCGGCTTTTTTTTTTTTTTCTTTTGACAGCTCTGAATAGAGGACGGCTCTGCACTCTGTTACATAGAAACGTGGAAATGCCGGATCAAAGTGATTGTAAACGCTCGTTTAAAAAAAAAATAATAAATAAATAACAAAAATGTTATACTTACCTCCTCTGTAATGGTTTTGCACAGAGCAGCCTGGATCCTCCTCTTCTCGGGTCCCTCTTCGCTGCTCCTAGCCCCTCCTTCCTTTGAGTGGCCCTCACCCAAGCCGAGTCAGAGCTCCGTGTATCCATTCAGACACGGAGCCCCTACCTGGCCCCACCCCCTCTCTCCCCTGTGTCAGAAACCATGAAATCAGACCAAGCCAAAAGTACAGTTAAATCACACTTGTTTAATAATAAAAGTAAATAGAATAAACTTAGTCAAAACATAGCCAGAGTTCCGGAACGGATAGTCAGACAAGCCAAACGTCAGGGAGCCGGAGATGAGCGTAGTAAAACAGCAAGCAGGATCTGGAGCCAGAAGGGATGTCAGCCAAGCAAGTCTTTTAACAGGAATGCAGGAGAGCGTCTCTGTGATGTTGACCAAGGCAAAGGCAGAGATCCTCTGGGCTGGACGGCTTAAGTAGGCAGGACTGACGAGCAGGATATCATCAACAGCTGAGTCACTGTAGAGAGAGAGGAGGAGCTGGCAATTAGCCGTCAGCTGAGCGGCCAGCTCAGAGAAGGAAGGGCTGACTGACTTTGATTGACTGCCGCGGTAGCCAATGGCGCCGCTGCTCTTTCTCAGCCAACCAGGAGGAGTGTCTTTGCAACTCCTTTAAGATTGGGGGGGTTGAATCGAGATCGTGATTTTTTAACAAATATTCATTCAGCTATACTATATATATATGATTTTTGCACCCTTTTGTAGGCTTTTTGTTGATCCTTTTTCATGTGCGCATTCTTGTAAAGTTTTATTACTTATAAATAAAGATTTTATATATATATATATATATATATATATATATATATATATATATATATATATATATATATATATATATATCTAAAGAAAACAACTAGAATATATACCTGAGGAGTGAAAATCTTGGCATCAATATCCACTTCAGCTCCCCTTCATGGCCAGGTAATTTTTTTGCTAATCAGCACTGCGCTACTTTAACTGACAATTGCGTGCTCATGCAATGCTGTACGCAAACTAAATTTATGTCATTTTTTTTTCACACAAATAGAGCTTTCGTATGGTGGTATTTGATCACCACTGGGGTTTTTTTTGTTTTTTATTATATGAATTTTTTTAAAAAAGAACCGACAATTTTGAGGGAAAAAAAACAAAAAAAAAACAATATTTTTTTACTTTCTGCTATTAAACATATCCCAGAAAAGGAAAAAAAATCTAAAAAAGTCTAATCTCCTAATAAATTTTGGCCAAAATATATTCTGCTACATGTCTTTGGTAAAAAAAAAAAAAAATCCCAATAAGTGTATATTGATTGGTTTGTGTGAAAGTTATAGTCTATAAACTATGGGATATATACTGGAATTTTTTTTTTATGCTTGTAATGGCAACTTGTGTGCCTAGCAAGTGTTTATGTGTGCACTGTTTTACTGGGGATCTTGTTGTTTTCATTTCCTGCTTAGTAACAATGAGATCCACTGTCACTGAACACAGCTCTGTGTTGTTTACATTCACAGGGCTGTGTTCGGGGTCAGATCAGAGCCGATCGCTGGGTGCCGGAGGTCAATCACTGGGCGTAACCCGGTGATTGGCATGTGCTGTGACGAATACCTATTACCAAAAGTATGTAGGCATAGGACACACCCCCTGCCACGCCCCCTTAAAGGAGAATTATACAAAATATATGATTAGTTCAACCCACAAGTGCTTTTTTTGTTTTTTTGTTTTTACCATTACTATTCCTTTATATTGGCTTTGGAAATTTACAAATGCAGCAATGTAGAAATTAGATGAAAGGTTTAGCGCTGGGAAACATTTTTTGAAAGATAAAAATGCATTTTATATACAACTATATAGATCAGACCCAGATGAGGGACAAATGAGGAGGAAAGAGGGACAGAGGGACATTGCTTCAAATCAGGGACAGTTGGGAGCTATGCACAATGCAGCTAGTGGTTAATGTGGTATCTACCAAAGAATTGATGGTATCCAATAGTCCTAAGACCTAAAACATTGTATAAGTATAGGGGTTCTGTAACGGAACTCCGTCACACTCCGCTTGAGTGCTTCCGTCATATACCGCTTCCCCCAGTCTGAATATAGATATTATATCTTATTACAACCAAGAACTAGGCAGGACTCGTTTGGCTGCAAAGCTGGAACATGTACTGTTTTATTTGAACAAAGGCACACTTCTTTGCTTAATGAAACAGGACGGGGTAGACTTTACCTCCACCAGTAGCATGACACAGGTGTATTCAAACTTCTCATCAGTAGACTGTCTTTGGGAGGGGCTGCTGGAGGAATCCCCCCGCCTCCCTTCTCACAGCTAATCCACAGAGACATATACATGCCATAATAGATTGTTCCCACGGCAGACACAAACAATAGAACAATTGGATACAGCCTCACCTCAAACGATCTAGTAAAGAGTCCATTACAGTATATGAGACAATATACTATATATATATATATATATATATATATATATATATATATATATATATATATATATATATATATATATATATATATATTCCAGGAGATCAGTTTCAGGAGCAATACGGGGTTACGGATACCTTGTAAACCTTTGCTATTTGCTGCAATAGAATGAGTTATGTTGTCTGACGTCAGGGACTGGCTATGGACCGTTAGGATTTATGGGAGGGTTTATATGGGATTTTAAGAAGCAATCAGAAGAAGCCAAACATGTAATTTATAGGTGGTGATTATATGGAGACATTGGGAAGAATTATTTATTGTTTAATTATTTTCTTTTTTTCAGTCTGAGCTATTTTTCGAGCGGTTACGTAAAGTGGAACTTTAGTCGGAAAACGAAGTCCTGCTAGTGCTGGAAGACTTCAAGCTGGCCCCTATTACATCTATGTAAAACATTACAAATACGTGTCTATACCAGTGGCGCTGGTGCTAAATATTTCTGGGGGGCAGCAAACTAACGCCATGTAACCCCCCCAATTGCCCCCCCCCCCCCCTGACGTTAGATGTATGAAAACACGGCGGCGATCCACCGCTACACCCCCCCCCCCCCCCCCCCCGCGGGAAACTGACCTTAACTTAGGAAGCAGAGGGATGGAAGAGCCCAGCCGTTGCTTCTCCTCCTTGCTGAACAGGAGGTGTGCCCTGAAACCCAATTGAGCCCTAAAACTCCCTGGCCAATCAGGTCTCAGGACAATAGCAAATATTAATTCGCTATTACACAACTGGGTGGGCTCAGGGTGCAGTTGTTTGCACCCCAAGCCCCCCTTTTTTGAAGCCAATTAGAGCCTCAGGCTCCAATCATGTGCTTCACAAAAAAAGACCCAGTTGGAATTCATGCATCCTTCATAAAGATTAGGGGGCCGGGCGCATGGATTAGGGGAGCGGCGCCCCTGCACCCCGTATGGACGGGCCGCCACTGGTCTATACTGTTTAAATTCCACTAGTACCCTGCCTCATCCTGCTCTGCACATGCTCAGTTGCTCTCCGTATTTGGCATTGTGCTAAAAATTAGAGCCACTAGAGGTACATCTGCTGAGAGACTAAAGATTTACTGCTGCTCAGGGGTTCTGGCCTTCATCAAAATGTCCGCCCCCAGCAAGCAGACACAGGGACAATGCTGGAGGCAACTTATAGCACACACTAATTTTGGCAACATAAATAATATTGTGGAATGTACACTCACCGGACACTTTATTAGGTCCTCCTTGCTAGTAGCGGGTTGGACCCCCTTTTGCCTTCATTCTTGGTGGCATAGATACAACAAGGTGTTGGAAACGTTCCTCAGAGATTTTGCTCCATAGTGACATGATAATATAGCACAGTTGCTGCAGATTTGTCAGCTGCATATCCCGTGCAGCTGGCATCCTAAAGGTGCTCTATTGGATGAGATGTGGTGAGTGTGGAGGACATTGGAGGACAGGGACCTCATTGTCCAGTGGTGAGATGATTGGAGCTTTGTGACATGGTGCATTATCCTGCTGGAAGGAGCCATCAGAAGATTAGGACACTGTATATCTCTTGCTAAAGAATATTATTTTTTATCAAACCAGATGTGTGGGGGTGATATTAACAATCCAGTTATGGCACCTCTACGCGTTTTCTAAAGTACAAACTACTTTCTTGCATGTTGGCAAAGTGTGCGATTTCGCGACTCGCAAAGATGTGAACCAAGGGTCCAAATAGTTAAAGTGGTTGTAAACCCTTTCCATATGCCCAGTGAAGTGACTGGCCTCAGGTGATACACAGAGATGAAACAAATTCTCCTACATAAGTTGTACCTGTTTATCTGCAGTCTTCTCTTCTTTACATTCATTCAAAGTGCAAAATGGATACAGCTTGTTTCAGCTTAAATATACAAGGTGTTCTGTTAATGGCGGCAGTGCCAAATGAGCAACCCATTTTGGTCAGTGTGCAGAGGGGAAGCAGTTCAGCACAGGATCTGAAATATTGTCATTTCTAGGTTCTCAAGCAGCCCCTCAGGTATAAGATATGAACCAATCAGCCATAACCTTATGACCACCCACCATAACTCCTCAAGGCATGGACTCCACTAGACCTCTGAAGGTATGCTGTTTTATCTGGAACCAAGCTGTCAGTAGCAGAACCTTTAAGTCCTGTAAGTTGCAAGGTGGGGCCTCCATGGATCGGACTTGTTTTCCCAGCACATAACACAGATAGCTCAATTGGACTGAGAGATGGAGAATTTGGAGGCCAAGTCAACACCTCAAACTTGCTGTTGTGTACCTCAAACCATTCATGAATTCATCAGACCAGGTCATCCTCTTTCACTGCTCCGTGGTCCAGTTCTAATGCTTATGTGCCCATTGTAGGCGCTTTTGGCTGTGGACACGGGTCAGCATGGACACCCTGACTTGTCTGCGGCTTTACAGCCCCCATACACAGCAAACTGCGATGCTCTGTGTGTTCTTACACCCTTCTATCAGATATTCACTTTTTTAGAAGTTTGAGCTCCAGTAGCTCTTTTATTGAATCTGACTACCCAGTCCAGCCTTCCCTCCCCCCACTTCCATCAAAAACCTTCCCTCCCCACTTCCATCAATAAGCCCCCCCCCCCCCCCCTGCTTCCATCAATGAGCCTTCCCTGCCCACCTCCATCAATGAGCCTTCCTTCCTCAACCCCATCAATGAGCCTTCCCTACCCACCTCCATCAGTGAGCCCTCCCTACCCATCTCCATCAACGAGCCTTCATAGACAACATGTTCACTTACTGCCCAATAAATCCCACCCACTTTCAGGTGCCATTGTAAGAAGATAATCAATGTTATTCACTTTACCTGTCAGTGGTCATATAATGTTATGGCTGATCGGTGTTCATATGTACATTGTGCCAATCTGGACCATGTAACTATACAATACAGATCATACCTGGAGTTCAGTTTTAGTTAGGAGAAGGGCTTCTAGGGGCTGTTTCAGCAGACATCTGTGGATATGCCACCCCTTGGGTGATATTGTCACTCTATTTTCTATAATTATCCTGCTGCTGATACTGAACCGTAAAGCCACAGAGACAATCCTGGCTTTCGTATAAATAGCCTTCCCTCCCCACCTCCATCAATGAGCCTTTACTTCCCACCTTCATCAATGAGCCTTCCCTCCCCACCTTTATCAATGAGCCTTCTGTCCCCACATCCATCAATGAGCCTTCACTCCCCAACCCCATCAATGAGCCTTCCCTCCCCACCTCCATCAATGAGCCTTCACTCCCCATCTCCATCAATGAGCCTTCCCTCCCACCTCCATCAATGAGCCTTCACTCCCAAACCCCATCAATGAGCCTTCACTCCCCACCTCCATCATTGAGCTTCCCAACCCCATCAATGAGCCTTCGCTCCCCACCTCCATCATTGAGCCTCCCCCTCCTGCCTCCATCAATGAGCCTTTCCTCCCCACCTCCATCGCTGAGCCTTCACTCCCCAACCCCATCAATGAGCCTTCACTCCCCAACCCCATCAATGAGCCTTCGCTCCCCAACCCCATCAATGAGCCTTCGCTCCCCACCTCCATCATTGGGCTCCCCAACCCCATCAACGAGCCTTCCCTCCTCACCTCCATCAATGAGCCTTCCCTCCCCACCACCATCAATTAGCTTTCCCTCCCCACCTCCACCAATCAGCCTTCTCTCCCCACCTCCATCAATGAGCCTTCCCTCCCCAACCCCATCAATGAGCCTTCCCTCCCCACCTCCATCAATGAGCCTTCGCTCCCCACCTCCATCATTGAGCTTCCCCCTCCTGCCTCCATCAATGAGCCTTCCCTCCTCACCTCCATCAATGAGCCTTCCCTCCTCACCTCCATCAATGAGCCTTCCCTCCCCCATCTCCCTCAATGAGCCTTCTCTCCCCCACTTCCATCAATGAGCCTTCCCTCTCCACCTCCACCAATCAGCCTTCCCTCTCTACCTCCACCAATCAGCCTTCCCTCTCCACCTCCACCAATCAGCCTTCTCTCCCCACCTCCATCAATAAGCCCCCCCTCCACCAATGACCCTTGGCCACCCATTGCCCTATCACTGGTTGGCCGGTTTTCCTTCTTTGGACCACTTTTGGTCAGTCCTGACCACTGTAGACTGTGAACATCTCACAAGAGCTGCAGTTTTGGAGATGCTCTGACCCAGTCTCCTGGACATTACAATATGGTCCTCGTCAAAGTTGCTCAAATTCTTACGCTTGCACAATTTGTCTGCTTTCAACACATCAACCTCAGAGACAACATGTTCACTTGCTGCCCAATATATCCCACCCACTTTCAGTTGCCATTGTAAGAAGATAATCAATGTTATTCACTTTACCCATCAGTGATCATAATGTTATGGCTGATCGGTGTACATATGTACATTGTGTCAATCTGGACCAATGTAACTATACAATACAGATTATACCTGGAGTTCAGTTTTAGTTAGGAGAAGGGCTCCTAGGGGCTGTTCCAGCAGACATCTGGGGATATCCCATGGGTGATATTGTCACTCTATTTTCTATAATTATCCTGCTGCTGATACTGAACCGTAAAGCCACAGAGACAATCCCGGCTTTCGTATAACATGAACCATGTGGACAGATTACACGTTGACAAAATGTTTTACAATCTCTTCTCATGGATCAACAAACTTGTTTTATGTTCTTTTTTTTCTTCCCCAGAGAGATTTCAAATGAAAATGCTCCGAAACATTAAAAACAGATAAATGTTTATTACAATCTATAAGATACAAAGTATAGAGACATATAAGATACAAAGTATAGAGACATAACATACAATATATAGAAACATATAAGATACAAAGTATAGAGACATAACATACAATATATAGAAACATATAAGATACAATGTATAGAGACATATAAGATACAATATATAGAGACATAGAAGAGCTCACAGATCAGGACCACCAGGACTATTATAGGACTAATATAGTACGGTGACCACCGATATCAGAATAGTTTGTTCTCGGGGTCGTGGTCCTGCTGGATATTATTTACAGCACCAGATCCCGGAGCTCGCAGGCCGGCCTGTATTTTCTGCAGATCACATACGGGTTAATTTCACATCAGCTCCCGTACAGACCATTTTTACGACATTCCTGTGGGTTGTGCACTTTTCGTCTGGAGGTTTTTTCAGGACATTTTTCTGTGAGTAACGAAATATTCTGCTTAGCAGTCGGATAATGTAGAATTCCAGAGACGTATGCATGAACAGAGGGAATCATTTAACAAAGAGATGTCAAAGTCAGTACTTTCTTGGGTCCACCAGCAAGACATTTCATAAATCTGTACACTCAATTGAAGTCACAGAAATAGATTATTATCCTTATAATTAGTGTACTACCAACCTCCATTATCATTTTATCTCCACTTTATTTTACGCTGTACACCTGTAGATCTTTGCTTTAACATAGTTACATAATTTTTAAGGTTGAGAAAAGACACAGCCCCATCCAGTCCAACCTTTGTATGTGTGTGTGATTTTTATACTCTTGGGGAGGGAATTCCACAATTTTACTGCTCTAACAGTAAAAACCCTTTCCTCAATCTAAGGTAAAATCTCCTTTCTTTTAATCTCAAATCATGGCTGCATGTCCTCTTCAGGGACTTTAGATTAAACAGTTTATTACAATTACTGAAGTCACATTTGATATATCTGTACATTGTAATCATATCCCCTCTTAAGGGCATTTTCTCCAGAGTGAATAACTGTAATCTGTCATCATTTTTCATAACTGAGCTCCTCCATCCCCCATAGCTGAGCTCCTACATCCCTTATAACTGGGGTCCTCTATCCCCTATAGCTGTGCTCCTCTATCCCCCATAGCTGAGTTCCTCCATTCACCATAGTTGCTCTCCACCATTTCTCATAGCTGAACCCCCCCATCTCCTATAGCAGAGCTCCTCTATCCTCTAAAGCTGAGCTCCTCTATCCCCCATAGATGAGCTTCTCCATCCCCCATAGCTGAGCCCCTCCATCCCTCCATAGCTGAACCCCTCCATCCCTCCATAGCTGAACGCCTCCATCCCTCCATAGCTGAACCCCTCCATCCCTCCATAGCTGAGCTCTTCCATCCTCCAATGCTGAGCTTCTCCATCCCCCATAGCTGAGCCCCTCTATTCTCCATAGCTGAGCTCTTCAATCCTCCATAACTGAGCTTTTCCTTCCCCCATAGCTGAGCTTATCAATCCCCCATAGCTGAGCTCCTCCATTTCCCATAGCTGAGTTCCTCCACCTCCTTATCTGAGCTCCTCCATCTCCCATAGCTGGGTTCCTCCATCCCGCATAGCTAAGTTCCTCTATCCATCATAGTTGAGCTCCTCCATCCCCCATAGTTGAGCTCCTCCATCCCCCATAGTTAAGCTCCTCCATCCCCTGTTGCTGAGCTCCCCTAACACCCATAGCTGTGCTCCTCCATCTCCCATAGCTGAGCTCCTCTATCCTCCATAGCTGAGAAACTCCATCTCTCATAGTTGAACTCCTTCATCCCCCATAGCTGAACTCCACCATCTCTCATAGTTGAGTTCCTTTATCCCCCACAGCTGAGCTCCTCCATCCCTCTTATTAATTTTGTTGCCCTTCGCTATAATCTTTCTAATTCAACAACTTTCCTGAGGACAGGTGACCAAAACTTCATGTTTAAGATGAGGGTGAATCAGTGTTTTGTAAAGAATGATTGATTTTTCTCTGGAATGTATCAGTCCCCGAAGGACTGCCTGTATCCTATCAACTAATGATGCCAGTCAACAGAGGAAAGGGGTTGCATCGTGGCAACAAAGAATGCCAGTGAGCATGGGCTGACTTAGTCCCAGCAACCAAACACACAAGGCACCTGGGGCCACCTGCATCCTGGCAGCCAAGAACGCTATGTATCAGGGGCCAATCTATAGGGTGTAATCAGCTGTGCAGGCACCACTGCTTACACATTGTTAATATTAAAATGTTGACCTTTAGCAGCAGCAAAAGCAAGTAGGATACATTTGTACTGTATGCTGTATGGATGTAAACCTTAGCATATACGTTACATGCCAGCAGTGTACAGCAGTGTTTCTCAACCAGGGTGCCACAAGCAAGAGACCCAGTTTTATTTGGATCAGTGTCGGGATTTGCCATGGTGCTGAAGGGCCAACTGCCAGCACCATACCAGCCATTGGTGCTCTAGGGCAGTGGTCCCTAACCTTTTTAGCACCAGGGATCAATTTCTTGGAAGAAGATTTTTCCAAGGACCCGGGGTAGGTTTTTGGGGGTGTTTGTTAACACTTCAATCATTTCGACACCGTGGTTGATATGGTGCCAGGATAATTGAAGCACATTATTTCTATTATTACATTGTAATATATAATGAAATAGTTCAACTCACCATAATACAGAATCAGTGGGAGCCCCAAGCTTGTTTTCCTGCCACCAGATGCAGCTTACAGTCTGCCACCAGATAGAGTGTGTCACTGTTGTGGCCTGCCACCAAATGCAGCTTGCCACTAGCCTGCCACCACAGCCATCACATGCATGCTGCCACTAGCTTGCCAATACAGCCATGAGGTGCAGCTTGCCACTAGCCTGCCACCACATCCACCAGATTAAGCCTGCCACTAGCCTGCCAACACAGCCATCAGATGCAGCTTGCTAACAAGCCTTCCACCACAGCCACCAGGTGCAGCTTGCCTCTAGCCTGCCACTACAGCCACCAGATGCAGCTTGCCACTAGTCTGCCACCACAGCCACCAGACGCAGCTTGCCACTATCCTGCCACCACAGCCACCATATGTAGCTTGCCACTAGCCTGCCACTACAGCCACAAGTTGCCACTTACCACTAGCCTGCCACCGAGGGGGTGGGCGTGGGGCCGTCGGTGGAGCGGCACTAGCACATCCGATGCGTGGCACTAACACACACAAGATGTGGCCATCTTCCAGCATGACTGGCTCGTGGAAAGCTGCTCCGGTGTCCCCTCCTAGAGCAGCTTCCACAGTGTCTCCTCCAATAGAAGCGCCTATAGTTTTGGCCAATCGGGAAACAGGTTTCATACCTGCTTCCTGATTGGCCAGGAGGAGGATCAGTGTTGCGACTGCAAATTTTCATTCGCTGTTGCAACACACCTGGGTGGGCTGCAGACGCAATTCTCTGCGTCCCGAGTCCACCCTATTTAAAGCCTATTAGAGCTTCTGGCTCTAATCAGGTTCTTCACAAAAAAAAAACCTGCCCGCTGTTATTCATATGTCCAGTGATCCGAAAGAGGCTGGACGCATGAAAAGGGGGTGGCCGCGGTGCCCATGGATAGATTCATGCAATGCATGAATCTATCCACCGCATATATAGGGGTGGCTGGAGAGAGGGGGCGGTGACTAGGCGCCCCTAATGGACGGGCTGCTGCTGCTGCCACCGCAGCCACCAGATGCAGCTTGCCACTAGCCTGCTAATACAGCCACCAGATGCAACTTGCCACTAGCCTGCTAATACAGCCACCAGATGCAACTTGCCACTAGCCTGCCACTACAGCCACCAGATGCAGCTTGCCCCTAGCCTGCCAATACAGCCACCAGATACAGCTTGCCACTAGCCTGCCATAACAGCCACCAGATGCAGCTTGCCACTAGTCTGCCATAACAGCCACCAGATGCAGCTTGCCACTAGCCTGCCAATACAGCCACCAGATGCAGCTTGCCACAAGCCTGCCACTACAGCCACCAGATGCAGCCTGCCACTAGTCTGCCATAACAGCCACCAGATGCAGCTTGCCACTAGCCTGCCAATACAGCCACCAGATGCAGCTTGCCACAAGCCTGCCACTACAGCCACCAGATGTAGCTTGCCACTAGTCTGCCATAACAGCCATCAGATACAGCTTGCCACTAGCCTGCCATAACAGCCACCAGATGCAGCTTGCCAATAGCCTGCCAATACAGCCACCAGATGCAGCTTGCCACTAGCCTGCCAATACAGCCGCCAGATGCAGCTTGGTACTAGTCTGCCATAACAGCCACCAGATGCAGTTTGCCACTAGCCTGCCACCACAGCCACCATATGCAGCTTGCCACCGTGTGAGGGTTTTGTGGATAGTAAATCCTCTTGCAGCCTCTCCTCTAAGGTCTCCCCAGGAGTCCGGCATTCAAGTACAGCATCGGGCAAACCCGCACATGCGCACAACACTACAGGGTTCCGCTCCTATGGGGATTTCAAATTTATCATGGTGGACCCAATAGTGGTAGCGCGGCACTGATATCCTCACTCTGCTCCCCCACCACTCACCTGCTTGCAGCCTGTGTGCAGTCCACACTACAGCCCTCCAGCTGTTCCGGAACTACACGTCCCATGAGGCATTGAAAAACTCTGATATTCACAGACATGACTAGGCATGATGGGAATTGTAGTTCTTGAACAAATGGAGGGCTGTAGTTTAGAGACCCCTGCTCTAAGGTGTCATTTATTGCTACGTTGATGGTGGTTTGCTTGCCCCACACTATAGTAATGCATGACTCTTCTGTCCGCTCCTGAAAGCTAGGGAGTGGCCCTGCATGCCAATTGTCCAGGATCAGAGTCATAAGGTGCCATGGTGCAGGTAAGCTTGCCACCGTCACCATAGCAACAAATGATGTCATGCCTCCTGGCGTCGGTGGTTGTTATGGTGCTGACGGCAGATAACTCATGACACTCATTCAGGGCAAACTGGATCCCTTGGTTGGAAAATACCAAATTAGATGTACAATGGAACCTGTTTATGAGTGACGCGGTTAACGAGCATTAAAAGACGAGCAACTTTTAAAAAAAAATTCGGACTCTGTTTGCAAGTGTTGTCTCGCAAAACAAGCACAATTCAAGCTAGTGGGGTGTGCAGTACCGCATTTATCCAGAGGTGCGGGGGCGCCGGGGACACTCGGAACGGTTCGGCGTGGTTTGGAAATACTCGGAATCACTCGGAAATACTCTGTTCCCGAGTGTTTCCAAGCCTTTCCGAGTTCAGCTGAGCTGTCCCTGAGTATTTCCGAGGCTCTCCGGTTCCCCCCCCACCTCTGGCCACATGCGGTATTGCATGTAATAGAAGTCAATGCAGAACAAATTATTTTCGTTTTCATTGACTTCTATGGAGAAACTCGCTTTGATATGCGAGTGCTTTGGATTACAAGCATTCTCCTGGAACGGATTATGCTCGAAATCCAAGGTTCCACTATATAGAAGCTCCTATGACTGCTCTTGCTGACTCTTGCTAAACAGCAACAGCGGAAAACAACAAACGTTACAATATTTGTTACAATGCTACAATGAATGTTTCTCTGTCTTTTAAGTCAAGCAGAAGTTTTATAAAGCTGCAACTAAATGTAACAAGCTGGGGATGCCTGGCTCTGCTTAGTGTAGTCCAGTTCCATACCGATTATTACCGATTATTACTGGATCATCTTAAAGAGCAACGCCAGACGAAAAGTGAAACCATCAGTAAGTTACTAATTCTATCCAACAAACACAACTGTGCTGATGTCAGCAAGTTCATTCATCTTCAGTAAGCTGAGTGTTCAGCCAGAATCCAAAGACCAACTCACAGGGTCGTTGGGAGAATATTTCCTGATGCCTGTGGATCTTCCTTCCTTTCTGCTTCCTGTAGTACCAACAGGGATGGCAACAGCATAAGACTGCTTAGGCAGGCGCCTTAGGTCGCCCCGGGGGGGGGGGGGGTTCCTGGGCAGTAAAATCCAAATCCCCAGCCACTTGCTGGGGATTCAGATTTTTAAAATACCTATCTTCTGTTCCCTAATGCTTCCCCCTCTCTCTTCCGGAACATGGTGGGACTTTTGTGACCACAAACTCCATTTGATCTTACATGGAGATCATCCGTGTGCTCCAGAATGTAGCTGCTGTTTATTGTTTGTATCCAATAACTGTTTTTTTTAGGTGTATATACAGTCATGGCCGAAATTGTTGGCACCCCAGAAATTTTTCCAGAAAATCAAGTATTTCTCACAGAAAAGTATTGCAGTAACACATGTTTATTCCCTTTGTGTGTATTGGAACAAAACAAAAAAAGGGAGGAAAAAAAGCAAATTGGACATAATGTCACACAAAACTCCAAAAATGGGCTGGTCAAAATTCTTGGCACCCTTAACTTAATATTTGGTTGCACACCCTTTGGAAAAAAAAACTGAAATCAGTCGCTTCCTATAACCATCAATAAGCTTCTTACACCTCTCACCCGGAATTTTGGACCGCTCTTCCTTTGCAAACTGCTCCAGGTCTCTCTTATTGGAAGGGCGCCTTTTCCCCCAACAGCAATTTTAAGATCTCTCCACAGGTGTTCAATGGGATTTAGATCTGGACTTATTGCTGGCCACTTTAGAACTCTCCAGTGCTTTGTTGCCATCCATTTCTGGGTGCTTTTTGACGTATGTTTGGGGTCATTGTCCTGCTGGAAGACCCAAGATCTTGGACGCAAACCCAGGTTTCTGACACTGGGCTCTACAGCGCAACCCAAGATCCTTTGGTAATCCTCAGATTTCATGATGCCTTGCACACATTCAAGGCACCCAGTGCCAGAGGCAGCAAAACAACCCCCAAACATCATTGAACCTCCACCATATTTCACTGTAGGTACTGTGTTCTTTTCTTTGTAGGCCTCATTCCGTTTTCGGTAAACAGTAGAATGATGTGCTTTACCAAAAAGCTCTATCTTGGTCTCATCTGTCCACAAAACGTTTTCCCAGAAGGATTTTGGCTTACTCAAGTACATTTTGGCAAACTGTAGTCTTGCTTTTTTATGTCTCTGTGTCAGCAGCGGGGTCCTCCTGGGTCTCCTGCCATAGCGTTTCATTTCATTGAAATGTCGACGGATAGTTCGCTCTGACACTGATGCTCCCTGAGCCTGCAGGACAGCTTGAATTTCTTTGGAACTTGTTTGGGGCTGCTTATCCACCATCCGGACTATCCTGCATTGCGACCTTTCATCAATTTTTCTCTTCCGTCCACGCCCAGAGAGATTGGCTACAGTGCCCAGGGGTTGCAAACTTCTTGATAATGTTGAGCACTGTGGACAAAGGCAAATCTAGATCTCTGGAGATGGACTTGTAACCTCGAGATTGTTGATATTTTTCCACAATTTTGGTTCTCAAGTCCTCAGACAGTTCTCTTCTCCTCTTTCTGTTGTCCATGCTTAGTGTGGCACACACAGACACACAATGCAAAGAATAAGTGAACTTCTCTCCTTTTTATCTGCTTTCAGGTGTGATTTTTACATTGCCCACACCTGTTACTTGCCTCAGGTGAGTTTAAAGGAGCATCACATGCTTGAAACAATCTTATTTATCCACAATTTTGAAAGGGTGCCAAGAATTTTGACCAGCCCATTTTTGGAATTTTGTGTGACATCATGTCCAATTTTCTTTTTTTCCTCTCTTTTTTTGTTTTGTTCCAATACACACAAAGGGAATAAACATGTGTATAGAAAAATGTGTTACTGCAATACTTTTCTGTGAGAAATACTTGATTTTCCGGAAAAATGTATGGGGTGCCAACAATTTCGGCCATGACTGTATCTGTGTATCAACTTTATGTCTACCCAATACATTTTGTACTTTTTTTACACAAAGTTACTCCTGTAACCACTTCAGCCCCGGAAGATTTTATCCCCTAGCTATGTAAAATAAATTCTCCTTCTCCTGTCGATCACAACGATACCACATATGTGTATGTTAGTTGTTGTTTGTACCCGTAGTAACTGACACTGATCCTAGTTTTAAGAGAAAAAAAAACACCCTGCCCCAAATATACTGACCCTGGCCTTGACCTTTGACCCTTACTTGACCCAAACACTAACCCTGGCACTGACCTCGATCAAACCTTGATCTAGGTATTGCCCCCCCCCCCCCAAGCACCTTGTCCCCATGTCACAAGGGGGCAGGGTCATCCTCCCCCCCATGGTCACTATGCAGCAGAGCAACTGCTCAGCATGGGACCCAAGGGACAGCAGTGTTCACTGTAATAGCGATATTGAATATACAGTACATATTCAGTTATTGATTGAATATGTATACATACCTGTATAATTGTCCAATTAACAATTGTAACAATGCAATAAAATCCAAATCTCAAATTCATCTTTAATATCATATACTGTATATAGTTATTAATTCATCTCACCTTCAATATATTTCCCTTATAGGTCTCACTGACACCTTCAATATCGATGACAAGAAACCGCGGATAATACCCGGCTCCAAGGACGCCTTCTTTGGATATACAATACGGCAGCATCAGGTCGCTGGCAAAAAATGGTAAGTCTCATCATCTCAGAGAATTACTGGAGTGTCATAAATAAACTGTCCATTCTTCAATATTGGGCTACACCAGGGTTGCCCAACCAGTGGCCCGAGGGCCATATATGGCCCACAGAGCCCTCTGATGTGGCCCACGGAGCCCTCTGATGTGGCCCATGGAGCCCCCTGATGTGGCCCACGGAGCCCTCTGATGTGGCCCACGGAGCCCTCTGATGTGGCCCACGGAGCCCTCTGATGTGGCCCACGGAGCCCCCTGATGTGACCCACGGAGCCCTCTGATGTGGCCCACGGAGCCCTCTGATGTGGCCCACGGAGCCCTCTGATGTGGCCCACGGAGCCCTCTGATGTGGCCCACGGAGCCCCCTGATGTGGCCCACGGAGCCCTCTGATGTGGCCCACGGAGCCCTCTGATGTGGCCCAGGGAGCCCCCTGATGTGGCCCACGGAGCCCTCTGATGTGACCCACGGAGCCCTCTGATGTGGCCCACGGAGCCCTCTGATGTGGCCCATGGAGCCCCCTGATGTGACCCACGGAGCCCTCTGATGTGGCCCACGGAGCCCTCTGATGTGGCCCACGGAGCCCTCTGATGTGGCCCACGGAGCCCTCTGATGTGGCCCACGGAGCCCCCTGATGTGGCCCACGGAGCCCTCTGATGTGGCCCACGGAGCCCTCTGATGTGGCCCACGACCTCCGGCTCTGGGATGGTGGGTCGACAAGCACAGATCGCTGGTTGCCAACCCTCTATCCTAGGGCATCAGTGTTGTGAAGCCGACAGGTAGAGGAAGCAAGCGGCTCCGGAGCAGAGCAGTATAAGCCTTTGCTTTCTGTATAGCACCGGCTCCTGTCACAGGCGGAGTGATGATGCCAAATACACTCTGCCTGGGACAGCAACAGCCGGCAATACCTGAGTGTAAGACTGTTATTAAGCCGAGGTTCACATTGATGCGATTTGGCATGCGGTTTGACATGTCAAATCACATGCTAAATCAGCGACTATTGCTGGCAATAGCACTGTCCCGAAAGTAGTTTCTGTACTACTTTTGGTGACTTCGGGTGCGATTTCAATAGACATCTGTGCAGGAACCCGCACAGATGTCTCTGAAATCGCTCCTGAAGCCGGACTGACATGCGGGTATGAAATTGTGCGAGTTCAGCTGAACCTGGGCTAAAGGTAAGTTTATTACTAAGATCACAGTGTATATATTGGGCATATCTGTTCTGCGGTGGTTACTGGGCTGCTTTCAAACTGATCTGCAGTGCAGCGCACTTCACCTCCAGGTTACCTGCACTGAGCCATAGATTTCTGTTATTACCTGCGGGTTTGGTGTTGCTTTCAGAAAGTGCACTACACCTGCAGGATATGTAGTATCTCACAAAAGTAAGTACACCCCTCACATTTTTGTAAATCTTTTCTTCTATCTTTTCATATGACAACACTGAAGAAATTACACTTTGCTACAATGTAAAGTAGTGAGTGTACAGCTTGTATAACAGTGTAAATTTGCTGTCCCCTCAAAATAACTCAACACACAGCCATTAATTGGATGTTAGAGACCTTGCGCTCCTCCACCTCCTCTTTGAGGATGCCCCACAGATGATCAATAGGGTTTAGGTCTGGAGACATGCTTGGCCAGTCCATCACCTTTACCCTCAGCTTCTTTAGCAAGGCAGTGGTCGTCTTGGAGGTGTGTTTGGGGTCGTTATCATGTTGGAATACTGCCCTGCAGCCCAGTCTCTGAAGGGAGGGGATCATGCTCTGCTTCAGTATATCACAGTACATGTTGGCATTCATGGTTCCCTCAATGATCTGTAGCTCCCCAGTGCCGGCAGCACTCATGCAGCCCCAGACCATGACACTCCCACCACCATGCTTGACTGTAGACAAGACACACTTGTCTTTGTACTCCTCACCTGGTTGCCGCCACACACGCTTGTCACCATCTGAACCAAATAAGTTTATCTTGGTCTCATCAGACCACAGGACATGGTTCCAGTAATCCATGTCCTTAGTCTGCTTGTCTTCAGCAAAATGTTTGTGGGCTTTCTTGTGCATCGTCTTAAGAGGCTTCCTTCTGGGACGACAGCCATACAGACCAATTTATTGCAGTGTGCGGCGTATGGTCTGAGGACTGACAGGCTGACCCCCCACCCCTTCAACCTCTGCAGCAATGCTGGCAGCACTCATACGTCTATTTCCCAAAGACAACCTCTGGATATGACGCTGAGCACGTGACCTCAACTTCTTTGGTGGACCATGGTGAGGCCTGTTCTGAGTGGAACCTGTCCTGTTATACCGCTGTATGGTCTTGGCCACCGTGCTGCAGCTCAGTTTCAGAGTCTTGGCAATCTTCTTATAGCCTAGGCCATCTTTATGTAGAGTAACAATTCTTTTTTTCAGGTCCTCAGAGAGTTCTTTGCCATGAGGTGCCATGTTGAACTTCCAGGGAGCAGTATGAGAGAGTGAGAGCGATAACACCAAATTTAACACACCTGCTCCCCATTCAGACCTGAGACCTTGTAACACTAACGAGTCACATGACACCGGGGAGGGAAAATGGCTAATTGGGCCCAATTTGGACATTTTCACTTAGGGGTGTACTCACTTTTGTTGCCAGCGGTTTAGACATTAATGGCTGTGTGTTGAGTTATTTTGAGGGGACAGCAAATTTACACTGTTATACAAGCTGTACACTCACTACTTTACATTGTAGCAAAGTGTCATTTCTTCAGTGTTGTCACATGAAAAGATAGAAGAAAAGATTTCCAAAAAGGTGAGGGGTGTACTTACTTTTGTGAGATACTATATATATATATATATATATATATATATATATATATATATATATATATAAAATAAAGTAAAAGAAAAAATATTTATATTATAACTTTTTAGATGTGCACATAATTTTAATTTACATCTATATATATTTATAACAAGGGGGGTTCAACCCCCTCCCCCATGTAACTAGGTGCTCTGATGTAGGGGGGACTCTGATGTAAGAGGGGCTCTTATAGGATGTAATCTGATGTAAGGGGAGGGGGGGGGGTTCTCTAATGTGATGGGGACTCTGATGGGGACCTTGATGTAAGAGGGGGCTTTAATGTAAGGGTTCTTTGGGGGAGGGGTTCAACCCTCCTCCCCTCCTATAACTAGGGTTCTCATGGGGACTCTGATGTGAAGGGGGGCACTGATGCAAGAGGAAAACTGATGAGGACCTAGATGTAAGAAGTGACTCTAATGAAAGGGTTACATTGGGGGGGTTCAACCTCTAATCCCCCTTGTAACTGGGTGCTCTGATAAGGACTTTGATGTAAGAGGGACTCTGATGGGAACCCTGATGTAGGGGGATCTCTAATGGCAACTCTTATGTAAGGGGGCACGCTAATGGGGACCCCAATGTAAGGGGGGACCCTAATGTAATGGTTATATGGGGGAGGAGTTCAACCCACCTCCCCCCCCCCATTAAACTGGGGCCCTGATGGGGGCTCTGATGAAAGAGGGGCTTCTAAGGGATCTATGATGTAGGACTCTGATGGGGATTTTTTTCAGCACCCCAATACTTGCAAAATACAGGATGAGGCCCTCATACTGAAACGTTTGGAGATCCCCGCTGTAGTAGCACAAGGTTTCATGTTGTAGGTGGCAATAGAGTAAAGATTTCAGGTTGTTGGACTTGTGGAAAGGTTTTGTTTAATGATATTATTGCAAAATGTAATTTGCAAACAATTAATGGTATATACAGTATAGTTTCACTCTGTGTAGAAACATTGTACTGTATTCAGAAGTGATGTGATGTGGCTGTAGGATTTTATCACAGATGAAACAACAAGATCTCTCTGTATATAGACGCCATCAATTGCTTATATGAGAAATGGCGAGAATGCTTTCAATTAGCCTCCATTTGTTCCAGTAGGGAAGATGTCAGATGTGGTAACATCTCCTCTACCCATTATATAGACTTAATGTGGATTATGATTGTTTGAAAGGAAAGGCCATGAGTCAGTATAATGATGTTATCACACATACAACACATGTTACAATATTAGATAATTAACTCTGTGCTGTCTGGATAATGCCCTACCGTCCCCTTCTCCAGCAGCGTGTGCAGTGGAGGAGTGCAGAGGGTATAAAAGTGAGCAGCATGTGCAGGAGAGGAGTGTGGAGGGTATAACAATGGGCAGTATGTGCAGGAGAGGAGTAGAGAGGGTATCAAAAGTGGGCAGCATGTGCAGGAGAGGAGCGTGGAGGGTATAACAATGGGCAGTATGTGCAGGAGAGGAGTACAGAGGGTATCAAAGTGGGCAGTATGTGAAGGGGAGAAATGCAGAGAGTATAACATTTGTCAGTATGTGCAGGAGAGGAGTACAGATGGTATAACAGAGTGTAGTATGTACAGCAGAGAAGTGCAGTGGGAATAATGGGGTGTAATATGTACAGGAGAAGAGTGCAGAGAGTATAACAGTGGGCAGTATGTGCAGGAGACGAGTGCAGAGGGTATTATGGAGGGTAGCATGTACAGTAGAGGAGTGGGAAGGGTATAAAAGTGCACATAATGTGCACTACAACCCTCCATTATACCCTCTTCATTCCTCTCCTGCACATACTGCCCATTGTTATACCCTCTGCACTCCTTTCCTGCACATACTTCTCACTGTTTTACCCTCCTAATTCCTCCTCTCCTGCACATACTGCCCATTGTTATATTTTCTTCTCTTCTCTCCTGCACATACTTCCCACTATTATGACCCGCTTACTCCTCTCCTGTACATACCACCCTCCATTATGCCCTCTGCACTCCTTTCCTGCACATACTTCTCACTGTTTTACCCTCCTAATTCCTCCTCTCCTGCACATACTGCCCATTGTTATATCTTCTTCACTCCTCTCCTGCACATATTTCCCACTATTATGACCCCCTCACTCCTCTCCTCTACATATCACTCTCCATTATGCTCTCTGCACTCCTCTCCTTCACATACTCAAGGTATAATGGAGGGTGGTATGTTCAGGAGAGAAGTGCAGAGGGTATAACAGTGGGAAGTATGTGCAGGAGAGGAGTGCGGATGGTATAACAGTGAACACTATGTGCAGCAGAGGAGTGAGGAAGGCATAACAGTGGAAAGTATGTGCAAGAGAGAAGTGCAGAGGGTATAACAGTGGACACTATGTACATGAGAGGAGTGCAGAGGGTATAACAGTGGGAAGTATGTGCAAGAGAGGAGTGAGGAGGGTTTAGCAGTGGGAAGTATGTGCAGGAGAGGAGTGAGGAGGGCATAACAGTGGGAAGTATGTGCAGGAGAGAAGTGCAGAGGGTATAACAGTGCACACTATGTGCAGGAAAGGAGTGTGGAGGGTATAACAGTGGGAAGTATGTGCAGGAGAGGAGTGAGGAGGGAATAACAGTGGGAAGTATGTGCAAGAGAGGAGTGAGGAGGGCATAACAGTGGGAAGTATGTGCAGGAGAGGAGTGAGGAGGGCATAACAGTGGGAAGTATGTGCAAGAGAGAAGTGCAGAGAGTATAACAGTGGACACTATGTGCAGGAGAGGAGTGCTGAGGGTATAACAGTGGGAAGTATGCACAGGAGAGGAGTGAGGAGGGCATACCAGTGGGAAGTATGTGCAGGAGAGGAATGAGGGGGGCATAACAGTGGGAAATATGTGCAGGAGAGGAGTGCAGAGGGTATAACAGGGGGAAGTACGTGCAGGAGAGGCGTGCGGAGGGTATAACAGTGGACACTATGTCAAGGAGAGGAGTGCGGAGGGTATAACAGTGGGAGGTATGTGCAGGAGAGGAGTGCAGAGGGTATAACAGTGGGAACTATGTGTAGGAGAGGAGTGCAGATGTTATGACAGCAAGTATGTGCAGAAAAAAGTGAAGAAAGATGGAAAGGGGACAATATGCACAGTAGAGGAGTGTGGCAAATATGACAGGGGACAGTATGTACAGGAGAGCTAGGCCTAGGGTATTTGAGGGGAGCAGTATGTGTAGGAGAGGAGTGTCAAAGTGTAATAGGGGATGGTATGTGTATGAGAGTAAAGCAGAGGGTATGAGAGGGGGCAGTATGTTCAAGGGAGTAGTGCTGAGTGTATTAGAGGGGGCAGTATGTGTAGGAGAGGAGTGTGATGGGTATGATAGGGGGCGGTATGTGTAGGAGAGTAAAGCAAAGGGTATGAAAGGGGACAACATGTAAAGGAGAGGAGTGCAGGTGGTATGATGGCAGACAATATGTGCTGGAAATTAGTGTGGCAAGTATGACAGGGGGCACATTGTGCAGGGGTGTAGTGGGCATTAGAAGGGGGGGGGGGCTGTGTGCTGAAGAGGAGTGTGGTGGCTAATATAAGAGGGGGCGGTAATGTGCAGGATAATAATGCAGAGGGTAAGATGGCAAACAGTATGTGCAGCAGAGGAGTGTAGAGGGTATGAGAGCGGGCAGAAGCTGATTACCTTCAGTGAGGGAAGGGAAGGGAGAGAGGACTGATGATTCATGCACTGACTCTTTCAGTTATTTGTAAATTGGAGCTTGTGCAATTGCGCTCTGTAAACAACATGTATTTTTCAGCAAGGCAGAAAATACTAGTCTAGTCTGGCAAAAATGTGAAAAGAAACCCAAAGCTCCACCTGCTGGTGAATATGAAAATACAAAATGTTCATATACAATATGTCACAAATGGTATGTGTTTGCTTTTATAACCCTGAACATAATAAATAAAGACGTTTTTTGTAAAATTATAATACATTCCCTGTAAGTCAGCTGCACCTTGGTCTGTCTAAACTTGCGCCAGTTTATCGCCGCCAAAATTTACATTTTTTTTTTATGATGTCCGAATTTACACAGGTCAAGGTCAAGCATTGGTTTTCTTTGCAAAACGTGTGCAGTTTGTATAATTTTATGCAAGTGCTACTGTAAATTATATGCATATGAAAGCAAAATGGGCCATTGTACATTTCTAAGAATCTAGGAAAGTAAAAAGCATTCTAAGCACTCTGTGTGACTATTTTTATAAAAGTGGGTGCAGGTGGTTTATCTAGGGCAGCCAATCGAGATCACTTCCTGGATTCGTTTTGGAGAGGTGCATGGTGGGTACCCACCATGCACTTCTCGATCATGTGCGATTCACTGGGCGTAGCGCCGATTGTCTCTAAAGTTGCCATAATAACGGGCGGCGACGGAGGAAGGTCCCGCCCGGTTGTTATGGAAACATCACAGTACTGTCCACATACTCCTGGGAAATGATGACACAGGCGAGGGAAGAAGTGACAAGGAGCTCCGCGGACCAGCAAGTGGCAGATTAGGAGGACTACATAGCAACGGGACGATTCTGGTAAGTATAAAAAAAAATTGTCCTCCAAATGTTTTTTTATAGGTTTAGAGGAGTCCGATTCTGAAAAAAAAAATTTCAAGATGGAACTCCGCTTTAAGCCAAACTTCGATACTCACATTTAAAAACAAGGTACATGCTAGTCACCACAAGCGGCGAGCTCGCACACAGACGTCACTTCCGGTGCCTGTCTGTTCTAATGCGTAGCGTCACAATCATGTGACTTCATCAGGAAATGAACCGGGGTTCTCCAGGGGTTCCTTGAGCTGTGACTGCATGACCCTCCATCTGATGGTGCCTGGAGAGCCAGCACCACTTGGCAGACCTAGCAGCATGACACCGTCATCTTTTTAGCTGGCTGTAAGGGTGGAATTCTGATCACTACTGTAAGGAGGGCATTCTTCCCACTGGCCCTGAATGTAAGGGTGGCATTCTGACCACTGGCCACCAATGTAAGGAGGGCATTCTGACCACTGGCCACCAATGTAAGGAGGGCATTCTGAACACTGGACACCAATGTAAGGAGGGCATTCTGACCACTGGCCACCAATGTAAGGAGGGCATTCTGACCACTGGCCTCCAATGTAAGGAGGGCATTCTGACCACTGGCCACCAATGTAAGGAGGGCATTCTGACCACTGGCCACCAATGTAAAGGGGGGCATTTTGCGCCTAACAAATGAGTTTCTGCAGGGGTTCCCTGAGACCTGCAAACTATTTCAAGGGTTCCTCCTTGTTAAAAAGGTTGAAAAAGGCTGTTCTATGGTATTGCTAGAACGTGTCCTTTCTTCAGATAGATTCAACATTAGAGGTTGGAGCTTTCACCAAGTACACCACCTCATTAGAATTCAGAAATATTAACAGAGACAAATTTGGAGTTTGAAGGTGCAAACAATCAATAGAAATTGATATTAGAAAAATATATAATTTTATTAAACAAATATAAATAGAAAACAATTAATATAAAAAAAGAGCACAATAGAGCTCAGCGGTCACTATACAAAAGGATTGGTGCCTCCACATGTTTCACCACAATCGTGGCTTCTTCTGGAGCTTTTGTAGGACCCTATTACATTACCACCCTTTAAGAAGGTCACGATTCCAAGGAGTCCTCAGAGCCCGTCAAGAGCTCTAATGAGGTGTCTGCGTACCAAAAATAACCCAGGATTCACACCCTATTATATCAGAAAGTTTGCCAAATTAGTGGACTGACACGAGTATCCTCCCCAGGATGCACACTTCATATACTACCAACAAACTTCAGAAAAATGCCACCTGAACAGTTCCTTTTCTGAAAGTGCCAATATTTCTTTGTTTGGTATCAATATGATACCTATAAGCCGGGGGGGGGGGGGGGGATGGGGGTGTTTCAAGACAGCTGCTCTGTCCCATAGGGAATAACCCTTTAAACTTGATTTCATGGATGTGCTGATATCAGGGTGGTCGGCCCCTCACACCACAAAGGAGAAGTAGTGGTGACCCATAAGTATTTGCTGGCTAATAAATAAACCTCATTGGATGCTATGGGGCCATGAGCCTCAGCTTCACCTCTCCTACAGCTTCTACCCATTGCTCTCTGTCAGTTATGAAGGATATAGCAATTCCTACAATACCGTGACACTAGTACTGTAGAAGAGAAATGTAGTAGGGGGATCTGATACAGTAGAAGGGTTAAATCCATTAGAACAAGAGAAACAAAGAAAGAGTTCTCCATATGTTTGCATTTTTGTGGTGTGTTTGTATCTCATTTGGGATCTGTAGGAATCTCCAGAGCTGGCTGGGCTTTATCTGGAGGAACTGGGAGGAGGCGGAGTCTAGATTTCACCATGATTGCCAAGACAGAGAACATAGCCCACATTAGTTTTAGGGAAAGCCACTGTGGTATTTGATGAGTTATCCTGAGTCCAAAACTGCACAGTGGCTTCCCAGGATATGAACCATCTGGATTTCATTCAGCTTATCCCATTGTGGATATACACATCCAAGAATGGTACTAGCCATGCATGTTGTGATTTATTGTACCATAAAGCTAGGCAGTATGGATCAGCATTTCTCAACCTTTTTAATATGAAGGAACCCTTGAAACAACTTTTCTGCTTCAGGGAACCCCGGCTAATTACTACATACACAGCTTACTGTACATTACTTTGATGGTCAGTGGGAAGAATGTCCCTTACATTGGTGATCAGTGGGAAGAATGTTCCTTACATTGGTGATCAGTGGAAAGAATGTTCCTTACATTGGTGATCAGTGATAAGAATGTTCCTTACATTGGTGATCAGTGGGAAGAATGTTCCTTACATTGGTGATCAGTGAGAAGAATGTTCCTTACATCGGTGATCAGTGGGAAGAATGTTCCTTACACTGGTGATCAGTGGGAAGAATGTTCCTTACATTGGTGATCAGTGAGAAGAATGTCCCTTACATTGGTGATCAGTGAGAAGAATGTTCCTTACATTGGTGATCAGTGAGAAGAATGTTCCTTACATTGGTGATCAGTGAGAAGAATGTTCCTTACATTGGTGGTCAGTGGGAAGAATGTTCCTTACATTAGTGGTCAGTGGGAAGAATGTCCCTTTCATTGGTGAACGGTGGGAAGAATGTTCCTTACATTGGTGATCAGTGAGAAGAATGTTCCTTACATTGGTGGTCAGTGGGAAGAATGTTCCTTACATTGGTGGTCAGTGGGAAGAATGTTCCTTACATTAGTGGTCAGTGGGAAGAATGTCCCTTTCATTGGTGAACGGTGGGAAGAATGTTCCTTACATTGGTGATCAGTGAGAAGAATGTTCCTTACATTGGTGGTCAGTGGGAAGAATGTTCCTTACATTGGTGATCAGTGGGAAGAATGTCCCTTTCATTGGTGAACGGTGGGAAGAATGTTCCTTACATTGGTGATCAGTGGGAAGAATGTCCCTTTCATTGGTGAACGGTGGGAAGAATGTTCCTTACATTGGTGATCAGTGGGAAGAATGTCCCTTTCATTGGTGAACGGTGGGAAGAATGTTCCTTACATTGGTGATCAGTGGGAAGAATGTCCCTTACATTGGTGATCAGTGGGAAGAATGTCCCTTTCATTGGTGAACGGTGGGAAGAATGTTCCTTACAATGGTGGTCAGTGGGAAGAAACCGGGGTCGGTGCAGGTGGAGTTCAGAAGTAGAAGAAGGTGGATTAAATCAGCGCATATATGCAAAATAAAAACTAAAAAGCAGCTGTACACCAGGGTCAACACAATCAAATCCCTTAAGCGAAATATACAAAGTAAGGTGCAGCGCTCAAATAATAAACTAAAAAAAGGGAAATATAACAAATATAACAACAATAAGAACAGTCCTGTAGTAATAATAAAATGTCCAATATTGATAATAAGTGAGTCTCCTCCACACGTGACAGCACGCCAAAATATGGTGACTGATAAGTAGTGCCCAACACCGGTATACAGAGTGGCCTCTCACCTGATTAACAGGTTAATCATGCATTCCCAGAATGGGTCAATCAAAACGAAATCCTAGTCAAGATGATGATCCCACAGGACAATACTGGAACTGTCAGTCACGATGGCTCTCAGGCTAGGCTGTAGGCAAGGGTGGCTCTCCCACGACATATAAAATGTAAAAAGGACAGGGATAGTGCTCTCTGTATACTCCAATTTTATTAAGAGGGTAGTAAAAAACAAACTTACAAAAATGGCACTTCACAAGTGCAGGACGAACACAGCATCGAAATACAACATCGAAACTTCCGTGCAGAGACACAGCATCGAAACACAGCATCGAAACTTCCGTGCAGAGACACAGAATGGAGCATGCGCGGTAGCAGCGGGTGACGTCACGTCGTTACGTTCTGGACGCGTTGCGTCCCAGTGGGCGGGGACTTCTTCAGCAGATGACGTGACGACGAGACTACGTGGGTACCCGCGCTATAAAGAGGTGAGTTGCCATAACGACAGAGAACGCTTCACAACAGGGAGAGACCGGAAATGTCCCCTGGTAATGAAAACGGGGAAAACCGGAACCTACTCCATATGAGCTGAGCGTTATGTTTCACCATGCAGATTCATTATGTTTAACCAAATAATGAAACGAGGCAATCAAATGAGCACCTCATATGATAAAAACATGCGAAAACATGTATAAAACCTCATAAAAAATCTCATTAAAAAATATATTTAAAATCATTTATTCAAATATATGATAAAAGAATATGCATATATATATAGACAAAAATGTCAGAACGAAAAAATTCCGTCACACCGCTGTTACCGACTGCTCCAAAAATATTAAAAAATATTACAAAATATAAAATCTATCGATCAGAGATAAAACAATTCGTATCGAACTCTACGTTTAACCCTTCAGGGCACATTACTTTCGTCTCATATATCCAATAGGATTCTCTTTTACTAAGTTGTCTAATAAAATTGCCCCCTCGCCAAGTGGGAGTGGAGTTCAGAAGTAGTCAAGGCAAGCTTGGTCAATAACTGGAGAAAAAAACGGAGTAACAGGTTGCAAGTTAGCATGGGAACGCTGTAGACAAGACAGCACTCCTGAGCACGGGTGCCTGTGCCAATGTGCATACCTATGTGCATTTCTATGCACGCCAATGTGTATACGTGCGCGCAAATCCGCAGCACACGGGCATGAGCATGTACATATCTCCTATGTGCACGTGAAGAGCCGTGAACAGGAATCTGCCCGAGTGAGCCATCTTGTCTGCTGGCACGCCCTTCCTGACAGCTGCTAAATACAATTTCCAGGTATAGGCTGTGCATCTCACCTCCAAGAGACCCAAGACCTTCTACACATTAGTCACTTTTCCTTATTTAGACAGTAACAAGGCATTTCAGTGACGTTTTAGAACTTTACTAACTACTCGTCAAAAAAACATTACAGCATGCAATTGTTTTGTGCAAAATAGAGTTCCAAAAATATGGTAATAAAAAGTGTCCGGAAATTTGGTAAAACCCCCAAGGAGTGGGTAGTGGAGTGTTAAACATGTCCAACGAATGTGGTAGACATGTCCCACCAACACTATGCAGGAGGGGGTGCTGTGGCGCTTACCTAATCGCAAGATTTCTCAGGGTGTGACATCTTCAGGCCTCATGGCGTCTCACCTCGCCCTCACCCAAGAAGGGGGGGCATTTCAACGCTATGGCTATTTTTGTGGCCTCCAGAGATATGTCATCCAAGAGGCTGCTGGAGCATGACACTTCATTTTTTAATTTTTTTTTTCATGTAAAAACGCTGCAAAGCATGGCAAAACTCACGTTTTTAATGCGCCATTCTACAGCTAAAGCTACTGGCCTTTTTAGAACGTCCAGTGTGCGTGAGGCCTTATTGTGGAGGTGGGGTGGAGCCATGGACTTTACACCAATTTGCAGAGTAAAGTTCCACTTTAACGTTGGGCAGATCCTGCTGTTCCAAGATCCCACGGTGAATGGTCACATGATCTAAAGCATATGTGGTTGGTCATATGACAACGGGATCCTGGAACCGTGAGTTTTGCACCCAAGGGGCTTTTATTACTTTCAGAATAGATTTTCCATTAGGGAGCAAATTTTATTTTTGATTACTGGCAGACCCAAGCTACGGAACTTTTCATGTACAGGTGCTACAGAACTATATTCAGATTTTATTGGCTACAACTGGAAGATCTTCCATATTTAATAGTAGAACTGATGCAGTGAGTAAGACTTCCATCAGCCAATTGTAAATCTACAGGGGGCTTGAAAACATTTTTAAGCAGGAAGCTGAATGCTCCAGAAAATTACTAATAACTGATAAATTGGGTGGGTCGCCTTCTCCAGAGATAGAATACAAAAGGAATGCTGATGTAATAAGACCAGAGTCTGATCCCTGAAGAGTTAGCCCAAGGACTGGAACTCTATGACCCCTGGCTCCCCTCTGATTGTGTCTAAAGCTGTTTTCATAGGAAGACATCAGTCTGAAATTGCTAGTTGCCTGGCTGTTATGCTGACCCACTGACTTCAGTAATTGCTGAGTCAGTGACTTATAATACATAGGCAGATTTGGAAAGTAAAAAAAGACAAATTCTTATTAGGGATAAGCTTGGGTTCAGCCTCAAACAGCCGCGGCCAGGCCACTCCTCACCTCACAGCTTGGCGTAGACAACGGGAAGGGAATGCCGGTCACATCACATGGCCATATTAGGTCAATGCATTGCATGTGGCCACATCAGGTCAACAATATTAGATGCATCCCCTTTTTTTTTTAATTAAAAATTGACGCTGTTTTTTTTTGGTTATAAAAACTGCAGAGGTGATCAAATACCACCAAAAAGAAAGCTCTATTTGCGGGGAAAAGGGATATCAATCTTATTTGTGTACAGCTTTACACGTCCGCGCAATTGTCAGTTAAAGCAACGCAGTGCCGTAGCGCAAAAAAAATGGCCTGGTCATGGTGGTTAAAGATGGCCCTGCATATTGCTGATGTTCAAATAAAGAGAGAGTTAAAAAAATATAAAAGTAAAGATGCTATTACATCAGTTTTCAAAGCTTCTTACCCGGATCCCTAGAAGATTATTTAGTTCTCACAAGTCACAACCACAATGTGATAGAATTATGAGTACAACTCCCTTGAGGTGGTTTCATGAGGAGTTCACGAGTTTGGGGCGTCCTTGATATCAGACAGTTCACGTCCCCTTCTATTGAATGTGGGAATTCCCTATATCTCTGTGTTTTAAATTCCAAGACAAACATTAAAAAAAAAATGTCTTTGTGAATTTCCACATTCACATAATTGACGGAGTCTTCTGACCCATATCTGTTGTTGAAAAACATTTTATCAGGTTTTAGAAATAAATATTGAAACAAAATTAGAAGAACACAATAAAGCCAACAAAATAAACAAAGGAACCCTGTAGGATCTGGAACAGTGGTCTCCAAACTGCAGCCCTTTGCTTGCTTTTATCCAGCCTTTGGGGCACTCTTTTATTCACTGATGCCAAGGAAAGGGCACAATTCCTTCCAATGACACCAACAAAGGGACATGGTTCCAGCCAATGCCACCAACAATGGGCCACAATTCCTTTCTAATGACACCAATAATATAGCACATTTCCTACCAATGACTCCAACAATGAGGCACAGTTCCTACCAATGATACCAATGATGGGGCACAATACTTTCCAATAACACCAACGATGGGGCCCAATGACAACAATGATAGGGCACAATTCCTCCCAATGACACCAACGATGGGGCCCAATGACAACAATGATAGGGCACAATTCCTCCCAATGACACCAACGATGGGGCCCAATGACAACGATGATAGGGCACAATTCCTCCCAATGACACCAACAATGTGACCCAATGACAACAATGATAGGGCACAATTCCTCCCAATGACACCAACGATGGGGCCCAATGACAACAATGATAGGGCACAATTCCTCCCAATGACACCAACAATGTGACCCAATGACAACAATGATGGGGTACAATTCCTCTCAATGACCCCAACAAGGAGGCCCAATGATATCAATGATGGGGCAAAATTCCTCCCAATTACACCACTGTTGGGGCACAATTCCTCCAAATGACACCAATTACAGGGGACTATGTACTCCCACTGATGCTGGGACATTTTGTACTCCCGATGGCTACAGTTCGACCAGGCCCTCTTAAAGTCTGAAGCACAGTAAACTGGCCCTTTGCTTAGAAAGTTTGGAGACCCCTGATCTAGAACAACCATTCTCAACCAGGGTTCCCTGAAACCCTAGGGTTCCTCCAAAGGTTCCTTGAGCTGTGAATGATCAACCTCCCATCTGATGGTGCCTGCATGGTTCCAATCCTGATGCCACTTGGCAGCGAGATGACACCAACAATTTTTTTTTAGCTGTCAGAAGAAACGCGTTGACTTTTTTTCCTCTGCCCCCCACAGTGTTCTTCTGCTGTATTTTGGTGTTTTTCTATTTTCAATAAACGTGGATGAGTTTTTTCGGAGTGCAGATTCCATAGCTAGACGGGCTGAGCTGGCACCCAAATATATGAGAGGTATAGAGGATTGTAGCGGCCAACCCACCTACAACAACTGCTTATCTTCCTTGAAATTCTCACTGGGGAAAGACAATCTCTCCAGGGCTCCAGCTTATTTATCAGCTTCCTAGCCACCATCTGGGCACACCAGGGATTGGCTAGGCCCTGCTCAATATTCACGCTGGTTATTTTAATTTGAATTCTTACTCCCTAAGCTCTAGAAACCTCTTCTAGAGGCAGGCAGAAGCAATCAAACTCTCAGCCTGTGAAACCCTGAACAGACCAGACCAAACAATCACTGCTCCCTTGATTGCAGAAGAAGCCAAAAACTAAATGTACCTAGCATTCCGTGCCAGGAGGGTGCTACACTTGTGTTATGAGAAGGTATAGTCTTGCTGTGTTCTGACCTGCATGTCATTTTAACCATTAATGTAACAGAATTTCAAACTCCCAGCTGCCTAATGTGTCCTTTACATCACTTTTAAAGTGATTCTACAAGCATATTTATTTATTTTGTAATAATTATGTCATACATACCTGCTCTGTGTAATAGTTTTGCACAGAGCAACCCTGACCTTCCTCTTCTTGGGTCCATTAAGGCCGCATGGGTACCACCTCCCCTATCTATGCGTCCGAGCCCTTTCAGAAATTTCAATGCGGGTGTGGGTGGTTTTTTGAAGCACCGATTAGAGTCAGACGCTCTAATAGACTTTAAAATAGGGTGGGCTCGGGGCGCTGATAATGCACTCGGAGCCCACCCAGGTGTGTGAGAATAGCAAATGAATATTCCCTATTCTCACACTGAATCCACTCTCCGCCAATCAGGAAGCGCGGGTCTGAGACACATTTCCTGATTGGCCAAAAGGAGAAGCGTTCTGATTGGTCAGCCGAGGAGGAGGGAGGAGACGGAAGCCGCCAAGCAGGGGAAGGAGAAACTGCTTGTGATGCCTGCGGAGGAGAGCCGGGGAAGCCGCCCGTAGTTGCCTGCTAGACATGTGAAATTCATTTGTTTTTTTAATCAATTTCGACAAATTCGTTAATTCGGAAACATCCAAATTAACGAACACCCGTTTAACAAATTTTTCCGAATATTCTTAAATTCGAATATTCGAAAATTCATAAATTCGGAAATTCGAAAATCCAAAAACCCGAAAATTTTAAAATCTGAAATAATAACTAAGTATTAAATTATAGATATTGAAATTTCCTTTCAAATGGAAAGTAAAGAATTATTAATAATAATTAAAAAAAATAATAATAATAAAAAGTTTTTATTATTATTATTTATTATTAATTCGTTCTGTTCCATTTGTTTAGATGCAGCATTCGTTATTTTCGGGTTAATTCGTAACTTCGGATAAATTCGTATTCGTTATGTTCACCTACAGCCAAATTTGAAAGGAGATTCCAATACCTAGAATTTAATAGTTAGTTATTATTTAGAATTTTAGAATTTTCGGATTTTCTTTCTTATTTTCGGATTCTCTTTCTTATTTTCGAATTTACAAATTTAAGGATTTTTGAGTTTATGAATCTTTAAATTTCCGAATCTTCAAATTTCCGAATTGCGATCACAACGAATGACCCGAAAAACGAAAAAAAAAAAAAAATGAATGAAACTTAAACAAATTAATTTTTTGGCAGTTTACATGTCTATAACTCGCCATAGATGGGGTAAGTGCACCGGCCGACCGACCCTACCCGACTTTGGGGGGGGGGTGGCCCCCCAAAAAAATTACGACCAGCCGCCACTGCCTGCCGGTGCACCTGGCCCCTCCCCCCCTACTGAGTGCCTCCATAGCAAGCTGCTTGCTATAGAAGCACTCATGTCTGCTCGCTCCTGAACCCCGCTCTGTGTGTCCATTGACACACTCGGCTCCACCCCAACACTCTTTCCTCGCTGGTTGTGATTGATCAATGGCTCCTGCTGCTGCCTCTCTGTCCAATGGGGAGAGAGAGCTGAGGGAGCCATTGATCTCGTGCACATCGCTGGAACGAGATTGGGCTCTCAGGTAGGTATAAGGTTGGGATGGGGGGCTGGGGTGGTGGGGAGGGGCTGCCGCATGGAAAAGGTTTTTTGCCTTAATGCATTAGGGTAAAAAACCTTCAGCCACTAGAACCACTTTAAGATGTCCTGCAAAAATGTAAAAAATGCTGCACTGTTAAGATCATTAAATCTACAGCTGGCTAATAATTCCCCCCATACTTCTATAAATCACACATTTCTTTCTTAAAATGCAAGTAATGAATTACTTTTTTCCATTGCCAAATTGCAAAGATCACAGGCTCCCACTGATTCCATGCATGATCCGTCCGCTCCATTCCTAGAAGAATGCGGATGCCTCCGAGGGTTCTCATTAAATTATTTTCTTTCTTATTTCAAAGAATTGGGGGGGGGGGGGGAGCTGCTTTTTATTTGTTCTAAATGTAACCAGATATCTTAGACAATGATCACCCCCATTAACCCCCCCCCCCCCCGCTGCTAAATGAGTGTACGTGAGTATAAGTGGTGGAGGTCGATCGTTATAGAGTCTGTTCCTTTTGTTCACCAGGTTCACCTTTACCAGAGGCGTAACTAGAGCCTTCAGGGACCTGGTGCAAGAAACCATGAAAGGACCCCCTTCTGACTGCCGAGGCCCTTTCCATCGGTCCTGAGGCCCTTTCCTCTGGTCTCAGGGTCCTTCCCTCCGAGCCTGGGGGCCCTTCCCTCGGGAACTTGGGGCCTTTCCCACTGATCCTGGGGCCCTTTACACCCATCATGGGTGTCATGGAATCACTTCCCACACTCCGCTTGTGTGCTTCCGTCATATCGTTTCCTCCCAGTCTGAATATAGATATCAGATATTCCAACCACTTGCAACCAATAACTAGGCAGTACTCATTTTGGCTGCTGGACATGAACTGTTTATTTGAACACAGGCACACAGAGATATTCAAACTTCTCATCAGTAGACTGTTCAATCCGCATGGAGAGCTGTTGGAGGAATTACCCCCCTCCCCTCTTACAGCTAATCCACATAGACATATACAGACACATTAGAACAATGGGATACAGCTACACCTAACAAACACATACCAACCCCCACCCCACCTCAAACCATCTAGCAATGGTCTCTGATGAACGGATCGGTGGACTTTATCTTCATATATTCTTGAGGTCAGACTGGGGTTCTCGGTCACCCTGTGCCCCTAATAGACACAGGGTAACTTACACATAGGAGGGGGTGGGGGGAGCTGGACAAGGAGCTTCCAGTGCTCTCCAAGGTAACCTGTGTTCCACAAGCCCCCCGCCCAAACTGACTCCCATCACAGTGGGGCCCTTTATAAGCCCTGGTTCACACTTCTGCCACTTGTCGTGCGACTTGCGACACATAAAGTCCCATGACAAATAAAAAACACATTTATTTCAATGGGTGCCGTCTTAATCAATGCGACTCAAGTCACAGTGACAAAAGAAAAAGTCCCTGCACTACTTTTCTGCGACTTTGGTGCGATTTGACTGCAATGTTAAAGTGATACTAAAGCTTTGTTTTTTGTTGTTTTTTTTTTTTTTTTAATTGCAAACATGTTATACTTAACTGCTCTGTGCAGTGGTTTTACCCAGAGTAGCTCCGATCCTCTTCTTTTCGGGTCCCCTTCTGGAGCTCCTGGCTCCTCCCCCTCGAACAGCGCCCCCAAAGAAAGAAGCCCGCCCTGGGGGGGGGACTACTGCGTGCTCGCTCCCGAGCTGCTGCTCTATTCATCTATAAGACACATGGAGCTATGGTTCGGTCCCACCCCCCGACTCTTTCCTGATGGCTGTGATTGACAGCAGTAGTAGCCAATAGGTTCCCACTGCTGTCTCAGCCAATGAGGAGGGAGAGTCCCAGGACAGCCGAGACTATCGTGGATATCACTGAGTCAGAAGGATCTCAGGTAAGGATTGGGGGGCCTGGGGGGGGGGGGGGGGGGGCGCTGCACACAGAAGGTTTTCTACCTTTATGCATAGAATGCATGAAGGTAAAAAAAAACTTCAGTCTTTAGAATCGCTTTAAATGGCAAAAGTCCAAAGGAAGTTGCAAGGAATCGCAAGCAAGTTGGACAACTTTGGGGTTGCAGCAGCGCGAACTAAGCCAATTCTCTGCAGCAGGCCCCTTTCTATCTGTTTTAGGCCCCCCCCACGGTGGCGGAATGTCGGGGCCAAGTCGCAAGTGTGACCTTTGCGACCCTGGTAACTCCACCACTGACTTTAGCAATCAAAATACAGAAAGGTCCTTCCTATCATCTGGTATCTTATGGTTACACGACTTGTACACGCCTTTACCATTACTCATCTGGCAGGAGAACTCAGAGAATATCTCCACTTTTGTTGAGAAAAAAAATGCTCCCCCTCTGGGTGATCTCTGTACATTGCAGGGATTGTAACAAACTTTGTTGCAGATTCCTACCTTTTGATATTCTGAAGAAATAGCTGTTTGTTTCCCTGTGTCCATGTGCACAGTGAATGTGAATGGGAGTGGTTTTATAATTATCAATCAGCTGCTGCACTAGCAGGGCTCTAATAAGGGAAGTGGCAGGGTCTGCATCCCTTTAGACGTGATTTCCCTTAGGGAGTATCTCACCAAAAAATGAAATTTTTGCTGCAGGGGATGCCCAAAATATGACTATAATCTGGCAGCAAGGGACAGAGTTGCTAGGCAAAAGCGTGGTCAGACGTCCAAGCCAAGATCAGTAGCGGAGCAGGCATGAACATGAGCAGACAAGGATAATCAATGTCAGGGGGAAACCAGGTCAGTGATAGGATCAGGATGTGTATCAGGACCTGGACTGAAGACCATTCAGCAAAGGCTAGTGCAGAGGTCTGGTTTAAATAGGCTGTTTGGCGGCAATTGACCGTGCATGCGTGTGCTTGTATGTTACCAATGGTGCACATGCAATCCGTTTTCTATGGGCGCCTTAGCCTGATGGCTGGCACCATGTTTCTCACAGCTAGCCATAGATAGCACATAGGAAGGAGCTAAAGTACCACTTGTACTTTGTTGCCTTGGGGAACGGAACCCATTAATAAAACTGGAATAAAATAGCAGTTGCCTTCAAAATAAAAGCAATGCAGTTGCATGGAACACACCTTTACATTTGATTTCTAATTCCTGATTGACATCACACAGGCAGGGACAGTGAAAGGATTGAATGTGGCCCAGGGGGGCGTAACATGTCTGGGTCAAAGCAACGACCCTGTGAGTGCTGTGAGTAGTAGCGCATGTTCTATAACAGGGGTCTCCAGATTTTCTAAACAAAGGGCCAGTTTACTGTCCTAAAGGGCCAGACTAGGGCCAGTGGGAGTAGAAACTCTCCTGGCGTCCAGTGGGAGTAAACAATGCTCCATCTTTGGTGTCAGTGGGAGGAATAGTGCCCCATTGTTGGTGTCAGTAGAAAGAATAATGCTCCATTGTTGGTGTCAGTGGGAGGAATAGTGCCCCATTGTTGGTGTCAGTGAAATGAATAGTGCCAAATTGTTAATGTCAGTGGAAAGGATAGTGCCCCATTGTTGGTGTCAGTTGGAGGAATAGTGCCCTATTGTAGGTGTCAGTGAGAGGAATAGTGCCCCATTGTTGGTGTCATTGTTGGTGTCATTGTTGGTGTCAGTGGGAGGAAAAATGCCCCATTGTTGATGTCAGTTGGAAGAATAGTGCCCCGTTGTTGGTATCAGTGAAAGGAATAGTGCCCCATGGTTGGTGTCAGTTGGAGGAATAATGCCCCATTGTTGGTGTCAGTGGGAGAAATAGTGCCCCATTCTTGGTGTCAGTTGCAGGAATAGTGCCCTATTGTTGCTATCAGTTGGAGGAATAGTGCCCTATTGTTGGTATCAGTTGGAGGAATAGTGCCCCATCATTGGTGTCAGTTGGAGGAATAGTGCCCTATTGTTGGTATCAGTTGGAGGAATAGTGCCCTATTGTTGGTGTCAGTTGGAGGAATAGTGCCCCATCATTGGTGTCAGTTGGAGGAATAGTGCCCTATTGTTGGTATCAGTTGGAGGAATAGCGCCCCATTGTTGGTGTCATTGTTGGTGTCAGTGGGAGGAATAGCGCCCCATTGTTGGTGTCAGTGGGAGGAATAGCGCCCCATTGTTGGTGTCATTGTTGGTGTCAGTGGGAGGAATAGTGCCCCATTGTTGGTGTCAATAGAAGGATTAGTGCCCCATCATCGGTGTCAGTGGAACATACATTAGTATCTAATATCACTTGCCTGCCACATCCGTATATACAAATCAACCACAAAAAATATCAGTGTAGAGTGTTCTGTTTCGTGCCTGTAAAGTCCGATCAGTATTGATATTTTTTTGTGGTTGATTGGTGTGAATGGAAAGAATTCTAATCTTTCGTTGGTGTCAGTAGATGGAATAGTGCCCCATCATTGGTATTAGTGAGAGGAATAGTGCCCCATCATTGGTATTAGTGAGAGGAATAGTGCCCCATCATTGGTATTAGTGAGAGGAATAGTGCCCCATCATTGGTGTCCTTTGGAAGAAATAATGCCCCAATGTTGGTGTCAGTGGGAGGAATAGTGCCCCATTGTTGGTGCCAATGGAAGGAATTGTACCCCATCATTGGTGTCAGTGGGAGGAATTCTGCCTTTTTGATGGTGTCATTGGGAGGAATAATGCCCCATTGTTGGTGTCAGTGCCCAAGGGGCCAGATAGAGGCCAGCAAAGGGCAGCAGTTGGGGGACCACTGCTCTATAAAATACGTGGTATAAATGAATGACCAGGAGAAATTCGATAACAGGTGGTTGTGATGCTTGGAAGCCCTTGTTATCACGCTCAGGGGATACCGACATGCAGCAATCCTCCATGAATCATCTGTAGCAGACATACCTCGCTATGATCATGTATGGCCACCCTTAGATCAGGCAGACCGCCAGCCACATGTTCCAAACCCTGAAAAGAGACACAAAGCCGTATCGCTCGCACTCTTTGATCCTGCCTGGAAATGACTTCCTTCTGGAGATAATCTCATGATTACAGGGATGCGTTGTCAGCCCGTCACAATGATTGTTTGGTGATACGTCTCGTGTTTTCACTTTTCATTATTTTTCTGCCATGACCGTTCTAATGTTCGTTCATCATAGGAATGGAGTGAATTATCTCCATTGCCTTTTATTGTTCATGGTTAGACAATGGACACTTGGCTCCGTATGGTCGTGATAAAAACATATTTCCCTAAAAAAAAAAATAGTACACCATTTGAGGGATTTAATACAAATGTTTAAATCTTGGATTCACAGTTCAATTGTTACAGAATGTATATTTGGATATGCTTATTGTGACACATTTGCATATCCTGTGAATGAGCAGAAAACTTTCAGGTGCCAATGATGGGGGGTGGGCTTGTGGGCAGGTGCAGGAAGCCTTCCCACCTGTAGGTGGCCTAGTGCTATTATTACATGGGAAGGGGAATCTCATAGGGAGGGCTGGCATGTCAAACTCAATTATCTCAGCCCTCCAAGGACTGTTTGTATCTGTAAGACCAGGGCTTTCTTTCAGAAGGAACTTGGGGGGGGGGGGGGGACGCAGAACTGAATGGCTAGGGGTGCTGGGGTGTGCTGGAGGGTCAATTGATTGTGGCTGTTGAGAAATCTATTGTTGCTGGAGGGGATCCAATTTTGGAGAGGAAGGAGCGGTCTACCGTTGCTGGGGAGGACTTCTGTTGCTCGTGGGGGATCTATTGTTGCTGGGTGTGGGTCTTATGTTGCAGGGGGGGGGGGGTCAATCATTGCTGGGAGGAATCTACTGTTGAGGGAGGGGTCTTTGTAGCTGGCTGCTGGAAGGAATCTATTGTTAAGGGAGGGGTCTTTGTAGCTGGCTGCTGGAGAGTCAATTGATGTCGGCTGTTGAGGAATCTATTGTTGCTGGAGGGGATCTATTTTTGAAGAGAAAGTGGGTCTACTGCTGCTGAGGAGGTCTTCTGTTGCTCGTGGGGGATCTATTGTTGCTGGGTGTGGGTCTTATGTTGCAGGGGGGGGTCAATCATTGCTGGGAGGAATCTACTGTTGAGGGAGGGGTCTTTGTAGCTGGCTGCTGGAAGGAATCTATTGTTAAGGGAGGGGTCTTTGTAGCTGGCTGCTGGAGGGTCAATTGATGTTGGCTGTTGAGGAATCTATTGTTGCTGGAGGGGATCTATTTTTGAAGAGAAAGTGGGTCTACTGCTGCTGAGGAGGTCTTCTGTTGCTCGTGGGGGATCTATTGTTGCTGGGTGTGGGTCTTATGTTGCAGGGGGGGGGGTCAATCATTGCTGGGAGGAATCTACTGTTGAGGGAGGGGTCTTTGTAGCTGGCTGCTGGAAGGAATCTATTGTTAAGGGAGGGGTCTTTGTAGCTGGCTGCTGGAGGGTCAATTGATGTCGGCTGTTGAGGAATCTATTGTTGCTGGAGGGGATCTATTTTTGGGGAGAAAGGAGCGTTCTACTGTTGCTGGGGAGGACGTCTGTATCCCGTGGGGGATCTATTGTTGCTGGGTGTGGGTCTTATGTTGCAGGGAAGGTCAATCATTGCTGGGAGGAATCTACTGTTGAAGAAGGGGTCTTTGTAGCTGGCTGCTGAAGGGTCAATTGATGTCGGCTGTTGAGGAATCTATTGTTGCTGGAGGGGGATCTATTTTTTAAGAGAAAGGAGGTCTATGGTTGCTGAGGAGGACTTCTGTTGCTCACGGGGATCTATTGTTGCTGGGTGTGGGTCTTATGTTGCAGGGGGGGTCAATCATTGATGCGAGGAATCTACTGTTGAGGGAGGGGTCTTTGTAGCTGGCTGCTGGAGGGTCAATTGATGCTGGCTGTTGAGGAATCTATTGTTGCTGGAGGGGATCTATTTTTGAAGAGAAAGGAGGTCTACTGTTGCTGGGGAGGACTTCTGTTGCTCGTGGGGGATCTATTGTTGCTGGGTGTGGGTCTTATGTTGCAGAGGGGGGGGGGGGGTCAATCATTGCTGGGAGGAATCTACTTGGAACTTGGGGGGAACGCAGTTCCGGCGCCTCCAGAACTGAATGGCTAGGAGTGCTGGAGAGTCTATTGATGCTGGCTGTTGAGCAATCTCTATTGTTGCTGGAGGGGGATCTATTTTTGGGGAGGTAGGAAGGGTCTACTGTTGCTGGGGAGGGCTTCTGTTGCTCATGGGGGATCTATCGTTGCCGGGTGTGGGTCTTATGTTGCAGGGGGTCATCCCAGTACAGCTCTGCCCCCCTTCATTTTATAAGTTAGTTTTTATATTTTTGCCTAGAGTTGTTTTTGCATCTCATGGAAGACTCGTTCTAATAATCTCCAGACGTTCAATGTGTATAGAGATTAGTCATGTCCCTTCTGGATACACAATGGTGGTGGGCTGTTTGGGATTGTGATGATGAGTTTGGACGCTGAGATAATATCATTATGTAACAGGAATTACCGAGCCCGAGGATTTAGGGTAAATCTGACGTTGACCCAAGGGAAGATCTCATTAATTGCGAAGGCTATGGAACGATTTCAATGGAGGCTTGACTTTCCTAGATCGGAAGGCGTCAAGTGTTTGAGGAGCGCCAAGCTCTGCATGCCTGGAGGAAACCAAAGTGATGTAAGAGTCGTTCTTTTTAAACAACAGTTTGGAAACGAGTATAGAGCCATGACGAGCGATTCCAACCAGGAGAAGACCCAACCCCTTCATCCAGGGAACCCAAAATGTGGAATACTGAAGTAGGGTGGAGGTTATATTCCCATGGTGAAGCCTGGATCTTGTCCTCTTGCTGGAATAGTGCCAGCCTGTCCCCCTCGCCCTGACATGTCCCAGCCTATCCCTTCCTCTCCATGTGGCGTTTATTCGGAGACCAGAGCCTGGAAACTCACATGCGGCAATCCTCTTTGTATTTTAGTTTCCAAGGAATTCGGTCACATTCAAAACACTTGCAAAATTCATCATCCAGCATCTGTTATTTTGGAGAAGTTTGTTGAAAGGTAATACGCCGAATTCCAGGCCATTATAGTAGAGAGTTTTCGTAACGCCAAATCCATCTTCAATATCGCCCAAGGACAATTCTTAATAAATTAAATTAAAAAATGGAAAAAAATGCAGGGGGGGGGGGGGGGGTATAAAAGCAGAGCCGTCTTTAATATTGATTGGACCCTGGGCAAACGTTTTCTTGCCCCCCCCCCCCCCCCCCATACAATTTTGCTATCCACCTGCTCTGAGACATTCAATAAATAGCAGCTAGATTTAAAATCAGTTTACTGTATCAGATCAGGCAGTGATTGTGATTGGCCCTGCCTTAAAGACGGCCCTGTATAAAAGGGTTCATCTACTGAGGGAAATGTGCAATTTGGGAGTAATCCACAGACAATAATAAATGCTCTTCCTTCAATATTCTGACTTCCCCCCAAATAATGAGAATTAAGAAAATGCACTACATTACCAAAAGTATTGGGACGCCTGCCTTTACACGCACATGAACGTTAATGGCATCCCAGTCTTATGCCCCGTACACACGATCGGACATTGATCGGACATTCCGACAACAAAATGCATGGATTTTTTTCCGACGGATGTTGGCTCAAACTTGTCTTGCATACACACGGTCGCACAAAGTTGTTGGAAAATCCGATCGTTCTGAACGCGGTGGCGTAAAACACGTACGTCGGGACTATAAACGGGGGCAGTGGCCAATAGCTTTCATCTCTTTATTTATTCTGAGCATGCGTGGCACTTTGTGCGTCGGATTTGTGTTACACACGATCGGAATTTCCGACAACGGATTTTGTTGTCGGAAAATTTTATAGCCTGCTCTCCAACTTTGTGGAAAATGTGTGATGGAGCCCACACACGGTCGGAATTTCCGACAACAAGGTCCTATCACACATTTTCCGTCGGAAAATCCGACCGTGTGTACGGGGCATAAGTCCGTAGGGTTCAATATTGAGTTGGCTCCGCCCTTTGCAGCTATAACAGCTTCAACTCTTCTGGGAAGGCCGTCCACAAGGTTTAGGAGTGTGTCTGTGGGAATGTTTGACCATTCTTCCAGAAGAACATTTGTGAGGTCAGGCACTGACGAGAAGGCCTGGCTCACAGTCTCCACTCGAATTCATACCAAAGCTGTTCTACCGGGTTGAGGTCAGGACTCTGTGCAGGCCAGTCAAGTTCCTCCACCCCAAACCTACTCATCCATGTCTTTATGGGCCTTGCTTTGTGCACTGATCCAAATTATTCAGTAGAGGGGAGATTATGGAGTGGGGATGTTTTTCAGGGGTTGGGCTTAGCTCCAGTGAAGGGAACTAACTTTATGGGAACAGTTTGGGGACGGCCCCTTCCAGTTCCAACATGACTGCTCACCAGTGCACACAGCAAGGTCCATAAAGACATGGACGAGCGAGGATGGGGTGGAGGAACTTGACTGGCCTGCACAGAGTCCTGACCTCAACCCGATAGAACACCTTTGGGATGAATTCGAGCGGAGACTGTGAGCCAGGCCTTCTCGTCCAACATCAGTGCCTGACCTCACAAATGCGTTTTTGGAAGAATGGTCAAACATTTCCATTCCCAGTATTGGGACACCTGCCTTTACACGCACATGAACTTTAATGGCATCCCAGTCTTAGTCCGTAGGGTTCAATATTGAGTTGCCCCACCCTTTTCAGCTATAACAGCTTCAACTCAGCCAATGACAGCTGATCATGTGATGTCAACAGAGCCGGTGATCGGCTATTTTTTCTCCTGGCGCTGACAACGTGAGGAGGAAAAAAAAGCCGATCACCGGTGGCCGTGAGAGGGACATCAGTCCCGATCACTGAGATCTGCCGCCAGATCACCAGTGCCCACCTGTGCCCCCTGCCAGTGCCACCTAGCAATAGGCAGCAGTGCTGCCTACCAGTGCCCACCAGCGCCACCCATCAGTCCCCACAGTGCCACCCATCAGTCCCCACAGTGCCACCCATCAGTGCCCACAATCAGTGCTTCAACAATAGTGCTGCACATCAGTGTCACCTACCAGTGCCCATAAGTGCCCATCAGTACTGCCCATCAGTGCCACCTATCAGTGGTACCTATCAGTGTCACCTACCAGTGCCCATAAGTGCCCATCAGTGCCGCCCATCACTGCCCATCAGTGCCACCCATCAGGGCCCATCAGTGCCGCCTTATCTGTGCCCATCAGTACCGCCTTATCTTTGCCTATCAGTGCTGCCTTAAATGTGCCTATCCGTGCCCATCAGTGCAGCCTATCAGTGCCCACCAGTGCCACCTCATCAGCGAATATCAATGAAGGAGAAAAATTACCTGTTTGCAAAATTTTATAACAAACTATGAAACATGATTTTTTTTTTATTGGAAAAAATTTGAACCACTTCCAGACCGCCCACAGTCGTTTTAAGTTCGTACTTTGAAGATGAATATCGTTGCTATGGCAGCAGCTAGCTTCCAATAACCCCTTTATCCTCTTCTTCAGCAGGCAGTCTGCTTCAAGATAAAAGTGGTCTCTGCGGTGGATTTGCCGCGAGATCACTTTTATCTGCGGCGGGAGAGGGCCACCCCTCCCGCTTCCCTCCGGTGCCCTCCGCCGCTTACCGGAGCCGTCGGCAGCGACGGAGGCGATCGGATGTTGTCCCTTGTGTGATATGGAGATGAGTGAGGTGGAAGATGGGACCCCACCCGTCTCCATATCATTGCAGGGCGGAAGCAACGTCAAAACGTCACTTTCGCCCATAGCTCTTAAAGGGACATTTTTTTTTTTTAAATGACAAATGTTTTTTTTTATTATTGCATTTTAGTGTAAATATGAGATGTGAGGTCTTTTTGACCCCCCGGATCTCATATTTAAGAGGTCCTGTCATGCTTTTTTTTTTCTATTACAAGGGATGTTTACATTCCTTGTAATAGAAATAAAAGTGACACCATTTTTTTTTTTTTTTTAAAGAACAGTGCAAAAATAAAAAATAAAAGGTAAAATAAATAAGAAATGCCGAGCTCGCGTGCAGAAGTGAACGCATATGTGAGTAGCGCCCGCATATGAAAACGGTGTTCAAACCACTCATGTGAGGTATCGCCGCGATCGGTAGAGCGAGAGCAATAATTCTAGCCCTAGACCTCCTCTGTAACTCAAAACACGCAACCTGTAGAATTTTTTTAAACGTCGCCTATGGAGATTTTTAAGGGTAAAAGTTTGTCGCCATTCCACGAGCGGGGCGCAATTTTGAAGCGTGACATGTTGGGTATCAATTTACTCGGCGTAACATTATCTTTCACAATATAAAAAAATTGGGCTAACTTTACTGTTGTCTTATTTTTTCATAAAAAAAAAGTCAATTTTTTCCAAAAAAAGTGCGCTTGTAAGACCGAAGGCGCAAATACGGTGTGACAGAAAGTATTGCAATGACCGCCATTTTATTCTCTAGGGTATTAGAAAAAAAATGTATAATGTTTGGGGGGGGTTCTAAGTAATTTTCTAGCAAAAAAAAAATGTTTTTAACACCAAATCTCAGAAAGAGGCTCGATCCTTAAGTGGTTAAAAGCACTAAATGTTGAAAACTGAAATTGGCCATAGTATATGTATATGTATAAATGTTAGCTAGGGACTTTAGATTGTAAGCTCCATGAGGGTAGGGACTGATGTGAATGTACAATACAGATGTAAAGCACTGTGTACATTGACAACACTATATAAGAACCTGTAATAAAATAAATACATAAAATAAATTTGTACCTACAGTATATAAAGCAGCCACAGCTTCTTACGACCAGTTCGGCTTTAGGTCTTGTACAAGTATAAAAAATTCAAGACCGGGTTCCTTTTTTTTTTTTTTTTCAGCAGCCTCGCTTATTGCCTTATTTCTTGTCAGGTTTTTATGACAACAGCAAAATCTGTTTTGGCTGTCACTTCCTCCCATGTAGGAACACTTCAGGCATAGGTTGGGCGTGTGTCTTGATGCGGTCAGGGTTGGAGTCCTCGGTGCCCGGCTCTATTATTTCATTTGGAACAGATCTCAGGTCTCACATACAAAGGTCCCCGAAGATTGTAATGGTGCCAGACATTACTGTTGGCAAAGTCTCTAGCAAGCATGGAAGAGGTGTTAGCTTAGGCTTCCAGCAAATGTAGAACCAAGTCTTCCGTGTCACTTTCTGAGCATTTTACTAAATCCTACCAAAAACCTATTACATATTTACCTATTACAGATTACGTACACTATATTGCCAAGAGTATTGGGACGCCTGCCTTTTCACGCACATCAACTTTAATGGCATCCCAGTCTTAGTCCGGAGGGTTCAATATTGAGTTGGCCCTTTGCAGCTATAACAGCTTCAACTCTTCTGGGAAGGCCGTCCACAAGGTTTAGGAGTGTGTCTATGGGAATGTTTGACCATTCTTCCAGAAGCGCATTTGCCAGGCCCTGATGTTGGGCGAGAAGACCTGAATCGCAGTCTACGTTCTAATTCATCCCAAAGGTGTTCTATCAGGTTGAGGTTAGAACTGTACAGGCCAGTCAAGTTCCTTTCCTCCGCCCCCAAAATCGCTCATCCATGTCTTTATGGACCTTGCTTTGTGCACTGGTCCAAATCATTTGGTGGAGGGGGATTATGGTGTGGGGATTGTTTTTTCAGGGGTCGGGCTTGTCCCCCTTAGTTTTAGTGAAGGGAACTCTTAAGGCGTCAGCATACCAAGACATTTACATAAAAGATCCAGACTACAATACAGAGAGTGTCTATGTTTTTCCAGCCAGAACATTGGATTGTTCCTTGAAACTTGTAACTAGCAAATCTTGGAGAATTGGAGATTTCACCTGCAAGGTTTTCCGTACTATTGATTTATGAAGGTACCATTAGATACAACTTTATTTTATTTTTTTTCTTCTTCTAGAGCAGGGGTCTCAAACTGGTGGCCCTCCAGCTGTTGCGAAACTACAAGTCCCATGAGGCATTGCAAGGCTGACAGTTACAAGCATGACTCCCACAGGCAGAGGCATGATGGGATTTGTAGTTAGGCAACAGCTGGAGGGCCGCCAGTTTGAGACCCCTGTTCTAGAGCAACCTTTCTCAAACCTTTTACCCCTGAGGAACCCTTGAAAAAAATGTCAGGTCTCAGGGAACCCCACCAAAAACCAGTTCATTGAGGGACAGTGGGAAGATGCCCCCCCCTCTATATTGTAGTCAGAATGCCATCCATAGACGGCTAAAAAGATCATTGGTGTCATTCTACTGACATTGCCAAGTGGTGTTGACCCTGAAACTATGCAGGCAAAATTAAATAGAAGGCCAATCAGCCATGGGTCAAGGAACCCCTAGTAATCCGTAGAGGAACTCTAGGGGTCTACGGAATGCTGGTTGAGAATGGCTGTTTCACAATGTTTAGAAATGTTTTAAGCTCTCAGAATACTTCAACGTAAGGCATTAACTTTAGTTTCGGGCTCCTTGAAACCCGGTCTGCCCAAACACACACTTCACCTACCAAAGCCCAAAGGGTTTCCTGATTTTACCACCTATTACCATGCAGCTCAATTAGCCCATATCCCTAAATATCACACAAAACGGGAAATTCCGCTTTGGATTGCGCTGGAATGAATAGATTGCGACCCACTTTCAATAACCGACCTCGTATGGTCTAATTCCTCCGACCATAAAAAAAACTCAATAATCCTATAACTAAACATACACTAGCCATTTGGGATAAATTTAAATTAGTAAATGGACTACAATCTCCCCCATATACCTCTTTTATCAATTCTTAAAAATCCACTTTTCTATCCTGCTTGGCCTTCCCCTAAATCTTTTAAAGCATGGACCTCCACTAATTTAACTCAACTCTGTGAACTAGCATCCTCTACTTCATTCAAAACTTTCCCTGACTTATGTGAAAGTCACAAACTTCCTAATTCAGAGCTCTTTCGATATCTTCCGATTACATTTTTTTTTGTATGCCCTATATACAAGGAGTGAATTCATTTAAATAAATTAACGTGCTTTGAAAATATATGTAAATGTGACCCACACACACACTAAGGGACTTATTTCAACTCTTTACACTCATCTTATTACTAAACCCAACTCAGACCCACCATCATATGTGGCTAAGTGGGAGATGGATTTCGGGTTTTCGTTGGAAGCAGCCGATTGGGATAAGATTTGGATCACAACTAAGTGATCCTCACAAAACATAGCTGCCTTAGAGACAAATTACAAAGTACTCACACGGTGGTATTTGGTCCGTGTCAGAATTGCAAAATATGCTCCAAATTATTCCCCATCTTGTTTTCATGGCTGTGGTGATCTTGGATCACATCTTCATACTTGGTGGGATTGCTCAGTAGCAAAAAAAATTCTGGAAAGATGTATTTCTTATGATTTCAACACTGTTTGAAATCCCTATCAATCCTGATCCTACAATAGCACTTTTAAACTTAAAACCGGCCACTCTCTCCTACCACCAATTCAAACTCCTATTACAGATCACTACAGCCGCGAAACAAACAATTGCCAAAGCTTGGAAATCCCCATCCTTAATAATTGCTGAAACTAAAAATAGAGTCAATCAAGCAATGATCCTTGCCAAAACAGAGGCTATAACCCAAGATAAAATATCCAACTTTGAGAATATATGGAATCCCTGGGTGACTCACTTTTTGCCTTCCAATTTTGAAGCTTCCCTACTAAGACCTATCGGTAATCTCCATTTATACTTCCATCCTCTGCATTCATTGTATGTGTTTATTACCATGTACTGCCCCGGGGACCCCGACTAACTCTCATTTCTTTCTTCCCTATCTATTTTTTCTCCTACCTAAGATTACTTTTTCTTGTATCTTCTTTCTCTCTTCTATTTTTCCCCCTATTCTCTCTCTGTCCTCTTTCAATTTACTCTTTATATAGTTCTGGTAGCAGAACTTTTATTTCCTTGGTTTTCATTATACCAATTGTTCCAAAATGTAGTATAAGATTTTAGATTCTATAATAAATGATTTATTTTTTTATTTAACCGCTTCAATACCCGGCCATAGTCAAATGACGTCCACAGATGGGATCTCCCATCCTGGGTGGGCGTCATATGACGGCCTCGGCTTTCCGCCGCTACTGCGGGCCCCTGGGGGCCCGCAGAGCGGCGATCGGGGTACCGTTGTGTCCCTCAGGACACAGCCGTTCCCCGATGGGGGTATTGAAGCGGCGGCGGCGGCGGGCGGCGGGCGGCGGAGCGTCGGTAACGGCGGATGCAGAGCGGCATTGGGAAGCGTGTATGAGGCGGGTTCCGGCGGAAGAGGAGTGATCAGAGCGGTGATCGGGGCTGAGGCTTTTCCCCTGGATACAGCTCAGCCCCGATCACTGTAGCCAATGACATGGCTCTGCATCACATGACCGGCTGTGTCCAATCACAGCCGGTCACTAATGTAAACAAACACACAGTCACACAGTAACTGCTGTTGCTGGGCTCTTCTCCTCACACACCGATCCAGTGTGAGGAGAAGAGATCAGCTAACAGTGAGTTACTAATTACATGTACTACTGTGCCCAGATCGCCCCTCCTAAATAAAGAGTACCTGTCACCTCAGTACCTGTCACCTCAGTACCTGTCACCTCAGTACCTGTCACCTCAGAGTACCTGTCACCTCAAAGTACCTGTCATCTCAGAGTACCTGTCCATCACCTGCCACCAGAGTACCCGCCACCTCATCACCTGCCACCAGAGTACCCGCCACCTCATCACCTGCCACCAGAGTACCCGCCACCTCATCACCTGCCACCAGAGTACTTGCCACCTCATCACCTGCCACCAGAGTACTTGCCACCAGAGTACCCGCCACCTCACCACCAGAGTACCTGCCACCAGAGTACCCGCCACCTCATCACCTGCCACCAGAGTACCTGCCACCTCATCACCTGCCACCAGAGTACCTGCCACCTCATCACCTGCCACCTCATCACCTGCCACCAGAGTACCTGCCACCTCATCACCTGCCACCAGAGTACCCGCCACCTCATCACCTGCCACCAGAGTACCTGCCACCTCATCACCTGCCACCAGAGTACCCGCCACCTCATCACCTGCCACCAGAGTACCCGCCACCTCATCACCTGCCACCAGAGTACCCGCCACCTCATCATCTGCCACCAGAGTACCCGCCACCTCATCACTTGCCACCAGAGTACATACAGCCAGTCAGCCACTATGTCCAGAAAGATGTACACCCCAGAAGAGGCATACCAGATCCTGAGTCTGACCGATGAGAGCAACGGGGAGCTCTCACCGCTCAGTTCAGATTCTGGTTCTGATTCGGAATATGAGCCCCCCGAAGGCAGCACATCTGGATCAGATTTAGAGGAGGAAGTAGTCCGTCCAAAAAGACGACGATCTGAAAACCAGGCAGCTACCAGCAGTGCCAGCGGCGGTAGACCCCAGGAGGAAAGACCCAGCACAAGTGGACGCCAAAGAAGTAGGGCCCAAACCCATCTTCCAGATTCCTTGGCAAACCCATTGTGGCTGCCTTCTACCACAGGGTCAGCCACGATCCCCCCTTTTACAGCACAGTCGGGTGTGCAGGTCAACACTGCAGGATTTACACAAATGGATTTTTTTAATTTATTTTTCCCAAACGATTGGATTCAAGGCATCGTGGACCAAACTAATCTGTTTGCCCAACAATTTATTGCAGCCAACCCCAGCTCCAGCTATGCCCGCCCTTTTGAGTGGAGACCGCTAACAGTAGTGGAGCTAAAATTGTTTTTAGGCCTAACCCTGAACATGGGGCTTACAAAAAAAAATGAAATTCATAAGTATTGGTCGACCAGACCCATCCACCATATGCCAATTTTTTCAGCAGCCATGTCCAGGTCCCGATACGAAATCATAATGCGCTTCTTGCATTTCAATGACAACTCACAGTGCCCCCCCCGAAATCACCCAAACTTTGACAAATTATATAAAGTTCGCCCCCTAATTAATTTTTTTTCCCAGAAGTTTGCCGAAGTTTATGTCCCTGAAAAAAATATATCTGTGGACGAATCCCTGGTGCATTTCACAGGCCGGCTGGGAATCAAACAATATATACCCAGTAAGAGGGCGAGGTATGGCTTGAAGCTTAACAAGCTTTGTGAAAGTGCCACCGGTTATGTGTACGCATTCCGCGTGTACGAAGGGAAAGATTCCCAGCTCCAGCCCCCTGAGTGTCCCTCGTATATGGGAATAAGTGGGAAAATTGTTTGGGAGTTGGCATTCCCACTCCTCCAAAAGGGGTACCATATTTATATGGATAATTATTATACGAGTTTGCCCCTTCTCCGCCACCTACATCTCAAACAAACTTTGGCCTGTGGTACAACTAGAAAAAACCGAAAGGGCTTCCCACAGTGTCTTGTCACCACAAACATTCCAAGGGGGGAATCGAGAAGCTTGAGGAACGAAGAAGTGTTGGCTGTGAAGTGGAGGGATAGAAAAGACGTGTACATCATGTCCACCATCCACGATGACACCTCGGTGGAACTTCACAGAAGACGCGGTACCGTTCGCAAGCCTACCTGTATCACTGAGTACAATAAATACATGGGGGGGGTGGATTTAAACGATCAGTTGTTGCAGCCCTATCTTTCAACAAGAAAATCATTATTCTGGTACAAAAAAGTCGCAATTTACTTTTTTCATTTGGCCCTTTTAAATTCTTTCATAATATACCAAAAATCCACAGAAACACCCACCACCTTAATAAAGTTTATTGAAGACATTGTCACTGCCCTGATTTATCAGCAAGTATCCCCCCCAGAAAGCATTCGCTCCGATTCTGTCAGCAGACTACATGAGCGCCATTTCCCAGACCATATTCCACCAACAGGATCCGGAAGACGACGCCAAAAAAAATGTCGGGTGTGCACCAAAAGAGGAATTAGGAAAGATACGAGCTTCCATTGTACTGACTGTCCCTCCCAACCTGGCCTTTGCATCGGAGAATGCTTCAGGCGATATCACACTCTGGAAAATTATTAGTCCATATTTCTAATACTGCCATTTCCCCGTTTTTAATTTCTGTCCTGAATATTTACCTTCCTCAACCAACCATATTATTGCCTTCCATGTGAACCGACCCTGGCCTGTTTCTCGACTATGCCTCTGCCTACCGTCTGCATTGTTTTTCCGCCATGTTTTTGCCTTTCACGTGAACTGACCCTGGACTGTATCGACTATGCCTCTGTCTACCGTCTATTTCTGCCTTTTACCTGCACTGACCTCGGCCTGTTGACCATGTTTTTGCCTGCCCCTTGGATTGATCTTTCACCCTCCTACACAGGGGTCTCACATATGTGAGGGGCTCCAGAATAGTGTTCGGAGTTCAGAAAACCAGTTTTTGGTTTTCTGTGTTCCCATAACAGGGTCTGGTTGCCCGGAGGCTTCAAAGCGATTTGGGTGGGAGAAGCCTCTACCCCTGTCCCCATTCTTTCCTGACCAATGCCCTAAGCTTGATGGTACTGCCTGCTCCCTGGACAAATACTCTGGCTGTGCTGACCATACCTCTGCCTGCTGCATGTACTAACTATGGACAGTATTCCTGCCTGCTGCATGGATGATCCTTTGATCCTTTTGCTGCTGCTGACCACATCCCTGCCTGCTATCTGGACTAATGCTTTGGCTGTGCTGACATCTCTACCTGTACTGACTATTCTTGCCTGCTGCCTGTTTTGCTGTCGCTGTCCACGTTCCTGCCTGCTGCCTGGACCGATGCTCTTCTCTGTGGACCACTGCACTACTAAAACTGCAGGTAATCTTTTCTTTACCCTTTACTCAACAGAATGTATTTTGGTTTGTAATTGGCTTCTACAGTACATGCTATGTGTTAGAAATATGAAGGGCCTTCAACAATGTGATAGGTTGGCAGGAATTTATGTGTAATGTATGCTCCTAGAACAACTGACAGTGCTACTTGGATGTTGGGCCTCTGTATGTGGCCAGACTATGTAAAAGTCTCACACATTTGGTATCGCCACACTCAGGAGGAGTAGCAGAATGTATTTTGGGGTGTCATTTTTGCTATGTACATGCTATGTGTTGGAAATATCTTATGAATGGACAACTTTGTGTAAAAAAAATGCGTTTTCATTTTTTTTCCACAGTTTCCAAAAACTTCAGGAAAAAAATGAACCATTCAAAAGACTAATTATGCCTCATAGATTATACGTTGGGGTGTTAGCTTTCCAAAATGGGGTCATTTTGTGGGCGTTTCCGTTGTCCTGGTGCTCTAGGGCCTTCAAACATGTAATAGGTGGTTGAGAAATGAGATGTGTAATTTATGCTCCTAGAATGCCTGGAGCTGCTACTTCAATGTTGGGCCTCTGTATGTGGCCAGGCTGTGTAAAAGTCTCACACATTTGGTATCGCTACACTCAGGAGGAGTAGCAGAATGTATTTTGGGGTGTCATTTTTGCTATGTACATGCTATGTGTTGTAAATATCTTATGAATGGACAACTTTGTGTAAAAAAAAATGCGTTTTCATTTTTTTCCCACAGTTTCCAAAAACTTCGGGAAAAATATGAACCATTCAAAAGACTAATTATGCCTCATAGATTATACGTTGGGGTGTTAGCTTTCCAAAATGGGGTCATTTTGTGGGTGTTTCCATTGTCCCGGTGCTCCAGGGCCTTCAAAATTGTAATAGGTGATTGAGAAATGAGATGTGTAATTTATGCTCCTAGAATGCCTGGAGCTGCTACTTCAATGTTGGGCCTCTGTATGTGACCAGGCTGTGTAAAAGTCTCACACATTTGGTATCGCCACACTCAGGAGGAGTAGCAGAATGTATTTTGGGGTGTCATTTTTGCTATGTACATGCTATGTATTGGAAATATCTTATGAATGGACAACTTTGTGTAAAAAAAATGCGTTTTAATTTTTTTTCCACAGTTTCCAAAAACTTCAGGAAAAAAATGAACCATTCAAAAGACTAATTATGCCTCATAGATTATACGTTGGGGTGTTAGCTTTCCAAAATGGGGTCATTTTGTGGGCGTTTCCGTTGTCCTGGTGCTCTAGGGCCTTCAAACATGTAATAGGTGGTTGAGAAATGAGATGTGTAATTTATGCTCCTAGAATGCCTGGAGCTGCTACTTCAATGTTGGGCCTCTGTATGTGGCCAGGCTGTGTAAAAGTCTCACACATTTGGTATCGCTACACTCAGGAGGAGTAGCAGAATGTATTTTGGGGTGTCATTTTTGCTATGTACATGCTATGTGTTGGAAATATCTTATGAATGGACAACTTTGTGTAAAAAAAAATGCGTTTTCATTTTTTTCCCACAGTTTCCAAAAACTTCGGGAAAAATATGAACCATTCAAAAGACTAATTATGCCTCATAGATTATACGTTGGGGTGTTAGCTTTCCAAAATGGGGTCATTTTGTGGGTGTTTCCATTGTCCTGGTGCTCCAGGGCCTTCAAAATTGTAATAGGTGGTTGAGAAATGAGATGTGTAATTTATGCTCCTAGAATGCCTGAAGCTGCTACTTCAATGTTGGGCCTCTGTATGTGGCCAGGCTGTGTAAAAGTCTCACACATTTGGTATCGCCATACTCAGGAGGAGTAGCAGAATGTATTTTGGGGTGTCATTTTTGCTATGTACATGCTATGTGTTGTAAATATCTTATGAATGGACAACTTTGTGTAAAAAAAATGCGTTTTCATTTTTTTTTCCACAGTTTCCAAAAACTTCGGGAAAAAAATGAACCATTCAAAAGACTAATTATGCCTCATAGATTATACGTTGGGGTGTTAGCTTTCCAAAATGGGGTCATTTTGTGGGCGTTTCCGTTGTCCTGGTGCTCCAGGGCCTTCAAAAGTGTGATAGGTTGTCATCATATGAGATGTGCAATTTATGCTCGTAAAATGCCTGACGGTGCTAGTTGGATTTTAGACCTCTGTATGTGGCCAGGCTGTGTAAAAGTCTCACACATGTGGTATCACTATACTCAGGAGGAGTAGCAGAATGTATTTTGGGGTGTCATTGCAAGTATGCATGTGCTGTGTGAGAGAAATAACTTGTTATTATGACAATTTTGTGCAAAAAAAAAAAAAAAAAAAAAAAAAAAAAAATTTCCAAGAATTGTGGGAAAAAATTACAACTTCAAAAAGCTCACCATGCCTCTTGCTAAATACCTTGGAATGTCTGCTTTCCAAAAAGGGGTAATTTGGGGGGTATTTGTACTTTCCTGGCTTGTTAGGGCCTCAAGAAATGAGATAGGCCTTCAGTACATCAGGTGTGATCAGATGTGATCATTTTTCAATGATTTGCACCATAGCTTGTAGACTCTATAACTTTCACAGAGACCAAATAATATACACTAATTTGGGTTATTTTTACTAAAGATATGTAGCAGTATACATTTTGGCCCAAATTTATGAAGAAAAATTACTTATTTGCAAAATTTTACAATAAAAACTAAAAAAAAGTGTTTTTTTTTCAAAAATTTCTCTCTTTTTTCGCTTATATTGCAAAAAATAAAAAAAACAGCAGTGATTAAATACCACTAAAAGAAAGCTATGTTTGTGAGAAAAAAATGATAAAAATTTGGTTTGGGTACAGTGTAGCATGACTGAGTAATTGTCATTCAAAGTGTGAGAGCGCTGAAAGCTAAAATTTGGTCTGGGAAGGAAGGGTGTATAAAAGCCCTGTATTGAAGTGGTTAAAAACTATACTCTTGATAAGAATTAAGACTTTTTTTATTTTATCTGAGGTCATCCTATATTAACCTGGTCTAAGTTGGTTTTATCCTCCCTTATACAATGTATGACGCAATCTTTTGAGTAGTTAGATCCATGCTAAAATTGTTTTAGTTAAACCACTTTTAGTTTATGTTGGAACTACAACTCAATATTATTACCATATATGTGATCTTTTCTTTTGCTGCCACCATATGTACTTATGCGTATTAATTGTTAAAATTCAATTAATTTGACAAATGTTTTAAGCTGGATCAGATTCCCTTTACAGCAGCATACTTTGGAAACATTTAGCCCGGGTTCACACATATGCGAATTAGATGTGCGTTTCACATCTAATTCGCATAGCCGGAGAATGTGACCGGCTCCCTATGGAGCCGGTTCACATATCTCCGGGGCGGCTGCGGTGCGCACTGCACAAAAACGCTGTGCGTCTTTGGCTGCGTTTCAGGGCCGAATTCAGGCATAGAATCGTCCCTGATTCGTCCCTGAAACGGTGAACAGGGACGCACAGCGCTCCTGTGCGGTCCGCGGCGCATTATGGTGTGAACCCGGGCTCATGGAATATTTTGATTACTTTCTCTTAAAGATCCGAACCAGGAAATTAAACCTCCTTCTTCCTGCTGGTGATTTCTTTACTGATAACTAAAGATCTGTATAGAGAAATCAGGACCCCCTGCCTCCTGCTGGGGACGTCTTTAGTGATATAAAGATCTATATAGAGGAATCAGGACCTCCTTCCTCCTTGCTGGTGACCCCTCTAGTGATATAAAGATCTATATAGAGGAATCAGGACCTCCTTCCTCCTGTTGTTGACCCTCTAGTGATATAAAGAACTATATAGAGGAATTAGAGCCTTCTTCCTCCTGCTGGTGATCCCTCTAGTGATATAAAGATCTATATAGAGGAATCAGGACCTCCTTCCTCCTTGCTGGTGACCCCTCTAGTGATATAAAGATCTATATAGAGGAATCAGGACCTCCTTCCTCCTGTTGTTGACCCTCTAGTGATATAAAGATCTATATAGAGGAATCAGGACCTCCTTCCTCCTGCTGGTGATCCCTCTAGTGATATAAAGATCTATATAGAGGAATCAGGACCTCCTTCCTCCTGCTGGTGATCCCTCTAGTGATATAAAGATCTATATAGAGGAATCAGGACCTCCTTCCTCCTGCTGGTGAGCCCTCTAGTGATATAAAGATCTATATAGAGGAATCAGGACCTCCTTCCTCCTGCTGGTGATCCCTCTAGTGATATAAAGATCTATATAGAGGAATCAGGACCTCCTTTCTCCTGCTGGTGATCCCTCCAGTGATATAAAGATCTATATAGAGGAATAAGGACCTCCTTCCTCCTGTTGCTGGCTCCTCTAGTGATATAAAGATCTATATAGAGGAATCAGGACCTCCTTCCTTCTGCTGGTGACCCCGCTAGTGATGTAAAGATCTATATAGAGGAATCAGGACGTCTTTCCTCCTTGCTGGTGACCCCTCTAGTGATATAAAGATCTATATAGAGGAATCAGGACCTCCTTTTCCTGTTGTTGACCCCTCTAGTGATATAAAGATCTATATAGAGGAATCAGGACCTCCTTCCTCCTGCTGGTGATCCCTCTAGTGATGTGAAGATCTATATAGAGGAATCAGGACCTCCTTCCTCCTGCTGGTGACCCCTCTAGTGATATAAAGATCTATATAGAGGAATCAGAACCTTCTTCCTCCTGCTGGTGATCCCTCTAGTGATGTGAAGATCTATATAGAGGAATAAGGATCTCCTTCCTCCTGCTGGTACACCGAGACATACACTTTTGAAAGACATAAGTGTGCACGCCTGTTTGTTTTAAGCGAAGGAGAGATCTTTTGGTGGTTGAGCTATCTATAAATATCCAGCTGTGGTTTTATATCTACAGTAAATCTACTTTTGAACTGTCGTCAACCGCTCTTTTATGTGACTTTGAAAAGAGCCGTTTTAATAAGTGAGATGACACAGAACATCTTCATTTCTGGAGGTCATCGAGCCAAATCTACGTCTTGATCTTGTGCAGCGGTTATTTAAGTTTCATAAGTCTGCTCGGTTGCTGAGTTACGCTTCTGCAGTTGCTTATATTTTCCTGGCTCCACTCCCTTTGCCCAGATGTCGAAAGGTTTCCTCCTTTATGTCTGTCGCTTCAGAATGTCCCCGCCATGGCATGGCCACATGTGCACGGCACAAAGCGCCGACGGTTTAGCCTGGCCTCCTATACAGGCAGCTAATTATAGACAAGGGTAGACGTGGGTACAAAAATACACTTGTTGCTCGTTGTGCCACACACTCGTGTTATTCCTAGCTTGATGTCCCTAGCGGCAATCGCCCAACGAGACAATACGTTCACTTTCCTCACATCTGCTTCTTGCTGAGTAGTTTTGGCTGCTGGCAGCAATAGTCTCCAGACTTGTGCATAGAATCCCAAACCCGATTCGTCTGCCGAGAGTCAACCCAAGACCTATAAAATAAAATTACATCTTTCCCACTCCCAACCTGCAACGGCGCGTGTGGATTCATTACGTTTCAATGGAGTCAGCAAAGTTTTGTTCTGACTTTTGCTGAAAAAAAAAAAAAAAATGGAATGCCTGAAGATAAAATTTCTGCTAAATCAACAATTACTTCCATCCCCAAAATATAAACTGGAACATTGGTTTACAAATTCATGGGTAATTACATTCATAGAGTAACGGATACCCAATGCGCTTGGAATCGGCAACTGCTGGAGTGTTGTTCGTATTTCTTTGAAGGTTTGACTTCTTCCTAAAGCCTCAACCGGAGGAAAGACTTCTTCGCAGCCGTGCAGTGGAAAGTGTAGTAAAGGCCCAATTACAATCTCCGGCCACTTTATTGGGTACACCTTTTCAATTTGCTCGGTAATACAAATTGCTAATCAGCCAATCACATGGCAGCAACTCAGTACATATAGGCATCTAGACGTGGTGAAGATGACTTGCTGAAGTTCAAACTGAGCATCAGAATAGGGAAGAAAGGGGATTGAACTGACTTTGAACGTGGCATGGTTGTTGGTGGCTGAAGGGCTGGTATTTTTACATGGTATTTTTTAACTGTAACTGCCGACTCCCAAACTGTCATTTGAAGTAAAACACATAGTCAAGTATTATTCTCCACAATTTTTTTTATTGTGCGTTAAAAAAAGAAAAACAAATAAAATTAGACAAGCTATCTGCCAATAGAACTTTTTTTTTTTTTTTTTTTTTTTTTTTTTTTCCTTGCCACGTCAGCGAGGAGATTGACCATGGGAATAGATTTTTCAAATATGTAACCTTCAAAAATTCTTCCCATCACATCATTGTGGCTTTTTTTTTTTTTTTTTTCCAATTCTTTATTTATCATTTTGTATATATATAACATTACAATCCCTGTGGGGAAGAGTCATTGCACAAAACCGCTATAAAATTTATAAACAAGGCTCGATGTCCCCTCTTACCCCACAGCCCATCCTCCCTATCCCCCCCCCCCCCCAGGACCGTGCTAGTTCAATGGAGTATGAATCCATATACCTTCGCTTATAGTAAATCAGCAATCTCCTTCAGATAATCCCAAGTCCCTTTGAACTTGGTCCAGGCGGCCCATCTCCCTGCTTGCTCTTCTTCTATAGGTTCAATTCCTCCCTTGTCTAACTGTTCGATGTTATATATATCATTGAGACTGATCAACCAGTCTCGAGTACAAGGCCTCGAGACATTCATCCAGTTCAAAGATATTTGTCTCTTGGCTTCATCCAACAATATAGGGACTAGGGAAGACTTATAGTTTTTTACCGAGTCCGAGGTCTTGTGGAGAAGACAGACCCATGGGTCCTCGTGTATTGTTATTCCAGTGATGGCTTTTATTAACCTTAGTACTTTTCCCCAGAAGGTTTTTATAACGGGACACTCCCACCAGATGTGGGCCATTGTTCCTCGAACTGAGCAGCCTCTCCAGCAGGTGTTTGGTTTAGTCCTGTCCATTTTACTGACCCTATCTGGGGTAGCGTACCATCTCGCGAGGCATTTAAAGTGGCTTTCTGTTCTTCTAATGTCTGTTGCTACATAGTGGGCCATCTTCAGAATCTTTTCTATCTCAGCTTCGCTGCATTGAGACCCCAATTCCCGTTCCCACTTTTTAATATAGGGGGGTGTCTCCAATTCCTCCTCAGTTCCCAAGATCCTGTATATTTGTGTTATTGCCCTTCCTGTCTGTTCCTTTATACAGAGCTGCTCAAAAGGTCTAAGTTCTTCCATACTCCTAAGTGGCATGGGAAGTCTCTCTATAAAATGGGAGAGCTGAAGAAACCTCCATCTATTCATTACCCAAAGATTAGATTCTGTACTTAGTTCTGAGAATGTGCGAATTTGCCCCTTGTGTATAAAGTGTTTCAATTGAACCGTGTCATCCTTTAGCCAATTTCCTCCTACCTCCCTCCTCCCTGGCTCAAAAAAAATATTGTCTTTCATGTGTATCAGTGGTGAGTTATATGACCATTTATTCTTACAGTGTATCCTATCCCAATGTTTAAATGTGTTTTGCGTTAATTGTGATGTGTGAGTGCTCAGTGATCTAAATTTTGGGGGATTCCAAAGTGCCTGTCCTAAATTTGTGTTGCTCAAAAAGTGTTCAATGTGAACCCAACGTTTATCTGTGTCTTTTTTGTTCCATTCCGTGATCCTAGATAGCACTACAGCGCTGTAATATCTGTTAAAATCCGATAAAGCGATTCCCCCTTTTTTCTTCCCCCTGCTAAGAACTGTGTAGGTAATGCGTGGTTTTTTACCCCCCCAAACTGCCCCACTTATTAGCCTCCTAAGGGCCTTCAGAAAATACCCGGGTAGAGGGATGGGGAGCATTTGAAATTTGAACAGGATCTTGGGTGTTAGACTCATTTTTATCGCATTGACTCGCCCAAACCACGAGAGAGGTCTGGTCTGGAGTCTTCTCGCTTCTCGTCTAGTGTCGTCAAGCATAGGTAAAAATTTTTTTACAAATATTCTATTGAAGGAGTTGGCAAGTTTTATCCCCAGATATTCCATCTCCTCTTTCCATGGGAAAGGGAAAACTGCAGCCAAGTGGCTTTCTTCTTGTTTGCTTATGTTTATGTTTAAGCATTCGGATTTACTGGAATTAATTTTGAAGTTCGAAACTTCTCCATATTTTTTAATAATGTGGAGTAAATTGGGAAGAGTTATTCTAGGGTTGGTAACGAAGAATACAATATCGTCGGCAAAAGCCGCTAGTTTGTGCTCCTCCGTTCCAACCCTTACTCCTCCACAGTCCACATTTTTGCGGATGGTAGACAGCAGCGGTTCGAGGGTCAGGACAAACAAGAGAGGGGACAGGGGGCAACCCTGCCTTGTTCCATTGAACATCTTGAATGGCTTAGAAGTAGTCCCATTTACTCTCACCGTCCCTGCCGGGTTACTGTATAAAGCCCTGACCCAGGAGATGAACCTCTGACCAAACCCTAGAGCCTCTAGAGTGTTTAACATGAACCCCCAGTCTACCCTGTCAAAAGCTTTTTCAGCATCGATTGACAGGAATAGAGCTGGGGGTCCACCTTGTTTACATACTTCTGATAGGAGCACCGCCCTAACCCCATTGTCCCTGCACTGTCTCCCTTTGACAAATCCTGCCTGGTCCGGGTGCACAAGATCTGTCATTTTTTCTTTAAGCCTGTTTGCTAAAACTTTTGCGTAGAGCTTGACATCTGCGTTCAGAAGGGAGATTGGTCTATAACTAGAACACAACCTGACGTCCTTCCCTTCTTTCTGGATAAGTGTGATTGTAGCTGTCAAGGCCTCTGTAGTCAGTTCATCACCTGTTCCAAGGCCGTTCCAAAAGTGGCAAAGCCTCGGGACCAGGATATGCCCCATCCTCTTAAGGTAAAGAGAGGTGAAGCCATCCGGGCCCGGACTTTTCCCCTTCGGAGACTCCCTTAGTGCTGCCAAGATTTCTTCTTCTACAAAGGGTCTATCCAGCAGTTCCCTGTCCTCTACTGACAGACCCCCTAGTCCCGCCTCCTTCAGGAACTCTTTACTCCTGTCCGAACGAGATAAGTCTTCTACTCCCTGTTGCCCTAAAGAGTATAGATCCCTGTAGTACTTCTGAAATTCGTCTGCTATGGCATTGTTCGTCACTTTTACTGCCCCTTCTTTGCTAAGTATTTTCTCCACAAAGTTCCTGCTTTTCTTTTTCCTAAGTATCCTGGCCAGGTGTTTACTGGTCTTGTTGGCCCAGAAATAGTTGTTCCTAGTTATAGCGTTTATAGCTCTCTTGGCTTCTAGGTCCATCGTGTCTCTTAACTCCTCCCTCTTGGCAACTAGTGCATGGTAACTATCTAGATCCCGGCCCTTAGCTTTTTTGTGTGCTTGTTCCAAGGTAAAGATTTCCTCTATCAATTTTCCTCTAGCTTCTTTTTTCTTTTTTTTCAGATCTGCCCCTATTGAAATTAGGATACCCCTTATGTAGGCTTTGTGTGTGTCCCATAGTAAGGCTGGTGACACATCCCCCGTGTCATTTGCCTTAAAGAAGAAATCCGCCTCTTCTTGAAGTCTCTCCATAATTTCGGGATCTCTCAATAAATCTTCGTTCAATTTCCATGCATAGGGGCGCCCTTGTCCGTCCGGTATTCTAATCTGCATCGCAATCGGGGAGTGATCTGATAGGGTCATTACTTCTATTTTTGTTTCCTTAATCCAATCTAACAGGCTATGATCGATAAGGAAATAGTCTAGCCTGGAGTAGGTCCCGTGCACAGGGGAGAAGAACGTGTAGTCCCTCTCTTTAGGATGCTGAAGCCTCCAGACATCCATTAACTGACTTTGGTGTAGTTTGTGCCTGATAACCCTGAGTGACACCTTCCCTGTCCCCTGTGCACGGGACGTACCATCCACTTCCGGTTCCAAACAAAAGTTTAAGTCCCCTCCCAAGATCACCACGCCCTCTCCGAACTCAGATAACTTTTCCAAGATCTGACCCAGAAAGACCGTCGGTTTCTTGTTGGGACAGTAGACATTTACTAGGGTGACCAATTTAGGACCTAAATTGCCTTTTAGAAAGATAAAGCGGCCATCGGGATCTACCAATCTTTCTCTAAGGGAGAAGTTTATGTTCTTTGAAAGCCCAATGGCGACTCCCCTCGACCCCCTATCAGGGGAGTCCCCATAGAACCACTGAGGGAACCTAGTTGAGTAGAGCCTAATTCTAGTGTCGAGAGTCAGGTGAGTCTCTTGTAGGAAGATTACATCTCCCCTTAGTCGTTCCAGCTCTTTTAAAATTTTATGTCTTTTACAGGGCGAGTTTAGGCCTTTCACGTTGTATGAGATGAATTTAATTTCCCGCATAACTGGGGATTGGCTCATCTGTAGAATCCTCCCGTAATCCTAGCACGTCCTGCTAAACCCTCCCCATTCCCCCTCCCCTCCTCCCTCCCACCCAATACCCTCCCCCCCCCCATGGTGAAATTAACACCCTGAGTCCCCCAGGTTGGAACTTCTCTCGTTCCAATCCTCAGAACTCCCTCCTCAGGGCGAAGCTCCAACGAGAGCTCTAGCATTTACACTCCCTCCCGATGGAGGGGAGTGTATGAGAGGTATCTTGTCTCCTTAATACGGTAAAACCGCCCCTGAACACCCCCCCCCCCAAACCCCCCCCCCCACACCCCCCAAGCAAAACAAGTCACAACACCACCCAGCACCCCCCCCAGCTCCCATTTTAGCTTAGGGCTCAAGGCACTCCCCCCGCTGCAAATCAGACAGGAGAGGGGAAGAGACAGGAGAGGGGAGGGGGGGGGGCGGCCGGGAGAAGGAGGAGAAGAAAAAAAAAAAAAAAGACACAAAAAACACAAACCTCTCCACCATCCCGCACCCCCCCCACCACCCCACCACAAGTCAGTCTAGTGTTTTAGTCCTCTGAGTCTCTCAATCAAATTTAACCTGAGACAAATCTGGGATGGGGATGCCCAGGCTGTCACAGAAGTCCCGTGCTTCCTCCATATATCTCATCCTGCTTGATCTTCCGTCCTTTAGGACAATCAGGGATGTTGGGAACCCCCAACTGTATTTGAGATTTGCTTTCCTTAACTGCTCCAGGATTGGTCTCATCTGGCGTCGGCGGGCAAGTGTTCCCGCCGAGAGGTCGGAAAATATCTGTAGCTCTTTATCTTCAAACTTTATGGGGGGGGCTCCCCTTAAAGTCTTCCATATTTTCTCCTTATCTTCGTATTGGTGGAATTTAACTATCACATCTCTAGGGGAGTCTTGTTTTACATGCGTGGGCCTTCTTACTCTATGTACCCGGTCTATCAAGATGGACTCTTCTATTCGCTTTCCCAGTATAGGGTTAAAGATTTTTTCATCTTTTCCCCAAGATCCTCGCCCTGCTGCTCTGGGATTGCCCTGATGCGTAGGTTTTGTCGCCGGCTTTGGTTCTCCTGTTCCTCCAATCGGAATGTCATATTTCGGTTTTCAATTCGCAATTTGTTGAGATGATCTTTTAATTCGGAGATTTCTTTGGTGTGGCGCTCTGTGACTTCCTCCACCTCCTCCACCCGACGCAGGAGGTGACCCATGTCTGCTCGGACATTCGATATTTCAGATTTTATCACACTTTCTAACTTGGTAAACATTTCAATGAGATCTGTTTTACTTGGTACGAGCGCCATTATCCTTTGTTCTTCCGCCGGGCTCCAGACAGATGCCCCCTCCATATCCAATTCTTCGCGGACTTTGTCCCCCTGGCCCCCTTTTTGCTTCTGTTGCTCTTTCTTTTTATCTTTTGACCCTGTTTGTTTTGTCTCCATACTAGGGCTTTTTGCGCTTGCTTCTTTTAAATATTTTTGGATGGAGCTGGTGTTGAGGCTATCTCTGGTACTCTGGGGTTCAGTTGTTCGCGTTGAGCGGCCTCTCATGCTTTCACCTCCTTCTGCCGTTTGCAGCTGCCCCTAGATCAGGTCTGGTTGCCCTGGGCCTAATGTCCGCCCCAGGGGTTGGAATTGTCCTGTATTATACCCTCACTGTATGGGTGGGTGCTGGGACGGTCCAAGTGTGGTGTTCAGGAGAGGGGAAGAGGGGAGTAAAAAAAAAAAAAAAAAAAAGGCTCAGAGCTCCAATTTGTCCCCGCCTCCTCCAGGCCTCCACCTCTCCAAAAAAGGTGGCCTGTGGGGTTTTATTCGCACCAAGAAGTCAAATGAGGAAAAGTAGGAATGAAGAGCGGGCTCTTGGCCCACTTTTTACCACCCCGGGAGGGAAGTTATCTGTACCTAATCTTGTAGAAAAATCAGACCTCCTCTAATTTTCCTCTAATTCCTACTAGTACTCTATTCTTGTATTACTGAGAGAAAACACAGATCATTGGTCAGGCAGTTGTCCAAAAATCAAGCTGCTAGTGCTGGGTTTAAAAGACCGGGATTATATTGTTAGTTTTACAGCAATTCAATCATTGTTTCTTTTATCCACAGTTTTCCAATTTAAGTTACGTGTGACTAGGGGTTCAATCAGATGCGTTGTCTCCCTACCGTACCAATGGTGAGTCGCGGGAACTCATCCTGAGTTGGGATCCCAGCCTCTGAGTCTTTCACGGTGTCGGTCTCTAGGGAGATCATCTGCCAGGAATGCTGCTTGAGTGTGTGCAGCCTAAACTCTGCACCTCAGCATGGACGGGAAGGGGGCCCGTGGATGGCGTCTTCCTCTGTCCCCTCAGCGGAGGGGGGGACGGGGGGAGGGGGGGGGACGGGAGGCGAGGCGGAACAGCCCAGGAAGCGGTCACTGTGCCTAGCCCGGTCCGTGTCTCAGCCGTCTCTCACACGGCGAAGCATCCGGGCGCTCTGTCTCTGCACCTCCGCCAGAGCTGACGCTGGGCTCCTCCCTCGTGCGGACGTCACACGCCCATCCCCCGCAACGCGCGCCCCCCCTGCCAATAGAACTTAACCAAAAAGTACATTCTATGCATTCAAAAATATAGAAAATATAACAAATCAAATCATTATTATTCAACCAAAAAATAAAATAAAAGCCTCATGCATGTGTCCTGCTTCTTAATATAGGGGGTCAGCAATGCCAAGAGTTGGTGAAAGCAGGGGTCCGTCATCCGGAGATAATTCCGAAAATCATCCGGATTATTCTCCTGGAGCGCCCGCAGCAAAGGCATATGACATAATTGGTCACCATTAGGGATGAGCTTCGTGTTCGAGTCGAACCCATGTTCGACTCGAACGTCGGCTGTTCGACCGTTCGCCGAATTGCGAACGATATGGGCCGTTCGCACCAAATTCGTGTGGCGCGTCACGGCCCATAATTCACTGCGGCATCGCAGTGCATTGCTTGCTGATGATTGGCCAAGCATGCACTATGACCCGCATGCTTGGCCAATCACAGCGCCGCTGAACAGAGAGCCGTAATTGGCCAAAGCCAAGGAGGCTTTGGCCAATTATGGCTCAGGGGATTTAGTACACGCCCCACACTATATAAGGCCGCCTGCACGGCGGCCCTGTGTAGTGTGTGTTCCGGCGTTCATAGATAGAGAGAGAGAGAGAGAGAGAGACAGTGTCATTTGATTTGAGTTAGATAGATTAGGCAGAACAGTCAGTCAGTTAGCTGTACTTACAGTGTATTGTGTATATATATGCATCCCAGGTGTTGCATATATATATATATACACTGTATTCAGTTTAGCTAGATCCGTTCCTGTTATCTTCTAGACTATTTACATTTAGTGCAGTGCGTCCTGCTCACAGTGTTCAGCTAGATCCGTTTCTGTTATCTTCTAGACTATTTACATTTAGTGCAGTGCGTCCTGCTCACAGTGTTCAGCTAGATCCGTTCCTGTTATCTTCTAGACTATTTACATTTAGTGCAGTGCGTCCTGCTCACAGTGTTCAGCTAGATCCGTTCCTGTTATCTTCTAGACTATTTACATTTAGTGCAGTGCATCCTGCTCACAGTGTTCAGCTAGATCCGTTCCTGTTATCTTCTAGACTATTTACATTTAGTGCAGTGCGTCCTGCTCACAGTGTTCAGTTAGATCCGTTCCTGTTATCTTCCTACTGACAGGCAGGCTTGTCTGGTTACAGTATATAAAGCTACCTGAAGAAAATTACTGGTGTTCTATTTGATCCTATTAGTACCACGGTCAGGCAGCTAGACTATTTACATTTAGTACAGTGCGTCCTGCTCACAGTGTTCAGCTAGATCCGTTCCTGTTATCTTCCTACTGACAGGCAGGCTTGTCTGGTTACAGTATATAAAGCTACCTGAAGAAAATTACTGGTGTTCTATTTGATCCTATTAGTACCACGGTCAGGCAGCTAGACTATTTACATTTAGTACAGTGCGTCCTGCTCACAGTGTTCAGCTAGATCCGTTCCTGTTATCTTCCTACTGACAGGCAGGCTTGTCTGGTTACAGTATATAAAGCTACCTGAAGAAAATTACTGGTGTTCTATCCCAGCTTAGTGCAGCTACAGGCCATTAGTATGTCTGGAAGGCCAAGAAGGAGAGGCAGACAGTCACAAGCCAATAAGAGAGGGCAAGCAGGCTCTGTGTCTAGTGCTGGTCGTGGAGACGGTGCATCCTCATCAGCACATGGCCATGGGACACGCTTGGCCTTTTTTTCGGCAGCTGGCCGTGTTGAGCCGCAACATGCGGAAGACTTGGTCGAGTGGATGACCAAGCCGTCCTCATCCTCCTCATCCTCTCTCACCCATGCCCAGGGTGCTTTGTCTGGCAAAGCAGCGGCCTCTTCCCTCAGCTCAATGTCATCAGTGACTCCTTCCCTAGCTCCACCATGTCCTCCTGAGGATTCCCTCGAACTGTTTGACCACAGTGTTGGGTACATGCTCCAGGAGGATGCCCAGCGTTTGGAAGGCTCTGATGATGATACTGAGCTCGATGAAGGCAGTAACATGAGCATGGACAGAGGGGGTGCCCAAGAAGGACAGCAATCTGGCAGTCATGCTCCCCCTGCTGCAGCATACTGCCAGGTTTGCTCCAGTGATGAGGAGGGAGGGGATGATGAGGTCACTGACTCAACGTGGGTGCCTGATAGGAGAGAGGAGGAGGAGGAGGTGGCACATCACCAACGAGGCAGGATGCCCTCCAGGGGCCAGCCTAAGGGCAGCACATTGACTGCATAACACCCCAAAGCTCCACATGTGCAGGGCGCTGCAGTTATTCAAAAAGTTCTTTGGTGTGGGCCTTTTTTGAGACGAGTGCATCAGATCGCACCGCTGCTATTTGCAACATATGTCTCAAGCGTATCTCACGTGGCCAAAACATCTCCCGCTTGGGTACCACATGCTTGACCAGACATATGTTGACCTGCCATGCAGTTCGTTGGCAAGCGTATCTAAAAGACCCACACCAAAGAACAAAGAGGATCTCTCCTTGCTCCTCATCAGCTGAGATTTCCAACCCCACTAGACCTCCAGTCCTCTCTGAGACCTGCAGTGAGAGGAATGAAGGTGTAGAATTAGGTGTGTCACAGCCAAGTACTTGTGGGCAATCTGCTTTTGGTACACCGACGTCAGATTGTACCAGGCAAATTTCCCTGCCCCAGCTGCTGCACCGCCGAAAGAAGTTTGCTCCCAGCCATCCACATGCCCAGCGGTTGAATGCTAGCTTGGCAAAATTGCTAGCACTTCAACTGCTGCCTTTTCAGTTGGTAGACTCTGCCCCCTTCCGTGAGTTTGTGGAATGTGCGGTTCCTCAGTGGCAGGTACCCAAACGCCACTTTTTCTCACGGAAAGCGATTCAGGCTCTCTACCGGCATGTGGAAGGCAATGTCCATGCCTCGCTGGACAGGGCGGTCAGCGGTAAGGTGCATATTACCGCTGACTCATGGTCCAGCAGGCATGGACAGGGACGTTACCTAAGTTTCACGGCGCATTGGGTGACTCTGCTGGCAGCTGGGAAGGATGCAGGACAAGGTGCAGTAGTGTTGGAGGTTGTTCCGCCACCACGCCTCCAAAATGCTGATTGTGACACACCTCTCTCCTCCACCCCCTCCTCTTCTTCTTCCTCCATGGCCTCTTCCTCGGAACCAGCGGTGCTCCGTAGTCGTTCAAGGGGCTACGCAAGTACGCAGGCCAAAAGATGCCATGCGGTGCTTGAGCTGGTGTGCTTGGGGGACAGGAGCCACACTGGGGCAGAGGTTCTGTCAGCTCTGCAGGGGCAGGTTCAGAGGTGGTTGACGCCACGCCAACTTAAGGCAGGAATGGTGGTTTGCGACAATGGCACCAACCTCCTCTCTGCCCTCCGACAGGGACAAATGACCCATGTGCCCTGTTTGGCTCACGTCCTTAATTTGGTGGTGCAGTGGTTCTTGGGCAGGTACCCGGGCTTACAGGATGTCCTGAGGCAGGCCAGGAAAGTCTGTGTGCATTTCCGCCGGTCATATAATGCCAGTGCTCGGCTGACGGACCTCCAAAAGGAGTTTAACCTGCCCAAGAACCGCCTAATCTGTGACATGCCCACCAGGTGGAACTCAACGTTGGCCATGCTGCAGCGGCTGCACACGCAGCAGAGGGCCATCAATGAGTACCTGTGCGACTATGGCACCAGGACAGGGTCAGGGGAGCTTGGTTTTTTTTTCGCACGCCAGTGGGCCATGATCAGGGATGCATGCACTGTCCTGTCACCATTCGAGGAGGCCACGAGGATGGTGAGCAGTGACAGTGCATGCATCAGTGACACTGTCCCCCTTGTCCACCTGTTGGAGCACACGCTGCGTGGAATAATGGACAGGGCACTTGAGGCAGAACAGAGGCAGGAAGAGGAGGACTTCCTTAGCTCTCAAGGCCCCCTTTATCCAGACAGTGTTCCTGCGTGCCCGCCGATCACACAGGAAGAGGACGAGGAGGAGGAGGAGGAGGAGGAAGATTGTGTCAGTATGGAGGTGGAGCCTGGCACTCAGCATCAGCAGCAGTCTTTAAGGGATCAGTCCCAAGAAACACATGGACTTGTACGTGGCTGGGAGGAGGTGGCTGCGGACGTTGTCGTCCTTAGTGACCCAGAGGACTCCGGACCGAATGCCTCAGCAAACCTACGCTGCATGGCCTCCCTGATCCTGCAAAGCCTGCGTAAGGATCCTCGTATTCGTGGTATCAAGGAGAAGGACCAATACTGGCTGGCAACCCTCCTTGATCCACGTTACAAGGGTAAGGTTGCGGACCTTATCTTGCCATCGCAGAGGGAGCAGAGGATGAAACATCTTCGGGAGGCCTTGCAGAAAGGTCTGTGCAACGCGTTCCCAGAGACTGGGAGGTTACAAACTCCTGTTTCTGGACAACGTGTTGCTGAGGCTTCGGTCAGTCAAAGAAGGAGCGGTGCAGAAGGTGGCCGTCTGACCGATGCGTTCAGACAATTTTTTGGTCCGCAGCCCCAAGGTATGATCGGTTCCAGCAACCATCGCCAGCGTCTGTTTTACATGGTGCAGGAATACCTAGGGGCAAGATCAGACTTGGACACCTTTCCCACCGAAAATCCTCTGGGTTACTGGGTCTTGAGGATGGATCACTGGCCAGAGCTTGCACAGTATGCAATTGAGCTACTGGCCTGTCCTGCATCCAGCGTTCTTTCGGAACGCACATTCAGTGCTGCTGGAGGCGTGGTAACCGATCACAGGGTGCGTCTGTCCACCGACTCGGTCGATCGGCTGACCTTCATAAAAATGAATCAGTCTTGGATCACCACCAGCTACCAAGCACCTGATGCTGATGTAACCGAATAATTTTTTTTGAAATCTCAGATCCCTTCAAAGACTGCCTATGCTGATGCTGAGTGACTATCCCTGAGTAATTATCCTCTTCCTCCTCAATGATCACGCTGATAGCTTGTAAGAACATTTTTGGTTCTGGGCGCCACCACCAGTGCCTAAGGCACAATTTTTCAGCCCCTGTTTAACAGGGGCGTGTAATTACAATTTTTGATGTAATACTTTGCAGCAGGGCTCGTTCCTGCATTCCAACTAGAGTGTCTGTGAGGGGTTGCAGTGTTGTGGCACCAGCACCAGTGCCTAAGGCCCAATTTTTCTGCCCCTGTCTAACAGGGGCGTGTAATTACAATTTTTGATGCAATACTTTGCAGCAGGGCTCGTTCCTGCGTTCCAACTAGAGTGTCTGTGAGGGGTTGCAGTGTTGTGGCACCAGCACCAGTGCCTAAGGCCTAATTTTTCAGCTCCTGTTCAACAGGGGCATGTAATTACAATTCTTGATCTAATATTTCACAGCAGGGCCCTGTGAGGGCTTACAGTGTTGTGGCCACAGCAACACCTAAGGCCCAAATTTCTGCTGAGTATATAGGGCAGGACCCTACTTTCAAACATCTAACTTACAAACGACTCCTACTTGCAAACGGAAGGAGACAACAGGAAGTGAGATGAAATCTACCCCTAGGAAGGGAAATTCTCTCCTGTAAGAGTTAATATGGGAAAACAATTTCTCCTTTCCACTGATGCTTTCCAATCCTTGTTCCACAAAAAAACCCTAATTTTCAAAAAACATTTTTCATTGGGACAAAAAGTGAGGTGAAATCTTCTGAAGAGGAGGAAAGACAGCAAAACAAATGTCACAGGGGTGATAACCCTTCCCTATGTTTTCCAAAAAGCTTAAAAAAGATTTTTTGGCTGGAGCTAAACACGTTAAAAATGTACCCGTTCAAAATTACAAAGAGATTCTACTTAACAACAAACCTACAGTCCCTGTCTTGTTTGCACCGCCTGTATACTGCTGTTCAGAGTATATAGGGCCTTTCCTTATTTTAATTTGGGTGCGGGGTTCCCCTTAATATCCATACAAGACCCAAAGGGCCTGGTAATGGACTGGGGGGTACCCATGCCGTTTGTCTCACTGATTTTCATCCATATTGCCATGACCCGACATGACATTAAACCCGCAAGCAGTTTTAAATGAGATTTTTTCCTTTAAAAATGACATTTGGTGCAGGGACTGTTCTAAACACGGGAAACACGCGTCACTTTACAGGCATACTATAGACACCCCCCAGGTACGATATTTAAAGGAATATTTCACTTTTTTTTTTTTTTACTTCAAGCATCATTAAAATCACTGCTCCCGAAAAAACGGCCGTTTTTAAAAAAATTTTTTGCATTGATACATGTCCCCTGGGGTAGGACCCGGGTCCCCAAACCCTTTTTAGGACAATACCATGCAAATTAGCCTTTAAAACGAGCACTTTTGATTTCGAACGTTCGAGTCCCATAGACGTCAATGGGGTTCTAACGTTCGTGCGAACTTTCGGTCCGTTCGCAGGTTCTGGTGCGAACCGAACCGGGGGGTGTTCGGCTCATCCCTAGTCACCATTAATGAAGCAACCAATTTTTGGTCCAAGAAATCCTCCTCCTGTTCCTGGGCTGGACTTGGGTCAAAGCAATAACTCCAAGGCCAATAATAAATAACACGTTATCTCCTCCGATTCTGCAACATGGCTGGTTGATGAACGGACGCTCAGAAACTTACTGAAAATGAAATGAAAAGCGCGAATCAACACTCACCAAACTTTTACTAACACAAAATTAGCAGAAGGAGCCCAAAGGGTGGCAGATGACAATTGAACTTCCTCTTTATGGGCTCGTAGTGCGTCTAATACGTCACTAGGTTCGTGTTTGTTGGCCGGCAATTTCTTGTCGTTTGTATGCAAGGCAAGTTCCTGGCCAACGCCCTTCGGACAAAAGTCTGAGGTTTTTGTCTGCGGAAAATCCCATCGTGTTTACGAGGCTTAAGTTGGCTACACTGATTACATTTAAAGGGATGACTTTTATGGAGAGGGGATTTGCACTTTATTTTTGCTATACTACACAATATTTATAGAAAATGCCAACATATGCATGTAAGGCATAGAAGCCTTCCTTATTATTACCTGTCTGTACCATATCCTCCATATCCATCCGCTGTGTCTTAGTTTCCTATCGTCTGGCTATATCATGTGCTAGGTCATCATTTTTTGCAAAAAAAAAAAAAAAAGAATTAGCAAGTTTCATGTTACCTCTGATGGCACAGAAATGCACATAGCACAGAGTTTCCAGTAATGGCTGCCAAGTGTGTATAATGAGACTGGCGGCAGGATCTGTGGGTTACACCTGCATGCATTCAATTTAATATATTTTATACATAATTTATAACTACGGAAATAAAATACTGGCGCTCTGATTTCCTTTTGTACCTCGATTTTATGTGCGTTGGTTCTACCACAGAAAACAGCCTGACAATTGTACAGGACGCAGTATTGTGTTGGCATCCATTCAAGTCCATTCTGTAGTGTTCTACCTGGCACTGATTTCCAGGGACAGTCCCAGTCCTTAAAATGCCCCCTGATTTTTTTTGCACCCGCTGGGCCCAATTTACTTGGTTATAATGCATGCGTTATTTGATAATCCGACAATTTGGATATTCCGATAATATCTATGAAAACTGTAATACCCTGTACACACGGTCGGATTTTCCGACGGAAAATGTGTGATAGGACCTTGTTGTCGGAAATTCCGACCGTGTGTGGGCTCCATCACACATTTTCCATTGGAATTTCCGACACACAAAGTTTGAGAGCTGGCTATAAAATTTTCCGACAACAAAATCCGTTGTTGGAAATTCCGATCGTGTGTACACAAATCCGACGCACAAAGTGCCACGCATGCTCAGAATAAATTAAGAGACGAAAGCTATTGGCCACTGCCCCGTTTATAGTCCCGACGTACGTGTTTTACGTCACCGCGTTCAGAACGATCGGATTTTCCGACAACTTTGTGTGACTGTGTGTATGCAAGACAAGTTTGAGCCAACATCCGTCAGAAAAAATCCATGGATTTTGTTGTCGGAATGTTCGATCAATGTCCGACCGTGTGTACAGGGCATAAGTGTAGGATGTCAAGTTTTAATTTATTTCTGAACTTTTTTAGGTTGAATTTAAATACATGAGCCCTAAAAGTAAAAAGACAGTCAAACATATGCAACATTTTTTTTTTTTTTTTTTCAAGGGGATAAATATATTGTTGTTTACCGTTTCTATGCTGTTTATATACAGAAAAGGGGGTATATTTCAATATGCTGGTCATCTTTAAAGAGAATCTGTCACTTTGCCCTCAGAAACAGCCAGTACTGTGGGTAAGAGGGAGCATGTGACCTTCTCCCCTTACACTCAGGATGCAGTGTTCAGCCCCTTCTCGGTAGAGACCCCCTTCAAACCAATAAAGACCCCCCTCTCCAGTATAGACCCACTCCTTCACTACCAGTAAAGGCCTACTCACCTCCAGCAGGGCCGTCTTTAGCGCAGGGCAAACGGGGCACTTGCCCTGGGCCTAATCTTTGTTGGGGGGCCCGCGCTAGCCGTGAATTGGGGCCCCGATCACAGCTTTGCAGAGCGCACAGAGGACACGGGAGGATGTATTCCTCGCTAGCCAGCTGAGAGGGGGCGGGGCCAGGAGCTCCACTGACGCTCTGACCCCGCCCACGTGCAGCCTGTGTACTCGGAAAAGAGCTTCTGTAGTGAGAGCCAGTGATCGGAGTGGGAGTGTCAGTGGAGCCCCGCCCCCTCTATACTGGCTGGTGAATACAGAGGTCTGGGGGCGGGGCCGGGAGCTCCAATGACACTCCCACTCCGATCACTGGCTCTCACTACAGGCGCTCTATCCCCAGTACACAGGCTGCACGTGGGTCAGTGGAGCTCCCTCTCAGCTGGCTAGCGCGGAATACATCCTCCCATGTCCTCTGTGCGCTCTGCAAAGCTGTCATCGGGGCGACCATTCACGGGTGATGTGGGCCCCCCAACAAAGCATCAGTGGAGCTCCCAGCTGCTTTAGTGAGAGCAGAGAGTGGAAGCCCCGCCCACACACCTGAATGTATGTAGTGAGTTTGGCTGGCCAGGTATGTCCTTACAACCATAAAATGCCTGAATGTTTGAACCCTGAGCTGTGTTATTTAACTGTAAAGCTGTGCATTGCTGAAAGTTCTCTGACTATCCCCTGTATAATGTCTGCAGTCTCTGATTGTCTCCTGCAGTATGTCCGCAGTCTCTGATTGTCTCCTGCAGTATGTCCGCAGTCTCTGATTGTCTCCTGCAGTATGTCCGCAGTCTCTGATTGTCTCCTGCAGTATTTTCGCAGTCTCTGATTGTCTCCTGCAGTATTTTCGCAGTCTCTGATTGTCTCCTGCAGTATGTCCGCAGTCTCTGATTGTCTCCTGCAGTATGTCCGCAGTCTCTGATTGTCTCCTGCAGTATGTCCGCAGTCTCTGATTGTCTCCTGCAGTATTTTCGCAGTCTCTGAGTGTCTCCTGCAGTATTTCCGCAGTCTCTGATTGTCTCCTGCAGTATGTCCGCAGTCTCTGATTGTCTCCTGCAGTATGTCCGCAGTCTCTGATTGTCTCCTGCAGTATGTCCGCAGTCTCTGATTGTCTCCTGGAGTATTTCCACAGTCTCTGATTGTCTCCTGCAGTATGTACACAGTTTCTGATTGTCTCCTGCAGTATGTACACAGTCTCTGATTGTCTCCTGGAGTATTTCCACAGTCTCTGATTGTCTCCTGCAGTATGTACACAGTCTCTGATTGTCTCCTGGAGTATTTCCACAGTCTCTGATTGTCTCCTGCAGTATGTACACAGTCTCTGATTGTCTCCTGCAGTATGTCCGCAGCCTCTGAGTATCTCCTGCAGTATGTCCGCAGTCTCTGGTAATCTCCTGCAGTATGTCCGCAGTCTCTGATTGTCTCCTGCAGTATGTCCGCAGTCTCTGATTGTCTCCTGCCCAGAGGCGTAACTAGAACCTTCAGGGCCCCGGTGCAAGAAACCATGATGGGCCCCCCTTCCACCCGAGCCCCGGCTTCCAATTTTGGGAGGGTGTCCATGGACATCCTCCCAAAACCGTGCTTCTCACATGACCCCTTGGACATGCATCCAGCGCAATCACATCGGCCCTTTACCATGTGATCAGCTGATCACATGTAAACAGACTGGTTATCCACAGCCCTTTCCTCACACGCTGTGTTTGTGTTAGGAAAGGACTGCCATTAACTGTCAAGAATGTCAATAAATTGTTTACACTGATAATCAGTGCCCCAATCATCAGTGCCCATCACTTCCACCTACAAGTGTTACCTATCAGTGCTCATTAATGCTGCCTATTAGTGCCCATCAATTCTGCCTATCAGCACCACCTATCAGTGCTCATTAATGCCACCTAACTGCGTCCATCAGTGCCACCTATCAGTACTCTTCAATTCTGTCCATCAAAGCCCATCAATACTGCCTGAGTTCTGCCTATCAGTGTTCCTCAGTGCCCATCAGTACCACCTATCAGTGCCCATCAATGCCACCTATCAGTGCAGCCTTTCAGTGCACATTAGTGCCTCCTATCAGTGCTGCCTATCAGTGCTCATCAATGTGGCCTATCAGTGCTCATCAGTGCCTCCTATAAGTGCTCATCAGTGCCTCCTATCAGTGCCCATAAGTGCCTCCTATCAGTGCTCATCAGTGCCTCCTATCAGTGCTCATCAGTGCCTCCTATCAGTGCCCATCAGTGCCTCCTATCAGTGCCCATAAATGCCTCCTATCAGTGCCCATCAGTGCCTTTTATCAGTGTCCATCAGTGCCTTCTATCAGTGCCCATCAGTGCTTTCTATCAGTGCTCATCAGTGCCTTCTATCAGTGCTCATCAGTGCCCATCAGTGCCTTCTATCAGTGCTCATCAGTGCTGTCTATCAGTGGTCATCAGTGCCTTCTATCAGTGCTCATCAGTGCCCATCAGTGCCTTCTATTAGTGCTCATCGGTGCCTTCTATCAGTGCTCATCGGTGCCTTCTATCAGTGCTCATCAGTGCCTTCTATCAGTGCTCATCAGTGCCCATCAGTGCCTTCTATCAGTGCTCATCGGTGCCTTCTATCAGTGCTCATCGGTGCCTTCTATCAGTGCTCATCGGTGCCTTCTATCAGTGCTCATCAGTGCCCATCAGTGCCTTCTATCAGTGCTCATCGGTGCCTTCTATCAGTGCTCATCGGTGCCTTCTATCAGTGCTCATCAGTGCCTTCTATCAGTGCCCACCAGTGCCTTCTATCAGTGCTCATCATTGCCCCTCAGTGCCTTCTATCAGTGCTCATCAGTGCCGTCTATCAGTGCTCATCAGTGCCATCTATCAGTGCTCATCAGTGCCTTCTATCAGTGCTCATCAGTGCCGTCTATCAGTGCTCATCAGCGCCTTCTATCAGTGCTCATCAGTGCCTTCTATTAGTGCTCATCAGTGCCCATCAGTGCCTTCTATTAGTGCTCATCAGTGCTCATCAGTGCCTATCAGTGCCTTCTATTAGTGCTCATCAGTGCTCATCAGTGCCTTCTATCAGTGCTCATCAGTGCCGTCTATCAGTGCTCATCAGTGCCGTCTATCAGTGCTCATCAGTGCCATCTATCAGTGCTCATCAGTGCCTTCTATCAGTGCTCATCAGTGCCGTCTATCAGTGCTCATCAGCGCCGTCTATCAGTGCTCATCAGTGCCCATCAGTGCTCATCAGTGCCTTCTATCAGTGCTCATCAGTGCCCATCAGTGCTCATCAGTGCCTTCTATCAGTGCTCATCAGTGCCCATCAGTGCCTTCTATCAGTGCTCATCAGTGCCCATCAGTGCCTTCTATTAGTGCTCATCAGTGCCTTCTATTAGTGCTCATCAGTCCCTGCTATTAATTTCTATCAGTGCTGTCTGCTTTCTCAGGACAGCACAGCTCTGAGCGGAGATCGTGTGTCATAGATTAATAGCACAGAGAGACACCGGCGGCATTAATGTTCTATTTGTCGGTCCTCTCTGGCACGGATGAGAGGAGGACACACAGCTGATCTCACTGCTCCCCCTTCTCCCCCCTCCCCTCTCCTCTGTGCTCCGCGGGCAGTCAAGTGTGAAGCTAAAGAGCTCACATTTCCCACGGAGCACACAGGAGAGAGGAGGGGGAGAAGGGGGAGCAGTGAGATCAGCTGTGTGTCCTCCTCTCTCATCCGTGCCAGAGAGGACCGACAAATAGAACATTAATGCCGCCGGAGTCTCTCTGTGCTATTACTCTATGACACACGATCTCCGCTCAGAGTCGTGTGTGAAGATCAACCCCGCTGAGCCCCCCCACAGTGGCTGAATGCCGGGCCCAGTCGCAACTGCGACTGTTGCGACCCTGGTAATTCCGCCACTGCTCTTGCCGTATGTCCGCAGTCTCTGGTAATCTCCTGCAGTATGTCCACAGTCTCTGATTGTCTCCTGCAGTATGTCCGCAGTCTCTGATTGTATCCTGCAGTATGTCCGCAGTCTCTGATTGTCTCCTGCAGTATGTCCGCAGTCTCTGATTGTCTCCTGCAGTATGTCCGCAGTCTCTGATTGTCTCCTGCAGTATGTCTGCCGTCTCTGATTGTCTCCTGCAGTATGTACACAGTCTCTGATTGTCTCCTGCAGTATGTCCACAGTCTCTGATTGTCTCCTGCAGTATGTTCGCAGTCTCTGGTAATCTTCTGCAGTATGTCCGCAGTCTCTGATTGTCTTCTGCAGTATGTCCGCAGTCTCTGATTGTCTCCTGCAGTATGTACACAGTCTCTGATTGTCTCCTGCAGTATGTCCACAGTCTCTGATTGTCTCCTGCAGTATGTCCACAGTCTCTGATTGTCTCCTGCAGTATGTCCACAGTCTCTGATTGTCTCCTGCAGTATGTCGGCAGTCTCTGATTGTCTCCTGCAGTATGTCGGCAGTCTCTGATTGTCTCCTGCAGTATGTACACAGTCTCTGATTGTCTCCTGCAGTATGTACACAGTCTCTGATTGTCTCCTGCAGTATGTACACAGTCTCTGATTGTCTCCTGCAGTATGTCCACAGTCTCTGATTGTCTCCTGCAGTATGTCCACAGTCTCTGATTGTCTCCTGCAGTATGTCCGCAGTCTCTGGTAATCTTCTGTAGTATGTCCGCAGTCTCTGATTGTCTTCTGCAGTATGTCCGCAGTCTCTGAACCTCTCCTGTAGTATGTGTATTAATGTGCCCCTTTACTTGCTCAATTATTTGGGATTGCTCCACTGCTCAGTGAGAGGTAATGATGTGCATGAACCTCTAGCAACCAATCAGCAAACAGTAGTGATCTGCTTTAATCTCTAGCAACCAATCAGTAAGTGCTAATGATGTGCTGTAACCCCTAGCAACCAATTAGTGAGCGCTAATATTGTACATTATCCTCTAGCAACCAATCGGCAAGCAGAAATTATGTGTTGTAACCTCTAGAAACCAGCCATTGAGCAGTAATGATAGGCTGTAACCTCTGGCAAACAATTGCAATCGCTGCGTGATCTGCTGCAGTAAACTGATTTTGATTCTACCTGCTATTTTTTGTATGTCTCAGAATGCAGGAGGGGCCCCAAGAAAATGTTTGCCCAGGGCCCAATCAAAATTAAAGACGGCCCTGACCTCCAGGCAAGGCCCCAACCACCCCACCAGTACAGACACCCCTCCAGTAGAGACCTCCTTCAAACCAATAATGATCCCCCTCTCCAGTATAGACCCACTCCTTCACTACCAGTACAGGCCCACTCACCTCCAGTAAAGGCCCCACCTTCCCCACCAGTACAGACACCCCCCCAATAGAGACCCCCTTCAAACCAATAAACACCCCCTTTCCAGTACAGACCCACTCCTTCACTACCAGTACAGGCCCACTCACCTCCAGTAAAGGCCCCTGTCTTTCCCACCAGTACAGACTCCCCCTCCAGCATAAACTCCTCCAGCACAGACACCCCTCCAGTAGAGACCCCCTTCAAACCAATAAAGACCACCTCCCCAGTACAGACCCACTCTTTCACTACCAGTAAACCCTCCAGTAATGACCCCCGTCCTCCCCGCTAGTACAGCCTCCCCCTCCAGCAAAGACACCTCTACCACTACAGACCTTATGGTTGCCACCTCATCCCTTTAAACCCGAACACATATTGATTACACAGGTTCTGTGGCTGATTAAGGTGGTAATTAAACTCACTTGGTGCCTTATCTGCATTTAATTAGCCTCAGAACCTGTGTAATTCATATGTGTTCGGGTTTAAAGGGATGAGGTGGCAACTCTAACAGACCTCCTCCATCCCCACCCGTTTACATCCCTCCTCCATTACAGACCCCCCCCCCCCCCACCAGCCCCCCCAATACAGACTCTCCCCACCAGTACAGACTCCCCTCCCTCCTGTACAGAGCCTCCCCTCTAATACAGACCTCCTCCCTCCCCACCAGTCCCCCCAATACAGACTTCTTCCCTCACTACCAATACAGCCCAGATGGTTTGAACTCAAAAGGACGTACGTCCTATGAGTCAAATAAGCTTGTGTTGGCAAACGCCAAAGTTGGAAACATCAGATCTGGAGACCTTTGACGAATAAGCCAAGTCCTGAAGCGGTCCTTAGGGTAGTAGTCTCCATGGAAGGTGTATTCATAAAGGAAAGTGGATAGGTTCTCCCATATGTTCACCTGTATATTTAAAGAGAGGAGAAATTTTAGAAGAATAAACAGCGCTTTTGGTAATGTATATAGTGGAGCCCATCCAGACGCGTTTCGTCTACATAGACATCACCCCAGTCCCATAATTAGAAATTGATCGCCAGTTTAAGTGACACTCACAGGGAGTTATTATTATTATTTTTATTACACAGGATTTATATAGCGCCAACAGTATACGCTTTACAATATAAATGGGAGACAATACAGTTATAATACAATAAAATACAAGAGGATTAGGAGGGCCCTGCTCAGAAGAGCTTACAATCTAATAGTTATAATGAATGATGACTCCAATGAGTTTCTCTTGTTTCTGAATTTTAACCATCGCTTTAGGCTTTATTAATTATACCAAGGAATGACAAAACGTAAGAGAAGGACAAAGTGTAATGGAAAACCGGATTACAATACGAGCCCAATAAGAATAAACAGATATATTGTACTTAGAGCAAGGATATGAAAGACGTCATGACGAAGTTTGCAAGATTCGGAAGTTTGAGGAAAGCCACAAGTGACAGGCAGACGAAGTTTGTGGGTTATACAGAAGTTTGAGGTTAGCGGCATCAGTCAGATTATGATCGTTTTAACAGATTAAGGGGAGAATTGTATTTCTCTTCTATATTTACAGGTTATGACTCAAGTTGGGTGCTGTGAAAAGAGCAGAAGGTTGATTAATGGTCAGCTCAGTTTACACAAATACTACAAGGACTGGTAGTCACCACTTTCCATCAATTCTGACATTTTTTTTTCCATTCAAGGCAAAATACAGGTTTTCTTGACAGTTTCTAGGGTACCTTACCCCCAGAAGCAAAAAGGTGAATGATATCCATGGGCCCCTACTCAGGAGATCCCCTAACCCAGGGGTCTCCAAACTTTCCAATCAAAGGGCCAGTTTACCATCCTTAAGACTTTTGGGGGGCCGGAGTGTGGCCAGTGAAGGTAGAAAATGTCCCAATGCGTCAGGTGTGGTGTTCATTTGCATAGTGCCTGTGGTCAGTAGGAGGAGGAATAGTGCCCATCATTGGTTTCAGTGGGAGGAATAGTGCCCCATCATTGGTGTCAGCGGGAGGAATAGTGCCCCATCATTGGTATCAGTGGGAGGAATAGTGCCCCATCGTTGGTGTCAGTGGGGGGAATAGTGCCCCATCATTGGTGTCAGTGGGAGGAATAGTGCCCCATCATTGGTGTCAGCGGGAGGAATAGTGCCCCACCCATCATTGGAGCACAGGTGTGTCAGGAGGAAGCTGTCTGGAGCTGCTGCAGGTGATCCGTGTGAGAGGGGAGTGGTGGTGAAACCTCTCCAAGCTCTCCTGGCTCCTTTCTGGGGAAGCCATGGAGGCCAGCAGGGCCTCTCCTGCTGGAAGCTCCCAGCCATCTCCTGGCCCATCAGGTAACATGCCTGCCCCTGTGCAAACCATGGCTTGTGATCTCTCTGCCCCTGGTGAGAATGAAGGCTCAGAGGCAATTCAGGAGCGAGTGGTGGCCAGGATTAAGGTCCTGAATAGGGAGAGAGACAAACTCTATAAACTGAGAGCGGAGGTGAAGCGCTTGAGAAGGCAGCGTGAAGGCTTGCATAGCCAGAGACGTGGGTCCATGGATCCGGAGATCCAACTGGCCAAGGTCCGGGTGGAACACCAAGAAACCATTGTGGCCATGATGGAAGGCAGAGATGGGCCCTTTAAGGAAAAATTCTGCAATGACCGAAGGTTTGCCAGGATGACAAAAAAGGAAGTGGAGGAGGAGACCCCCAGTTCAGACCCCCTGCCCCCTCAGGGAGAGGTAAGCAGCCCCATGCCTTCCCAGGACTCAGGAGGCATGCTCAGGGTAATCCAAGCAATGGAGTCTCCTATGCGGGAGGATCAGTTGGTATTTCATGAGGAGGACATTGCTGATAATGTGCCTGACAAGGTAAAGCCTGTCAAGCCCCATGTGGTGCATAAAACTGTTTTTGTGAACACTGTGACTGATACAGACAATTTGCCCAGTGACAATCAGGCTGCTAATCCCATGTGTAGCAATGCTGTGCCTGCTGATGCTGCAGTGCAGCAAAAAATGCATTTAAAAAATGACATTCCTGCAGAGGAACTACAATATTCAACAGAACCAATTAACCCCCCTTTAGCTGAGTCTAAAGTTGTTTGCCCCACAGCTGCTGAGGACTCTACAGCACAGCTTCAGGAGACAGCTGGTATTACATCAGAAGCTGTGACTATTCCTGATGAGAATGTGAATGTTTGTGTGACTGATACAAATCTTCCCAGCACAAGTGTGATGGACAGTCCTACCAACTCCATTCCAGCAGATAATAATAATAATTGTAATGTACAGACTAATGTTACATCAGTGTGGGGCCTTGGCCCTGATAAGCCTACATTTGCTCAGGTGGTACACTCTGCTCCTGGTAGCTCCGCCCCCAAGAGGGTTTTCCCCCTGCGACCTACCACCTTGAGCACCCCAGGATCTGGTCTTGGGTCTCTGGCTTCTGCTGGGGGTCCGAGACGAAATGTAGTGATTCTTAAATGGGAAGGTGGTGCAATCCCTCCAGCACGGCGTGCAGTGGTGGACATGATTTTGGAGATGGGTTTTGAGGCAAACGATCTGTATGCCCTAATACATGTTGCTGGGACACGGGATTATACCATTAGTTTCACCAGGCCAGAGGGTCTTCACCTGTTCTGGGAGAGATATGAGGCTCGGTGCAGGTCAAGACCCGAATGGGAAGGTCTGACCCCAGTTGCAGTTTCACAAAGGTCTACAGTGAAAAAGATCACAATTATCCTCACTAATGAGAGTGTTCCTGCTCGAGATTTAGAGGTCTGGTTAAAGAATTATGGTGAGGTATTGACTAAGCCAGATAAAATACTTGATGAGCGTAACATCTGGACTGGGGGTTGGTCGGTTACAGTCAGGTTGGCCAGGGATGGGAATGGTGTCCGTCACCTGCCCTCCTCAGCTTTTATAGGGAGGGATAGGATGACTATTTTCTACCCTGGTCAGCCGAAGCTGTGTCACCGCTGTGGAGAAAAGGGGCATTTGAGTTCCTCCTGTTCAGCCTTGATATGTTCAGTGTGTCGGGGTCAGGGTCATATGGCCAAGGACTGCACCGAGATGATCAGGTGCAACCTGTGCCTGCGCCTTGGCCACCCCTACAGCAGATGTCCTGAAGCCTGGCACAATATGGAGAAGGAGGTAATTGATGACATGTCAAGGCTGGACAGGATGGAGGGTGAGGCCCCTGGTGTACCATCCTCCTCTGCGGTGACTGACTCCCCTGGTCCTGCTCAGGATCCCTCCCCAGTTCCTGTGGCCACCCCTCCTGTGTCTGTAAGTATTCCTTCTGTATCTGTATCTGTCTCCCCCCAGCCTACTGTACCCTCTCCTCATGTGTCAGAACCTTCCAAGTCTGTGCCCCCCGAGTCAGTTCCCCCCCAGGAGTCTACCCCTCCTAAGTCTGACTCAAAGGGAGCACCCCCCCCCACCAGGAGTGGTAGTGGGTACTAAAAAGGTCGCTTCTTCCTCTGTAAAGAAGTCTTGTGGAAAGACTTCACAGGAAAAAGTAAGAGATGAGGGCATCTCTGAAGCTGACCTGCAGTACCTGGAGGAGAGAAGGAAGGTTGGGAAGCGGAAGAAGCAGGTGGTGAGGACGGAACAGGCTCCAGTGCCTGTCTCCAACCGTTATAGGTCCTCTAATTGGGATATCTCTTCACCTGGAGCTTCTTCGGAGCGAAGTTCTGATTCTGAAATGGAGTTTGAGGCGGCCTCAAGAAAGAGAGAGGCATCTGGTGATGAGCAGCAGAGGGGAGCTAAGAAGCAATCCACCCAAAAACCCAAATGGCGGTTCCCCCTCCGTTAAAAGTGGTGACAATAAATGTCGCCAGCATTAAGTCAGTAAGAGCTCGTTCTATGGCCTTCTTTTTGTTCAGCCAATTAGATGCTGAAATTTTATTTTTGCAAGAGACTAGGCTCACCTCCTTGGCAGATATTCATATGGCCAAGAGAGAGTGGAGGTATGGTCCATCTTACTGGTCTCTTGCGGCCGAGCCTTACGGCGGTGTGGCGGTGTTGTTTAAAACCGGCATGGTAACTGTCCGGCGGGTTATTGAGGTGGAGATTGGGAGATGTATGGTCTTAGACGTCCTTGTGGGAGGGCAGGACCTGCGCCTAATTAATGTTTATGGGCCGCACACAAAGTGGGACAGGAAGTGCCTTTTTACAAGGATCAAGCCATTTCTTTTTACATCCCGGCAAGTGGTCTTTGGAGGTGACTTTAATACAGTAACTAGACCCAAGGACAGGAAGGACTTCAAGGACAGGCTGGGATATGATAGGGTTTTTTTTAAATAGTATGGTTAGGGATGCTGGTCTTGTGGATGTGCACATTAAGCACCTCCCGGATGACACTGGGTTCACCTTTCATCGAGGTAATATAGTTACATAGTAGGTGAGGTTGAAAAAAGACACAAGTCCATCAAGTCCAACCTATGTGTGTGATAATGTGTCAGTATTACATTACATATCCCTGTATATTGCGGTCATTCAGGTGATTATCTAATAGTTTCTTGAAGCTATCAATGCTCCCCGCTGAGACCACCGCCTGTGGAAGGGAATTCCACATCCTTACCGTTCTTACAGTAAAGAACCCTCTACGTAGTTTAAGGTTAAACCTCTTTTCTTCTAATTGTAATGAGTGGCCACGAGTCTTATTAAACTCTCTTCTGCGAAAAAGTTTTATCCCTATTGTGGGGTCACCAGTACAGTATTTGTAAATTGAAATCATATCCCCTCTCAAGCGTCTCTTCTCCAGAGAGAATAAGTTCAGTGCTTGCAACCTTTCCTCATAACTAAGATCCTCCAGACCCTTTATTAGCTTTGTTGCCCTTCTTTGTACTCGCTCCATTTCCAGTACGTCCCTCCTGAGGACTGGTGCCCAGAACTGGACAGCATACTCCAGGTGCGGCCGGACCAGAGTCTTGTAGAGCGGGAGAATTATCGTTTTATCTCTGCAGTTGATCCCCCTTTTAATGCATGCCAATATTCTGTTTGCTTTATTAGCAGCAGCTTGGCATTGCATGCCATTGCTGAGCCTATCATCCACTAGGACCCCCAGGTCCTTTTCCATCCTAGATTCCCCCAGAGGTTCTCCCCCCAGTGTATAGATTGCATTCATATTTTTGCCACCCAAATGCATTATTTTACATTTTTCTACATTGAACCTCATTTGCCATGTAGTCGCCCACCCCATTAATTTGTTCAGGTCTTTTTGCAAGATTTCCACATCCTGCAGAGAAGTTATTGCCCTGCTTAGCTTAGTATCGTCTGCAAATACAGAGATTGAACTCTTTATCCCATCCTCCAGGTCGTTTATGAACAAATTAAATAGGATTGGTCCCAGCACAGAACCCTGGGGAACCCCACTACCCACCCCTGACCATTCTGAGTACTCCCCATTTATCACCACCCTCTGAACACGCCCTTGTAGCCAGTTTTCAATCCATGTACTCACCCTATGGTCCATGCCAACGCACCTTATTTTGTATAGTAAACGTTTATGGGGAACTGTGTCAAATGCTTTTGCAAAATCCAGATACACCACGTCTACGGGCCTTCCTTTATCTAGATGGCAACTCACCTCCTCATAGAAGGTTAATAGATTGGTTTGGCAAGAACGATTCTTCATGAATCCATGCTGATTACTGCTAATGAAATCATTCTTATTACTAAAATCTTGTATATAGTCCCTTATCATCCCCTCCAAGAGTTTACATACTATTGATGTTAGGCTAACTGGTCTGTAATTCCCAGGGATGTTTTTTGGGCCCTTTTTAAATATTGGTGCTACATTGGCTTTTCTCCAATCAGCTGGTACCATTCCAGTCAATAGACTGTCTGTAAATATTAGGAACAACGGTCTGGCAATCACCTGACTGAGTTCCCTAAGTACCCTCGGATGCAAGCCATCTGGTCCCGGTGATTTATTAATGTTAAGTTTCTCAAGTCTAATTTTAATTCTGTCCTCTGTTAACCATGGAGGTGCTTCCTGTGATGTGTCATGAGGATAAACACTGCAGTTTTGGTTACTGAAGCCCCCCGTAATAGTCAGAGTAGAATAGATAGGTTTTTTTTGAAGGAGACCTCTGCTTTCTCACCCCCAGTGGTGCAGGCAGTAGAGTTCTCTGATCACTGTATGCTATCTGTGGTCCTGAATGCTTCAGACGCCCCTCAGAGGGGCAGGGGCATCTGGAGATTGAATTCGACTCTACTCAAGGAAGAACATGTTAGACAATCCTTTGAGGAATTCTTTCAGGCACAGGTGACCATCCTGGACTTTTGTAGCAGCAAGGCTGAGTGGTGGGAGCTGACCAAAAAGAGGATCGCTGGATTCTTCAGGGGCCTAGCCAATAGAAAACAGTTTAATAAATACATGACCTACCAACGTTTACGGAGGAAGCTGGATATTCTTGTCTCGAGAGGAGGAGATCCTGGGGCAATCTCCGAAGTGAAACTCCTTCTCAGGAAGTGTCAATATGACCGGCATGCCTCTTTGGTTCTGGAGAGGGACTATGGGAAGTACCACTCGCCTGACCCTTACCAGAACTGCAAACAAGGTGTAGCAGTTAAAACGGTCGTTGGCCTTAAGGACAGTACAGGTTCCTTGACAAAGTCCAGGTCAGGGATTCTGGAGGTCGTGAGGTCCTTTTATGCTGACCTTCTTGGGAGGAAAGAGCTTGACCGTGACAAGATGGAAAGCTTTTTGGACTTTACTCCAGGTCTAAATGATGAAGATGTCCCATTGATGAATTTGACAGAGGAGATCACAGTTGAAGAGGTGATAAGGGCAATTGAACAGCTTGCCATCAAAAAATCACCTGGACCGGATGGCTTGACGGCTGAGTTTTACAAAGCTTTTAAGTCTATTCTGGCCCCACATTTGGTAGAGGTTTTTAACAGTTGCCTTGCTGATGGGGTACTTCCCCCTTCCATGAGGCACTCAGCTGGGATTCTTCTTTCAAAGGGTAAAGATCCTTCGATGATTGAGAATTGGCGCCCCATCAGCCTTCTTAATGTCGATAGAAAGATACTGGCAAAGATCATTTTCTGGCGCCTATCGTCAGTAGCAGAGTCTTTGCTTTCTCGCCATCAGCACTGTTCGGTCCAGGGTAGGTGCACCTTCACAGCAGTTTTAGCTGTCCGGGAGGCCTTGGAGTGGTGCAGGGCTGCAGGCTGGGGAAAGTATTTGCTGACATTGGATCAGGCAAAAGCTTTTGATCGTGTTAACCATGAGTACCTGTGGTTGCTCCTTAGTAAGTACGGTCTGCCGGGTGGTTTTGTTGATTGGTTAAAAGTCTTGTATAAGGGGGCAGAAAGCTTTCCTCTTGTTAATGGTTGGGTTGGGCAGTCCTTTGAGGTTGGCTCCGGGGTGTGCCAGGGTTGTCCCCTGAGTCCCCTGCTCTATGTGTTTGCAATCGACCCCTTCATCAGGAGGCTAGAGAGCAGCATGTTGTGTGGGGTGCCAGTGGGGCTCCCGGGTGAGCCGCCTTTGAGGGTTGTTGCTTATGCGGACGATGTGTCTCTGATTGTCACTGGGGCAGATGAAGCAGAGGAGGTGGTCTCTCTGACATCACGGTATTCTGAAGCATCAGGCTCCAAGATCAATCAGGAAAAGAGTGAAGTTTTCTGGATGGGAAAGGAAGGTGAGGGTTTTGATCTCCCGGACACCTTTCCAGTGCCCCAGGAAAGAATTAAGATTCTAGGTATTGAATTTGGACCCGGCGATTATGGCCTCAAAAACTGGGAAGGCAGACTGGAAATTGCCAATACTAAGGTGGTCAGCTGGAAGAGATGGAAGTTATCTATGAGGGAAAGGGTTGATCTGATTAAGACTTACCTGATTCCGATCTTCTTGTATGTCAGCTTTGTCTGCATCTTGCCAGTGTCTCTCTATGCTAGGGTCAGTAGTGTGTTCTTCCAGATGTTGTGGGGGAACAGACTGAACCCCATCAAGAGGAATGTCACCTATCTATCCAGGAGGGAGGGTGGCTTAGGTATGGTCAACCCAGTTCTTTTCTTTTCACTGCTTTTTCTCAAGTTTAATATTGGTAATATGCTTGCAGTGGAACCTCCTGGATGGGCAGGCATAATTAGATCTTGGTTTAGGCCTTTTCTACGACTTTGGGAAGAAGGTGGCCAAGTGAAGAATCTCAGGGGTCATCGTGGTCAGCTACCAGCCTATGTCGCTCCGTGCCTGAAGTTACTACGGCAGTGGCGATTGTCGGCTGAAGATCTCAGATCGGTTCCGAGGAAAGTCCTTATGAGTCGAGTCTTAAGCAAAGTCTTTCATGACCCACTGGCCTTAAGGGATTGCCCAGGCCCAGTTTTGAGGGCAGGGTTAAGGCTTATTAATTTGGACAGAGTACCTCCTAAATTCAGGGATCTGGCCTGGATGTGCTTCTATGGGAGGCTCTATGTTCGGGGCAATTTGAAATTCCGCAGTGGGATGGATCGTAGCTGTCCTCGGGAGGAGTGTGCACGTGAGGAGGAGACTATGGACCATTTTCTGCTTCATTGCCCTTTTAACATAGAGGTGTACAAACAGGTGGGGCAGGCCCTCGGTGTCCCTTTCCTCTCCAGGCTGGGTTATGCTGAGTGGGTGTATGGAGCATTCAATACTGGTGGGGTTTTTTGTTTAGATACACTTTTTCTAGTTAGCATAGTAGTCCGTTATTTCACTTGGAACGCACGGTGTCAGGTCTGCATTCGGCGTAAAATCCTTCCTGTTCAGGTGGTGGTGTATGACATTTTGCATGAGGTGGAGAAGATTCGGGTACTTGAGAGAGACAAGCGGAGTCAGGGGGCTTGGTTGAAGGCGTGGAGGGGTTTCAAGCCTCCCTGACTGCCAGGAGTCTCTTTCCCGGGTGTGGCTGTCTGTCTCTTTTCACCCTAGATTATTTTTTGGATTAATTTTTGATAAATGGCTGCGTACATAGGTGATGGGTTGTGCCTCTTAGGCCCTCTCTGCTGCTTTATGTAAATAATTTTGGTAGTGGATTATGTATATATTGTATATATTCTGAACATAGATGTGTATTCCTTGGATTTCTGTTGAAGTTTTGTACTATGGTTTTGTTTTTTACTTTTGTATAAAATTGGTTGCTTGATTCTTTTCAATAAAAGATCAATAGTGCCCCATCATTGGTGTCAGCGGGAGGAATAGTGCCCCATCGTTGGTGTCAGTGGGAGGAATAGTGCCCCATCATTGGTATCAGTGGGAGGAATAGTGCCCCATCATTGGTATCAGTGGGAGGAATAGTGCCCCATCATTGGTATCAGTGGAAGGAATAGTGCCCCATCATTGGTATCAGTGGGAGGAATAGTGCCCCAAGGGCCAGATAAAGGCTTGCAAAGAGCTGCATCAGGCCCTCAGGCCGCAGTTTGGAGACCCCTGTCCTAACCCATGGAGAGTGTTTTTTTTTATAATTTTCGGTGAAGGTAAAATCTCCCCAACAGAACCAGGTCTTCCTGAACCTTTCACCTTGATGATTGTGTGTGAAGATAAGATTTTTTTTTATAGTCGAATCCCAATCACGACACTACCTGCCTGGAGTTTGCATGTTCTCCCTGTGCCTACGTGGGTTTCCTCCCACACTCCAAAGACATGCTGGTAGGCTAATCGGATCCTGTCTAAATTCTCCCTAGTATGTATGAATGTGAGTTCGGGACCTTATGCCGCGTACACACGGTCGGACTTTTCGTCTACAAAAGTCCAACGGACGCTGACGGACTAAAGCTGGCTGGTAATCCGATCGTGTGTGGGCTTCTCCGGACTTTCAACATACTTTTTTAGCCTCAAATCCGACGTACTTTAGATTTGAAACATGCTTCAAATCTTTACTTCTTAACTACGACGGACCCCGAAATCCGCTCGTCTGTGTGCTAGTCCGACGGACAAAAACCCACGCTAGGGCACCTATTGGCTACTGGCTATGAACTTCCTTATTTTAGTCCGGTGTACGTCATCACGTAAGAATTCGACGGACTTTTGTGTGATCGTGTGTAGGCAAGTCTGTTCGTTAGAAAGTCCGCCGCAAGTCCGTCGAAAGTCCGCCGAAAGTCTGCCGGAAGTCTGTCGGACAGGCTGTCTGACTTTTGTAGACGAAAAGTCCGACCGTGTGTACGCGGCATTAGAGTGTAAGCTCCTTGAGGGTAGGGACTGATGTGAATGTACAATGTATATGTAAAGCACTGCATAAAATTTACGGCGCTATACAAGTACCTGGAATAAATAAATAAATAAAATATAATAATAATAGTAATAATAATTATAACTCTTCTATACCGGCTTCTTGACTTTCTTCAAGTCAGTCCTGTATAAAAAACTAAGAGCTTCAAAATCAGAAAACCACACTGGTTATATTTATATTATTATTATATTATTTGCTAAAACTGGACCACTCAGAACCTGAGTATGGTTCTGTGTATGGCAGCCAATCAGCTTCTGACTACAGCTTGTTCAATGAAGCTTTGACAATAAAACCTGGAAACGGATTGGTTTCTATGCAGAACTGCACCAGATTTTGGGTAAATCTCTCCCCCCCCCCCCCCCCCCCCCCGAGTGTTAAAGGATCATCAGCCTTGTTTGCGGGTGCAGCGGAACAGCAGCACTGACTTTATCAGCTTACGCCCCGGAAATGAGGAAAAAAAAAAGTCCCCCCTGTGCTCCCACCTCCCAGACCCCTCTGTTGATGTGATGGGGCCCAGGGAAATGTAATTTTAGCCCTGGTAAGCAGGTAGGAGCGGAGGTGTGGTCTAGTATAAAATCTATTTATTTATTTAGGCAGAAATGAACAATACAGCTGGCCTGCCCCCCCCCCCCTGTTTACCTGATGGGGCCTAGGCCCAGTACAACAGGACCAATTGTACTGCCTTATCAGCGGTCCTGCATCTACTAACCAATCAGCTTCTAACTTCAGCATGTTCAATTAACCACTTGCCAACCGCGCACTGTAGCTTTACTACTATAGTGAGGGCCGCAGAATCACGTATATATACACTATATTATTAAAAGTATTGGGACGCCTGCCTTCACACTCACATAAACTTTAATGGCATCCCAGTCTTAGTCCGTAGGGTTCAGTATTGAGTTGGCTCCGCCCTTTGCAGCTATAACAGCTTCAACTCTTCTGGGAAGGCCGTCCACAAGGTTTAGGAGGGTGTCTATGGGAATGTTTGACCATTCTTCCAGAAGAGCATATGTGAGGTCAGACACTAATTATGGACCAGAAGGTCTGGCTCGCAGTCTCGGCTCTAATTCATCCCAAAGGTGTTCTATCGGGTTGAGGTTAGAACTCTGTGCAGGCCAGTCAAGTTCCTCCACCCCAAACTCGTTCATCCGTGTCTTTATGGACCTTGCTTTGTGCTCTGGTGGGCAGTCATGTTGGAACAGGAAGGGGTCATCCCCAAAACTCTTCCCACAAAGTTGGGAGCATGAAATTGTCCAAAATATCTTGGTATGCTGACGCCTTAAGAGTTCCCTTCACTGGAACTAAGGGGCCAAGCCCAACCCCTAAAAAACAACCCCCCCACCATAATCCCCCCTCCACCAAATGATTTGGACCAGAGCACAAAGCAAAGTCCATAAAGACATGGATGAGCGAGTTTGGGGCGGAGGAACTTGACTGGCCTGTAGAGGACAATAGCTGGTCTACACAATAATAGTCTGCAGTGGGGACACAGAGATGATAGAAGGGACAGCTGAAGGCATACCTCCCAACATTTTGAGATGGGAATGAGGGACACCTACTAACAAATGTATTTAGGCATAGGACACGCCCCCTGTCACACCCCCTTAAAGGAGAATTAACCAAAAAAAAAGGTTAAATAAATCCACAAGGACTTTTTTTAACCACTAATATTCCTTTATATTGGCTTTTAAAATGTACAAATGTACATTTAGAAATTGGATGAAAGCTTTAGCACTGGAAACACTTTTTGAAAGATAAAAAGTGCATTTTTATAGACAACTATATATGGACTCCTTATTAACATTTGTTGTATTCACTACACCTGGTTGATAGGCCTGTGGTTTTTGTGACCACATTATATTATTATTTTTTGTTTTTTTATGCGCTACATTTTTTATAGAGTCTTTATTGTTGAGGTCCTGTCATGCATTTTTTCTATTACAAGGGATGTTTACATTCCTTGCAATAGGAATAAAAGTGACCCAATTTTTTTTTTTTAAAGGGCAGTGTCAAAATAAAAAAAAAAAAGTAAAACAAATAAGAAAAAAAAAAATTTAAAGCGCCCCACCCCGCCATGCTCGTGCGCAGAAGCAAACGCATACGTAAGTCGCGCCCGCAAATGAAAACATGTAACATGAAAACATGTGTGAGGTATCGCTGCAATCGTTATGCCCCGTACACACAGTCGGACATCGATCGGACATTCCGACAACAAAATCCATGGATTTTTCCCGATAGATTTGTCGGCTCAAACTTGTCTTGCATACACACGGTCGCACAAAGTTGTCGGAAAATCCGACCGTTCTGAACGCGGTGACGTAAAACACGTACGTTGGGACTATAAACAGGGCAGTAGCCAATAGCTTTCGTCTCTTTATTTATTCTGAGCATGCGTGGCACTTTGTGCGTCGGATTTGTGTACACACGATCGGAGTTTAACCGATCGGATTTTGTTGGTGGAAAATTTTATAGCCTGTGTGTGTCGGAAATTCAGACGGAAAAAGTCAGAAGGAGCCCACACACAATTGGAATCCGATCGCACTTTTTCCGTCGGAAAATCCGACCGTGTGTACAGGGCATTAGAGTGAGAGCAATAATTCTCACACTAGACCTCCTCTGTAACTCTAAACATGTAACCTGTAGAAATTTTTAAAACCTCGCCCAATGGAGATTTTTAAGGGTCAAAGTTTATTGCCATTCCACGAAGGGGCCCAATTTTGAAGCGTGACATGTTGGGTATCAATTTACTCGGCGAAACATTATCTTTCACAATATAAAAAAAAAAAAAAAATTGGGCTAACTTTACTGTTGTCTTATTTTTTTAATTCAAAAAAGTGTATTTTTTCCCCAAACAATTGCGCTTGTAAGACCGCTGCGCAAATATGGTGTGACATAAAGCATTGCAAGGAGACCGCCATTTTATTCTCTAGGGCGTCTGAAAAAATAATTTATATATATATAATGTTTGGGGGTTCTAAGTAATTTTCTAGCAAAGAAAACTGATTTTAACTTGTAAACGCCAAGTCTGAAAAATCGGCCCGGCCCTTAAGTGGTGAAAGAACTATACCCCTCCCCCATGTCTATACTGAGTTCTTTGTGATGACATGTAATAGGGAAGCCATAGTGCACCAGCACTGCAATAAACAACATTTCCACACCGAAATATAGAATAATAACTGAATTATCCCCTTGTCATACAAGCACCTTTCTTCTTTTTTTTTTTATCTGTTAGCTAAAACTGCATAATAGCAAATTGATGTATAGAATATCTGTAAATGACAGAATTATTACTTGGATACAAGGCAGGAAATTGTTACATTGCAAAACATTAAAAAAAACAAAAAAAAAACAAAACAATTTCCAACCATTATGTGTTTTAGTGCAGAACATAAAAATGATGATTTGTGACCTCAAGCCTCTGATATATCTGCTTCTAGATAGCACTAAGCTGCTTCAATACTCTCAAGTAGGATTTTGGCAACCATAATCCATAGAGGGATACAGTAGATGTGCAGTTTGTTCACAGATCTTAAGGAAGCGCTCCAGACTTGCTTAACCGCTTCAGCCCCGGAAGATTTTACCCCCCTTCCTGATCAGAGCACTTTTTGCGATTCGGCACTGCGTCGCTTTAACTGACAATCGCGCGGTCGTTGCGACGTTACACCAAAGCAAAATTGACGTCCTTTTATTCCCCCACAAATAGAGCTTTCTTTTGGTGGTGTTTGATCGCCTCTGCGGTTTTTATTTTTTTGCGCTATGAACAAAAAAAAAGAGCAACAGTTTAAAAAAAAAAAAAAAAAAAAGCAATATTTTTTACTTTTTGCTATAATAAATATCCCCAAAAATATATAAAAAAACTAATTTTTTCCTCAGTTCAGGCCGATATGTACTCTTCTACATATTTTTGGTAAGAAAAAAAATCGCAATAGGCGTATATTGATTGGTTTGCTCAAAAGTTATAGCGTCTACAAACTAGGGGATAGTTTTATGGCATTTTTATTATTATTAATATTTTTTTTTATTAGTAATGGCGGGGACCTGCGATTTTTATCGTGACTGCGACATTATGGCGGGGATCATCGGACACTTTTGACACTATTTTGGGACTATTGTCATTTATACAGCGATCAGTGCTATAAAAATGCACTGATTACTGTGTAAAGTACACTGGCAGGGAAGGGGTTAAACACTAGGAGGCGATCAAGGGGTTAAGTGTGTCCTAGAGAGTGATTCTGACTGTGGGGGGGATGGGCTTCATGTCACATGACAGCGATCACCGCTCCCGATGACAGGGAGTAGTAGATCTCTGTCATGTCACTAGGCAGAACGGGGAAATGCCTTGTTTACATAGACATCTCCCCGTTCTGTGGCTCCATGACACGATCGCGGGCACCCGGCGGACATCGAGTCCACGGGACCCGCGGGCACAGTCACGCTGTACGCAGCGGGTGCACTTGCGCTCGCTATTCCCGCCAATTAAAAGGGACGTACAGGTAGGCCCATTTGCCCACCGCTGCCATTGTGCCGATGTATATTGGCGCACAGCGGTTGGCAAGTGGTTAAAGCGGTTGTAAACCTCTGACATGAAATATGAACAAAGCCTATCCCTCTATAGTGTGTACTTGTCTTAATCCAGAGCACTAAGTGTCATTGACAGGTTTTCCTGGCTGAAACCAAGAGAAAAAAGGTGACGGGGGGGGGGAGCTTCAGCACACAGCCTGTTACTGACAGCCTCAGCTCTGTTCCTGTGTAATAGTGTGTCCCTTCCCTCCAATTAGCTCTCACTGAGCTCTGCGGTGTGAACCTTTAGCCGTCCGCCCCTGCTATATGAAAGGTCAGACAAGCTGTATAAAATCTGGACCACCGGAATAGACGCCAGATGAGAGGGGGATCCAGGGGGGGCACCATCCCGTAGGGGATTAAAAAAAATTGACCAGATGGAGGACCAAGAGTTCTTGAAATTTGCGGTAATAGAGGGCTGGGAAACGGTTGGGACCCAGAGCCGAACCTGGATTTCCCATTCCGTGAAAGGTGCTTCCATACGTATTCTATGTTCATCTGTTACCTTTGGAAGTTGAACCCCCCGGCCGAATAATGCAACGCTGAGGATCTTCCCCTATGGGGGCTTTATGCAAAGAGGAGTAGAACTTTCTAAAGACTTTTAGCAACGGGGGTTTTCAGAGTGAGAACTGGCTGAACAGCGCGAATTTGGGATCACATTCGCACGCATTTTAGGATTAAGCTTATGGGCCAACAAGGAACCAATTTTGTCCTTATGCATCTAAAAACGCGTAGAGGCCCATCGCACAATTTTTATTGGTTTTAAAGGGTATAACAATCACACCCACACAGGGGCTAAAACATCTGATAAAGTTTGCAAACAATCAGGAAGAAATGAACAAACACGTCAGCAAATTATCTGGACCTGCTAGAACATGTTGTTGGAAGGCCCTTTATGGATTTGGAATAGCGAATAGGTGGTCTGAACCATAGAATGGGCAGCAGAAATGTAACTAGAACCATCAAAGTCTCGGTGCAAAAAACCAAGATGAGCCCCCCCGACCCCCACTTTCCTCAGAGCCTGGTGGTGGAACACCAGGGCCGGTTGCAAATGCAACCTTTGCGACCCTGGTAGTTCCACCACTTGTGTCAGTAGTTTTTTATTTTTTATATTTTTTTTTTTTTACAATATTATTTTTTACTATTTTTTTTCAGGAGCCCCGTTGGGGGGCTTTGGTGAGATATCAGGGGTCCAAACAGACCTCTGATGTTCAATCTTTGAGAGTACACAGCCACCAATCTCCTTCTCTGCAGCCTCAGCTGCACAGAATAAATGGACAGAAATCTGTACAGAGTTTGCTGTGCTTCATTATTGAATGGACACAGGAGCGATCAGTACCGATCACAGACTCTGTCCATTCACGAAAGGAAGGGGCCAGTAAATTACATATTTATGGATCTTATCACCGCTCTCCATCCTTACAGGATGGGAGAGGGGAAGGGGGAAGCTGGCAGCGCTGCAGGGGGAGGGGTGGCCAGCAGAGAATATAGGGGGGCCCCAGGAGCAGCATGCCCTGAATAGGAGGGGCAGTGCCATACAAAGGAACCCTTCCCCTCCATTCTCCTCTGGCAGCGGCCGAATGCCTGCGGGAGGAAAAGGAGGAGAAGCTGTCTTTCAGCGGCTGCAGGAAGAGAATGGAGGGCATTGGTTCCTCCTATATGCCGCTGCCCCTCCCATTTCAAGTGTAAAGAGGAGCCACATGGACACTCTGGAGCATGGGGCTGGGGCATAATTGCAACCCCTGTAGGTACGCCCCTGGTGGGCAGATAAGTCCAGATAGGAAAAGATGTAGGGTGGAGCGCAGATAGGAAAACTGGTAGGGGAAGAGACCAGGAAAGGCCATGGTTGGGTCAATGGCAGAGGTCAGGGTAGGGAGGCCAAGACAATACAAAGAGAAGGGTAATAGGAAAGGGATATATCCCCCGCAGACTCTAGCCAGAGGGCCAGGTAAATGGACTTTAGATAACTCAGGCTAGAAGAGTTTGAGGATGGTAAGACATAAGCAAGCCACGATTCACATGTTTTGAGAAATTTGGGTTGGTTGTGTCATTAAGACAGTTTCTCGAAAACTAACATTGAGTTCATATGGCCTTTGACTTATAAGATGACTGTGGGATTCTTCTAAGCTTTGGCTATCATTTGCTTCACAGCCAGAATCAAATATGTAGCCAACGTCTGTTGGTATGAAAAGTGCCCTTAAATTGTGTGATGGAGGAGGGCCAACCTCACATCCTTTGGTTCCTGTTATCTCAAAGTCCTGTCTGTTTCTCAAGCAGTACTGATATTTATGGCCCTTCTTTAAAGTAAACATACTATCTGGGCTAGTATGACCAAAGATGGTTCATTTCAGCTGAAGTGAAGTCAACCCACCTTCAAACACCTTCAAACACTGCATGCCCAACATGAATGGGCTACTTCTTCACTTGGCCAAATGTCTGAAGTGTACACAGGTGCACTTTTCGGCACTTCACCATGATTCTCTCTTTAGTAAATCAGACCCCATGATTATGTTGTAGGCCAAGGGACACATCCACCAATGTTTATTTAGTTCATTGTGATATATTTCACTCCCTCATTTTATATTGAACTTTGCTTCCATAAATTTATGCGACGTGACATATCCAGCTTAGATTAGTGACGCACAAATATGTCCAAATCTTTGGCTGAAAGCGAGTCTGTTAAGCCTTTTGGAAGCAGCCCAATCATCTGGGAAACAGTATCATTTCCCTGCTAAAGATGCTTTGGTAGTTTTTCTTTTATATATTCTCATAGGACTTTATCAGTTGCTTCTCAGCAACACTCAGTAAGATATGTGACCCCTGCAGTATGGCGGCTTTGTAGGACATTGTTGCTGTAGAAATTGTATCCAGCCAAATCTTTGTCAGAATTGAAAGCTTAATGACTGAGAAACCAATATTGGCTATGCTTGCTGTAAAGCACTTTTTGACTAATCACGTTCCTTCCACTGGACCGGGGGTCTCCATGAACATCTAAACGAAGGGCCAGCTTTACTGTTCTTCAGACTTAAGAGGGGGTCTGGCAGAGAGTTGCCCTGCCAGGGTCTAGAAAGAGATTATGACCCAGAATTCTCAACCAGGCAGGTTGAGGGGCTCCAGGGGGGTTTTGCTTAATGCAGAGGAAACTGGGTTTTTTAGTTTTCTCAATGTTTTTTGGGGACCTGGAGCCTGGAGATTTCTAAGAGATTCCTGGGTGGGATAAAATCTCCAACCCTGGGTCCAGGGATTCAGAAAAGCCAGCACGGTAATTGGTCAGGTGTGTGCTGGACTGCTGGGCTTTTTAGTAGTGACCTGACCACGGTTCTGGGATTCACCACCGGCAAACATAGGAGGTCGCTGCCAGGAGTCAGGAGGACTCCACGTAGGAGCCAAAGCAGCAAGGGGCTGCATCAGGGGTGGACTGATAACTCATGGGGCCCCCGGGCAATAGGAGATTATGGGGCCCCCAGGCAATCAGAGATTATGGGGCCACACAGTATACTCACATACAGTATACAATCACACAGTATACACATACATGTACACACAGTATACACAGACAGATGTAAAAAAAACACAGATTTATACATACTGTCCCTGGTTTTACTGAGGCTGGCAACCCTGATGGGGCCCCCTAGTGGCCCAGGGCCCTCGGGCAGTGCCCGAGTGGCTAAATGGTCAGTCCGCCACTGGGCTGCATATAATGTGCACAGAGTTTGTATGAAGACCGTTTGTGAGAGGCAGACAAAAGGTAAGGCCAAAGCAGGAGTGTTGTATGTATAAGCCAGGAGGCTGAATGCCTAATTCTTTGCAAGAGTGAAATACTGAAAACCCCTGTGAGGGAAACCTGTTTTGATTACCTGGAACTTTGAACTTTCTTTGAATAAAATTGGGCAAGAAAAGGCCTTAAAAAGTCCTGTAAAGCTCTACCATTTGATGCTAGTTCTTACAGGGGGGGGGGGGGGGAGGCAGACTGTGGCCATTTGGAGTAGAAAAGGTCTCAACATCAATGGAATATGCAATGCCACATCTTTGGTGTCAGTGAAGGAATAGTGCCCATCCTAGGTGTCAGTAGGGGGAGTTGTACCCTATCGTTGGTGTCATTGGGAAGAATTGTGCCCCATCATTGGTGTCATTGGGCCCCATTGTTAGTGTCACTGGGAGCAATTCTGCCACTTCATTGTTGTCAGTGGGGGGGGGGGGGGATTTTGCCCCATCTTTGGTGTCAGTTGATGAAAATAGTACCCCAAGGGCCAGATAAAAGCAAGAAAAGGGCCTGCATTTGGCCCCTGGGATGCAGTTTGGAGACTACAGCACTGGACCAAAGGCCATCACTTCCGCTGTTCTCTAATATAGGGAGCAGTGAATGGATACGGACGGTAGACTGGGTAGTTGGCGAGATGGAAAATATCTCAATTGGCTATTAACGCTTATTTCCAAATCTATAAGATCCAGATGCTCAGTAACTATGCCAACTTGGAATGAGTAAAATGCATCCAAATTGTTTCCATCAAAGTCTTACAGTTTTATGAGAAACTTGTGTCTACCCAACATTAAATGTCAGTTTTTATTATATACTGATTCTTTTTCTTAATATACTGTGAATATCCTTCATACACTATATTGTCAAAAGTATTGGGACGCCTGCCTTTACACGCACATGGACTTTAATGGCATCTCAGTCTAATGCCCCGTACACACGGTCGGATTTTCAGACGGAAAATGTGTGATAGGACCTTGTTGTTGGAAATTCCGACCGTGTGTGGGCTCCAGCACACATTTTCCATCGGATTTTCCGACACACAAAGTTTGAGAGCAGGCTATAAAATTTTCCGACAACAAAATCCGTTGTCGGAATTTCCGATCGTGTGTACACAAATCCGACGGACAAAGTGCTACGCATGCTCAGAATAAATAAAGAGATGAAAGCTATTGGCTACTGCCCCGTTTATAGTCCCGACGTACGTGTTTTACGTCACCGCGTTCAGAATGATCGGATTTTCCGACAACTTTGTGTGACCGTGTGTATGCAAGACAAGTTTGAGCCAACATCCGTTGGAAAAAATCCTAGGATTTTGTTGTCGGAATGTCCGATCAATGTCCGACCGTGTGTACGGGGCATTAGTCTGTAGGGTTCAATATTGAGTTGGCCCACCATTTGCAGCTATAACAGCTTCATCAATACTTCTGGGAAGGCTGTCCACAAGGTCTAGGAGTGTGTCTATGGGAATGTTTGGCCATTCTTCTAGAAGCGCATTTGTGAGGTCAGGCACTGATGTTGGACGAGAAGGCCTGGCTCACAGTCTCCACTCTAATTCATCCCAGAGGTGTTTTACCAGGTTAAGATCAGGACTCTGTGCAGGCCAGTCAAGTTCCCCCCACCCAAATGCGCTCACCCATGTCAATATGGACCTTGCTTTCTGCACTGGCCCAAATCATTTGGTGGAGGGGGGATTATGGTGTGGGGGTTGTTTTTCAGGGGTTGAGCTTGGCCCCTTATTCCAGTGAAGGGAACTCTTAAGGCGTCAGCATACCAAGACATTTTGGACAATTTCATGCTTCCAACTTTGTGGGAACAGTTTGGGGATGGCCCCTTCCTGTTCCAACATGACTGCACACCAGTTCACAAAGCAAGGTCCATAAAGACATGGATGAGCGAGTTTGGGGTGCAGGAACTTGACTGGCCTGCTCAGAGTCCTCAACCCGATAGAACACCTTTGGGATGATGTAGAGCAGGAGACTGCGAACCAGGCATTCCCGTCCAACATCAGCGCCTGACCTCACAAATGCTCTTCTGGAAGAATGGTCAAACATTCCCATAGACACACTCCTAAACCTTGTGGACAGCCTTCCCAGAAGAGGTGAAGCTGTTATAGCTGCAAAGGGCGGACCAACTCAATATTGCACCCTACAGACTAATGCCGTGTACACACGAGCGGAATTTTCGACCGGACTGGTCCGCCGGACCGAGTCTAGCGGACAATTCGATCGTGTGTGGGCTTGATTGGACCTGCAGTGGACTTTTTCGATCGAAAATCTGACGGACTTTAGATTTGGAACATGTTTCAAATCCTTACGTCGGAACTCCGACCCAGTTCCTATCGAAAAGTCCGCTCGTCTGTGTGCTAGTCCGACGGATGAAAACCGACGCTAGGGCAGCTATTGGCTACTGGCTATCAACTTCCTTATTTTAGTCCGGTCGTACTTCATCATGTATGAATCCGTCAGACTTAGGTGTGATTGTGTGTAGGCAAGTCCGTTCATTCGGAAAGTCCGTTGGAAGTCCGTCGGACCAGTCCGGTCGAAAAGTCCGCTCGTGTGTACGCGGCATAAGACTGAGATGCCATTAAAGTTCATGTGCGTGAAAAGGCAGGTGTCCCAATACTTTTGACAATATATGTATGTATGTAACACAGAATGAAATTTTTACAAAACCACACTCACGCTAACATTGAAATTTCCTTCATGGCAGGATGACCACATTAACAGGATGTACTAAATGAAAAGACCTCCTGAATGACCTTCTGAATACTATGTTTGTATTTGTAATCTTTTATATTATGTTAGGTTATGTTATTTTATATCCTTTTTTTTTTACAGGTTGGTGGTTGGAGCCCCCTTCGATCAGAATGGAGCACAGAAGACAGGTGACATATATAGATGTTCCATCACCAACGACACAACAAATGACTGTACCAAGCTTGGAATTGGTAGGTGACGGTCCTTGCCTTCACTGGAAGCTTATATACTATTTATATGCTCTAGGTTTTTTTTTACAAGCCCACAATATATCAATCATACACCAGCTGTCCATAGACTATAGAACTCAGACAAGCAATATATTGTGTATATGCTTTAGGAGATACATGTTCAGATTGCACAAGTTACTGTCAGTAAAAGTAACTATTGAGGTCCAAACAGTCAACCTCCAACAACATGAGTTAGCCATGATGGATAAATATCCAACGATTGTTGGAGTTTGATTAGAAGTCACCCTCCAACACAAACGTTGTGTCAGATAGATTTAAAACTGCATTATGCGCCATCATACTTACCTCTATATGCAAGCTGGCAGCAGAAATAGACTTACAGATTCTGAGAAATATTAGGATTTACTGTTTTACACACTTAAAGATGATTTCCAGGTGGTCCAGGTATGGATATTTTTACATACGGTAGTTACATTGGTCCAACTTGGATTAGTTCTTAACTACATATTGGTCCAGCCTGGACCAATCTAACTATGTACATACCATACCTTTGGAAAACAAAATATGGAGGGGAACCACCAATAAGTGCAACACTGGAAACCTTTGCCACATCCCAATTTCAGAAGAAATTGCAAAAAGGTGCCCCAGGGATTGTACGGGCAAAGGAGGTAAACCAGAATTTAAAGCAGTAACATTGTTTAAAAAATTAAGAAATTTATTGGGTACAAATGAAAATAAGGTTAATACACAGGTATGAACACCTAAAAACAATTAAATCAGATTTGATCAATAAGCAGCAGCTAGATTCTGGAACACTGTCACGAGGGCCACGTACCTAATGTGAGACCGAAGTAGTGGGGAGGCCTCCATTGCACCTCGGGTCCTTGAAGCCTCTGGAGATGGAGACAGAGACTTGGTGGACACCGAGTGGCACGGGTGCCAGGGGGTGCGGAGCACCGTGCAAGCCTTAGTCCGAGATCCGAGCCGAGGTCAAGTCCAGTTGGGCAACGAAGCATAAAAGGGTTAATCCGAAGAAGAATGGTCGAGATCCAAGCCGGGGTCGGTTCCAACCTGGCAGCTGAGTACAAAAGGGGTAAAGCAGTAGAATGGTTAAGGTACAAATCCGAGGTCAATGGCAAGCAGCAATCAAGAGTAGTCAAACAGGTTTCCAGGTCACAACATGTTCAGACAGATCACACACTAGCACAGGAACAAGGGGGGACTGAAGATAATCCAGCAATTTGGCAGTCTGGGCTGGGCTTATATAGGGAAGTTTGAGGTCACTTCCTGTGTGCCTCCTGGGGATTTTCCCGCCTTTTTCCATCAGGTTGAGGTCACTTCCTGTGCGCCTCCTGGGCATTTTCCTGCCCTTTTCCATCAAGTCTTCTGCGCAAGTGTGGGTTGGCGCCATGAGGGGTCTTTGGCGCATGTTGGCACGGATTTCCTCTTGCGGCAACGCGCCATTGGTGCATGCGTAGTAAGCCCTGGACTCTTACAAACACACAGGTGATCTCAAAACAAAATCAGGTGGAGTGTGTAATCACAATAATCCCAACATGTTTCGGAATATAGGTGTAAATACTTAATTCCTTCTTCAGGGGCTGAATTGAAGCGAGCTGTTTTTTTCTAATAACAACAAAAAAATAAAGAACAAAAATAATACATGATACACGGGTGAGTATATAAGTATAAAAACACAGTAGTTGAAATAGCATGGCATATGATGACAGGCAATGGAAACAAATGGCACTCACAAAGTTTGTGTCTTTCCTAAAGTATAGTACACATCAGGATTCACATGTAGGAGGGGCTTTCATCTCATCATTTCATTCTGCCCAATTGCACAATATGGGAGCTCTGGGGTCCACATGTGGGGCTTTGTCTCCTACATACATGTGAATCCCACATGTGAATCCTGATGTGTACTATACTTTAGAAAAGACATGAACTTTGTGAGTGCCATTTGTTTCCATTGGCTGTCATCATATGCCATGCTACTGTTTTTATATACTTATATACTCACCCGTGTATCATGTATTATTTTTGTTCTTTATTTTTTTGTTGTTATAAGAAAAAACAGCTCGCTTCAGAAAGGAATTAAGTATTTACACCTATATTCCGAAACATGTTGGGATTATTGTGATTACACACTCCACCTGATCTCGTTTTGAGATCACCTGTGTGTTCCACAATCTAGCTGCTGCTTATTGATCGAATCTGATTTGTTTTTAGGTGTTCATACCTGTGTATCAACCTTATTTTCATTTGTACCCAATACATTTTGTAAGTTTTTTTACACAATGTTTCTTCTTCAAATTCTGGTTTACCTCCTTTGCCCGTACAATCCCTGGAGCACCTCTCTTTGCAATACCATACCTTTGGGATCTCTCTAGAAGCTGGAAATCACTATAGTAGACACCGCTACTACAATGTTACTCCAGTGATCTGCACTAGATTCCGGGCCCCATGAAAAGCTGCCGCCATGCTGCATTGTGAACACAGGAGGGCAGCTGCTGGGCACAAGGGGCACAAAGAAAGGTCCATAAAGACATGGATGAGCAAGACACACTTCTAAACCTTGTGGACGGCCTTCCCAGAAGAGTTGAAGCTGTTATAGCTGCAAAGGGCGGGGCCAATTCAATATTGAACCCTACGGACTAATGCCCCGTACACACGGTCGGACATTGATCGGACATTCCGACAACAAAATCCATGGATTTTTTCAGACGGATGTTGGCTCAAACTTGTCTTGCATACACACGGTCACACAAAGTTGTCGGAAAATCCGATCATTCTGAACGGGGCAGTAGCCAATAGCTTTCATCTCTTTATTTATTCTGAGCATGCGTGGCACTTTGTGCGTCGGATTTGTGTACACACGATCGGAATTTCCGACAACGGATTTTGTTGTCGGAAAATTTTATAGCCTGCTCTCAAACTTTGTGTGTCGGAAAATCCGATGGAAAATGTGTGATGTAGCCCACACACGGTCGGAATTTCCGACAACAAGGTCCGATCACACATTTTCTGTCGGAAAATCCGACCGTGTGTATGGGGCATAAGACTGGGATGCCATTAAAGTTCATGTGCGTGTAACGGCAGGTGTCCCAATACTTTTGATAATGTAATGTACATATTTACACTGGTCCAAGCCTAACCAATGCAAAAATAGGAAAAGGATTTCCCCAGGTGGGGTTTTTAGGCAGCGGGGTTTAAAGCCTAACCAATGTAACTATGTAAAAATTGGGGCGTGACCGGATGAGGGTGTGGGTGTGGATGGAGTGTGGAGCAGAGCGTGTGGTGTGCTGAGAGCCTCTCCACCTTGCCGGTTACCTGTTGATGTTGGAGGGCTGGAGCGTCTGGTCGGCTATTGTTGCAAGTGCCTGGATCTCGGCGTACCGATGCGGAGCGGGCAGGCGAGGAAGTGTCCCTAGACGGAGAAGCCGGCTTCTAGAACACACTAGCCGCATCGCGGCGCCTTCACTGGAGCCGCGGTAGCTACTGCGCCTGCGCGCCTGGGAGTCGGTGGAGCGGCTTTCAGTGTGCCGCTACGGAGCGGCGAGGTGAGGCGGACGGGTGGTGGTGGAACAGAAGACCAGAGGTGAACCTTATGCCAGTCTGTCTGGGATACTCTGTGGAGGCTGTGGAGGCTGGTAAGGAGCTGGACGCTGGGTTCTGGGACTGTGGGGACCGGAGCAGGTGAGCGGGACGTGGAAAGAGGGTTTAACCCTGTCAGCTTACTATAGCTCACTGTGCTTGGATAAAGAACAAAAGGACAGTTTTGTGGTGACCCTATATTACAACAGGGGGACGGAGTAGTGAGCAGGCATATGTAATACATCTGACCAGCACAACAAAATACTTAGACTGTTGAATAAGTATATCGGCTGATTGCAGGGTTGTGGTTAGACCCTTGCATTAAAGGGACAGTACTTGTTTGTAAAAGCTCGGCTAAACTCTTTTCCTGTTCCCTGGCTTTCACCTTTCCTTAGCCCGCTTCTCCTGGTGGTATTGACTATCTGGGTACATAAAAGAAATAAAGGTAATAAAGGCAATGTCCAGAAGGAGAGGGGAGGAGCCAGTTAACATGGAGAACCTGGGCCCCCAGTCATTACGGTCAGCAAAGGAGAAGGGGAACCAGGCGGCAGCAGCAGCAGCAAAGTTGGAGAGGTTTGCACATACCCCTGAACAGACCCCCACCAAAAGCGGGCAACTTCCACAACCTAAGACTACTGGGGACAGGAAAAGCCAAGGACAGGCATCATCATCTGCAGCTGGAGCAGGGTATAAAAACCCGAATGTCAATAAAGGTACAGGGGCAGGGGAAAAAGTTCAGTTATCATTGCCAACTACCGTCCCTGCCATGGAGGTAGAACCTACCCTGAGGGAAGTATTGCAAGCGATTAACTCCTGTAAAGCATCAGTGGAGGGGTTAAGCTGCCAAATTAAAGAGGTTAAAGATGAACTGTTATTAATAAAGCAGGAGTTGCAAAAGGCAGTAGATAGAATAACGGGCCTAGAGGGAAGAGTGAGCCAAGTGGAGGATGATGTTTTTCCCCTACAGCAAGATGTTAAAACCATGAAGCAGCAACTGGGTAGAATTAATGAAAAAATGGATGAAATGGAAAATCGCCTGAGAAGGGATAACATAAGAATAGTAGGTCTCCCAGAGAGATGTGAGGGGCACAGTCCCATTGCTTTTTTGGAAGGATGGCTCATAGAAATATTTGGAAGAGATGCTTTTACCGCACAGTTTGCGATTGAGAGAGCCCACCGGGTCCCCTTCAGGGCTCCACTCCCAGGAGGGCGCCCCAGGTCCTTACTAATGAAATTTTTGAATCACTGTGACAAGTTAACCCTACTACGCAGAGCCAGAGAAAAGGGACTTATTCTTTATAACGGAACAAGGGTTTCATTTTTCGCGGACTTTTCGCCAGAGCTGCAGAGACGCAGGGAAGGGTTCGTGGAGATCAAACGCACCCTTCAAAAATTTGAAGTCAAGTATGCCTTATTGTACCCAGCTAGGCTACGGGTTGAGGCAATTGGGGAGGTCCTCGTTTTCGATTCCCCGGCGGGGGCAACACGCTGGTATGAAGAAAACAAACAAAGATTGAATCTCAAAGAACGGAGCCCAGAGAGTCAGGACGCCCGATAAGAAGATAGGAAAACCTGGACTGTGGGAAACAATTGAACTTGGTATAGAGAGGGAGAATGAGGGGGTATGGTAGAGTAGGAATGGGGGAGGAGGAGGATACTGCACTTAGTATTTGGCACATGTGGATATTTCCGGTGGAGGGAGGGGAGGGAATGTTAGGGAAGAATACTGTGAAGGGAGTATATGAGGTGGTCACGAATAAAGCCCCAGGGGCAAACCTGGTAAGGTGGGGGAGGGAGGGGGGAAGGGTTGGGTGGGATTGGGGGGGGAGGGAGAGGGGGGGTGGGAGGTGGAGAGGAAAGGGGGTTGCAATCTATTTTTGGAATTAAAATGCACTTAGTAACTGCGGGGGTAGTTAGGGGGAAGGGGGGGAGGGGGGATGTAGGATTAAGTACATGTGTGGTAAATACAAACACTACGAAGAGGAACACGGGGAAAAAGGAAAGGGGGACACTAAGAATGTTTACCAAAAAGGGAAATAATAGAAACGATGCACAGAGGGTAATCAAGGGAACACTTTTTCTTTTTTTACTTATCTGCCCACTTACCTTTGTTTTGTTTTTTTTGTTTTTTTGTTTGGTTTTCTTTTTTTGTTTTTTTGTTTTTTTGTATAATGGGTAAGGAGGTGTTATTTTTTGGTACAAGTCAATATACCAAGCTGAAGGTGCCCACTGTCGTAGGTTCTCTGGGGCCAATACCTGCTTGTTGTCTGTTTGATGCAGTCTAAAATTCTCAAAATAGGCTCTTGGAATGTACGGGGGATGGGGAATTCAAATAAGAGGGCTTCCATTTTTTCACTGCTAGAGATAAGGGGGGTGGGCTTGGTCTGCCTACAGGAGACTCACTTGACAAAGGACACGATGAAATGTCTTCCAAGTAGAAGGTTCCAGGCCCAATACCACTCGGTGTACTCCTCCTACTCTAGGGGGGTGAGTATATTGGTAACAAGAAGTGTGACGTTCTCCTGTAGGCAGACCAGGATAGATAGTTTGGGTCGCTATGTTTTCTTATACTGTTCTATTGAAAACAGAATGTTTGTTATTGCTAACATTTATATCCCCCCACCTTTTAAATTGGAAGTGCTGTATAGTTTAATGGAGTTTATGTTGGATAAAACAGATACCCCGGTGATAGTACTAGGGGATTTCAATGAGGTGTTGAACAGAGAGCTGGACAGATTTCCACCGAGAGTCCAAGTAACCAGTGTAGCAGGGGGCCGGCTGGGTCATTTTCTGGAGGAGGCAGGCCTGTTGGATATGTGGAGGGTCCGGAATCCTGGAGCTAGGCAATACTCCTGCTTCTCTTCCTCCCACTCCACCTTCTCCAGAATTGATATGACCCTGGGGAATGCAGAGGCAGCGCCAATAATAAAGGATGTAGTATACTATCCGAGAGGGGTCTCGGATCACTCCCTGATGGTGGCCTCAGTAAGTATAGGGGTTGGGGAGGCTAGAGGGTTTTGGAAGCTAAGTCCGTATTGGTTGGAATTAATAGGGGAGCCAGAGAGGATAATAACAAAATTAGAAGAGTTTCTAAAATTTAATGAAGGCTCAACGACAGCAGGTGTACAATGGGACACATTGAAGGCATTCCTTAGGGGTATTTTGATCCAGGGGGTGGCAGGAGTCAAGAGGAGGGCAAGGGAGTGGGAGGAGGGAATTAGGAGGGAACTGGAGATGGCAGAGAAGCAATTTATAGATAGCCCTACACCAGAGAGGCAGAAACTGTGGGAGGAGAAACAGGAGGCCTATAGAACAGCAGTCCTGAAGAGGGGTGAAAATAAGCAACTCTTCCAGAAACAACGGACTTTTGGGGAGGGAGAAAGTGTGGGACGTATGTTGGCCTATTTGGTAAAAACCAACTCCTCCTCCTCGGCGATCCCGGCAATCAGGACTCCAAATGGCGAGATATCCTCTCAGAGCTCAGAAATCACAGACACATTTGAGAGGTATTACGCAAATCTATATAGGTCACATGGGCTTGTGGGGGAGGAGGATATGGAAAATTTTTTTAAGGATATACAGGTCCCCAAAGTTTCTGAAGTGGATAGAGAGGGCATGGACGCGCCAATTACTTTAGCTGAACTACAACAAGCTGTAAATGGAATGGCAAATCAAAAATCTCCAGGGCCGGATGGTCTCCCGGTGGAGACCTATAAGCGCTACGGGAAGATTCTTCTACCTGAGTTGCTGAAAACATTGAATTGGGCTCTGCAGGGAGGGTGTTTGCCTGTCTCCATGACCGAAACAAACATTATCCTGCTTCATAAAGAAGGGGGTGACCCACTGGAACCGTCGGCATACAGGCCTATCTCTCTGTTGTGTACAGACGCCAAGATCCTGGCAAGGGTATTGGCTGCTAGACTTAATAAAATTGTGCATAAACTTATTCATGTGGATCAAACGGGATTTATTTCCCATAGGACCACGAGTATGAACATCAGGAGGGCATATATGAATTTTCAGACCCCGACGGAGAACATGGGATCAAGAGCAGTGGTATCTCTGGATATAACCAAGGCCTTTGACAGCTTGGAATGGCCCTATCTCTGGCGAGTGCTGGAGGAGTTTGGCTTGGGTCCTGTCTTTAGAAGGTGGTTAAAAATACTGTATGGGGGCCCAAGTGCGAAGGTCAGGGTTAATAAGGAATTCTCAGGGAAAATATGCCTGGAGAGGGGGACGAGACAGGGATGTCCCCTGTCCCCCCTGTTGTTCGCCCTCGCTATGGAGCCATTAGCAATTCATATTAGGTCTAGCCCAATGATTGTAGGTTTTGCAAGAAAAATAGGAGAGGAGAGGATTGCCCTGTATGCCGACGATGTCCTACTGTTTCTTGGAGATACGGAAGGCTCTCTTAGGCAGGTAATGGACATAATGGAGAGGTTTGGCAGTGTGTCAGGACTGGTGGTGAATTGGAGGAAGTCTGCACTACTGCCATTAGATAACCTTAGTGGTCCGGTCTTGTCAGAAATTCCACATCTAAAAGTAGTCTCAACGATCCGCTATCTGGGCATAAATATGTCAAAAGATCCCAACCAGTTTATTGTAGACAACCTAGAGCCACTGCTGGGTAAATTTAGGTGCAAAATAGATATTTGGAGCCGGCTGCCCCTATCTGTAGCAGGAAGGGGCAACCTGATCAAGATGGTTTGGTTGCCTCAACTGCTGTATCTGTTACACAACTCACCGATGTGGGTGAACAAAAAATGGTTCCAGAAGATAGACTCACTTTTTAGGGAGTTGCTGTGGAGGAGGGGGAAGGCCAGGATTAGCCTTCAGAACCTACAGTTACCAGTTGGAGAGGGTGGGATAGCCCTCCCGCATCCAAGGTGCTATTTTCTGGCAGCACAGTTGCAGCATATAGGGGGTGAAAATACGGGTTGTGGTTTGTTAACTCTGGAGGCACCCCATAAAACTATAGTGGAAGCATTGGAGGCAGACTTGTTACCTGGTAGAGGCCCCACAACTAAGTTGGTGACAAAAGTTTGGAAGGCAACAAAGTTATTAATGGGATATGTTGGGTTTACAGAATATGCTCCCCTCTGGCATAACAGGAACTTACAGGAGATAGTGGTTATGGGGGAATTTAAGGAATGGGCGAGGTGGGGTATAAATAGACTATCCCAGCTGTATAGATGGAGAGTATTGAAAACTTTTGAGGACCTCCAAAAGGAATATAGTATTCCAAGACAAACATTCTTTAGGTATTTGCAAATGAGAGCGGCATTGGAGGTACAGTTTAGGGTAAGTCCCCCAGCCTGGACAGATGCTGCACTACTGCAGAGGGTGATTAAACCCGGGAAGATGAAGGGTTTTATCTCTGGAATATATGCGCAACTGTGCAAGGTAGCAATTGTTAGATCAGAGCACCTCGGCTGCAGGGAGGGGTGGGAGAAGGATGTGGGGAAGGTGACGGATATACAATGGAGGGAAATATTGGAGGCAGGACAGGAGGTCTCAGTGGCACCTGCACAGAGACTCTCCCACTTAATGTTGCTACATAGAGCATACTACACCCCCAAAAAACTATTTCGCTTTGGTGTAAGGCCTGATGCCACGTGTCCCAGGTGTGGGGAGGAGGGTGACCTGATACACATGGTATGGAGGTGCCCCAAATTAGTACGCTACTGGCTAGGGGTTGTGGGCTCTATCGAGGGCAGGTGGGAGATCTCCCTGGAGACAGACGTTAGATTCTGTATCCTTGGATACAGGGCATGGAGATGGGAGGAGATAGCGGCTAAAACAGCCATTTTGAGATGCCTCTATCAGGCCCGGAAGCTTATTATGCAAAGATGGCAAACAGCTTTACCCCCTGCAGTGGATGAGTGGGTTAAAACAGTAAATGATGTAATATGGAAGGAGAGAGCCCTATATATTAGAAGAGGGAATCTTAAGAAGTTTGAAAAGATGTGGAACCCGTGGTTAACAAGTGTAGGGTGTCAAGAATAAAAGAAGGATCCGGCTTAGGGGGGGTGGAGAGTAAGGGAGGGCAGGGTGGGATGGGGTGAAAATATCCACATGTCATTTTAATATACCGTATGCAGCTTAGCTTGTGGACGGGTTATGTAGTTGTAATGGTTGTGGGGAGGAACGTAGGGGGGACCTATGACCTCCTCAATAGTGGAGCACGCCCACTTGAACCTGTAGATGTTTTAATATGGTGTATGTAAATTAAGAATTGTTAATAAAGATTATTTAAGAGAAAAAAAAAAACTATGTAAAAATTATTTTATTTTCTCAATGAATGTAAAGCAATCTCTGATTGGACGAGGTGGAAAGTGTGACACCACTGCCCGGACTCTACCTCATCCAATGAGAAAACTCTTTGCAATCATTAAGAAAATTACTATTATTATTATTATACAGGATTTATATAGCGCCAACAGTCTACGCAGTGCTTTACAATATAAAAGGGAGACAGTACAGTTACAATACAACAAAAATACAAGAGGGTCAAGAAGGCCCTGCTCATAATAGCTTACAATCTAATAAGGTGGGGCAAGTTGTAACTGTTGGGGATGAGCTGATGGAAGTGATAAAAGATTAATTGGAGACGTGATAGGCTTCCCTGAAGAGATGAGGTTTCAGGGATCATCCAAAGGCAGCCAGAGTAGGAGATAACTGGACAGATTGAGGTAGAGAGTTCCAGAGGATGGGAGAGGCTCTGGAGAAGACCTGAAAATGAGCATGGGGGAGGAGACAAGGTAGCTGGAGAGCAGGAGGTCTTGAGAGGAGTGGAGTGGATGGTTTGGGTGATATTTGGAGACCAGATTGGTGATGTAGCTTGGGGCACAGTTGTGATTGGCTTTGTATGTTGTTGTTAGCATTTTGAATTTAATTGGCTAAGCAAAGCCAGCGTAGAGATTGGCAGAGAGAGGTGGCAGACATTGAGTGGTTGGTAAGGTAGATGAGTTTGGCAGCAACATTCATGACAGACTGAAGAGGATATAGTCTATGTAGAGGTAGGCCTATGAGGAGGGAGTTGCAATAGTCAAGGCGAGAGATAACAAGGGAGTGAATGAGGAGCTTGGTGGTTTCATTAGTTAAAAAGGGGCGAATTTTAGAGATGTTACAGAGGTGAAGTCTATAAACTTTTGACAATGATTGGAAAATCTCTGAATAGGACCCATGTGAAGTGGCCAACCTCCTGAGTCCAGATTGCAGCAGGTCAGCCGCTTGGCATGGATCACAGATGCTAATGGGGACCAGACTACTGTAGTAACAGTGTAGTAGCGGTGTCTATTAGGGCTAGTTTACACTCGCTTCAAAACATGGCTTCAGACACGCTTTGTTAAAGCTCTCTGAACGCCAGTCAAAGCCCCTGTCACTAAATAAAATGGTTAGCTTACAGTCCTGTTTACACCTTGCATTTGCTTGGTGCTTCCATGAAGCTTTGATGAGGCTTCGGTGGGGCTTCAATGGGACGTCCATGAGGCTTTGGTGGAGTTTTGATGGGGCTTCGATGGGGCTTTGGTGGGGCTTTTGTGAGGCTTCGGTGGGGCTTCGATGGGGCTTCAGTGAGGCTTTGGTGGAGCTTCAACGGGGCGTCGATGGAATTTTGTGAAGTTTCGGTGGGGCTTCGGTGGGGCTACAGTGGGGTTTTAGGGAAGCTTTGCCATAGACTTCCATGGAGGCTTTGAAGACGCTTTGAAGCACCACTAAAGCTACATGGGGTATAATTTTTGAAGCGAAGCTGAAGCAAAGCAAAGCAAAAGCAAGGTGTAAACAGGACTGTAAGCTAACCATTTTATTTATTTATCGTTCAGAGAGCTTTAACAAAGCCTGTCTGAAGCCTTGTTTTGAAGCAAGTGTCTAGCCGTAATGTGTGTTGAAGCCGAAGCAAGTGTAAATGTGATTTCCAGCTTCTAGAGGGGTACCACAGGTATGGTATTTACTTAGTTACATTGTTCAAGCTGGACCAATGTAACTATGCAAAAATGACCCTACCTGGAATTATCCCTAAACAATTAGCAAGTGGCAATTACTGTAGTAGGCATCGTTACACATTTCTCAATGAATTATTATTATACAGGATTTATATAGCGCCAACAGTTTACGCATCGCTTTACAATATAAAAGGGAGACAATACAATTATAATACAATAAAATACAAGAGGATTAAGAGGGCCCTGCTCAGAAGAGCTTACAATCTAATAGGGTGGGGCAGGTGGTACAAAAGGTTGTAACTGTGGGGAATGAGCTGATGGAAGTGGTAGGAGATTAGTTGGAGACGTGATCGGCTTTCCTGAAGAGATGAGTTTTCAGGGATCGCCTGAAGGTAGCAAGAGTAGGGGATAGCCAGGCCGGTGGAGGTAGCGAGTTCCAGAGGATGGGAGAGGCTCTGGAGAAACCCTGGAGACGAGCATGGGAGGAGGAGATGAGAGAGCTTGAGAGTAGGAGGTCTTGAGAAGAGCGGAGAGGACAGTTTGGGTGATATTTGGAGACAAGATTGGTGATGTAGCTCAGGGCAGAGTTGTGAATGGCTTTGTATGTTTTGGTTAGTATTTTGAATTTAATTTGCTGGGTGATTGGGAGCCAGTCTAGGGATTGGAGGAGAGGGTTGGCAGACACTGAGCGGTTGGTAAGGTGGATAAGGTTGGTAAGGTGAATGCAAAGTGTTCTCTATCTGAATGAGGTGCAGAGGTGACATCACACTCTCCACCTCGTCTAATAACAGATGGCTTTGCATTCCTTCAGAAAATGCTAGGCATTCTTTGAATGATACCCATGCCGAACAGGTGTTCACAATGCAGCAGGGCAGCCACTTGGCATGGGACACAAAAGCTAGTAGAGATCACTGTAGTAGCGGTGCCTACAACAGTAAGTTCCAGCTTCTACAGGGATCCCACAGGTTCGGTATTCGTATAATTACATTGGTCCAACCTGGACGAAGATAACTATGTAACAATATCCATACCTGGACTTCTTCGTGTCTATTGCCCAACTGATTGACTTGTTAGCTTTGCAAGTAGGTGAAAATGTCAGTAAGTTTTTGAAAAAAAAATTGCAGTGGCTTGACTTTATACATTAGATTATGAGAATGGCGTCCAATACGCTCCAAAAATATACTTCCCATTCTTCTTTGTATTAAAATCTTTGGTGTTACCCAAAGATAAAGTTTAGACATCTCAGATTCCCATGACTGAGGCCATTGGAGCAAATAATCTCTCCATAGAGGTAATTGCTATTTTACCAATCTTCTGTGATGCCTAAATGGATATATTTCCCGATACTACCCAACAGAATTGATTCTGTATCCAGTAACCTGTGAACTCTACAAACAACAGACCTGATCTGCAGGTTGTACATTTCCAACATTGGCTACATGGACAGAGACTATTTGGTCCACCTATAATTAATGATGCCAGTAGAAGTGCTATGCTTGCCTAGATGTGATTGGCGAGCCCTACCTGTATCAATGCTTAGGTCTATGTGGCAGTATAGTTGTCTAAGGTCTGTGTGGTAACTCAGAGGTTTCTCAGGTCTCTAAGGAGGTCTCAGAGGTCTGTTACTCTGGTAACTGGAGGTCTCTCAGGCAGGGTGACGCTGTCCAACGTGTCGGAACGAAAGGATAACATGCGGTTGGGAATGAGCTTAGTCACAAATCCTAAAGATAATAGCTTTGTGGTAAGAATATCCTATATCCTGAGGCCGCTCTATATGGCCTCATTCTCCTATATCCCCTGCCTGAATCTTTCTATGCTTACAGCATCTGTAGCTGATAATTGCGGCAGATACTGTCCCTCAGCCCCCCCATCATCTTTGCAGCATGACGTGTGACCCATATTCAAGGCTGTTTCTGCTAATTGTTTTGTCTTGGCTCAACCTTGAGCGCATCCTGCCTGGGCTTTTTTTCTGCAATGTTAACTTGCCTGCTAATTATTATTAATCAATATTTATTTGTAGATGGTGTACCTTATGATGTTTGGTAACAGTGTTGCCATGTTTTAGGCCTGCAGTCCATTGTGGTCTCATGAGTGTGGAAGCTCCTATTATACAACCGGGATGTGCTCCAGAGTCAACGCCAACTTCCGATTCTCAAGAATTGTGGCCCCCGCACTGCAAAGTAAGGCAATCGTATGCATGCAATTCAGTATGTAGTTTGAATGAAATGGAAACGATGGTTGTATGTTCTGTGAGCACACATATTGAGCTACTGAGGTTGATTTACAAAAGGCAATTAGGCTGTTCACTTAGCAAGACAAGTTGCATTTTGCAAGGCGATTTGCCCAGGAGCTCAGTGAATGTGGCGAGAATATACTTTGAAAACAATAACCAATCACGAGCAAGGGAAAAAAAAACTCAGCATTTTTGCTTGCATGTGATTGGATGATGGAAGTCAGCAGAACCTACCCTCATTCACTAAGCTCTAGGGCAGTGATGGCGAACCTTGGCACCCCAGATGTTTTGGAACTGCATTCCCCGTGATGCTCTTGCACTCTGCAGTGTAGTTGAGCATCATGGGATATGTGGTTCCAAAACATCTGGGGTGCCAAGGTTCGCCATCACTGCTCTAGGGCAAATCCCCTTGCAAAGTGCAACTTTCCTTGCAAAGTGCAACTTCCCTTGCAAAGTGATCACTTGATTTGCCTTTATTAAATCAACCCCCCCCCCCCCTCCTTACTTACATTTTTAAACTTTCAGTCGTTTCTATGACTAAGCTCCGGTTGGCAGGGCAAAATGCATCTGTGGGGTGTGGTCAGTGGAGTAGAGGCTGAGGCTGCATAACACACTTCACGTGGGCTGGGTTGGGATAGCGGCATCCCGCATACCTGGTATCAATACCGCTGGATGTGTGAGTTATAAAACCAGGGCCCCTCCACCTAAGGACCAAGGGGAGCGAGGTACTCTTGCTTGGAAAGGTGTTGCAAGGCTAAAAATATCCATGAGCTTAGTTCATAAACACATTTGATGCACCGAATGTCTATTAAGTTTTATCAGGAGGGCCCTTATTGAGGAAATGCTGATTGCACAGGATAAGCCACCCAGAGACTGCATTGAACAGACTGACCAAGACCTCCACTAACTAAAAAGTAGAAGAGTAATACACAATTAATGTGCAGTACTAATGGGCAGATAGCATGGTTCTTATAGTGTTGCTCCATGTCCATAGATACATTAAACATGTACAGTAATTAGATATTATAAAAAAAACATATTTTTTATATTGCGTATGCCCATCCAGGTAATGCTTTAGAATGGGGGATGGAGTTAATAGCTTACTGCAGCATGGAATAAATGTCCAGCTATAATCTTTAGTAGACTTCAACAAAATGGCGGCCATCTGCGCACAGACACCGACTCCCTGTTACAAAAATATGAATAAGATGGGTAAAAGATGGCTTCGGCTCTTGTTCTCCACTTGTAGAGAACTCCTCAGATGTGTTTTGTCCTTTTTGAGGCTTAATAGTAGACACCTGGCTACTACAATTAAGTCCCAAAAAGGGCAAAACACATCTGAGGAGTTCTCTAAAGGTGGAGAACATGAGCTGAAGCCATCTTTTATCCATCTCGTTCATATTTATGCAACAGGGAGTCGGTGTCTGTGTGCAGGCGGTCACCATTTTGTTGAAGTCTACTAGAGCCTGACAAGCCAATCCCGTCTGTCTTTCACCAGTCTACCCACATGCTGATCCGACTGACAGAGGTTTGGGGGCATTCAAGCATTACTATCTTCATTGTTTTGAGCTATATACAGTGGCTTGCGAAAGTATTTGGCCCCCTTGAACTTTTCAACCTTTTGCCACATTTCAGGCTTCAAACATAAAGATATAAAATTTTTATTTTTTGTGAAGAATCACCAACAAGTGGGACACAATTGTGAAGTGGAACGAAATCGTTTGGATTTTTGAAACTTTTTTAACTAATAAAAAAATGAAAAGTGGGGCGTGCAAAATTATTCGGCCCCCTTGCGTTAATACTTTGTAGAGCCACCTTTTGCTGTGATTACAGCTGCAAGTCGCTTGGGGTATGTCTCTATCAGTTTTGCACATCGAGAGACTGAAATTCTTGCCCATTCTTCCTTGCAAAACAGCTCGAGCTCAGTGAGGTTGGATGGAGAGCGTTTGTGAACAGCAGTTTTCAGCTCTTTCCACAGATTCTCGATTGGATTCAGGTCTGGACTTTGACTTGGCCATTCTAACACCTGGATACGTTTATTTGTGAACCATTCCTTTGTAGATTTTGCTGTATGTTTGGGATCATTGTCTTGTTGGAAGATAAATCTCCGTCCCAGTTTCAGGTCTTTTGCAGACTCCAACAGGTTTTCATCCAGAATGGTCCTGTATTTGGCTGCATCCATCTTCCCCTCAATTTTAACCATCTTCCCTGTCCCTGCTGAAGAAAAGCAGGCCCAAACCATGATGCTGCCACCACCATGTTTCACGGTGGGGATGGTGTGTTGAGGGTGATGAGCTGTGTTGCTTTTACGCCAAACATATCATTTTGCATTGTGGCCAAAAAGTTGGATTTTGGTTTCATCGGACCAGAGCACCTTCTTCCACATGTTTGGTGTGTCTCCCAGGTGGCTTGTGGCAAACTTTAGACGAGACTTTTTATGGATATCTTTGAGAAATGGCTTTCTTCTTGCCACTCTTCCATAAAGGGCAGATTTGTGCAGTGTACGACTGATTGTTGTCCTATGGACAGACTCTCCCACCTCAGCTGTAGTTCTCTGCAGTTCATCCAGAGTGATCATGGGCCTCTTGGCTGCATCTCTGATCAGTCTTCTCCTTGTCTGAGCTGAAAGTTTAGAGGGACAGCCAGGTCTTGGTAGATTTGCAGTGATCTGATACTCCTTCCATTTCAAAATGATCGCTTGCACAGTGCTCCTTGGGATGTTTAAAGCTTGGGAAATCTTTTTGTATCCAAATCCGGCTTTAAACTTCTCCACAACAGTATTACGGACCTGCCTGGTGTGTTCCTTGGTCTTCATGATGCTCTCTGCGCTTTCAACAGAACCCTGAGACTATCACAGAGCAGGTGCATTTATACAGAGACTTGATTACACACAGGTGGATTCTATTTATCACCATCAGTCATTTAGGACAACATTGGATCATTCAGAGATCCTCGCTGAACTTCTGGAGTGAGTTTTCTGCACTCAAAGTAAAGGGGCCGAATAATTTTGCACGCACCACTTTTCAGTTTTTTAATTGCTAAAAAAGTTTAAAATATCCAATAGATTTCGTTTCACTTCACAATTGTGTCCCACTTGTTGGTGATTCTTCACAAAAAATTAAAATTTTATATCTTTATGTTTGAAGCCTGAAATGTGGCAAAAGGTTGAAAAGTTCAAGGGGGCCGAATACTTTCGCAAGCCACTGTAGATACTCTTTAGTAGTTTTAATAATATAGTTAAATTATGTTAACTTCAAACTTATGAAAGAAACCCTCTTGTTAATGTATTTATATCATGATCATAGTTAAAAAATAAATTTAAGGCTGGAGTATCTTAGATCAGTGGTCATCAACCCTGTCCTCAGTACTAACAGGCCAGGTTTTATGTATTACCTTGGGGGAGATGCAGACTAGAATACTGCAATCACTGAGCAGCAAATGATATCACCTGTGATGTATTTCAGTTATCTTGCAAACCTGGCCTGTTAGTGGGCCCTGAGGACAGGGTTGATGACCACTGTTGTAGAGAGCCATTCCTGTTCATTCATTCTGCAGTGAAGCTGAGGCTGCAGTGAAAGAATTGGGTATCTGTGTCCTCAATATTTCTCTGTCTCAAAAGTGAGACATCAAGAGTCTGTTTAGACTCATGATCGTTCCCCAATCCCCCCCCCCTCACAGGACTGTAAAAAAAAATTAAGAAAATGTAAAAAAATAATTAAATAAACATAATTAAGGGCTCATTCACACAGGTACGGTAAAACCTTGGATTGATAGCATAATTTGTTCCAGAAACATGCTTGTAATCCAAAGCACTATATCATGTTCTGTTAAAATTTCAGTTGGCTTTAAGGTCGATTGACAAACTTTTTTCTTAAATTTGGTGCTGGACCGGTGAGTAGCTACAATAAAATCTGAACGTGATTCTTTTCTTCAGGGTGTCCAACTTTCATGGATATTGTTATTGTTCTGGATGGATCAAACAGCATTTACCCATGGTCAGAGGTCCAAGGTTTTCTCATCAGTATTCTTCAAAAATTCTACATTGCTCCGGGTCAGATTCAGGTAAGAAACTGTTGTGTTACAGAGCCTTGTTGGACTTAAATAGAAATTCCAAGCAAACAGTTGAAATACATAGTTACATAGTTAGTCAGGTTGAAAAAAGACACAAGTCCATCTAGTTCAACCATAACAAATAAAAAAAGAATAATATCAAACAATCCCATATAACCAATCCTATACCCAGAGTTGATCCAGAGGAAGGCGAAAAACCCCAGCAAAGCAGGATCCAATTTGCTACAGCAGGGGAAAAAAATTCCTTCCTGACCCCCAAGAGGTAATTGGATTTTCCCTGGATCAACTTTACCTATAAATGTTAATATCCAGTTTTAGGAAAGTATCCAGGCCTTTCTTAAAGCAATCTACTGATCTGGCCAGAACCACCTCTGGAGGGAGTCTATTCCACATTTTCACAGCTCTTACTGTGAAAAAACCTTTCCGTATTTGGAGATGAAATCTCTTTTCCTCTAGACGTAAAGAGTGCCCCCTTGTCCTCAGAGTTGACCGTAAAGTGAATAACTCAACACCAAGTTCACTAAATGGACCCCTTATGTATTTGTACATGGAGATCATATCCCCCCTTAATCTCCTCTTCTCCAGAGAGAATAAATTCTGTTCCTCTAATCTCTCCTCATAGCTGAGCTCCTCCATGCCTCTTATCAGTTTAGTTGCCCTTCTCTGCACTTTCTCCAGTTCCCCGATATCCTTTTTGAGAACTGGTGCCCAAAACTGAACTGCAAATTCCAGATGAGGTCTTACTAATGATTTGTACAGATGATATCTCTCTCTTTTGGAGTCCATACCTCTCCTAATACAAGAAAGGACTTTGCTCGCTTTGGAAACCACAGCTTGACATTGCATGATATTGTTGAGTTTATGATCTACCAAAACCCCCAGATCCTTCTCCACCATTGATTCTCCCAGTTGTACTCCCCCTAGTATGTATGATGCATATTCTTAGCCCCCAAGTGCAGAACTTTACATTTCTCAACAACCTCATCTGCCACATAGTCGCCCAATTAGACAGAGCATTGAGGTCGGCTTGTAAATTGGAGACATCCTGTAAGGACGTTATTCCACTGCATAGCTTGGTGTCATCTGCAAAGACTGAAATGGTACTTTTAATCCTAAACCCAATATCATTCATAAAGATATTAAAAAGTAAGGATCCCAACACTGAACCTTGGGGTACACCACTGATAACCTTAGACCATTCAGAGTAAGAATCATTAACCACTACTCTCTGAATTCTGTCTTTTAGCCAGTTTTCTATCCATTTACAAAGCGATATTTCCAAGCCTGTAGACTTTACCTTACACATTAGTCATGTGTGGGGAACTGTATCAAATGCTTTTGCAAAATCCAAGTATACCATGTCCACCGCCACTCCTCTGTCCAAGTATACCACGTCCACAGCCACCCCTCTGTCCGAGTATACCACGTCCACAGCCACCCCTCTGTCCAAGTATACCACGTCCACAGCCACCCCTCTATCCAAGGTTTTACTTACCTCTTCATAAAAAGAAATCAGATTTGTTTGACAACTTCTGTCTTTCATGAATCCATGCTGTCTGCTTAAAATATTTTTTTCCAGCAAGAACTCGTCTATGTGGTCTTTTATTAAACTCTCCAGTATCTTCCCGACTATAGGGCCTCATGCACACGGACGTTTTTACAGCCGCTTTTTTGAGTGTTTTTTGCAGCTTAAAAAGGCCTGTCTATGTTAGTCTATAGCAAAAGATTGCCGCTCCAATCTCTCAAATCCGTATCAAGACACCCGCCCTAATGGAACTCACAGGTGCTGGCTCTGCAGAAGTTTGAGGAAAGAGAAAAATATCCTGGACGGCCGCACACCATAGAAGACATCTTTATTGATATGAAGAAATAAAATCCAAATGCAGTCACCTCATGTACAGGGAGGAATAGGAAAGATAGCTAACATGTTTCACGCCCCATCATGGCGCTTATTCATAGCTTTGGCTATGAATAAGCGCCATGATGGGGCGTGAAACATGTTAGCTATCTTTCCTGTTCCTCCCTGTACATGAGGTGACTGCATTTGGATTTTTTTTCTTCATATCAATAAAGATGTCTTCTATGGTGTGCGGCCGTCCAGGATATGTTAGTCTATGGCTTCATGCCCACCTAGGCGTTTTTGAGCTGCAAATGGCATAGGTGTTTTTAAGCTGTAAAAAAAACCCAGGACCATTGGGTTCTGAGAGACATTTTTCAGCTGTAAAAACGCTCTAACATTGATAAATGCTCAAAAACGCTCAAAAACGTCATTCACCAACGTTTTTTAACGTTTTTGAGCCATTAAAAAAAAAGTTTTGAAAAAAAATAAAAACGCAAAAAAACGCTAACGCGGAAAAACGCTCAAAAACACTAAAAATGCTATTGCAAAAACGCTGAAAAAAGCTGAAAAAAATTACTGCAAAGATACTGGCGTTTTCATAACATTATTTTAACATCCCGTGTGCATGAGGCCTAGAAGTTAAACTAACAGGTCTATAGTTATTTGGTAAAGACTTTGTTCCCTTTTTAAATATAGGACCACATTCGCCCTGCGCCAATCCAGTGGTACTATTCCCGTCATTATTGAGTCCCTAAAAATTAGAAACAATGGCTTTGAAATGACAGAGCTCAATTCTTTTAGGATCCGTAGGTGGATGCCATCTGGTCCAGGTGCTTTATCCACCTTTATTCTGTTGAAATATTTCTGGACCATATCACTTTTGATCCATTGTGGATCATTTGGGGCTGTGTCACTATCACCCCCATTATGGACGTGAGCTCCCCCATGCTCCTTTGTATATACAGAACTGAAGAAAGTAAGTTAAAAATTTGCCTTTTCTTTGTCCCCAGTCACCCACTCCAGATTATTTTGTAGAGGGCCTACATGCTCAGACCTGACCTTTTTACTATTAATATATTTGAAGAATTTTTGGGGGTTTGTCCTACTATCTTTTGCAATCTGTCGTTCGTTTGGAATTTTTGCATCCTTGATTTCCTTTTTACATATTCTGTTATATTCTTTGTAACATTTAAACGACAATAGTGTTCCTTCATTTTTATATTTTTTAAAATCTCTTTTCTAACTGTTTATAGCTTTTTTAACTTTGGCCGTGAGCCACATAGGTTTTATTTTTAGCCTTTTAAACTTATTGCCCATGGGAATATACCGTATTTATCGGCGTATAACACGCGACGGCGTATAACACGCACACCAAGTTTAGGAGGGATTTTTAAGGAAAAAAACGTACATTTAAATGCCCATCAATGCAGCCTCATCAGTATCCATCTGCAGCCTCATCAGTGTCCATCTGTAGCATTGTCCCCCATTGCAGCCTTGTCCCCATTGCAGCCTTGTCAGTGTCCATATGTAGCATTGTCCCTCATTGCAGCCTTGTCCCCCATTGCAGCCTTGTCCCCCATTGCAGCCTTGTCCCCCATTGCAGCCTTGTCCCCCATTGCAGCCATGTCAGTGTTCATCTGTACCTTGTCCCTGATTGCAGCCGTGTCCCTCATTGCAGCCTTGTCAGTGTCCATCTGCCTTGCCCTGTGTCGTTTGGCTTTTAAAAATGGCGCCGCCGTTCTCGGGCGCTCCCGGCCATCCTTGGCGGCTCTCGGCCTCTCCTGTCGGCTTTCGGCCATTCTCGGCGGCTCTCGGCCGCTTTCAGCCATTCTTGGCGGCTCTCGGACGCTTTCGGCCATTCTCGGCAGCTCTCGGCCTCTTTCGGCAGTCCAGCGTGAGCCGCCGAGAATGGCCGAAAGCGGCCGAAAGCTGCCGAAAATGGCCGAAAGCGGCCGAGAGCCGTCGAGAATGGCCGAAAGCGGCCGAGAATGGCCGAAAGCCACTGAGAGCGGCCAAAAGCCGCGGAGTGCCGTCAAAAGGCTCACAATCGGCGGTATAACACGCACCCACGATTTCCCCCTGATTTTAAGTGGAAAAAAGTGCGTGTTATACGCCGATAAATACGGTACTTTGCAGTGAGTTCACAAACAGTCTCTTTGAAGAATTCACATTTCTGTTCTGTGTCCATTGATGCCAATATTCCCTCCCAGTCTAAGTCCTGGAGAGCAGCCCTCATCCTTGGAAAATTTTCTCTCTCAAAGTTAAGTGTTTTTATCTTTCCCGTATGTGTTTTTTGCTTACAGCTAACATCAAATGAAGTCATGTTATGGTCACTGCTACCCAGGTGTTCCTTTATATGAACATTAGTAACAAGCTCTGCATGATTTGAGATTACCAGGTTCAAAAGAGCTTCATTCCTAGTTGGGGTCTCAATAAACTGGACCATAAAATTGTCCTGTAATGGGTTTATAAATGTTTGCCCTTTAACTGTCATAGCAGTGCCATTACTCCAGTCAATTTCCAGGTAGTTAAAATCCCCCATTATTATCACCGCCCCAGCCCTTGCAGCCCTTTCCGTGCAAGGAGCTGAGTCTCCACCTCCTCACTAACATTGGGTGGTCTACAACAAACTCCAATGATTAACTTTGAACTGCGCACATCTATATGCAGTTCCACCCATAATGCTTCAGCCACATCACACTCTCCATCAATTAAGTCCTCTTTAACACTCGCTTTGAGATCACTTCTCACATAGAGACAGACCCCGCCACCTTTCAGTGAATCCCAGGCGATACACACACCACCCAGGCACGTCTCTGAACTTTGAGGCATCACCCTCTCTGTTTTTTTGAGTGTAAATCTAATCTGTTGACAGCCTTGTTACTTTGTTACACTCGGGCTGTTTCTCACATTACCAGTATCTACCCCTGTTTAGTGGTGTGTCTACAATCCTCTCCTGGGCAGATTGATATCATTTTCTTGCTTGTTAGCAAACTATAATTGTCAAATCTCTGCGACTGATTTTATGACCTATGTGCTCCTGAAGATGCGTACCCTTACGCGCAACATGTAGAGCGAACATTTTCTCAAATTGGATTTACACTCTGACCACTCCACGTGTACATCCTGAATCGGTTATCATCACTGAGACTCCAACTACTGTGTCATTGGGTGTATTAGTATAATCTGTTTATGTTGGAAGTGTTGTCAGAATCCATGTGTGGGTCATAGAATAACAAAATTCTTTTAAATAAATGTTATGTATAAATAATCTTTTTAAACCAATTTTTATAAAAAATAAAATACCCTAATTACTTTTACATGATGTACCTGTGTGCCTATAAAGTCCACTTTTCCAGTCTTTAGTCTTTATAGAGACAGAAGTACAGTGAAATCACACTTGCTTAATAATAAAAGTAAAAAGAACAAACATAGTCAAAACAAAGTTCAGTAACCGGAATGGATAGTCAGCCAAGCCAGAAGTCAGGGATTAATGTAGTGGAACAGCAAGCAGGATCTAGAGCCAGAAGGGATGTCAGCAAAGCCAGTCTTGAACAGGATCGCAGGAAATGTTGACCAAGGCGAAGGCAGAGATCCACTGGGCTTAACAGCTTAAGTAGGCAGGACTGATGAGCAGGATATCATCAACAGCTGAGTAACCGTGGAGAGATAGGAGCTGGCAATTAGCCGACAGCTGAGCGGCCAGCTCTGAGAAGGAAGGGCTGAGCCCAGCCCTGACAGTAATAAAGTTTTTTCCTCAATGCCAAATAATTTCCAAGGTGAGTGCAGGACCACCCATAATTCCTTCCTCTTCCTCTAGAACCTGGCTCTAGGCTAAGCCTACTTTTCCCTGACCAGCGGGTGTCTGTCTATGTCTATACGCTCCCCATACTGTGAGCAAGGCAAAATAATTCAGCAGGAGCTATAAATATTCACTCCAAGTCCAAGATAGCTGCCCAGATCTCAAGAGAGCTCTGTGTTCAATCAGACACAGGCTCCCCCATGATGGCCGCTGGGAGCCTATTAAAGAGGACAAGTCAGTCCTCTGCAAGGTTTTGCCTAGAGCCAGAGGTATGAAGAGATTATGCTGTGTTGTCTTTTGGCAGCTTAGCAAGGAGCTTAACCTGAAAGTCATAAAACTAAGCCTGGGAAGTAGCAGAATGATCTTACAGACTGGCAAAGGTGTGTATTCCAAGAATGCCCAGGCAAAATTGTAAATCATTCGGCAGATAAAACAGCATGTGTATTTTAAGCATGTATGTAGATGTTTTGCATGGCGTTTCACTTTAGTAATCCCTACTCCTTGTGGCAGGTGGGGGTATTGCAGTACGGGGAAGAGGTGGTCCATGAGTTTCACTTGAATGACTTCCGCTCAGTGAATGAGGTGGTGGAGGCTGCAAAACGCATTGAGCAGAGGGGAGGAACAGAGACCCGGACTGCACTGGGCATTGAGAAGGCGTGGTAAGAATAACATGAACATGTGTAGAGCTAAAAACAGCATGCATATCTATTTCTGTGCCCAAAAAGTGTATATTGTTCATGTTGCTATATGTTTGTACACTATATTACCAAAGGTATTGGGACGCCCACACCGAGGTATTCCCAAAAAAAAAGATTATATAAGTTTAATGGATGTCTTCTCTCTATAGCACTGAGGCATTTCAGCGTGGTGGAAGAAAGGGAGCCAAAAAAGTGATGATTGTTATTACTGATGGAGAATCTCATGACAGCCCCGATCTGCAGAGGGTGATAGAGACGAGCGAAAGAGAAAACATAACCCGCTATGCTGTGGCTGTAAGTACCTATCTTTATTCCGTATGGGATTACTGCCACTCAGACTATTGGGTGAAGGCGGGTATTGCAGGTCCTCCACTGGACCACCATTCACCATGAACAAGGGAAGAGAATCATATCTGTACACTCAGCGGCCACTTTATTAGATCCCCCTTGCTAGTAGCGTGTTGGACCCCCTTTTATCTTCATTCTTGGTGGCATAGATACAACAAGGTGTTGGAAACGTTCCTCAGAGATTTTGCTCCATAGTGACATGATAGCACCACGCAGTTGCTGCAGATTTGTCGGCTGCACATCCATGATCTTCCTTCCACCACAATCCAAAGGTGCTCTATTGGATGAGATGTGGTGAGTGTGGAGGCCTGATCAGTGCCCATCAGCACAGCCACACCAGTGCCCAATAATGCAGCCACACCAGTGCCCATTAATGCAGCCACACCAGTGCCCATTAATGCAGCCACACCAGTGCCCATTAATGCAGCCACTCCAGTGCCCATCAGCGCAGCCCCACCAGTGCCCATTATTGCAGCCTCGCCAGTGCCTATTATTGCAGCCTGATCGGTGACCATCAGCGCAGCCACATCAGTGCCCATCAATGTTAATCCACAACCGCCCAGAGCTGGGTAACTAGGGCTGGAGGAAACTGGGGGGGGGGGCGAGGTGAGCGGGCAGGGACTCCCAAATCCTGTCCACCAATCAGCCAATCTCCCGACTCCTGCTGTGTAGCTGTTTAGAAAAAAAACTTCTCCGGGTCTCCCTTGTGTTCAGTGGGGGCCGGGGGACAGAAAGCAGACTCTCATCACTTTCAGCTTTAGGTGGATTAATCCGCAGCTGCGCTCCCGGCCGGTTCCAGTGTACGGATATAGCACAAGCCGGCCTTCAACTGTGTAGTGCGCTACTGCGGATTAATCCGCCCAAAGCTGAAAGTGATGAAATAGTCCGCTTTCTGTCACCCAGCCCCCACTGAACACAGGGGGCTCAGAGAAATTTTTTTTCTAAACAGCTGCACAGCGGGAGATTAGCTTATTGGTGGACAGGGTTTGGGAGTCCCTGCCCGCTCTACCTTCACTGTCACTGAAACCGGCCCACTGATCCATCGGCCCACCGGGAAACTCCCACAGTACATGCCTAAAGGCAGTGATGACGAACCTTGGCACCCCCAGATGTTTTGGAACTACATTTCCCATGATGCTCAACTACACTGTAGAGTGCATGAGCATCATGGGAAATGTAGTTACAAAACATCTGTGGGTGCCAAGGTTCGCTTTTACTGCTCTATGGAAACACAACGGCTGTACAAATACAGCCACAGGTCCTAATTTGGCAGGTGCTGAGGTGTGAGTGAGTGACCCTGAATGCACGCTGTCTGTGTTCAAGGCCGTACACCTTCATCCACACGCCTGTCAAACTAGGACCTGAGGCTGTGTTCGTACAGCTGATGCATCCCAGTAGCATAACATAGGCTGCCTGCACACAGCCCCAGGCGGCTCCAGCCAAATCATTGATTCACACAGTACAGGCCACCATGCCCGTGTAAAGGAGCCCCAAGACTTTATTCACACACAGAGCTTTATTTATTAACTCCATACAGGCGTAAGACTTCACTGCCGGGTTCCCTTACTCGCAATGGAGGCGGCATGCACCCGACAGCTGATGGAAACATCAGCTGCGGTGCCGACATCGCTGGACTCCAGGACAGGTAATGCCGTGTACACACAAGCGGACTTTTCGACCGGACTGGTCCGACGGACTGTCCGATGGACTTTCGGCGGACTTCCGACGGACTTTCCGAACAAAGGGACTTGCCTACACACGATCACACCAAAGTCCGACGGATTTGTACGTGATGACGTACACCGGACTAAAATAAGGAAGTTGATAGCCAGTAGCCAATAGCTGCCCTAGCGTGGGTTTTCGTCCGTCGGACTAGCATACAGACAAGCTGACTTTTCGACCGGACTCGATCGGAAAGATCTAAAACATATTCCAAATCTAAAGTCTGTCGACCGAAAAAATCTGCTGCAGGACCGATGAAGCCCACACAAGGTCGAATTGTCCACCGGACTCGGTCCGTCAGACCAGTCTGGTCGAAAAGTCCGCTCGTGTGTACGCGGCATTTGTGTCTGATTATAAAAAGTCACCAGCTGCAGTATGTGTAGCTGCTGGCTTTTCATTTTTGCAGCGGTGGGCGGACCTCCGCTTTAAGGAGCACAATACGATGATACTTGAACAAAAAAGAGCTGCATGGTCAAGTTGCCAGAAAGAAGCTTTTACTGTACAAGTTCGATCTAAGCTGAGGTGCTATGCATACAACTCATTATGCCTTTGTCTTGAAGGTTTTTTTTTTTTTTTTATAGTGGTTTTACAACCACTTTAATAAGTGATTAAACAGTACTGACTGGCATATTCAAGGCTTTGGGTATCTTTTTATATCTTTTTCCATCTTTATAAAGTTCCATTACCTTGTTAAGCAGGTCTTTTGACTGTTCTTTTCTACCTCCTCATGGCTCAGTGTATAGCCTGCTTATGCCGCGTACACACGACCAGTTTAGCCGTCGCAATAAACTCTGAAGGTTTCTCCAACGGAATTCCATTCAAGCGGTCTTGCCTACACACGGTCAATCCAAAGTCCGACCAAAGTCCGACCGTCCAGAACGCAGTGACGTACAGCACGTACGATGGGACTAGAAAACAGAAGTTCAACAGACAGTAGCCAATAGCTTACGTCTCGTACTTGCTTTAGAGAATGCATCGTTTTTGGTCTGTCGGAACAGCCTACAGACGAGCGGTTTTCCCGATAGGAATTGGTTCCGTCTGAAATATTTAGAACATGTTCCATTTCTAGGTCCGTCAGAATTTTCGAAAAAGAAAGTCCCATGAGGCGTACACACGATCGGAATAGACGATAAAAAAAAGCTTCCGTCTGACTTTTTCTGTCGGACATTCCGCTCGTGTGTACGCAGCTTTAGGGCATCCAAGTGAGCGCTATCAAACTCATTGACTATTTATACACCGACACTAATTGTGATTTAAAAGGCCACAAATGTGGGAAATTAACCTTTTAATTGCCATTTTAACCTGTGTGTGCCATCTTCTGTGTCTGTACCAAGGCCAAACATACCAGGGGATGTAAACTTTTGATCAGGGCCATTTGGGTGATTTCTGTTATCATTATGATTTAACTGGTTCAATACCGGGCATTTTCACCCCCTTCCTTCCCAGACCAATTTTTAGTTTTCAGTGCTGTCGCACTTTAAATGGCAATTGCGCGGTCGTGCGACATTGTACCCAAAAAAAATTGACGTCCTTTTTTCCCCACAAATAGAGCTTTCTTTTGGTGGTATTTGATCACCTCTGCAGTTTTTATTTTTTGCGCTATAAACAAAAGAAGAGCGACAATTTTGAAAAAAACACAATATTTTTTACTTTTTGCTATAATAAATATCCCAATTTAAAAAAAAAAACAACAAATTTTTTCCTCAGTTTCGGCCGATACGTATTCTTCTACATATTTTTGGTAAAAAAAATCGCAATAAGCGTATATTGATTGGTTTGCGCTAAAGTTATAGCGTCTACAAAATACGGGATAGATTTATGGCATTTTAAAAAAATATATATTTATTTATTTTTTTTACTAGTAATAGCGGCGATCGCGATTTTTTTCGTGACTGCGACATTATGGCGGACACATCGGACACTTTTGACACATTTTTGGGACCAATCACATTTATACAGCGATCAATGCTATAAAATTGCATTGATTACTGTGTAAATGTGACAGGCAGTAAAGGGGTTAACCACTAGGGGGAGACAAGGGGTTAATATGTTTTCTAGGGGGCGGGGACGTACAAGGGGAGGAGATCGATCAGTGTTCCGCTGTACTGGGAACACAGATCGCTCTCCTCTCACCTGACAAGACGTGGATCTGTGTGTTTACACACACAGATCAACGGTCCGGCCCGGTTAATGGGAAATCGCGGGTGCCCGGCGGCCATTGCGGCCGCCGGGCACACGCACTGGGACCTGAGCAACGCGGCGGGCGCGCGCGCGCCCCCTAGGCGGCCGGGAAGCCCAGGCCTTCATATGACGTCCACCCAGGATGGGAGATCCCATCTGTGGACGTCATATTACAATAGCCGGGTAGGGAAGTGGTTAAAAATGATCCAAAAAAACAATGTGGTAATAAATGGCTTCCTGTGACCGCTATCCTTAAATAAAAGACAGTTTTTTTTGGCATGATCGGTCATATTTTCAATATAAATGCCAAAATTTCACAATTTCTGCCAGGGTATGCAAATTTTTGAGCTCAACTCTATGCTACATATTTGCACATTGTAGCAAAAGCAGCCTAACTACCCTCCCTTTAGGTTCTGTTTTCAGCTCTTTCTTATACTGTAACTGTTTTGTGCTCTGGGGGCTGTAATATGATAAATCTCAGCTCCCCCAACCCGTCACCAGGCTTCGACTACTCATTTGGAAATTCTGACGTGCTAGAAAAGTTTGCAGGCCTGATAGAAATTAAACAGTTATTTGTGGCATGAGATGTGGTCTGTCGGGGTTTCCATACAGCTGGACAGTGTTTTCTCCAAGATGCCTCCATACCGCCATGTCTGCCGATTTTTCTTCTCCTCTCTCAGTCATACTGTTCTGTTTATTGTTGGGGAAATATAATATATATCAACCGATGAAGAGAATTAAATAAGTCTACTGTTCAGATTCAAATGCAGCTTTGAGCATTGATGAACCTCCGTAGACCCAGTTTGTCCGAAAATTTGTTTTGCTTTGTGTCTTTTAAGGTTCTTTTGCGGTAAAAACAAGGAGGCAAAACCTCTGCAGTATATTAATGCTTTACTAAACAAAAAATGCTAGACATAGAATTGTAGGAAAAAACGTTCATGGCATACAAAGTATCACAAAATATGCATACTAGACATGTGCAATTTGTTCAGTTCCTAATTCGTTTTTTAATGAATTTTGACAAATTCGTCAATTTACGAATTTCAGAATTTTTTCGAAATTTCGGAAATTGGAAAATTCCAGATTTCAGAAATTTCTCAAATTGGGAAATTCAGAAATTCTAAAATTCTAAAATTTAAAAATTCGGAAATCGAAAATTCAGAAATTCAGAAATTTGAATGCGGCATTTGTTAATTCGGATAATTCGGAACTTCAGATAAATTCGTATTCGTTATGTTCACAAACAGCCAAATTTGAAAGGAAATTCCAATACCTATAATTTAATAGTTAATTATTATTAGTTAGTGATTATTTCGAATTTTAATGATTTTCTTTCTTTTTTTTGGATTTTCAAATTTCTGAATTTCCGAATTTTCAAATTTTTGAATTCCGAAAATCTGAAAATTCGGAATTAAAAAATTAGAAAATTCGGAATTCTGAAATTCTGAATTCGAAAATTTGAAAATTCGGAAATTCTAAATTCTAAATTCAGAAACTTGAAAATTCGGAAATTCTAAATTCAGAGATTTGAAAATTTGGAAATTTCAAAATCCGAATTTTCGCATTTACAAATTTCCGAATTTTCGAATTTCCGAAAAAAGCAAAAAAAGAATGAAATTAAAACAAAAACAAAATAATTTTTTGTCAGTGCACATGTCTAATGAATACAATACACACATGCACAAGCTATCTACCCTTCCCAGCAAATGAGCATAGATAATATATGCAGGAGGGTTACACTAAAAGTTACTTACCTTAGGTTGTAGATTTAGTGTCATCCCCCAGTAATGTTCCTATTTTCAGTCTTTCTTTATAATGGAATTGTCTTCCAGGATCTCTTCCAGGCTGTCTCTTACATCTTGGAGTCCTCTAAAAATCTACTTGTGCTGCTCATTTGTCTTGAGTATATGGCTGTGTCCCAGTCCTTTGCCCCCCCCCTCTTACTTCTTGCTAACATCACTTCCTGTAGCATGAGCACACAAACCAGTCCAACAAGTTCATTAGTATATAAATAGGGGATAAATAGCTTCTAGTTATAGTTATGCTGTAAAAAAAAAATCACTAAAATAGCAACAGGACAGTATGGTCACCTGCTGACTTGGCACCACCCACAGGCAGCTTAACTCTTCAATAAGAAACAGAAGTTGAATGCAACCCAATTTTACTTCAGATAATTGCAGTACAGGAGATGTTTTTTCAAGTCCAGTCTTCTGAAGCGGTGTTCCGCCCAAAAATAAAAAATTTAAAGCCAGCAGCTACACATACTGCAGCTGCTATCTTTTAACAATAGGACACTTACCTGTCCTGGAGTCCAGCTGTCGGGTGCTGCCGCCGTCATTGCGGGTAAGGGTACCTGGCAGTGTATCCTTACGGCTTCACGCCGGGAACCCTACTGTGCATGCGTGAGGCCCCGCTCCTCTCTCCTACTGGCCCGGCGACAGGGGGAGGAGGAGGGAGCCCTACGGTGATGTCACGGGACGCAGCCCGGACTCCCGGAAGTGGGAACAGGATACCTGTCAAAGACAGGTATCCTGTCCCCCTTCCCCCCGAAAGGTGCCAATTGTGGCACCGGTGGGGGAGAGGAGACAATTGAGCGGAAGTTCCACTTTTGGGTGGAACTCCACTTTAAAGTGATATTAAAGTCAAACTTTTTCTTTTTAAATAACAAACATGTCATACTTACCTGCTCTGTTCAGTGTTTTTGCACAGAGCAGCCCTGATCCTCTTCTCAGGTCCCCCACCAGAGCTCCTGGCTCTTCTCTCCTGCCTAGTGCCCACAGAGCAAGCAGCTTGCGATGGGGGCACCCAAACAAGCTCACTCCTGAGCTGCGGCACTGTGTGTCAATTCAGACACCGAGCCACAGCTTGGCCCCAACCCCTCTCTCTCTTTATTGGCTTAATGGCTGTGATTGACAGCAGCGGGAGCCAATGACAGGAAGGAGAGTCCCAGGAGAGCAGAAGCTCTCATGCACTTTGCTTGAGGAAGATCGGGCTCAGGTAAGTATTGGGGGGGGGGGTGCTGCTACACAGAGAAGGTTTTTTACCTTCATGCAGAGAATGCATGAAGGTAAAAAAAACCTTCAGCCTTTACAAACACTTTAAGAAGACATTTATTTTTCTAATAGATAAGAAGTAGTTCTGGACAGCCGCACTCCGAATATGCCTTTTTATTCAAAAACTACAAACAACAAACAAAAATACATGCCACAGCAGAAGAAAAGAGCTAACGCGTTTCACGCTATATGTAGTGCTTAATCATAATCATGAGCTATGACTAAGCACTACATATAGTGTTAAACGCGTTAGCTCTTTTGTTCTGCTGTGGCATGTATTTTTGTTTGTAGTTTTTGAATAAAAGGCATTGTCGGAGTGCGGCTGTCCAGAACTACTTCTTATCTATTTGCTATATGCATTGCCAGCACCTGTGGCTTCTCAACTGGTGAAGAGATTTACTTTTGGTCGATCCTCCTAGAGCGGTGATACCTCCCTTCACTAATTATTTTTCGAAGCCCTGCCTCTGCGAAGTACGAACACCGAGTAAGGGAACTTGAAAAAAACAGGGAGTGTATAGCTAGGACTCGAAACTAGGACTAAGAGGGAGGGGAGGACAGATGGAGAAACCAGATCCCCAAGTAAACAAGTTGTAGTGGCCCAAAACGGCCTCTAGATGTCAGCATACTACAAAACAATAATAACCTTATGCAGTTCACTACAATAAAGTATAAAATACATGTAAGTGGGACAGAACATTATACATCGGAGGGGGGTGACATTGCTCTCTGCTTCTCCTGCAGGTCCTGGGATATTACAACAGAAGAGGGATTAATCCTAAAGCTTTCCTAAATGAAATCAAATATATTGCCAGCGACCCGGATGACAAGCACTTCTTCAATGTGACAAATGAAGCCGCACTAAAGGACATCGTGGATGCACTTGGGGAGAGGATTTTCAGTCTGGAAGGAGGTACAATTCCCGATCGTGTAAAATATTTATACCAGTTTTCCATCCCTGCAACTCATTTATTACTCTGTTATATATATTTATGTATCTCTTTCTTAACCCCTTTACGACAGCGTTATGCATATATGTGGTGGCAGAACCAGTAGGCCTCAATAACCAGCCACCACCAGAGCCCCCAGAATTGTTACCAAACTGTCACTGACAGCTCGCGGTCAACTACCGATGATCGGGAGCCTGTATTTTGGGCCCCTGATGATGTCAGCTCTGTGCAACCAATAACAGTTCAGCAAAATCTGAAGCCCCGCCTACCAGCTGCGGGCATCAAGGCCCATTTAAAGTGGTGGCTCTGATTGGCTACAAGTACTGTAGCTGCTGACTTTTAATAAGGACACTTACCTGTCCAGGGAGCCCGCGATGTCGGCCGATTCGTCCACCAGCTCAGGTGCAGGTGCCGCCATTACAACTAAGGGAAACCGGCAGTGGAGCCTTCAGGCTTCACAGCCGGTTTCCTTCTGCTCATGCGTAAGTCGCGTGGCGCTTTCTGAATGGCCTCCTCATCTTCTGGGACACACACAAGTCCCAGAAGGTAGCGGGGGAGAAGGAGGAGGGCTCGCCGCAGAAGAGGAATTTACGTACTTCACCGTGGCGCGGCTGAGACGGAAGTTCACCTTTGTACTTCTTAAAAGGTAGGAGATAAAAAATGTGTGTGTGTGTATATATATATATATATATATATATACTTATATATTATTGAAGTGAAAAAAGAAAAGGGGGGATTTTTGCGGTGTTTACAAATAATAATGGAAACCAATGATTTAAAAAGAGTTGCTTTTTCGTATATTAACCCGACATGTTTCGCATTAGCTTCATCAGGGGATATACGAATCAAAAAAGCGTAAAAAACTGTACAAGGATACAAATATACAATTGTACAGTTTTTACGCTTTTTTGATTCGTATATCCCCTGATGAAGCTAATGCGAAACATGTCGGGTTAATATATGAAGAAGCAACTCTTGTTAAAGGTGAATATCCGCCTAATGACCACCTTTACTATGAATTGTTAATTACTAGTGAACAAAGTGGCCCTGTTGTGTTTTAACTATATTCTCATTAAAATTATTATATATATTTTTAAATCATTGGTTTCCATTATTATTAGTAAGCACTGCAAAAATCCCCCCCCCTCCTTTCTTCACTTCAATAATTAACTATTTGGGATGAGGTGCCAATCATTTGGGTGTTCTACCCCGGACATACTTTACATAAGTATATATATATATATATATATATATATATATATATATACAAAAACAAGGGGTGGTTTTTAGTTTAAGACCACCTTGTAAAATTGGGTGGAACTCCGCTTTAAGTAATAGGGTGTGTAGCGCCACCCCCAGAGGAGCCGCTTAGTAATTTGGGTTCTCTGTTCTGTGCCTCAACTCTGTAAACTTCAGCACATCTGACACACCAGACTAAGCAAATAGAACCTGTAATACTGTCGGAGAACAAAAGATAAATATTCTGCACACAATTATAATTCTATTTCAGTAAGTAGACACCAGACTGATTAGTGAAAGCAGAGCTGGGTATATTGTTGTAGCTGTAATCAAAAATGGCAAAGTGTTCATAAATGAGCAAATAGAGGCTTTAGTTAGCCACAATTCACTAGACAGTAAGATTCCTGGCTTGTAGCGGTTTAGTCTGCAATTCTATGGCTTTAAAATGATATATCCAGTTACTATATCCAGTAACCTACCATTCAACATAAAGCAACGGCATAGATAACATTGCCCACAATAGTAAAAGATGCTATGACAGCTTTCCTGCCACCAGCATACTATACTGCTAGAGTGCACTCTAGGGATGACTAGGATAAGACTCAGATCTACTGCGGTGGTTCCCTTTGCTATAGACAGTGAATGAAGTCCTCGTGGAGAACTTATCTGAAGAGACAGTTCTCTGCCCTAGATATTCATCCGGTTAAGGTTGGGGCCGAGTTTGTACGGTGGTGCAAATAAATACACTCACAGTGGCTGCGTTTGATGGCACAGTGGCTGCAATTGATAGTTTTTTTTCAAAATTTTTGATGGGCACACTGGCAGCATTTGACGGGCACAGTGTCAGCATTTGAAACAGTAGCTGTGCTTGATGGCACAGTGGCTGCATTTGATGGGCACACTGGCAACGCTTGGCACAGCGGCTGTGTTTGATGGCACAGTGGCTGCGTTTGATGGGCACAGTGGCTGCATTTGATGGGCACAGTGGCTGCGTTTGATGGCACAGTGGCTGCATTTGATGGCACTTTGGCTGTATTTGATTACACAGTGGCTGCGTTTGATGGCCCTTCGGCTGCGTTTGATGGGCACAGTGGCTGCATTTGATGGGCATAGTGGCTGCGTTTGATGGAACAGTGGCTGGTATTGGTATTGGCATATTGGTTGCAAAGGGAATTTTCATCACATTTACTAAGCTTAAGGGAAAATTCCCTTGCAAAAATGAACAGCTCATTAGCCTTTGGTAAATCAACCCCTATATACTGTGTCACAAGTATTGGGACGCCTGCCTTTACACACACATGAACTTTCATGGCATCCCAGTCTTAGTCCGTAGGGTTCAATATTGAGTTGGCCCACCCTTTGCAGCTATAACAGCTTCAACTCTTCTGGGAAGGCCATCCACAAGGTTTAGAAGTGTGTCTATGGGAATGTTTGACTGAGAGCCCAGGCCTTCTCATCCAACATCAGTGCTTGACCTCACAAATGCGCTTCTGGAAGAATGGTCAAACATTCCCACAGACACACTCCTAAACCTTGTGGACGGCCTTCCGGGAAGAGTTGAAGCTGTTATAAGCTGCAAAGGGTGGGCCAACTCAATATTGAACCCTATGGACGAAGACTGGGATGATATTCCATGAAAGTTCATGTGCGTGTAAAGGCAGGCGTCCCAATACTTTTGACACAGTATATAGGGGTTGATTTACCAAAGGCTAATGAGCTGTTCATTTTTGCAAGGGAATTTTTCCTTAACCACTTCCCACCCGGCCACTGCACATATACGGTCGGGTGGGAGCTCCCTCCTTCTGACTGGACGTTCCCGAACGTCCTTCAGAAGGAGCGGGATCACGCGGGCGCGCTCCCGCGCAGCCGCGCAATCCCGATGCGCGCGTGTCACTCGGACACGCCGCATCTCAGAGCGGCAGGAGGGCAATGTGATTTGCCCTCCTGATCCGCACGATGGCTGTGTGTAATCACAGCCATCATATAGTAAACAAGGGGGAGGGGGTGGCAGATGACAGGAGATCGCGCCGCCACGTACCCGCGCAGCGGCGCGATCCCGATCTGCCTGTGTCCCCCAGAGACAGCACAACACAGGAGGGCCCTGTGATTGGCCCTCCTGATCACATGACGACTGTCCAATCACAGTCGTCATGTAATGTAAATAGAGAGCGTAGTAACTGCTCTCATCTCTTCCTCTCCTCACACAGAGCCTGTCAGTGAGGAGAGGAAGAGAGATCTGTGCTGCAGCCAGGAGATCAGTGAGTAATAAAGCTGTTTGTCTGCTGTTTACCCACTGATCACCCAGCTAGTGTCCCCAAAACACAGTGTCCCCAAAACACCGTGTCCCCAAAACACAGTGTCCCCAAACAGTGAAAACACCTGTCAGTGAACATCTGCCCGTCAACAACTGGCACATCTGTCCGCCAACAACGGGCACATCTGTCCGCCAACAGCCGGCACATCAGCCCGTCGTCATCAGGCACATCTGCCCGCCTGCCATCAGGCACATCTGCCCGCCTGCCATCAGGCACATCTGCCCGCCAGTCATCAGGCACATCTGCCCGCCAGTCATCAGGCACATCTGCCCGCCAGTCATCAGGCACATCTGCCCGCCAGTCATCAGGCACATCTGCCTGCCAGTCATCAGGCACATCTGCCCGCCAGTCATCAGGCACATCTGCCGCCCGCCATCAGGCACATCTGACACCGTCAACAGCTAACACATCAGCCCGTCATCAGCTGACACATCAGCCCGTCAACAGCTGACACATCAGCCGCCCACCATCATCAGGCACATCTGCCCGCCTGCCATCAGGCACATCTGCCCGCCAGTCAGCAGGCACATCTGCCCGCCAGTCAGCAGGCACATCTGCCCGCCTGCCATCAGGCACATCTGCCCGCCTGCCATCAGGCACATCTGCCCGCCAGTCATCAGGCACATCTGCCCGCCAGTCATCAGGCACATCTGCCCGCCAGTCATCAGGCACATCTGCCCGCCAGTCATCAGGCACATCTGCCGCCCGCCATCAGGCACATCTGTTGCCCGCCATCTGACACCGTCATCAGCTGACACATCAGCCCGTCATCAGCTGACACATCAGCCCGTCAACAGCTGACACATCAGCCGCCCACCATCATCAGGCACATCTGCCCGCCCACCATTAGGCAAATCTGCCAGCCGCCATCTGCCCACGATCAGGCACATCTGCCACCCACCATCTGGCACAGCCGCCCACCATCTGGCACATCTGCCGCCTGCCATCTGACACATCTGCCCGCCAACATGACAAAAAGGTCTTACAGCGCAGAGGAGGCTCTCCAAATACTCCAGAGTATGTCGGATGAGAGTAGCGGGGAATTCTCTCCGTCAGACTCGGATAGTGACTATGAGCCAGTGGAAAGCAGTGGCTCCGAGTTGGAAACAGAGGAAGATACAATCCTAACAAGGAGAATCAGGAGAAATGAGCAGGAGGAGGCATTCACCAGCAGCGCAGCACTCCAGGGCATCCACCAGCAGGCATCCACCAGCAGCGCAGCACTCCAGGATGATATGCAGGCATCCACCAGCAGCCCAGCACTCCAGGATGACATGCAGGCATCCACCAGTAGCGCAGCACTCCAGGGCATCCACCAGCAGGCATCCACCAGCAGCGCAGCACTTCGGGATAGGCGGGCATCCACCAGCACTTCTGCAACCTCCCTAGAAGATAGGCCAGATGCTAGCAACGGATCCCATCAACGAGGCAGTGCCCATACTAGCCTCCCAGATGTTCTACTGTATCCAACATGGCTGCCCGATACATCAGTAGAACCTGTAATACCCCTTTTCACAGCCCAGCCAGGCCCTCAGATGCAGACGGAAAATGTAACCCCACTTTATTATTTTCATTTATTTTTTACCAATGAACTCCTAACCTACATTGTGGAGCAATGTAATCTATACGCCAGCCAACACATAGCCAACAATCCCAGTTCCTCATATGCCCGTCCTTTTGTTTGGAAACCCCTCACCGTAGAAGAATTTAAAATTTTCCTTGGCCTAACCCTCAACATGGGGCTGACAAAAAAAAAATGAACTCCATTCCTACTGGTCTACCCGACCTATCCACCACATGCCGATCTATTCGTCATTTATGCCCAGAACCCGTTATGAGATGATCATGAGATTTTTACACTTCAATAACAATGCCCAATGCCTCCCTCGAAATCATCCCAGTTACGATAAGTTATTCAAAATTCGGCCCCTAATCAATTTTTTTTGCGCCAGCTTCAAGGAGATGTTTACCCCTGATAGAAACATATGTGTGGATGAATCCCTGGTGCACTTCACCGGAAGACTGGGAATAAAACAATACCTCCCCAGTAAAAGAGCCAGACGTGGGGTAAAATTTTATAAGGTGTGTGACAGGGCCACGGGTTACACATATGATTTTATGATTTATGAGGGAAAAGACAGACAGCTAAACCCCCCTGGATGCCCTACCTACATGGGAACAAGTGGCAAAATTGTCTGGCAGCTGATCCAACCATTACTTGGGAAAGGTTACCACCTTTACGTAGACAATTTCTACACTAGTCTCCCACTTTTCCGCCATTTGTACCTGAAGAACACTGTGGCCTGTGGGACAGCACGGACCAACCGCAAAGGCTTCCCACAAAGATTGGTCACCAAGAAATTGAAGAAGGGTGAAATGGCCAGTATGCGAACTGAAGAAGTACTAGCGGTGAAGTGGAGAGATAAAAAAAGAGATGTCTACATCCTTTCAACAATACATGACGACACCTTGGTGGAACTTCAGAGAAGAGGAGGCCCCATACAGAAGCCAAAATGTGTGCATGAGTACAACCTATACATGGGGGGGGGGTGGATATGAACGACCAGATGATGCAGCCCTACTTGGCCACCAGGAAATCACTATTTTGGTACAAGAAAGTCGCCATTTATTTGATGCAACTTGCCCTATTTAATTCCTATATCATTTTTTCTAAGTGCACCCAAAGTTCCCTACCCTATCTAAAATTCCAAGAAGAAGTTTTCACAGCCCTTCTCTATCCCCAAGGCCAAGCCCCTCAACTAATTCGCTCCGATGCGTTAGCCAGACTCCATGAAAGGCACTTTCCCGAAATCCTCCCTCTTACCCAAACAGGTCGCAAACCCCCAAAAAAATGTCGTGTATGTGCAAGTAGAGGAATTCGCCGAGACACCCGATACTACTGTCCCGAATGTCCCTCCGAGCCAGGGCTCTGTATTGGAACATGCTATCGGAGCTATCATACTTCACTACACTATTAGTACAGTGAAGGTGATTTTTTTCCACTATCTGCCATTTCTGTGAATGACCCGGACTGTTAACGACTATGCCTCTGCCAAACATGTTTCTGCCTTCAACGTAAATTGACCCGGACTGTTAACCACTATGCCTCTGCCAAACATCTTTCTGCCTTCAACGTGAATTGACCCGGACTGTTAAATGACCATGATTTTTGCCTGCCTCCTGAACTGATCATTTGCCCTGCCACTGTACAGCACAGGGGTCTCACATATGTGAGGGGCTCCAGAAAAGGTTTTCCGAGTGGAGAAAACATTTTTCTCCGGGTTTTTAGTTTTCTCGGATTAGGGTCTGGAGACTCGGAGGCTTCGTAGAGATTTGGGTGGGAAGAAGCCTCTACCCCTGTCTTCAGGTCTTACCTGACCAAGGCCCAATGTACAAAGTGCTGCCTGCTGCCACCTGAACTGGCCATGCCTTTTGCCTGCCACATGACCTTGCCATGCATTTGCCTGCCACATGACCTTGCCATGCCTTTGCCTACCACCTGGACTGGCCATGCCTATGCCTGTTACCTGAACTGCCTGCTAAACCTTGGACTGTACTGAACCATGTTCATACTTTTCCATATCTGTCTGCTTCCTGGACAATTCCTGGACATTTCCTTTGGCTGTCTGGACAAATGCTTTGGCTGCTCTGGAACGGTATTCCTGCCTGCTAAAACCACAGGTGAGCTTTTTTTTTTACCTTTTGCTCAGCAGAATGTATTTTGGGGTGTAATTCTTGGTGTGTACATGCTATGTGTTAGAAGCCTGGAGGTGCTACTTGCATGTTGGGCCTCTGTATGTGGCCAGGTAGTGGAAAAGTCTCACACATGGGGTATCGCCATACTCAGGACGAGTAGCAGAATGTATTTTGGGATGTCATTTTGGCTATGTACATGCTATGTGTAAGAAAGATCTTCTAAATTGACAACTTTGTGAGAAAAAAAATAGGTTTTCATTTTCTTTCCACATTTTCCAAAAACTTGTGGAAAGAAATTACATGTTAAAAAGACTCATTATGCCTCATAGAATATACATTGGGTTGTTTTCTTTCCAAAATGGGGTCATTTTGTGGGTAATTCCATTGTCCTGGTGCTCCAGGGCCTTCAAAAATGTGATAGGTACTCAGGAAATTAAATGTGTAATTTATGCCTTTAGAACGCCTGATGGTGCTATATGGATGTTGGGCCTCTGTATGTGGCCAGGCTGTGGAAAAGTCTCACACATGGGGTATCGCCATACTCAGGACGAGTAGCAGAATGTATTTTGGGGTGTCATTTTGGCTATGTGCATGCTATGTGTTAGAAAGATCTTCTAAATTGACAACTTTGTGAGAAAATAATAGGTTTTCATTTTCTTTCCACATTTTCCAAAAACTTGTGGAAAGAAATGACATGTTCAAAAGACTCATTATGCCTCATAGAATATACATTGGGTTGTTTTCTTTCCAAAATGGGGTCATTTTGTGGGTAATTCCATTGTCCTGGTGCTCCAGGGCCTTCAAAAATGTGATAGGTACTCAGGAAATGAAATGTGTAATTTATGCCTTTAGAACGCCTGATGGTGCTATATGGATGTTGGGCCTCTGTATGTGGCCAGGCTGTGGAAAAGTCTCACACATGGGGTATCGTCACACTCAGGACGAGTAGCAGAATGTATTTTGGGGTGTCATTTTGGCTATGTACATGCTATGTGTTAGAAAGATCTTCTAAATTGACAATTTTGTGAGAAAAAAATAGGTTTTCATTTTCTTTCCACATTTTCCAAAAACTTGTGGAAAGAAATGACATGTTCAAAAGACTCATTATGCCTCATAGAATATACATTGGGTTGTTTTCTTTCCAAAATGGGGTCATTTTGAGGGTAATTCCATTGTCCTGGTGCTCCAGGGCCTTCAAAACTGTGATAGGTACTCAGGAAATGAAATGTGTAATTTATGCCTTTAGAACGCCTGATGGTGCTATATGGATGTTGGGCCTCTGTATGTGGCCAGGCTGTGGAAAAGTCTCACACATGGGGTATCGCCATCCTCAGGACGAATAGCAGAATGTATTTTGGGGTGTCATTTTGGCTATGTACATGCTATGTGTTAGAAAGATCTTCTAAATTGACAACTTTGTGAGAAAAAAATAGGTTTTCATTTTCTTTCCACATTTTCCAAAAACTTGTGGGAAGAAATGACATGTTCAAAAGACTCAGTATGCCTCATAGAATATACATTGGGTTGTTTTCTTTCCAAAATGGGGTCATTTTGTGGGTAATTCCATTGTCCTGGTGCTCCAGGGCCTTCAAAAATGTGATAGGTACTCAGAAAATGAAATGTGTAATTTATGCCTTTAGAACGCCTGATGGTGCTATATGGATGTTGGGCCTCTGTATGTGGCCAGGCTGTGGAAAAGTCTCACACATGGGGTATCGCCATACTCAGGACGAATAGCAGAATGTATTTTGGGGTGTAATTGCAATTATGCCTGCACCGTGTGTGAGAAATAACTTGTAAATATGACAATTTAGTGAAGAAAAAAAAAAATCTATATTTCTTAATTTTCCAAAGCATTGTGGGGAAAAAATTTCAACTTCAAAAAATTCACTATGCCTCTTACTAAATACCTCAGACTGTCTTCTTTCCAAAAAGGGGTCTTTTGGGGGGTTATTGTACTGTCCTGACATTTTAGGGCCTCAAGAAATGAGATCAGTGCATTAGGCCATCAGTGCATTAGGATTGATACATTTTCAATAATGCGTAGCATGGCTTGTAGACTCTATAACTTTCACACAAACCAATGATCATACAATTATCAGGATTTTTTTTACCAAAGACATGTGGTAGAATACATTTTTGCCTAAATTTTCGACAAAATTTAATTTTTTTGGTTTCTTTTAAAAGAGAAAGTAGAAAATTTTGTTTTTTTTTCAAAATATTCGCTCTTTTTTCGCTTATATCACAAAAAATAAAAAATGAAGTGGTGAATAAATACCACCAAAAGAAAGCTCTATTTGTGTGAACAAATTGATAAAAATTTCATTTGGGTACAGTGTAGCATGACTGAGTAATTGTCATTCAAAGTGAGAGAGCACTGAAAGCTGAAAATTGGTCTGGGAAGGAAGGGGGTGAAAGTGCCCAGTATTGAGGTGGTTAAGCTTAGTAAATGTGATGAAAATTCCCTTTGCAACCAATGCCAATACCATGACTGGAATGCCATTAAAGTTTATGTGCGTGTAAAGGCAGGTGTCCCAATACTTTTGACACTATAGTGTAGTTCATGAAAATACTGTTAAGGGAAATTTAACCAAGCTTCACAAGGAGACACCAGAATTGCAACCAACACCCCTCAAGAAGCCTTTTAGGCATCCATGCCCTAGCCATTAAGCTCAGGGTCACTACAAAAATGTACAGCTGAGAAAGAATCATTGTACATAATAATAAATGATTTATTTGAAGTGAAGTGATTACGGAGATAAGTGCTACTAGGGAGTTATTGGAATGTAGTGAGTGGGCCACCCTGTTTGGAGAGCCTGTGAAGAGTGAAGATAATGCAGAAAACAGAGCAGCCTTATGGATTATACATTAAGTTCATTATTTCTGACTTGCTCAATCCTCACTTGCTCATTCGGGATCCCACCGTTACCTCCAAGGCATTGTTCATTCACAGGCTTGGTTGCCTCTTCTAGTACATTGGTTGCCTGCTATGAACCCAACAAACCACGAGTTGAACCACAGGTTGACCATGAACCACGGGTTGTCTGTATGTAGACGGGGCTCAGGCCTTGATGCTCACAAGGGAAGAGAACTCACATGAAGACCAGTTGTTGTGGCAAGGAATATTAACGTGAGGGTATGGAGAAAGTATACAAAGCAATGAACCGTACAGAAGATTTACGTGGAAACAGCTCGACAGCATCGAGACGGCTGGAAGGCAAACCGAAAACGGGGGGCCTAAAAAAGAAAGAGCTGCTGCCTGAGCCAGAGCAACAGTCCTTAATCTGTCCCTCCTCCACAGGAACCTCTCCCTACACTAGACCATCTGACCACCTTATGCCTGACCTACTTGCATAATGCGCACCAACCAAAGGGCGACAGTGCTATTTATTAGCACTGCCCACACTAAAGATGGAGGTCAGCCAGGGCAGCAGCATCCTATCGAACAGCTGCTCCCCCGACGGCACCTACAACGGAGGCTTCAGAGGAACACGGGTTCCCCCTTGTCCTCCATTTGGTCACCTAACAGCACCAGCCTTGCAGGGAGGCCAAACTACCCCTGCCGACATGTACAAAACCACTATCCATCCCCCTTTTTTAGGTGAAGCACTATACATTCTCTTTAATATGTTTGTCCACGTCTACTGTTCTCCACACACACCAGCCTATTAATATATATATATATATATATACAGTGCCTTGCAAAAGTATTCACCCCCCATGGCATTTTTCGTGTTTTGTTGCCTCGCAACCTGGAATTAACATGGATTGTTTGAGGATTTGCATCATTTAATTTACAGAACATGCCCACAACTTTGAAGATGTTTTTTTTTTATTATTGTGAAGCAAACAACAAATAGGACAAAATAACAGAAAAAGTCAATGTGCATAACTATTCACCCCCCTAAAGTCAATACTTTGTAGAGCCGTCTTTTGCGGCTATCACAGCTCCAAGTAGCTTTGGATAAGTCTCTTTGAGCTTGCCACATCTTACCACTGGGATTTTTGCCCATTCCTCCTTGCAAAACTGCTCCAGCTCCTTCAAGGTGGATGGTTTGCGCTTGTGAACAGCAATCTTTAAGTCTGACCAGAGATTTTCTATTGGATTGAGGTCTGGGCTTTGACTAGGCCATTCCAACACATTTACATGTTTCCCCTTAAACCACTCAAGTGTTGCTTTAGCAGTGTGTTTGGGGTCATTGTCCTGCTGGAAGGTGAACCTCCGTCCTAGCCTCAAATCACACACAGAGTGGTACAGTTTTTGCTCAAGAATATCCCTGTATTTAGCACCATCCATCTTTCCCTCAACTCTGACCAGTTTCCCAGTCCTGACTGCTGAAAAACATCCCCACAGCATGATGCTGCCACCACCATGTTTCACAGTGGGGATGGTGTTCTTTGGGTGATGGGATGTGTTGGGTTTGCTCCAGACATAGCGTTTTCTTTGATGGCCAAAAAGTTCAATTTTAGTCTCATCAGACCAGAGCACCTTCCTCCATACATTTTGGGAGTCTCCCACATGCCTTTTCGCAAACTCAAAATGTGCCATTTTGTTTTTTGCTGAAAGTAATGTCTTTCTTCTGGCCACTCTGCCATTAAGCCCAACTCTATGGAGCGTACGGCTTATTGTCGTCCTATGTACAGATACTCCAGTCTCTGCTGTGGAACTCTGAAGCTCCTCCAGGGTTACCTTAGGTCTCTGTGCTCCTCTCTGATTAATGCCCTCCTTGCCCGGTCCGTGAGTTTTGGTGTGCGGCCGTCTCTTGGCAGGTTTGCTGTTGTGCCATGTCCTTTCCATTTGGTTATGATAGATTTGATGGCGCTCCTAGGGATGATCAAAGATTTGGATATTTTTTTGTAACCTAACCCTGACTTGTACTTCTCAACAACATTGTCCCTTACTTGTTTGGAGAGTTCCTTGGTCTTCATGGCAGTGTTTGGTTAGTGGTGCCTCTTGCTTAGGTGTTGCAGCCTCTGGGGCCATCCAAAAAGGGGTGTATATGTAACGACAGATCATGTGACACTTAGATTGCACACAGGTGGACATCATTTCACTAATTATGTGACTCCTGAAGGTAATTGGTTACACCAGAGCTTTTATGGGCTTCATAACAAAGGGGGTGAATACATACGCACATGACAATTATCAGTTTTTTATTTCTGAAAAATAGTTTTATGTATATATTTTTCTAATTTTACTTCACCAACTTAGACTATTGTGTTCTGATCCATCATATATAATTCAGATTAAAAAAATAGGCTGTAATGTAAAAAAATAGGTAAAAAGTCAAGGGGGTTGAATACTTTTGCAAGGCACTGTATATGAATGTATTTGTACAACGCTGCTTTGTCCCAAATTTTGAAATGTAACTATGGACAGCCATGTTCTTTTTTTATTTACCAAAGAATGTAGTCCTAAAAAAACAGCTAAGTTAGGATAACCAGATCTCCCCATTTTCTGGGAAACATCCTCTATTTTAGGGGGCTGTCCCTGGAAAAAAATGGTGAAAGGGTTTGTGACGGTTAAAAGAATGGGTCCCTAATTTTTTTTCCAGCCTTAAAAATGGGGTCCTCAGCCCGGGTGGCTGCAGGGTAATCCATCTTAGCAACATTTCTGTGATTGGCCTGGAGCAGGAGTGAAGGGAGGGGTGTTTCCGCTTTCAGCTGTGTCTGGGGTTATTAATGATGTCACATGCCGATATTACATGGTCTCTGAGCTTGTACAGACTTTGCTGTGTTGGGTAAGGATATTGATTATTTGCTGCCTTGCCCTTGTGTGTGATGATGACCTGCAGTGCACACCTAGATCCAGAGCAAAAGTGGGATCAGATATTATTAAGCCCTACCCCTTTAAGCCCCTTCCACTGTTTGCACAATTTGCCCACACGCAACATTTGGTGTGGCGCAATTTGCATGCTGCTAATAACCCCACCCCCTGACTGCTCCTGTCCCACACCCAATAAAAATGGGCATGGTCAGTAGGGTGTCCCCAGACTTTATTTTGAAAATGTGGTCACCTTAAGCTAAGTTGGTATTAGAATGTACAGTTTGATCACTGAAGATGTGCTTATGTTTTCATTTCAGGGACCAATAAGAATGAGACGTCCTTTGGGCTTGAGATGTCCCAGGCTGGGTTTTCATCCCATGTGGTAGAGGTGAGTACAGAGACAGAGTGGGGTTGGCAACCATCATATTTATCAAAAGTTTTACAAATGTCTATATTACTCCACAGCAGACAATCACATTCAGAATTCTCCATTAGTCTAGTGCGGGTCCCACCCTGACTAATTGTGGAAAGAGAGTACGACCCATTTTTGTAAAGACACTTTCAAGTCCATATGTCTAGCTATAATAATATATTTTAGGATGCCCTGAACATTATTATCGCAAAAATGCTCATGCACATAAATGTTTATTATAGGACCAGCCTTTCTGAAAGTGGTCTTTTAGTTTTAGTTAGACCCTGGTTAGCTGAGTATGGGATATTTCACTGGCAAGACCCCCCTGCCATAATTCCCTACAAGTTTTTAGTGTTCTCCCTTTTTGTGTTCCAGCACCTACCTTTGCCTTCGATCTAATAGATGTAGCACCCTCCTCCTAGTATAGGATGCTAGGGAAATTTAGTTTTTGGCTTGCTCTGTAATTGGAAGAGCAGTGATCATTTGCTTTGGTCTGCTCATAGTTTCACAGGCTGGGAGTTTGATCGTTTCCCCCTGCCTCTGGGAGAAGCGTCCAGAACGTAGGGTAGGAAATTCAAATGACTGGCCTGGATATTTACCATGCTCTGGCCAATCCCTGGGGTATTTAGCCTTAATTCTTGAGGAGATTGTCTTTTCCCTCACTATGGATGGATCAGTGAGCTTCAGGGGGATGCTTGCCCTTGAAGCACATCCTGACTGAATGCTGAGCCTCTTTATTAAGGGATTGAGTCTGAGGATGTAGCTGCTATAGGATTTGTGAGTAGAGTCGCTGACTGACTCCTTAAAAGAGTATAATCAGGAAGACCTGCCTCATGGTCCTCCAGCTATGAGACTTTAACTATTCTGGAGCTATCTCATGGTCTTCAGCTATGAAATTTTAACTATTCTGGAGCTATCTCATGGTCCCCAGCTATAAAACATTAACTATTCTGCAGCTATCTCATGGTCCCCAGGTATGAGACTTTAACTATTCTGCAGCTATCTCATGGTCCCCAGGTATGAGACTTTAACTATTCTGGAGCTATCTCATGGTCCCAAGCTTTGAGACATTAACTATTTTGGAGCTATGTCATGGTCTCCAGCTATGAGAAAAAAGACTGTTCTGTAAACTACCTCATGATTCCCAGCTGTGAGGGCTGGACTGTGCCACCTTTACCAAGAGAAGAGTGTCCTCTGTTAACTGTACTTATGAGTTTTTTAGCATCTCATACCCCTTTTGCCTCCCCTGTTAAAGTTCTGCAAGCAATCATTCTTAAAAATACATTCCCTAGACTGCGCCAAAGTGAATGGACTATTATTGCTTGTATGATTGGTAGCCTCTGCACTGTTCAGGAAGTAACTAGTTAAATACAGCGGCAGGGTACTGCTACATAAAAAATATATTATAATGACGAGGCACATTGATGCACCACATGAAATGGCATCAAGAGTGTGGAAGTGGGTGTATTATAGTGTAAGCCCAAAATTTATTTTTCAGCATATTTGGTGTCATGTCTAAAATTTTTGTTTGGGAGAAACCTGCTCTAGAGTTTCTTATCAGGAGATCCTGCACTTCCAGTTGCAGGATGACAACGTTAAGCCAGTGCCTCACTATTAGCAACAGCATAGGCAGCTTGTCATTCAAGCTCATTTAGTTGGCAGTTGGGCTTCCCATCTGATAGACCTGATAGGCAATCCAAAGGCCACCTGATAGGGAGCACATTGTAGGCTGACAAAGTTGCTGCTAATTGTGAGACAGTGGCTTAGCTTTGCCATTCTGTAACTGGAAGTGGTGGAGCTGGCAGGATCTTCTGGTAAGAAATTTTGCAACAGATTCTCAAAAATTGTATAATTATCCCTTTGCGACACCTAATTATGTGGCGGCAGGAAAGGTGGACCTTAACACCCTCCGTCACACATATGTGTCGCTGTTTTGTTCTGGCCATGCTCCATTGGTCCCCCAGAACTGTGACCAAGCTGAAATGAACAGCTCACAGTCAACTACTGACGTTCACGAGGTGGTAGGCCAAGCTCCTGATGGCGGCCAATCACAGTGCCTTCCACCGGCTTGGCCACCGGCCATTTAAAGTGCTGGCTCCTACTGGTCTACAGGGTGGAGAAAACTGTATGCACTGAGACATAAAGCCAAATATACTGAAAAATAGATTTTTGGGTTTGTATACACTTTATTTACAAGCGGGTCTAGTGGGTCACTAAATTAATTACTCAACGGACATTGTTTTCTTTGACGTATGTTGCACATTTTATGTTGTCAATTTTCATATATAATAAAAATCCACCAGTTAGGCGGATATAGCTTGCATACTGTAAATTGAAGGAGATAAGCATTGATATGATATGATATGATATTATGTTGTTGGTTGGGGCAAACGCCTAAGCCGGCCTCATTGCTGGTTCAGCTATGTCTTCCACTGATTGATCCTGCACAATGGTTAGTCTACGTTTGGGAGCCAGAAAACCTTTGGGCCACAGTGGTCATAACCACAGAGATATTTAACCTTTCACTGCCCCTTTTTGTAATGTGGTGGGATTAAATGTTCTTAAGCTCTGAAAGGAGGCTCTACCTTGACTTTCTTTCATGTGGTTTGGAAAAAAATAAATATTATATTTCCCAAATAATCCAACAGAATGATAAGGGTAAGGTTCTTATTTGTTTAGGAAGTTTTTTAGTAATGTTCGACGCTTATGCCGCGTACACACGGTCGTACTTTTCGTCTACAAAAGTCCAACGGACGCTGACGGACTAAAGCTGGCTGGTAATCCGATCGTGTGTGGGCTTCTCCGGACTTTCAACGTATTTTTTTAGCCTCAAATCCGACGTACTTTAGATTTGAAACATGCTTTAAAACTTTACGACGGACTCGAGTCTGGTCGAAAAATCCGCTCGTCTGTATGCTAGTCCGACGGACAAAAACCCACGCTAGGGCAGCTATTGGCTACTGGCTATGAACTTCCTTATTTTAGTCCGGTGTACGTCATCACGTAAGAATTCGACTGACTTTTGTGTGATCGTGTGTAGGCAAGTCTGTTCGTTAGAAAGTATGCCGCAAGTCCGTCGAAAGTCTGCCGGAAGTCTGTCGGAAGTCTGTCGAACAGGCTGTCTGACTTTTGTAGACGAAAAGTACGACCGTGTGTACGCGGCATTAGTTTTGACCACATCTTGGATTGTATGATACATTTTTTATGTGGGTTTCACAATAGTTTCCTAGAGAAGCAGTGACATTTTGGTTGATTGTTAAGAAACTTTTTATATTCTGTTCTTTATTCTCAGTACATTATGGTACATAATGCATCATTTTTTGCAGTATGGTGCCTGGTCCATAAATATCATATGATATTACAGCTCTGCCCTTGGAATACATTAATCAACAATAAGAGACCTATTTATATATTTTTTTAAAAATTAAAAAGAAATGGGTACAAAAGTAGGGTTGGTTTCAAAACCAGATTCCAATTTTTCCAGAAAATAAAAGACAAAACCTAATTAAGTAGCTATTGCCATTAACTCTACTATTGTTCATGTACTTTTCTCCACTTTGCGGCCTGAATGACTTCAAAGTTTTGGCTCTGGCCTCTTCACTAAGTATGAAGCAATTATTAGGCTTGGAACCAACAAACCTTTGTTTCATCAGGCAGTGTTATTCTTGCCATGGGGTTTATCTGATATTTAACATTTGGGACATCTTTTTAGATGCATAAAATAACTTTGGTAATGGCCCGATATAAATCTTGTTTTGAGTTTCTCTTCCATGACCTTACCTTCAAGTGCTATTATATCATATGACTATGTCTTCTCCTCTAGGATGGGATATTGCTGGGAGCGGTTGGAGCATACGACTGGAATGGAGCTGTTCTCAAAGAGACCAGCAGTGGGAAGGTGATTCCTCGAAGAGAGTCTTACCTAAGGGAGTTTCCGGATGAGCTCAAGAACCATGGGGCATACCTTGGTAAATACACAAATTACACGTGTAGTAAAAACAAAGAATGAAAGATGGTAACACCAAAGTACCGATAGGCGTGTGAACATACCTTCCTAAAGCCGAACTCCAGACACATATAAAAAAATACATAAATGAATGCAGTTGTGTTAATTAAAAATACATTTAATGCATTTTCATTAGTAACTAGTGTACTGCCTGATTTATATTTGATACCAGCCTCTTATATTTCTTTGTGCAGCAGCACTCAGAATGAGGGGCAGTACTAGGGACCAATTAGTTGTTTGCACATGAGCTGGTACTACGTACCTGGCTGGAGGTCAACAAAAGAACTTTGATTACACCTCAAGTCCAGACCCCCATGACGTGAGAGGGCACAGAGTGGCATGGTGTCACAGTCAGGGGTCAGGCTCAAGGACCAGTAGCTATAGCTGTAGAGTGGCTCCCACTGAACAGCAGGATAGATATACAAGAGGGGTCATCTTGGGGGATTATGCGGGCACACTGGAGGTGCGGGGTCTAAGCACTAACCAGTGTTCACCAGAGTTCCTGATGGTGGAGATGAGTTTTGCTGCCTAGTACCAGGTTGTGGTCCTCAGGAGCACCCCACCTGTAGGTGAACAAGCCGGGGTCTAGCAGCAGATATAACAGGAAGGGGTCAAGCATAAGTGTAGTCAGTAAACAAGCCAATGGTCAGTAACAAGTGGTTGCAGGTAGGGATCAAGCAGAAGCGCAGTTGAGGAACAAGCCGAACGTCAGTAATCAGTGGTATTTCAAATAAGGACAGCTGCAGGTACGCAAAGGAGCAAGATATCAGGTGGAGAGAGCACAATTATCTGGCAAGCAGGAAGTGCAAAGGCATGGCTTCAATGGGACATTCAAGGGAAGAGCAAAGGGTTCAAGGTTCAATAGAAACAAGACACAAGTTAAGGATGTCTAAGGCATCAGGCAGGGAGCTGTGCAGCATCTCAGGTGACTCAGCAAGAAGAAACACCGCCAGACACAGCAGAGTGGAATCATGGTATGGACAGGAGGTGGTCCGAAGCTTAAGAGACAGACAGCAGGCAGGATAGCAGTCAGAGTCAAGTTCAGGAGACAAGTCACAGTCACACCAGGATGTCAGCAGAGGTAAGCCATTGTCAAGGTCCAGATGAGGTCAAACTGGGAATCAGCAGAGACAAACCATGGTCAGGAACTAGCCATGGTCAGTAACAGGAAGGAGAGTGGCAAGTCCAAGGGCAGGTAATGAGAAAGCAGATCTTAGGAACAGGTCCATGGCTCAAGTATCAGCTATTGAAAAGAGATTTAAAGCATTGAAAAGAGATTTACAAATGAAATAAATTAATTTTTGTTTTTAATTTTGCGCTTTTGCCATGTGAAATGTGTAAATATATGTTAATATATATGTGCAAAAATATTCACTAATAAAGCAAATAAAAAAAAAGTTTTAATTGTTTATCGTTTATAAAATAGACGTGAACAAAAAAAAGCAGGAAAATAATAACTAGAAAAGCTACAATTTCTGGGGAAATTGTGTGAATTGTTCTTGCCTCCACCTACAGTAGTCTACAACTGGAGTGGGCAGAGTAACTGCAAAAAGTGTTAAAAAGCTTAATATTTTAAAAAGTATAAATAGTAGTAAAAAAGTTGAAGAAGTCCCATCATTAGCTGAAAGAGCTGAACGTTTTTTTCACGGTTAAGGAGATATTTTCCTAAAAACGGGCACCAATGTCCATGTGCGCCGTAGACAACGGGGCGGACGCACTGAGCGTGCCGTTAGTGAAGGTGATCATGCCGTCACTGACGGCTCCCGCGCACATGTGCCGGAGTGATGTCATCGCTGCTGTGGCCAGTCACAGCGCCGGAGCAGCGATACCCGGAAGTCACTCCAGGTATCATGGCGGCGACGGAGGACGTGAACAAGGGTCGCTTCGGGGGCTTCGATCTCATAAATTCATAATGGGCTAGTATGCTATGCATACTAGCTCATTATGTCTTCGTCCTGCAGGGTGTTTTTTTTTTGTTTTTTTTTACAGGGTTTACTTCCTCTTTAATTAAGGCTGATTCGAGTAAATGAAGGGTTAATAAGGGGTTAAACAGAGGAACATTTGTTCATCCCTTTGATCTGCAGATGAAGAAACAGAAAGATACAAAAAGAAACAATGTTTCTTTTTATTTTAGTGTTTCAGCTACATTGCCAGCTGCTCTTTTTTTTTCTTTTCACAGCTCCAATTACCGGACTTCTTTAACACTTCAGCTGTCAACAGGGGAGATCCGCTGACAGCTCAAAGAACCGAGCCTGAAAGTATCGGTTTCAGGTATCGGTGCATTTGCACGAGTACCGATACTTGTGCAAATACTCGGTATCGACGCCGATACCGATACTAGTATCGGTGCAACCCTAGTTTTAATGTCCTGTAATCTTTTCCTACTGTGTCAGTGATACTTTAACAGCTCCCTATAGCTTTTATAGAGTGAACGGCTTATTGTAATATATCATCATGTAGGCTATAGAGCCGGACTCGTTCAGTTTGCATGAGCTTCAACTTAGGAATTCCACATCATCCGACTCTTCCCATAGAGCCATATGGAAACAATGAGGATCCTGAAATCATCTTTAATGTTTGAGATTCTTTTTTTTTTTGTAGCAAAACCTGTCATTGTTGCAGTGGGTGTTACATTGTATGGCAGCCATTATCCAATCGCTTGTGTCCATTATACATAATCCTGGGTACTTTGTGAGTTAATGCCCAGCTCAAAATTCTGACCTATGCGTTGGAACTTCTCTCGGAAAATTGTGGTGGGGGGAAAAAATAAGTGTTTTATATCCGCAAGGTCCAGGACGGATCTTATTGCTTTAGGTCCTGTGGAAAAGAGGCCTGGCCCTTTGCCCGGAGCTGCTCGCTGCACCACAGACCCGGTACTGGCTATGGTGGGGGAGGGGGTGGGTGTGCGCGGATGGGAGACGGGGGGGGGGAATGATGCTGTACCAGAAATCGTTCTTCTCCCGGGATTACACAGTAATGTTATGGGAGGCACATCGCCAACAGGACTGAGCCCAACTCTGCATAGAAATCCTCAGCTGCCTCCAACGTCCCATCCTGAGGATCCCTCCGCTTTATATATGAACCCTTCGAAGCGAGATTCACAATCACATCTCTGCGTGACTAATATGCGGGAAACCGCGATCAGTGCTGTAAGAATCACTCCGAATAATCACCAAAATAGCAGCACTAATGATATCTGAATACCAGAATATCTAAACCAACGTCTACAAAAAATATGTTGCATTTTAAAATTTAAAAAATAAAGCATTAAATAAAAGTCCTGTGTGCTAAATCAGTGGTTTCCAAACTGTGGCCTGCAGGCCGGATGTGGCCCTTTGCTTGTCTTTATCAGGCCCTTGAGGCACTATTCTTCCAACTAATACCAATGATGGGGCACTATTCTTCCAACTAATACCAATGATGGGACACTATTTCTCCCACTGATTCCAATGATGGGGCACTATTCCTCCCACTTATACCAATGATGGGGCACTATTCCTTCCACTGATAACAATGATGGGGCACTATTCCTCCCACTGATACCAATGATGGGGCACTATTCCTCCCACTGACACCAATGATGGTGCACTGTTCCTCCCACTGATACCAATAATGGGGCACTATTCATTCCACTGACACCAACAATGGGGCACTATTCCTCCCACTGATTCCAATGATGGGGCACTATTCCTTCCACTGATTCCAATGATGGGGCACTATTCCTCCCACTGATTCCAATGATGGGGCACTATTCCTCCCTCTGATACCAAAGGTGGGGCACTATTGCTCCCACTAACACCAACAATGGGGCACTATTCCTTCCACTGACACCAACAATGGGGCACTATTCCTTCCACTGACACCAACAATGGGGCACTATTCCTCCCACTGACACCATCAATGGGACACTATTCCTCCCACTGACACCAATGATGGGGGACTATTCCTCCCACTGACACCAATGATGGGGCACCATTTCTCCCATTGACACCAACAATGGGGCACTATTCTGCCCACTGACACCAACAATGGGGCACTATTTCTCCCACTGACACCATCGATGGGACACTATTCCTCCCACTGACACTAATGATGGGGCACCATTTCTCCCACTGACACCAACAATGGGGCATTGTTTACTCCCACTGGCCACAGTATAGCCCCTTAAAGCTTGAAGGACAGTAAACTGGCCCTTTGCTTATAAAGTTTGGAGACCCCTGTGCTAAATGAAAAAAAAAAACCATTGTATATAAAGCCACTTCTTCAAATCTGCCACCAACTCCAGTGCTTCAGCCACCACCACACAGGTCTGCTTACCAGAGACTCAGATCTCCTTATACAGTCTTATGGTGCTTTGCAAACAAAACCCTGATCCCAAGTGGATGGATGGCTCTCCCCTTTGTTCGGTGCGGCAAAACAAGCATACAGTACAATATAACCTCATATGCAGCGAAAGAGCAGAGAGAACTCTATGGTGTAGCAATTCCCAAATAGTTTATTGAAAAATAAGGGCATATACCCACAAGCAAGAGTGATAACAATCAGATCGCAAGCAACCACTGATCATTTAAGCCTGCATGATGACGCCACCACTGAACTCCTCCCTACACGTTTTGTCTCAAGGGACACCCCGTGTAAGATGCTCCATAGGACGAAACATGTAGGGAGGAGTTCAGCGGTGACGTCATCACACCGGCTCCAATGAGCGGCAGCTGTTTCCCACATGACTGTTACCAATCTTGCTTGTGGGTGTATGCCCTTATTTTTAAATAAACTATTCGGGAATTACTACACCATTGAGTTCTTTCTGCTCTCACATCTATGTGCGTCGCACAAAATCACATGCTTTCCCAACATGCACGAACACGCTGCTCTTTAGCAGATGCACATGGGTGCAATTGGTTGTAAATGGCACCCCTACACATTTGCAAATAGCACAATCCGGTTTTGGCACAGCGTGATTTTTAAAAAGGCTCTGGGACTCCTTTTTCCGTGTTTCTTGCATGTGTAGGACAGCCCATTGAAATTAATGCCCAACATTTGATGCGTGAGAATGTGTGTGAAATGCATGCACGCACGCACCTACAAATCCATGCAGTACATGTGAACCAAGATTAAGTCCTAGTGGAGTTGGCAGATTATTAGGACCTTCATGGTCTTGACCACACACATTATTTTAAGGCAGTTTTATCTCGCTTATTGATTGCGCTTACAAGAGTGTGCATCAAAGAAACATCTATAGATCCTATCCTATTGTTATATATAAGATCTTACAGTTCTCCCACTATCTCTGAACAGGCTACACGGTCACTTCTCTAATGACACCGCAACGCGTCAGGCTGTATGTAGCAGGAGCTCCGCGATTTAATCATACGGGGAAGGTGATCATCTTCAGCATGCAAGGCATGGACAATCTTGTCATCCATCAGTCTCTACAAGGGGAACAGGTAACTGCTCCAGTCTAAGTCTAATTATTACAATGAGAGGATAATGTGACATCCCAGATAGCAAGGATAACTTGCCACAAATTTGTGGCAGTGTTGAATTGTAAGTCTTGTTAACCTGCTGCGAGTTGTACACTTGCAGAGCACTTGAAGCACAAGTTCTAGTTGACCCTTTTCCACTTTGTAGCAAATTTGCGTGGCAAGTCTACAGCAAGAGCAAAGTTGCATTGGTGGGTCTACAGCAAGAGTACAGCATGGAAATTCAGCCACAGCGCCCCCCTGTGGTGGGATGACTGTTCAACAACATAACTGAACCAGAACTCGCAGCAGAATGTTTGCAAAGAAAGTTGATCGGGAGTCATGCAATGCGGACCTGCTGCAATTTTTGCAAAAAACTTGTGAAGCCTGGCAAGTCTAGCAATAGCTTAGCAAGTCATTTTCAAACTTGCAGCACGCACAATTGCTTGCTATCTGGGATCGGAAGGAACTGACATTGGCCTTCACTATACATTTTACTAAGATTGTTCCCATGTGACACGAGTTTATGTTTTCCCCACCAGATCGGGTCATATTTTGGCAGTGAAATTGGCTCTGTAGATGTGGACGGTGATGGGGTGACGGATGTGCTGTTGGTTGGAGCTCCGATGTTCTTCAGTGAAGCGAGGGAGCGTGGCCGCGTCTCTGTATATGTCATAAGAGAGGTAGGTCTGTCAAGCTGATTGCAGCTCATGTTAAAGTGGATCGGGGAAATTTTTTGAACTCTTACACCCTTTACGTGTACGTTGTAGGAAAAAAGAACATTTTGTAGCAATGTTTGCCCAACTTGGTCACTTGGCTAACTTTTATACATAAGGTCTTATGTATATCCCATGCCAGATTTCCTTGTACAGCACACAGGTTCTTTTTTGTTTTTTTGTGGAAGTGGTACAAATCGAAACAACTGTGTGCAATGTAAGGTTTCCCATGCAAGTCGTTACATTTAAAGGGGTTGTAAATCCTTGCGGTTTTTCACCTCAATGCATTGTATGCATTGTGGTGAAAAACCTTCTGTAGTGCACCAGCCCCCTCAGAGCCCCCCTTTTACTTACCTGAGCCCGATCGTTCCTGCGCCAGGGACGAGCACACCCGCTGCAGCCGGTGTCTCAGGTCCTGATTGGATAGATTGATAGTAGCGCAGCCATTGGCTCCTGCTGCTGTCAATCAAATGCAATGACGGGGGGGCGGAGCCGAGTCCTGCTGTCTGTGTCCAATAGACGCAGCAGCAGGACATGGGAGGGCGCCCGCACAGGGGCACTCGAGTAGAGGAGGAGCCAGGAGCGTGCCGCTGAGGGACCCCAGAAGAGGAGGATCGGGGGGCCACTGTGCAAAACCAACTGCACAGAGGAGGTAAGTATGATATCTTTGTTTGTTTTTTTTTATTAAAAAGGAACCTTTAGTTATCCTTTAATTTCATATAGAGAGTTGCATGCCACACATCTAAAGCTCCATTGCTGCCTTTGCATTCTGTCTATAATCCTACTGACCTGTCAGCCCTACACCCTTAGGCCCCTTTCACACTGGGGCGGTAGGGGGCGTCGGCGGTAAAACAGCACTATTTTTAGCGCTGTTTTACCACGGTATTCGGCCGCTAGCGGTGCGGTTTTAACCCCCCGCTGGCGGCCGAAAAAGGGTTAAAACCCCTCATATAGCGCGGCTATAGCCGCGGTATTACCGCGGTATAGCCGCGCTGTCCCATTGATTTCAATGGGCAGGAGTGGTAAAGGAGCGGTGAATACACCGCTCCTTCCCCGCTCTAAAGATGCAGCTAGCAGGAGATTTTTTCTTCTCCTGCCAGCACACCGCTTCAGTGTGAAAGCCCTCAGGCTTTCACACTGAACAAACAGCGGAGGCTGTTTAGGGGCGGTTTGCAGGCGCTATTTTTAGCGCAATAACGCCTGCAAACCGCCCCAGTGTGAAAGGGGTCTTAGTGAGTGCCCCATCACTTCCCTTCCTCACAACTCCCAGACTCCTGGGGAGGCCATTGCCAGATTTATCTGGGAAATCCTTTCCCAAGGTCAAAGAATCAGCAAGGTTATCCCTGCAATTTGCAGACTTAAAGCGGAGTTCTGCTGATTTTTTTTTTTTAAAGTCAGCAGCTACAAATACTGCAGCTGCTGACTTTTAAAATAAGGACACTTACCTGTCCAGGGAGCCCGCGATGTCTGACGCCGCCATCCTCTGTAAGGGAATCAGGAAGTAAAGCCTTGCGGTTCCCTACTGCGCATGTTGCACTCATGCTGCACTATCCCACTGGTCCCTGCTGTCTTCTGGGACCCATGTGTAATCCCAAAAGACAGCGGGGGGGAGGGGGGGAGTGGCATAGATACCTGCCGGTTTTGCATATCGACACACAATAAATCTAGGTACATTATTTGCAATTAACTCTAAATTTACAAATGCAACAATTTAGAAATTGGATAAAAGGTTTAGCACTGGGAAACACTTTTGAAAGATAAAAAGTGCATTTTATATACAACTATATAGATCAGATCAAAATAAAGGACACAGGAGGAGGAAAGAGGGACAGAGGGACATTGTTCCAAATCAGGGTCAGTCCCTCGAAATCAGGGACAGTTGGCAGCTATGATGTTGGGTATCTATATATTGGCCGCAACCTCATCTTTTATATTTTACCAAGAAATTGGGTAATAGATCGTGTTTCCTAGAATTAAGTTTAGTGTGTTTTCTACTGAAATTAGAAACTTCATAAACCGTTGCACTAATATCGAGTGACATAAAAAATTTGAACTACCACAATTTTGTTGTCTAGGGTGTTTGCTTTCATAGGGTAAAGAAAACACTGGAACACTGGAGGGTGCGCAATCTGGTGCAGCTCTGCATAGAAACAAATCGGCCTCCAAGTTTTATTGTCAAACCCTAATAGAATAAGCTGAAGTTAGAAGCCAATTGGCTACCATGTACAGCTGCACCGGATTCTGAGTGCTCCATGTAACGAAATGTCTCGCACTCCGCTTGAGTGCTTTCGTCATTTACCGCTTCCTCCAGTCTGAATATAGATATCAGATATTCCAACCGCTCACAACCAAGAACTAGACAGTACTCGTTTTGGCTGCTGAACATGAACTGTTTATTGAAACACAGGTACACAGAGGTAACACTCGGGACAATCCCCCCTCTCTTTGCATTCAGGGCAGGGTAGACTGTCCAATCAGAAGGGAGATCTGTTGGAGGAATTCCCCCCCTCCCTCCTCACAACAAACACACATACACATATACATCCCATAATAGGTTGCTCCCAAGGCAGACAGACACAATAGAACAATGGAATACAGCCACACCCCAAACGACCCAACAGAGAGCACACCATAGTATGAGACAATATACAATATATACATATATATATATATATATATATATATATATATATATATAGAGAGAGAGAGAGAGAGAGAGAGAGATCTGTCTATCTATCTATATCTAGATAGATAGATATATCTATCTAGATATAGATATAGATACACAACATTCAAGTGTTGTTGTACAGTGAGTCCGATTAGTACAAATCAGACTGGGGTACTCGGTCAACCTGGGCCCCTAATAGACTGTCAGAGACCATGAATCAGACTGAGACAGAAGTAGTTAAATCTCACTTGTTTAATAATAATAAAAAAAAGGTAAACAGAGTAAACATAGTCAAAACATAGCCAGAGTTCAGGAACCGGAACAGATAGTCAGACAAGCCAAAACGTCAGGCTACCAGAGATGAGCGTAGTAGAACAGCAAGCAGGATCTGGAGCCAGAAGGAATGTCAGCCAAGCAAGTCTTTTTAACAGGAACACAGGAAAGCGTCTCTAGAGATGTGACCAAGGCGAAGGCAGAAATCATCTGGGCTGGACGGCTTAAGTAAGCAGGGCTGACGGGCAGGATATCATCAACAGGTGAGTCACTGTGGAGAGATAGGAGCTGGCAATTAGCCGACAGCTGAGCGGCCAGCTCAGAGAAGGAAGGGCTGAGCCCAGGCCTGACATGGACCCAGGGTAACTTAGACATAGGAGGTGCATGGGGAGCTTAAACAAGTGTTTCCCAAACTCTGCAAGGGATTCTGGGTTCCACGGGCCCCCCCCCCCCCGCCCAAAGTGACTCCCGTCACACTCTAGTTTTAGTAAATCCCCTCCCTAATGTTTGGGGGTTTTTCATAATCTTCAGTCCTAAAATGATTTTTTTTTAAGTAGGTGTGCAAAAAATGCAAAAACGGCTCAAGCAGCGAAAAGGTTAAGTCCGTTGTTGAGTAATTTCATTCTCTAATCTTCTGACTAGAGTGACCTGAAATTGGATCCGTTCCTCTGGTCAATGCACTTTGCACTGAGTTATTAAGTAAACATGTAAGTGCAGCAATGAGGAAGTGAGCTTAGAAAACGTTCTTCAGTTTGCTGTCGCTGCCAAAATTCTTAACCCAACAAAAATGTTCATTATGCTCCCGCCAAATTCTTAGGGAAAAACGTAGCGAAATATTCCTCATTGTTTGTGTTAAAAATAATAATTCACAATGTTTAAAAAGTGCTAATGGATTTTTCATCCACAGCACAGCATAGAGATATCGGTGACGTCCCTTCTGAGTTGGTCTTTTTCATACAAATATGGGCAAATAAATACCATATTATAAACCATCCTCTCCAATATAAGAGTGACGATCACCCCGACAATCTTTATATATTTATTTAGGGGACTCTAGTGTGTTGGGGGACATATGCCTAACCGAATAATAGAGATGTCCACAACCAAAATTTTTATACATTTTTTTTGTTTCGGATTCGTTAGTTAAGTTAATAATTTTGTTTCGTCATATTTGTTATGTTAGAATTATTTATTCTTTTATTATTATTATTTGTAATTTATATCGTATATTCTGATTCATCTAGTAAATTTGTTCATTTCAAATCAATTAGAATTTTTTCAAATTGATTTAAAATTGGAATTTCAGAAGATGTTAATATTCGTTCTATTTTATTCTATTCTAATCTCTTCTATTTTTTTCTATTCTTTTTGATTCTTTTATTTTCTATTCTAATCTTTTATTTTCTATTCTATTCTGTTTTATTCTGTTATTTTTTTTTATTATTCTATCCCTTTATTTTCTATTCTATTCTTTTTTTTATTATATTCTGTTTTATTCCGTTCTATTCTATCCTTTTCTATTCTATTTTATTCTAAATACCATGGTATAAGCCTTCATTTCCAATTTAAGAGTGAACATCACCCCAACAACCTTTACAGTGGGGCAAGAAAGTATTTAGTCAGCCACCAATTGTGCAAGTTCTCCCACTTAAAAAGCTGAGAGAGGCCTGTAATTGTCATCATAGGTATACCTCAACTATGAGAGACAAAATGTGGAAACAAATCCAGACAATCACATTGTCTGATTTTTGAAATAATTTATTTGTAAATTATGGTGGAAAATAAGTATTTGGTTCCTACAAACAAGCGAGATTTCTGGCTCTCACAGACCTGTATCTTCTTCTATAAGAGGCTCCTCTGTCCTCCACTCATTACCTGTATTAATGGAACCTGTTTGAACTTGTTATCAGTATAAAAGACACCTGTCCACAACCTCAAACAGTCACACTCCAAACTCCACTATGGTGAAGACCAAAGAGCTGTCGAAGGACACCAGAAACAAAATTGTAGACCTGCACCAGGCTGGGAAGACTGAATCTGCAATAGGGAAGCAGCTTGGTGTGAAGAAATCAACTGTGGGAGCAATAATTAGAAAATGGAAGACATACAAGACCACTGATAATCTCCCTCGATCTGGGGCTCCACGCAAGATCTCACCCCGTGGGGTCAAAATGATCACAGGAACGGTGAGCAAAAATCCCAGAACCACACGGGGGGACCTAGTGAATGACCTGCAGAGAGCTGGGACCAACTTAACAAAGGCTACCATCAGTAACACACTACGCCGCCAGGGACTCAGATCCTGCAGTGCCAGACGTGTCCCCCTGCTTAATCCAGTACATGTCTGGGCCTGTCTGAGGTTTGCTAGAGAGCATTTGGATGATCCAGAAGAGGATCGGGAGAATGTCATATGGTCAGATGAAACCAAAGTACAACTGTTTGGTAGAAACACAACTCGTCGTGTTTGGAGGAGAGAGAATGCTGAGTTGCAACCAAAGAACACCATACCTACTGTGAAGCATGGGGGTGGCAACATCATGCTTTGGGGCTGTTTCTCTGCAAAGCGAACAGGATGACTGATCCGTGTACATGAAAGAATGAATGGGGCCATGTATCGTGAGATTTTGAGTGCAAACCTCCTCCCATCAGCAAGGGCATTGAAGATGAAACGTGGCTGGGTCTTTCAGAATGACAATGATCCCAAACACACCGCCCGGGCAATGAAGGAGTGGCTTCGTAAGAAGCATTTCAAGGTCCTGGAGTGGCCTAGCCAGTCTCCAGATCTCAACCCCATAGAAAACCTTTGGAGGGAGTTGAAAGTCCGTGTTGCCCAGCGACAGCCCCAAAACATCACTGCTCTAGAGGAGATCTGCATGGAGGAATGGGCCAACATACCAGCAACAGTGTGTGACAACCTTGTGAAGACTTACAGAAAACGTTTGACCTCTGTCATTGCCAACAAAGGATATATAACAAAGTATTGAGATGAACTTTTGACACTGACCAAATACTTATTTTCCACCATAATTTGCAAATAAATTCTTTCAGAAATCAGACAATGTGATTGTCTGGCTTTGTTTCCACATTTTGTCTCTCATAGTTGAGGTATACCTATGATGACAATTACAGGCCTCTCTCATCTTTTTATGTGGGAGAACTTGCACAATTGGTGGCTGACTAAATACTTTTTTGTCCCACTGTATATATTTATTTAGGTGACTCTAGTGTGTTGGGTGAGATATGCCTAACTGAATAATAGACATGTGCATGATGGAAACATTTATTTATTTTTGTTTCGGGATTCGATCATTAAGTTAATCATTTTGTTTCGTCATATTCGTTATGTTTGAATGATTTGTTTTCGGAATTAATTTTGTATATTCGGATTCATTTCGAATTTTCGTTGTTTTCAAATCGATTTGAAATTCTAAATTTTTCAAATCAATTCAAAATTACAATTTTAGAAGACGTCTATATTCTTATCTATTTCATTCTATTCTATTCTTAATAATTCTATATTTCTCTATTCTATTCTAATCTCTTCTATTTTTTCTATTTTTTTCTATTGTATAATGTTGTTTCATTTTCTGTTCAATTCTTTTTTATTCTATTGTATTATGTTTTATTCTATTATATTCTATTTTTCTGTTCTATTTAATTCTGTTCTATTTATTCTATTCTATTCTTTTATTTTCTATTCTATTCAGATTTATTCAGTTTTTCTATTCTGTTCCTCTATTTTCTATTCTATTCTTGATTATTCTATTTTATTATTTTTTGTATTCTATTCTGGATTATTCTATTCTGTTTTATTCTATTCTATCCTTTTCTAATCTATTTTCTATTCAATTGTATTTTTTTCTATTCTTTTATTTTTATTTTTTTTGTATTCATTGTTTATTCTATATTCTATGCTATTCTGTTATATTCTATTCTTTTATTTTATATTCTGTTCTGTTTTTTTTATTCCATTTTTTATGTTATATTCTTTTATATTTTTATTCTAATCTATTCAATTTTTTTCTAGTCTATAAAGCAACCTAAATGGGAATCCTAATCTTAATTCACTTTTATACCTTACTGTATTTATTGCAATATGTTTTCATTTTGAAATCATGAATTTTCAGATTCTAATTCATTTTCTAAATCGAATTCGGATAATTCGATTCGATACAATTTATTTCTGATTTGTTACTATTGTGACTCGGAAATTCAGATAGACCCGAATAACGAAAATTTTGTCCAAATTTTGATCCGTAACTAAACAAATCGCACATGTCTACTGAATAAGTAATTACTGATTTGCTTTAGCGAACACTAAAAACTACTTTATTTTAAATCTATGACAGAAATGACAATTAAACCAAGCAACCCCCTCCCCACCAGTGGACTTTGTAAAGAAGAATGAGCTTGTAAGAGGGTAATAGGAAGTCTAAGAAATGTCCTGAGTGTTAGGACAAGATATAAGATCTACCCAACAGACAGCAGTAGAAATCAAAGAGTGGATCCAATCCTTCCCATTTTACATACATGTATCCCCCTCCCCCTCCCTCCAATCGCGTCAGCATCCTTCCTTAAAGTGGGGTTCCACCCAAAAAACAAAAATACCTGGAAAAAATCTAAAAAAAAAAACAAAAAAACATTTGGATATATTTTTTTTTTTTCACTTACCTCTAAATGCCTGTTGCTAGGTGGTCCCTCGTAGTCTGCCTGTTCCTTTGCCTGGGCTGGTGACATCACTTCCCCCCAGGCACAGGAAGGGCTCCGCTCTGCTCCCTCCCTCCTGTCAATCATCTGGGACCCATTACAGGTCCCAGGTGATTGAGAGGCCAATCACGGCGCACGGCGCCGCTCGCGCATGCGCAGTGGGTGCCAGGCTGTGAAGCCACAGCCCGGCGCCCACAGTTGAAATGCCGGCGCCAACGAGCGGAGGGGGGGGACGAGCGGGGCCTCGATCCCCCGCATCGCTGGACCCAGGGACAGGTGAGTGTCCAATTAAAAGTCAGCAGCTGCAGTATTTGTAGCTGCTGACTTTTAATTTTTTTTTTTTTTGACGGCCCCCTGGGTGGAACTCCTCTTTAATGTCAGAGGTCATCTCATCACGTCAGAGTGAGTCCATCATCACATCAGTGCCCCCCCCATCACAGAACTTTCATATCACATCAGAAGCCCCACCCTTGCCAGCAGAGTCCCGTCTATGCCAGCCTATGCCAGCCTTTCTCAACCTTTTTAACACGGAGGAACCCTGGAAATAACTTTCTGGTCTCTGCTAAAAATGACTCTATCTACACCTCACGAAACAATAGTGTGATGGTCAGTGGGAAGAATGCTCCTTACTAGGGATGAGCTTCGAGTTCTTCGGGTGTTCGCCAAACAGCAAATTTTATGGGGCGTTCGCTGCAAATTCAAACGCCCCATAATGCACTGCAAGACCGCAGTGCTGTATTGCTGTATGATGATTGGCCGAAGCATACACCTGACCTGCATGCTTTGACCAACTACAGCACACTCAGCGAGAGCCATAATTGGCCAAAGGCCAATCATGGCTCAGGGGGACTAAGTCCACACTATATATATATATATATATATATATATATATATATATATATATATATATATATATATATATATATATATATATATATTAATAAATATATATATATATATATATATATATATATATATATATATATATATATATATATATATCAAGCAGATTATCATCAGAGCACACTCATCCCCTGGATGTCCCGAGCTGTCTCTGCAGAGGTCGGTGGATGCCGGGATCCAAATATATACGGTATGTAATATATATATATATATATATATATGTATATATATATATATATATATATATATATATATATATATATATATACATATATACTCTGCATTCAGCGTACCCTATATTTACAGTGCATTGCGGTGTACAGTTTCTAATACGGTGCAGGTGGTGTACACAGTATATAATACAGCGTAGTGCGGTGTTAAAAAAAAAAAATACCCATCATGTCCGGAAGGCCTCCAAGGAGAGGCAGACGCTCACAGGCCACTAAAAGAGGGCAAGCAGCCTCTGAAATAATATTTAACAGCAGGGACTGTTTCTGCACCCAACAAGAGTAACTGGCACCACCAACACCTAAGGCCCAATTTTTCAGCAGAGTATATAGTGCAGTCCGTATAGTATATATACTGCAGTTCAGAGTATATAGTGCACCCAGTGTAGTATATATAATACGGTGCAGGGTATATAGTGCAGTGTACAATATATAACATAGTGTATTGAAGTGGTTAAGGGGAGCCCTATGATAGAATTAATAAAAAAAATGGCATGGGTTCCCCCGTGGTTCCCCCGTCCATACCAGGCCCTTTGGGACTGGTATGGATTTTGGGGGGGGGGGGGGATTCACCTTAATATCCGTACCAGACCCGAAGGGCCTAGTATGGACTGGGGGGACCCACGCTGTTTTTTTAAAATGATTTTTTATGTATATTGCCGGGATCTGGCAATACATTACAGCCATGAGCAATTTTAAATGACATTTTTTCCTTTAGAAATGTCATTTTGCTGTGGTACTTTTCCAAACATGGGAAAAATGCACTACTTTACAGGCAGACTAAGGAGACCCCCCATGTATGATATTTAAAGGAATATTTCATTTTTATTGTTTCACTTTAAGCATTATTAAAATCACTGCTACTGAAAAAGCAGACATTTTAAGAACTTTTTTTGCATTGATACATGTCCCCTGGGGCAGGACCCGGGTCCCCAAACACTTTTTATGGCAATAACTTGCATATAAGCCTTTAAAATTAGCACTTTTGATTTTTCACATTTGTGTCCCATAGACTTTAACGGTTTTCACACACACATTTTTTGTCTGTTCACAAGTTCTTTTGTGAACCGAACCGGGCGGTGTTCGGCTCATCCCTACTCCTTACACTTGTGGTCATTGGGAAGAATTCCCCTCCTTATAGATAGCTAAAATGATCAATGGTGTCAGTGGGAACTTATCTCAAGGAACCCCTAGTTGAGAAACCGTGGTCTATAGAGAGATTGCCTCAGTGCTCCTGATAGATGAAAGATTGGTTTAGCTACGTATAAATTACTTAGCTGAAATGGAAGAAGCAATCCATATCAACAATGATAACATTACCTCCTACATTAATAGGTGGTCAGGGTGGACCATATTCAAACTTACACATATAACATTTAAGCACATAATGAGATCTACAGCAACTGTGGCTTCCCCTCCTAGGGTGGCAAGCCTGGGTTTGAAGGCCCCCACCCCCCCATTCTAGACGTAACCTTTCATACCCACACCCAGGCTCCTTGAATCCCTCATTGGCCTTCTCCTTTGCACCCCACTCCCCCTACCTTGACCTCACATACCCCTTCTTCCTACTGTGCCACCCCAACTCCCCCTAGTCTACTGGCACCCCACTCCCCCTACCTTTATCTCACCTACTCCTTCTTCTTACTGTGCCACTTCCCCCTAGTCTACTGGCACCCTACCTTTACCTCACATGCCCTTCTTTCTACTGTGCTGCCCCAACTCCCCCTAGTCTACTACATACCTTCCATCCCACTGCTAATAGCAAAATTACTCTCATTAGAACTACTGACTTCCTGGCAACCAAGCTCTAATTTATCATGCCCTGAACCACCCCTGATCATTTAGAGCAGTGGTTGTCAACTTATGAGCTAAAGGGGGCCTCAAATGTGGCCCCTGACATCACCAAAGGGCCGCACATAATGTTCAAAATATGTAATGCTTGGGGGGACTGTTAAAAACTGCAGACCTAATAGAGGAAGTGAGGGACAGAGAGTGTGGACAGGATACATTGTTGGCTGGGGATATGCTGCAGAAGACAATACCAAATTGGGAAGATGTTACATGAGGCTAGTAGAGATCAATGCTATCACCCTAATTAATGTTCCCACTACAAACTGCTGAGGTCCAAGACCGCACATCATATACCAAAGGGCTGCATGTGGCCCTCGGGCCACAGGTTAGGCATCAGGGATTTAGAGGCTCCTAATTTCTGATCTCACCCCCCCATACTTCCCGTAGGTTGACTAGTCACAAACCTTTAATGAGAGTTGGTCCAGTTGGAGTCGTTTTGCAATGCCTTTATCCAACCGTGTCTGGTGCTCAATGGGTTGCATGCCGTGCAATTGTATACAGTTACCTTTGTTATCCCAAGATATCTTCCTCTTCTTTGATGCTGTGCCTTTTATCCTCTTTGTATCCCTAAAAGTTAAAAACAATAAAAATTATTTGGAAATAAAAACGTAACCAAGGTTCTAACACCTTGGAATTAAAAAAAAAAAGTTTTAATTGGAGTTATACTCTAAAGTGGTAGCATTCAAAACTCAAACAGTATAATCACAATTCCGATGAGATGGCAGGGAGCTATTGTTTAATTTTGTTTTTGAAAGCAAACGTCTTCCATATGTGTGAAGGGCAATGATATTCCCACTGCTGAGATTGTTTTGGAATAGCCACTGTTCTAAGAATTTGGAGACTTTTCTTCAGTACAGGGGTTCTTTTCCTCTTCTATACATTGTACTATATTGTGGAACTGTGTTCTGGTCTTGTTACAGAAACGCTTTGTTCCAGATGGAGCTTTGCGTGACTCGGACAGCTCACAAAATTCACGCTTTGGATATGCCATCTCTGCAGTGCCAGACCTAAACCAAGACTCTTTCAATGACGTGGTGATTGGGGCACCTCTAGAAGATGGCCACAAGGGTGCCATTTATATCTTCCATGGATTCAAGAGAAACATATTGAAGAAATACAAACAGGTACATATTTAAATTGCTAATTATTTATATGAATAATAACTATCAACATTTTATTTGTCACCTTCCAATTTTTACAGTTTGTATCAAAGTTGACTTAAAAGTAACTACGCTTTCATGGTAGAAAAAAATAAAGCAATAAGAAAAATAATATATCATATACAATTACTACACAAGCCATGTTGTAATTTAATTACCTTTCCATTTTCATCTGTAAATTTCTGAAAAATTCAGTGCAATATGGCAACCCGGAGGTGTTCCATACAATGCCCCCAGAAATGTAATTTCCTGCTTGGCTTACTGGTTTTCTCAGAAGTCTGCACTAAAATACAAGGCATATTTTAGGCATCCTCTGCAATCTTTGGTGCAGTTCTCCCCAGGGGCCTTGGTAGACCCTGGCACCCATACCATGTGCTCCAGGTCTTCTACTGAGTGACCAGGGTCTTCTACTGAGTGCCCCAAGTCTTCTACTGAGTGCCCCAAGTCTTCTAATGTGTTCCCTAAGTCTTCTACTGAGTACCCCAGGTCTTCTACTGAGTGCCCTGGGTATTCTTACTCAGTGCCCTGGATCTTCTACTGGGTGTCTCAAGTCTTCTACTGAGTTCCCAAAGTCTTCTACTGAGTACCCCAGATCTTCTACTGAGTGCCCCAGGTTTTCTACCGAGTGCCCCAGGTCTTCTACTGAGTGCCCCAAGTCTTGTACTGAGTGCCCTTGGTATGCTTACTGAGTGCCTTGAGTCTTCTACTAAGTGCCCCAAGTCTTCTACTGTGTGCTTTGTGTCTTTTACTGAGTGCCCCAGGTCTTCTACTAAATGCCCTAGGTCTACTACTGAGTGCCTCAAGTCTTCTACTGAGTGCTCCAGGTCTTAAAATGTGTTCCCCAAGTCTTCTACTGGGTACCCTAAGTCTTCTACTGAGTGCCCCAAGTCTTCTACTGAGTGCCCCAAGTCTTCTACTGAGTGCCCCAAGTCTTCTACTGAGTGCCCCAAGTCTTCTACTGAGTGCCCCAAGTCTTTTACTGAGTTCCCCAGGTCTGCTTACTAAGTGCCTTGGGTCTTCTACTAAGTACCCCAAGTCTTCTACTGTGTGCTTTGTGTCTTCTACTGAGTGCTTTGTGTCTTCTACTGAGTGCCCCAGGTCTTCTTCTACTGAGTGCCCCAGGTCTTCTACTGCGTGCCCCAGGTCTTCTACTGCGTGCCCCAGGTGTTCTACTGAGTGCCCCAGGTCTTCTACAGAGTGCCCCAAGTCTTCTACTGAGTGCTTCAGGTCTTCTACTGAGTGCTTCAGGTCTTCTACTGAGTGCTTCAGGTCTTTTAATGTGTTCCCCAAGTCTTCTACTGAATTCTCCAAAGTCTTTAACTGAGTGCCCGGGTCTTCTACTGAGTGCTCTGAGTCTTCTTACTGAGTGTCCCAGGTCTTTTACTGGGTTCCCCTTGCCCTCTACTGTGCTCTCTAAGTCTTCTACTGAGTGCCCCAGGTCTTCTAATGTGTTCCTTAGGTTTTCTACTGAGTGCCCCAGGTATTCTTACTGTGTGCCCTAAGTCTTCTACGGAGTGCCCCAGGTCTGCTTACTGAGTGCCCTAGGTCTGCTTATTGAGTGCTCTGGGTCTTCTACTGAGTGCTCCGGGTCTTCTACTGAGTACTCTGGGCCCTCCACTGAGTGCCCTGAGTCTTCTACTGAGTGCTCTGGGTCCTCTACTGAGTGCTCCGGGTCTTCTACTAAGTGCCCTAAGTCTTTTACTGACTGCCCCGTACCTTCTACTGAGCTCCATAAATCTTCTACTGAGTGCCCCAAGACATCTTCTGCACTTCTAATTCAATGCATTATACAGGTCTGTAACATTGTCTAGTTTATCTGCTTTTCAATACATCTATTATTTGTTTTGTCATTCTAAAGTGACTCTACAATTCATTTTTGTTCAGTTAAAAAGATTATATTGGCTTTAGATTTGATCCAAAGTGGTCATCATGGTATCTTACCAGCCCCTGAACATTTTAATTTGTGTGCCCAGAGGTGGCCACGGTCAATTAGGACCCTAGAATTTTTAATTTTTGATCTATCTATGGGCAGCTTAAGACAGGAAGTGTGTCACCACTTACAATGATTTGTAAACTGCAATATATTACATTTTTGTTTTTGGGTTTATTACCGCTCTAATTCTGTTTTTGTGTTCTTGCCTTCTCAGCGCATTGCTGCAGCAGACTTGTCGCCCACATTGGCCTATTTCGGCTGCAGCATTCATGGAGAGATGGATATGAACGAGGATGGCCTGGTGGATCTGGCAGTGGGCTCTATGGGAAACGCTGTTGTTCTCTGGTGTGTGGATGATAGTGTACCAACACAGCTATGATAAACGTTCTTCTAAGTAACTAGACGTTCTGCAACATGTAGTGACTAACAGAATAAATGCTTTCAAGTTCAGTGCACCCAAAATGAATATCTCAGTTAGAGGTGGATTCTGTTGGTCTGAGCTATGTACTGAGAATAGACAAGTGCAATTCATTTCGGTCAGAATATAATTTCGGATTAATTTTTGGTAATTTGGAGTTTTTGGTTATTCGGCGATTCAGATGTATCCGAATCTCCGAATGAAGTAACAATTTTCATTAAAATTCATTTAATTTTGTTTCGTATAGTTGTTTTCTAACAAATTTCTAAGTTTAGAAATGATACTAATTTGGAAGGGTCCAAAAATGATCGACCGATGTGTAAAGAAGCCGGCCGCCGCGTCCTTAAAAAAACTATTGCTCATCAGCTGTCGGGGGCTAGCGGGCTTCGCCACTGACAGCTGAAATGTAAACAAAAGAATGCAATGAAAAATTCAGAAAAAAAAAACAACGTGCCCCCCCCAAATCCATACCAGGCCCTTCAGGTCTGGTATGAATTTTAAGTGGAACCCGGTGTTCTGCCGAGAAAGTTCCGCTCGGCGGATTAGTTTCCCCTCTACTGCGCATGCGCAGTAGAAGCTGGCGGAAATAGCCGAAGCGGAACAGCTGAAAATCAGCTGTACACGGCGGCTGTAAGAGGGCCCCCCACGGGCTCGCTCCGCTCGCCACGCTTCGGGCACGGCCTCGCTGCGCTCGGCACTTTTAGATTCCCCCTCTAGGTCCACTTGGATAGATGGGAAGGAACCTGGACCCAGAGCGCAGGCGCCGTGTACAGCTGATCGAAGCGTTTGAGCTTCGGCTATCTCCGGCGGCCGACAGTAGTACGTACTGCGCAGGCGCTGCGCCTGCGCAGTACAGGGGGGGAACCTATCCGCCGAAGGAACTTATTCGGCAAGACACCGGCACCAAAACCTATATCAGACCATTATCCGAGCATGCAGGCCAGGAAAGGGGCGGGGGCAGCAAACACCCCTCCCCCAACCATATCAGGCCACATGCCCTCAACATGGGGGGGTGCTTTGGGGCAACTTGCACCCTGCAACCCTGGCCGGTGGTTGTGGGGGTCTGCGGGCGGGGGGGGCTTATCGGAATCTGGAAGCCCCCTTTAACAAGGGGGCCTCTTTACCGGTGGCCAAAACACATACCGATATTATCAATTATTCATTCATTTTATAAGACTAAACTGGTCAAACAGAATACCATACCAAAGGCCCTATATTTGATTGATCAATAACTTTTTCACACTTTTTCCTCACTGCCTGTTCTGACCCTGAAAAGCCCCGACCACCGTGCCACAACCATGTACATTACGCAGCGACACGTTGCGTCACAGCACGGCATGTTGCATCACAGCCTCAATCACTTGAAAGGTTCCCATTTGGCGGCATCCAACATGAAATGAGGCATCATTTTTGCCCCAGCTGCAAAGTTGCGTGGCCATGGCATGTGCACAACACCATTTGTCAGCCATTGTAGCTTACAGTGGGCGCGGCCGGTGGGCAGTAAAGCTGTGGCTCAGCTGCCTATTTTTACCACCTCCAACTCAGCCATATTGTGAACGAGCTGGATCATGTCCGACTCTACCATCCTGAGCAGCCACAGTGGAATATGGTCCAATTGAACATACAACTATACGCATGTGTGTAGGTGGAGTGCAGCTCGATGCAGCCCCAGCTGCAAAGTTGCGTGGCCATGGCATGTGCACAACACCATTTGTCAGCCATTGTAGCTTACAGTGGGTGTGGCCGGTGGGCAGTAAAACTGTGGCTCAGCTGCCTATTTTTACCACCTCCAACTCAGCCATATTGTGAACGAGCTGGATCATGTCCGACTCTACCATCCTGATCAGCCACAGTGGAATATGGTCCAATCGATCATACAACTATACGCATGTGTGTAGGTGGAGTGCAGCTCGATGCAGTGGCAATAACACACACAGTCCAAGTGTGATGAAAAGAACTTGTATTAAAAAAAGGCAAAGACAATTCACAATATACCCGGTGGGAAGACAGCCCAACCAGGAACATTCATGAGTCCAGCAGTGTGTAGAAAGCAGGTTTCAGCCAAACTAACAGTGCCTGTTAGGAGGGGCAGAATGCGGCCGGGCCATCTGTCCAGAGAAATATGTACAAAACAATTCAGCGCTGCCCAAAAGGAAGGACAAGCGGCTAACACAACCAACAAGGTATAACAAGAGAAAAAAAGAAAAATCAGTGTAGCGCTAATAAAATGAATATCCAATATGAAAAAATAGTTCAAATGTAAACCATAAAAAAGTAATCCGTAAGTATACAGATATGGAGTCTCCAACGGACTGAACACTTCAAGGAGATATACACGGCATCTGAGATTAAAACAAACACACCACCACCTAGAGATGAAGAGGCTTACCGGATGGAATGGACCCAAAGGGCATACGCCGAATTGGGTCGGATAGGCTTGGGTGGTGAGTGGTTTAGAACGGCCGGGAGACGATGCTTGTGGATTGACCCGCTGGATGCTGTATCCCTCTGAACGGTGGGTGCCGGAACCAGGGGAAGCAATGTAGATGAAACAAACCAAGCGTTGTCGTATCCCTCAGAATGTAGTCAAAAAGCCAAACGATGGTGTGGATAAATGGGAAAAAGAAGGAATGGCCACATAGTGTGAATCCGTAAAAAAATGGGTGATTTATTGAAATAAAAAGATATACACTCACATGTAAATCCAAGTAAAACAGCGCTGAGAAAAAGTGGCGACAGTGGGGTCCTGCCCGACGCGTTTTGTCTTCATAGACGTCGTCTGGGGGGTTCCCCCCACTGTAGCCATCAAAGTATATATAGGGGGTTCAAATGAAATGATGGGAATCAGCTCCACGACTGCAAAAACATCACTTCCGGTTTCTGGTCCAAACGCCGGGCGGCCATTTTGGACCAGAAACCGGGAAAGTGATGTTTTTGCAGTCGTGGAGCTGATTCCCATCATTTCATTTGGACCCCCTATATATACTTTGATGGCTACAGTGGGGGGAACCCCCCAGACGACGTCTATGAAGACGAAACGCATCGGGCAGGACCCCACTGTCGCCACTTTTTCTCAGCGCTGTTTTACTTGGATTTACATGTGAGTGTATATCTTTTTATTTCAATAAATCACCCATTTTTTTACGGATTCACACTATGTGGCCATTCCTTCTTTTTCCCATTTATCCACACCATCGTTTGGCTTTTTGACTACATTCTGAGGGATACGACAACGCTTGGTTTGTTTCATCTACATTGCTTCCCCTGGTTCCGGCACCCACCGTTCAGAGGGATACAGCATCCAGCGGGTCAATCCACAAGCATCGTCTCCCGGCCGTTCTAAACCACTCACCACCCAAGCCTATCCGACCCAATTCGGCGTATGCCCTTTGGGTCCATTCCATCCGGTAAGCCTCTTCATCTCTAGGTGGTGGTGTGTTTGTTTTAATCTCAGATGCCGTGTATATCTCCTTGAAGTGTTCAGTCCGTTGGAGACTCCATATCTGTATACTTACGGATGACTTTTTTATGGTTTACATTTGAACTATTTTTTCATATTGGATATTCATTTTATTAGTGCTACACTGATTTTTCTTTTTTTCATCTGTCCAGAGAAGTTGCAAGCCCTACGCCTTTCCCTCCTCATCAGGAACCTTTCCTTGCTGCTAGTTCTGTCTCTACCAGACAGGGTACCTGTCCCTACTCCACCCACTCACAAAAGTGCGCCAAGCTTGGGAGCCAGGGCTTTAAATAGGCTCTGCCTGACCCAAAGTGGCTGCTAGAGTCACATGACTCAGGAAGCCATAGAGGAGCCATGTTCCCCTTGACTTCCTCTCCAATTGTACTGCTGCTGCAGATAAGTGCCACCTACAGTGGAGAAAGTAGACTGCACCTGCCTACATAAGTATCTGAGAACTGGTTATAATACAGATTTGATATTTTCAGTAGATTGCCAAGTGTGGAACAGTACCGCGTGTATTGCATCATCTGATATTTTAAACAATTATGAGTTGCTTGGTTTTGATTGGTTACCAATAAAAGGGAAGTTTTTCTTAAAACTCAAACTTCTCCTTTAACCACTTAAGGACCGGAATTATTTGCCCCCTTATTGACCAGGCTATTTTTTGCAATACGTCACTGCGTCACTTTAACTTTTGCGCGGTCGTGTGACGCTGCACCCAAACAAAATTGACGTCCTTTTTTTTCCCCACAAAGCTTTCTTTTGGTGGTATTTGATCATCTCTGTGGTTTTCATTTTTTGCTCTATAAATAAAGAGCAGCAATTAAAAAAAAAAATACATATCCAGAAAAAATATATTAAAAGTTTTATTTTTTTGTTTATAAAAAAAAATTGTATTCATCAATTTAAGCCAATATATATTCTTCTACATATTTTTGTTTAAAAAAATCGCTATAGGCGTATATTGATTGGCTTGCCCAAAAATGATCACGTCTACAAACTACGGGATAGATTTAGGGACTTTTATTTATTTTTTTATTGTTTTTACTGGTAATGGCGGCGATCTGTGATTTTTAGCGGGACTGCTACATGGCGGCGGACAAATCTGACCCCAAACGACCAGTGACATTATTACATTGATCAGTGCTATAAAAATATAAAAAGGGGTCAACACTAGGGGGCGATCAAGGGGTTAACTGTGTTCCCTGGGTTGGTTCTAACTGTGGGGGGGATGGGCTGCCTTGGACACGACAGAGATCGCTGTTCCTGATCACTGGGAACAGTAGATCTCCTGTTAGAATGGGGATACGCCTTTTTTACAAAGGCAGATCCCCATTCTGCCTCCGTATTAGGTGATCGTGGGCCACCGGCGGACATCGAGTCCACCCGACCCGCAGGCGCGCTCCCGCAGCGTGCGTACAGCTATGGTAATTCACGCAGGGGTGCCAACCTGCTGCAGTATAACTGCGGCGGCGGTTCCTTAAGCAGTTTGGTCATTCCCATTCACCAGGGATGAGCTCGGGTTCAGGTCAGAAGGCAGCCGTCAGTGCCGAGCCAATGAGTTATTGACCTGGTATGGCCATGACAGCCTCTGTTGATCTGATGGGGCCGGGCCCTACACAGGTCTCCTTCCTGTAGCCCCCTTTTGGCAGCCCTGATGAGATCATACAGTACAAAATTATTATTATTATACAGGATTTATATAGCGCCAACAGTTTGCGCAGCGCTTTACAACATGGGGGCAATCAGTACAGTTACAATACAATTTAATATGGGAGGAATCAGAGGGTCCTGCTCGTTAGAGCTTAAAGTCTAGAAGGGAGGGTCAATTGGAACAAAAGGTAATAACTAATAGACTGAAGGGGGGATAGCCTGTGTAAGGGTCGGCCATTAAGGAGAGAGTTGCGGTAGTCAAGGCGGGAAATAATCAAGGCGTGAATAAGTTGCTTTGTGGTGTCATTAGTCAGGAAGGGTCGAATTCTGGAGATGTTGCGGAGGTTAAGGCGGCAGGATTTAGCCTTTAGGATTTAGATTTAGAGTGGGAGATAATCGGACAGATTGGGGTAAGGAGTTCCATAGGATTTGGAGAGGCTCTTGAAAAGTCCTGAAGGCGAGCATGGGAGGAGGTGACGAGGGAGCTGGAGAGCAGGAGGTCTTGAGAAGAACGAAGAGAACGACATGTAACTTTCTGTACTCCACCATCATGGCCACCATCTTTCTGTTCTGAAGTGGGTTTGCTATATGATTTTTGTCCAAAAGGAAATGATGGTCAGTAACAGTTTTAATGATACATTTGTGCTTTTATTGGCAGGACTCGCAGCGTTGTGCAGATTAATGCGACCATTCGATTTGAGCCGCCGAAGATCAACATTTTCAGTAAAGAGTGCCACAGGAATGGACGGGAAGCCACTTGCATGGCGGCCTTCATCTGCTTCTCTCCAATATTTAAAGCACCCCAGTTCCAGGGGCAGAGTGTGGGTAGGTGACCGAATTTCATGTACTATGCAGAAGGAATAATATAAAAAATTATATCTAAGCTGTGAAAAAATATAGTTAATAATAATAATCTACGGAGCTACCACTGACAATGGCTATGAAGGCTGCTATTAAGGCATGGGAGGAGGCAGTTGAGTTGGCGTGCCCGAGCTACTTGGGTTTCTCACCACAGACTCCCATGTGGGGGAACCCCAAGCTATCTCATTTCTACTCTTGGTGTGGGTGGTCAAGGGAATAAAGTTACTAAAGGACATCACCAAAGATGGAGCACTCCTGACTTTTGACCAGCTAAAGACTAAGTATGATTTCCCTAATACATATTTCTTCAGGTTCATACAGCTTCGACGAGCATTTCAGGCCCAATTCAGAGATAGGGCAATAGAGTCCATCCCATCGGCTCTGGAAGACATGCTTATGGTAGAAGACTTCCCTAAGACTTTATCGGTCACATATAAAGAACTGTTCAAGAAAAGCCCGGCGGCAATGGCTAAATGTAGGGAGCTTTGGGAGAGTGAAGTCCCTGATATGGACGGGGAGGAATGGGATGACGTATGGGTGCACCCCTTTAAACATTTAGTCCTCGTGAGAGATAGACTCATACATTTTAAATTTTTGCACAGAATTTATTTTATACCGGCCAGATTGGCTGTAATCTACCCATCGGTCTCCTCAGCATGTTGGAGATGTGACTTTTCACCGGCTGATGCCAAACATATTTTCTGGAATTGCCCGCACATCAAGACCTTTTGGGAAGGGGTGGTAACATGCATAGAAGACATATTAAAGATACCTATCCCATTGTCAATTAGAGTATGTTTGTTGGGCCTGGTGGAGGAGGTGGTTCCGTCCAGAGCTCTTAGAACTTTACTGAACATCCTGAACATCCATGGAAGGAACGCCATATTATTTAAATGGAGGAACTCCGCTCCCCCTGGTGTTTCCTTTTGGAAGGGTCTGGTAAATTCCATGATGCCTTACTATAAGGCAAACTATCACTCTAGAGGGTGCGGAAAGAAGCTTAATAAAGTTTGGCAGGCCTGGTTTGGCTCGGAGGTAACGGCTGGCTAGCTCTGCCCAAGGTCTCATATGAGGTTAAATAATAGTCCTGGGAGTCTGTTCTAACTGGACACATTATACCTATTTGGTTGGATGAGGAGGGGTGGTAGTTAAAGGCAGATGTGTCCTTTTGATATTAAATTAGCTTAACGTCAGGTACAGTGCAGTGCTTTGGGAGAACAATAAACGCATATACGTATATACACATGGGCTGACTCCTGAAGTTTCCCTATTGGTGATATGAAGTGAGGTGCTTATTCTAAAATGTGGTGAACTGTGGTCTGGGGATGTTGGGGGGAGGGGGGGTGGGGGAAGTTGTTCTAGTTAGTCACCTATGTTAGGTAGAATAAATGTTGGGTCCAAGTTGACCATGTTGGTCAAGGAATGGCCTGTGTTGTGCCGGATCACTCCTCTTTCTCTGTATGTTTGTTTGTCTAAAATTTAATAAACAGAATTTTCAAAAAAAAATAAAAAATAACAATCTATAATAAGGCTGCTTACATGCTGTAGCTCCCATTCTCACCATAGAGATGTTCAGCTGGTAGAATATTCTACCGAATATACATTCCGCATTCAGTATCTATTTCCCTTCCCTCTCTTTTCCCCTTCTTGACTTTCTTTTCTTATCTGTACTCGCCCCCGTGCACACCCTTCCCAATTTTATTTACAGGTTGTGGTTTTGTGATTCACCATTTTCAATGTATGTTATTTAATGTTACACCTGTAATTATGTGGTATTTTTCTATTTTGTACCCCCTACTGCTTTACTTGAAAAATAACTCAATAAAAATATATTCAACCTAATGCTGCTTACACCAAAAATACACTATACACTATATTGTCAAAAGTATTCGGACACCTACCTCTACACACATATGAACTTTAATGACATCCCAGTCTTAGTCTGTAGGGTTCAATACTGAGTTGGCTCCGCCCTTTGCAGCTATAACAGCTTCAACTCTTCTGGGAAGGCCGTCCACAAGGTTTAGGAGGGTGTCTATGGGAATGTTTGACCATTCTTCCAGAAGAGCATTTGTGAGGTCAGGTACTGATGTTGGATTAGAAGGCCTGGCTCGCAGTCTCCATTCATCCCCAAGGTGTTCTATCTGGTTGAGGTCATGACATGTGCAGGCCAGTCAAGTTCCTCCACCCCAAACTTGCTTATCCATGTTTTTATAGACCTTGTTTGTGCACTGGTGCGCAGTCATCTTGGTACAGGAGGGGGCCATCCCCAAACTGTTCCCAAAAAGTTGGGAGCATGAAATTGTCCAAAATGTCTTGGTATGCCGACGCCTTAAGAGTTCCCTTTACTGGAACTAAAAGGCCAAGCCCAACCCTTAAAAAACAACCCCACACCATAACCCCCCCTCCACCAGATGATTTGGACCAGTGCACAAAGCAAGGTCCATAAAGACATAGTTACATAGTAGGTGAGGTTGAAAAAAGACACAAGTCCATCAAGTCCAACCTATGTGTGTAATTATGTGTCAGTATTACATTACATATCCCTGTATATTGCGGTCATTCAGGTGATTATCTAATAGTTTCTTGAAGCTATCAATGCTCCCCGCGGAATTCCACATCCTTGCCGCTCTTACAGTAAAGAACACTCAACGTAGTTTGAGGTTAAACCTCTTTTCTTCTAATTGTAATGAGTGGCCACGAGTCTTATTAAACTCTCTTCTGCGAAAAAGTTTTATCCCTATTGTGGAGTCACCAGTACAGTATTTGTAAATTGAAATCATATCCCCTCTCAAGCGTCTCTTCTCCAGAGAGAATAAGTTCAGTGCTCGCAACCTTTCCTCATAACTAAGATCCTCCAGACCCTTTATTAGCTTTGTTGCCCTTCTTTGTACTCGCTCCATTTCCAGTACGTCCCTCCTGAGGACTGGTGCCCAGAACTGGACAGCATACTCCTGGTGCGGCCGGACCAGAGTCTTGTAGAGCGGGAGAATTATCGTTTTATCTCTGCAGTTGATCCCCCTTTTAATGCCAATATTCTGTTTGCTTTGTTAGCAGCAGCTTGGCATTGCATGCCATTACTGAGCCTATCATCTACTAGGACCCCCAAGTCCTTTTCCATCCTAGATTCCCCCAGAGGTTCTCCCCCCAGTGTATAGATTGCATTCATATTTTTGACACCCAAATGCATTATTTTACATTTTTCTACATTGAACCTCATTTGCCATGTAGTCGCCCACCCCATTAATTTGTTCAGGTCTTTTTGCAAGATTTCCACATCCTGCGGAGAAGTTATTGCCCTGCTTAGCTCAGTATCGTGTGCAAATACAGAGATGGAACTGTTTATCCCATCCTCCAGGTCGTTTATGAACAAATTAAATAGGATTGGTCCCAGCACAGAACCCTGGGGGACCCCACTACCCACCCCTGACCATTCTGAGTACTCCCCATTTATCACCAACCTCTGAACACGCCCTTGTAGCCAGTTTTCAATCCATGTACTCACCCTATGGTCCATGCCAACGCACCTTATTTTGTACAGTAAACGTTTATGGGGAACTGTGTCAAATGCTTTTGCAAAATCCAGATACACCACGTCTACGGGCCTTCCTTTATCTAGATGGCAACTCACCTCCTCATAGAAGGTTAATAGATTGGTTTGGCAAGAACGATTCTTCATGAATCCATGCTGATTACTGCTAATGATATCATTCTTATTACTAAAATCTTGTATATAGTCTCTTATCATCCCCTCCAAGAGTTTACATACTATTGATGTTAGGCTAACTGGTCTGTAATTCCCAGGGATGTTTTTTGGGCCCTTTTTAAATATTGGTGCTACATTGGCTTTTCTCCAATCAGCTGGTACCATTCCAGTCAATAGCCTGTCTGTAAAAATTAGGAACAACGGTCTGGCAATCACCTGACTGAGTTCCCTAAGTACCCTCGGATGCAAGCCATCTGGTCCCGGTGATTTATTAATGTTAAGTTTCTCAAGTCTAATTTTAATTCCGTCCTCTGTTAACCATGTAGGTGCTTCCTGTGTTGTGTCATGAGGATAAACACTGCAGTTTTGGTTACTGAAGCCCCCCGATTCACTCGTGAAGACTGAGGAGAAGAATAAATTCAATACCTTTGCCATCTCCCCATCCTTTGTAACCAGATGTCCTTCCTCATTCTTTATGGGGCCAATATGGTCTGTCCTCCCTTTTTTACTGTTTACATACTTAAAGAATTTCTTGGGATTTTTTTTGCTCTCCTCGGCTATGTGTCTTTCATGTTCTATCTTAGCCATCCTAATTGCACCCTTACATTTCTTATTGCATTCTTTATAAATTCTGAATGCTGTGGATGATCCCTCAACCTTGTATTTTTTGAAGGCCTTCTCCTTTGCTTTTATATGCATTTTTACATTGGAGTTAAGCCATCCAGGATGTTTGTTCGATCTTTTAAATTTATTACCCAATGGGATACATTGGCTAATGCCCTTATTTAATAGGCTCTTAAAGCAAACCCATCTCTCCTCTGTATTCTTTGTTCCTAATATTTTATCCCAATTTATGCCTTTTAGCAAGGTTTGTAGTTTAGGGAAGTTGGCTCTTTTGAAATTCAGTGTCTTTGTGTTCCCTTCATGTCTCATATTTGTGTGATTTATACTGAAACTAATTGACCTGTGATCGCTGTTACCTAAATTGCCCCGTATTTCCACATCTGTTATCAGGTCTGTATTGTTGGTAATCAGTAGATCTAGTAATGTTTTATTTCTAGTTGGTGCGTCTACCATCTGACCCATAAAATTGTCCTGCAAGACATTAAGGAACTGGCGAGCCTTAAATGAATGTGCGGTTCCCTCCGCCCAGTCTATGTCTGGATAATTAAAATCCCCCATTATGATAACACTTCCCATCCTTGCTGCTAATCCAATTTGTGATAGGAGATCCGTCTCCACTTCCTCCCTCAGGTTAGGGGGCCTATAGCATACTCCCAGTATTATTTTCCCCTTAGCTTCATCCCTTTGGAGCTCTACCCATAAAGATTCCACCTCCTCCCTAGCCCCCTCAGTGATGTCATCTCTCACATTCGCTTGTACATTATTCTTGATATATAGGCATACCCCTCCCCCTTTTTTACCCTCTCTATCCTTGCGGTATAGGGTATACCCTTGAATGTTTGCCAGCCAATCATGAGAGCTGTTGAACCAGGTCTCTGAAATTCCCACAAAATCCAAATCCTCCTTGTACAACAGTATCTCTAGTTCACCCATCTTGTCCGCCATGCTCCTGGCATTGGTGAACATGCCACATAGTTTAGACCGGTCGCATATTGTCCTCGTATTGGGTGTTTCAAGATTGCAACTTGGACTTGCTACTATACTCACCTTGCGTTTTTGTGCTTTGGTTAACCTACCACTAATGCCCCCAATACTACCCTCTGGAATATCTTCCGCGCTGGCTATCACTGTCTCTGGACCCTCCCCCCCATCGCCTAGTTTAAAAACCCCTCTAACTTTTTGGCCATCTTCATTCCCAGCAGATCTGCACCCTCCTCATTTAGGTGCAGTCCGTCCCTTCTATAGTACCGGTTACCGACTGAGAAGTCGGCCCAGTCCTCCAGGAACCCAAACCCCTCCTTACTACACCAGCTCTTCAGCCACTTGTTTACTTCCCTAATCTCCCTCTGCCTCTCTGGTGTGGCTCGATGTACCGGTAGTATTCCTGAGAACACTACCTTGGAGGTCCTTTTCCTCAATTTAGCTCCTAAGTCCCTAAAATCGTTCTTTAGGACACTCCATCTGCCTCTAACTTTGTCATTGGTGCCAACGTGCACCATGACAGCCGGGTCTTCCCCAGCCCCTCCCAATAATCTGTCCACAAGATCCGTGATGTGCCGAACCCGAGCGCCCGGTAGACAACATACTGTTCGGCGTTTCAGGTCTTGGTTACAGATTGCCCTCTCTGTCCTTCTAAGAATTGAGTCCCCTACCACCAGAATCTGTCTTTCCTTTCCCTTTGCTGCCCCCCCACTCTCACTGGAGGAGTTCTTCCCCTGGCAGCTAGGAGAGTCCCTCATCTCCAGCAGTGCTGGTCCCTGACTGGTTACACCAATGTCACTCAATGGAGCGTACTTATTGGGATGCTCCAGTCCTGGATCGGCCTCCCTGGCACTTCCCCCTCTACCCCTCCTGACTGTCACCCAGTCAGGACAGTCACATGGATGAGCGAGTTTGGGATGGAGGAACTTGACTTGCCTGCTAAGAGTCCTGACCTGATAGAACACCTTTAGGATGAATTACAGTGCAGACTGCGAGCCAGGCCTTCTCGTCCAACATCAGTGCCTAACCTCACATATGCTCTTCTGGAAGAATGGTCAAACATTCCCAAAGATATACTCCTAAACCTTGTGGACGGCCTTCCCAGAAGCATTGAAGCTGGTATAGCTGCAAAGGGTGGAGCCAACTCAATATTGAACCCTACGGACTAAGACTGGGATGCCATTAAAGTGCGTGAAAAGGCAGGCGCCCCAATACTTTAGGTGCCCACAAAGTTACTCAAGTCTTTCAATCTTTCTTTTAGTCTTTCAATCCTTTTTTCTCTAATATTTGTATGTTGGCATGGTGGGGATCCTCCCTTCTTATCCATTACTTTTGGTAATATAGTGTATCTATGCTTTAGTGGAAATGTGCAAAATAAGAGTGCAGCACCTCATTAACATACAAAACAAGAAAAACATAAATGAATATTGAATTAAAGTCCAGGCAATAATCCTAAGATCCCAGTATAAAGTTTAATAAGATGACAATTGTAAAGCAATGACACCAGTGTTGATAAAGCAATTCTTCTTAGGTGTGCTTCAGTGATCTCCCACCACCAGCAAGTGAAATGCAAACTCACCAAAGCGAATAACTGCCATCACAGCAGCATAAATGCCCAAAACAGCATGTCGATCAAGCAAGGAACATTATAGCATAGGGACTCCAAGGACCTCTCCTTTAGAAAACCTTCAACTATAAATGAACAAAGCTCACCAAGAGCCAGAAAAAGATTCCAATAGTGTGGTATTTAATGTTAAAAACATGTATACAGCAGATACAGGACAGTGAATCGATAAACTCACATCTAAAAAAGCCTGAATCCAGCAGCGGCGTGACATCAGCACCAAAAGATTTTTTCGATATCATTCAGGGTGTGCAGCATCCAAATCTTCTCTCATTATGTGTCTTCCCCGTTCAACAGCCAAAGCTGTAACCTGCTGAGAAACCTGTGTTGTGTCCATTCACAGCACAGATCAGCAGGGGGAGGGGGGGGGGGGTTTAGGGGCACACGCATGCCCAAAAACTGGGAAGTGAATCACAACGTGCCCATACATTGCCGTGCCCGGCTGTGCTTCCAGCTAGCGATAAGCAGTGATTGTGTTAGCAGGCCGCACGTGGTTAAAAAACCTGAAAGGCTGAAATGTCCTTCTCTGGGCCCCGAATCCATTGAACATCTGCGGAAAAAGCTGAACCATGCAGACTGGAGAAGACACCCTTCAAAATTGAGACAGCTGAAACAGCTTGCTCAAGAAGAGCGGGCCAAACTACCCTGTTGGCAGGTACCGAAGTCCCACTGAGAGCTACAGAAATTGGTTGTGCAACAGGGGCGGCCCGTCCATTAGGGGTGCCTGTGCGCCGCCCCCTCTCTCCACTACCACCCCCTATATGCAATAGATAGATTCATGCATAGCATAAAACTATCCACGGCCGCCGCAGCCACCCCCTATTCATGCGTTCGGCAACTTTCAGGATAACGGACGGACGCATTAATTACAGCGCCGGGTTTTTTTTTTTCTAAGCACCTGATTGAAGCCAGAGGCTCTAATAGGCTTCAAAATAGGGTGGGCTCGGGTTGCAGAGGATGCGCTACGATCCCACCCCGGTGTATTACAACAGCGAATGAATAATCGCAGTTGAAAAACTGATCCTCAATCCCGCCAACCAGAAGCGGGTGTGACAAAAAGTAACAAAGTGTAGAGCTGAGAATAGGAGTGCTCTGATACAATTCAAACAAAGGTCAAAATTAACAAAAAGTAACAACCTGTATGAATATTGGTATGCACCATTATGCATAACGTGTATATAGTGAAAATAATAATGTGCACATTCAATAAAATAAGTCCATATATAAAATCGAGTAAAAAATCTGTTCCCAGTCAAGTGCGATGAAATCTTGTAAACAGTGAATATTTGCACTCGTGAAAAAAAGAACCACCACCGGATGAAGGGAAGGCTTACCAGATCGTTTGAACACACTAGGGCGTACGCTCTGTGTGTCAAACAGGCTTGTTATATAATGGATGACGACTTTTTTAGTTGAAACATGTCGGGTGGACCCCTCACAACTACCGCTACACGATTTACATGCTTGTTTGATCTGCAAAAATGTGAGTTTGTTTTTTAATGCTATTTTAATAAATCCAAGTTAAAACGTTATTACGCTATGTGAGTGTTTTCATCCCTCACATGTTATATGAATCTTTCGCTTGGCTTATGGTGGTGTGATTACTATTGAGGAAGTCGTGCTGATTACTTCCCCCCTTCCCTCCGTTGATGTGGTGATGACATCTGACCAGACAATACATCTAGACCAATTGGTCATCAAGCCTTTTTGACCTGTTTTGGCATATGCTATTTCAGGCCACTATTTCCGGTAAGCCTCCATATTCTCTGGTGATGGTCCTGGCACCGCTTTCAAATTTCTGTGCACCTCTGGTCGTTTAGGGTTCATCCATCTACCAGGCTACCGGGTCTATTTGATCTTCCTGCACGTATAAGAAGAACACCCGCATACTTTTTATACACTATATTACAGACTCTTTTTTCTTGGTGTTATGGACTTCTCATTGATTTTGTCCTCTGATATATTTATCTAAAGCACGTATATGTATTATTTTTTCACCAGTTACTATCACAAGTACTCACGTGAGATTTTTTTTTTATTTGCTGTCATTTAATGTCTAGTTTATTCATAATTTATTCACTCAATAGCGCCACACTGTGAATCTTTAGTTGTTATATAATGGATGGACCGTAGGTAGATGCTATCAGACAGGTGTATGCAGGTTGCGACCAAGTAGATTCATGGAGGAAATGGCACCACAGGCAAACCAACAGCTCAAAAATCCATAGACATGTGGAGAGTATTGGAAAGGAAACGAAAAAGGACCATAGCGTAATTCCATAAAACAGAGGTACATTTATTTAAAAATGAAAAACCACTCACATGGGTGTAGATAAAAACAGCGCTGTAAAATATTGTAGGCAGCAGTGGGAACCGTCCCGACGCGTTTCGTCTCTAAAAGGACATCAGCAGAAATTTTTGGTTTATTTTCAGAAGCGAGTGTGAGACCCGTTTTCCAATTGGCCGAAAAGAGAAGACTCCCGATTGGCCGGCGAGTGGGGGGTAGGAAACTAAAACTACCGACGCTTTTGCCGTGATGACCCATGGGGAGCAGGAGAACGGGAAGCCTCCACCACCAAGCAGGGGAAGCTGCCAGTGTTTCTGCTCTTTCTGTCTTGTTTTAGACCACTGGATATCGACCGTTCGACCGGGGGGGGCATACCGTTTGTAGCCCCTCTACAAAAAAATTTCCACTGGCCGCCACTGTTGTGCAACAAAATATTAGTTGAAGGCCCCCATCATTTTTGTCCATGCCATTTTCATTTGTTTTATGTTAAATCAAAATATAAAAGCCAAGTCCAATTTTTATTAAATATGGAATAAACACGGTACCTGGGAAATTTGACAAGGTACGGGACCCACGGCTTGCTACTCTTGGCATGCCCACTCATGGTTTGATGACTGTCTCAACGAGTTAACATAGATTTAGAAGGGGACAAATTTTCTGCCTGGGGGCCGTGAAATCTAGATTACTGTTTTGCAGACCAGTTGGAACCTTTAATGGAATAATCCTAGACGAGTGTTGACAGGTGGCGTTGACTGCTGGACCCCAGCGTGCCACTAACTGGTTCTTGTATTTCCTTGGTTGTATCACTGCAACAAATATCCCAATCTCACGTAATATCCCAATAATTCTGTGGAAATAGGATACACTGTTGGATTGTTTGACATGTCACTCTAACATCTAAAATATTTGGAAGTCTGTAATGTTGGATGAAGCACCTTTAGGTAAAGGTTGATTTATAAAAAAGAAACACATGGAACAATAATGAATGCCAATTACTTTTGTAAGTTTTAAGATATTTCAGAGAAAATTGTGGGCTCGTCTTTTTTTGGCGGAAGGGTACCAACAAATTCGGCCATGGCTGTAGGTCTTTGTTCTGCACATATTTTCGTTTAGTCTTTACCCATCTGTAGATGCTTTTCTTGACCAAACTATAGCAATTTTTCTTTGATTTCATGGAAATAAAATATAATTGACATCACGGCAATAAAAACCCACAAATGAGCAGAAGTCTAAAGAAAAGCTAATTAAACTTCGGAAGTTGCTTGAGGTTGGTATGCCTGTCTAGGATCCCAAGGCTTTTTGGCTTTGTATCTTACCAAGGACACTGTCTGCAGTGTGCTCTCCCATGTCATAGGGGTTTTATCCAGTTTCCCCTCTATACTAGGTGGGTTGCTTGGTGCCTGACTGGCCTTGGAGTGTGTACATATGTTTTAGGGACCTTCCATTGTGAGCTCCTCCAGGGCAAAGGAACCAATGTGAATGGTTGTATACACTTTGAAAAGCCCTGTGTAATATGTAAGTCAAGTATAAACATATAAAATAAAAATAGGTATCTGCACATTTTTAATAGAGCACAAATAAATCATTATTGGGAGCAAAGCTTCTAAACTGACAATAACGAATAGCCGTACACATATATAAAATGCATGACTTTTTATGAATAGCCCGGTGCTTCTTGGTGCCGTGTTTTCCCCGAAAATAAGCCAGGGTCTTATATTAATTTTGGCAACAAAAGACACAGTAGGGCTTATTTTCGGGGTAGGTCTTATCATGTATTGTGATTTCTTCTCTCCCCTTCTCCCTCCCTGCCTGTCAGGAATCCCCAGTGGAACCAAGTAAAAGTGGTCGTAAAATCCTAGAATCCACTCTATTACAGTATTATATAATGTGAACCGGGGGGGGGGAGGGGTCGAGATCCCCCGCTGACAGCTGGGAGAAGAGGAGGAGAGCAGCGGGAGTTCAGCTGGGCGCCGAGCTGAGCTGTACCAAAGGTATTTGGCGCAATTAGATTACAGAAACATACACAGTTTACATTATATAATACTGTAATAGAGTGGATTCTAGGATTTTACAACCACTTTAAACTGGGGCTTATTTTCAGGGTAGGGCTTATATTGCAGCCCTCCCCGAAAATCACAGTAGGTCTTATTTTCAGGGTAGGTATTATTTTCGGGGAAACACGGTAACAATACGTAGGAAATTCATTTATTTACTACTCCTGTGTTGCAGTGTTTGACCTGTGTACAGTGACTACAGCAGCCATTCTTAACCAAGGTTCCTCCAGAAGCTACTAGAGGTTCCTTGAGCTGTGGCTGATTGACCTTCCATTTGATTGCGCCTGCATAGTTCTGGTGCCAATACCCCATGGCAAAGTCAGTAGAATGACACCAATGATTTTTGTTAGCTATTTGCAAGTGTGATTGTCAAGACCAGAGGTCAGGGCCAGAGACCAGTAGCTACAGCAGTAGAGGCACTCCCTCTAACCAGCAGGATAGGAATTCAAACGGGAGCTCATCCGAAGTGTGGGGTCTAAGCACTAACTAGGGTTGCCACCTTTTCTTCAAGCCAAACCCGAACACATTAGCGGCCTGGGAGACTTTTGGGTGCCCCAGGAAGAGTAGTGATGTGGTGCGCGTAGCGTGCCACAGCAAACAGTGGGTGTGGCTAAATTGCTCTTGCTGACATCATCGCCCTGCCCCCCAGTGATGTCGAACCTGCCCCCAGACAGCCGTCCACACCTCCCAGATGGCAGCAGATTTGTGTGTGACTATCTTGGTTACTTGGGGAGCCACATCTCAGTCTGAATAATGTGTCTGGGTTTCAGTCTGCCTGAAACCTGGACACATGATTCAAAACCCGGACTGTCCAGGTGAATCCCAGACAGGTGGCAACCCTAGCACTAACCAATGTTCACCAGAGCTCCTGATGATGGAGATTGGTTTTGCTGTGTGTTAGTACCAGGTCATGGTCCTCAGGATCAACCCACCTGGAGGTGAGCAAGCCTGGGTCCAGTAGCAGATATAGCAGACTAGGATCAAACAGAAGCTTAGTCTGTAAACAACACATAGGTTGGTAACAAGTGGTTGCAGGTAGGGTCAAGCAATAGCATAGTTGAGGAACAAGCCAAAGGTTGATAGTGAAGATAAGGATAGCAGCAAGAGTGACAAGCGTGAGATATGGACTGCAGAGAGCACAATAATCTGACAAACAGGAAGTGCAAAGGCATGGCTTAAATAGGAAGTTCATAGGAGGAGCAAAGAGTTCAAGGTTCACCAGAAACAAGACACGAGGCTAGGTTGTCTAAGTAATCAGGCAGAGAGCTGTCCAGCATCTCGGTGGATCAGCAATAAGAGATATTGACAGAAACAGCAGAAGTTGCAGGTTCAGATCCAGATCTTGACAATGATATACTGGCCACCACTGTAAGGGCTGCATTTTTCCCACTGACCCCCAATGAATTGGTTTTAGTAGGAGTTCTCTGAGACCTGAAAATTATTTAAAGGGGGTTTTATTGGGGTAAAAAAGGTTGAGAAAGTTTGGTCTTCAGCTTCTCCTGGTGGTGGTCCCATAATGAGCACCAGGCTTTCTGCAAGTAATGATGAATTGCTGTTGACAGGGAGAACTGTATCACGCTCACATCCCTAATAATTGTTTGTCCAGGCTTTCTGCAGGCTACAGATCTACCATGTGCTGTCTGATAGATGAGCCCAATCTTCTACCGCTGTTAACGAGCATTCGTTATGGGAGCAGTGGGGGGGGGGGGGGGGTGCCCTTCTTGCATATTTTTGCCAATTACTGGCATGCAAATTCTAAGAACATGGATTCCTCTTAATAAGTGATCTATTCTCATGTGTGATGGGAAAGTGAACATTATGACCAACGCTTTTAATTTCCCACTTCTACTTTGCTGTTTTTTAATGCTTGGGCACTCTTCTGCTTGTATGGAGCATTTTTGTACTAGCAGGTTTGTGTTTTTACTTTTAATGCTGCTCAGAATATGTTTTGACTGATATAGTTGTAAAAGTGACTTAAGTACTTGTATCCTTTAGGTATTAAATACAATGTGACCATTGATGAGCGTAGATACACCCCCCGTGCTGTGATTGATGACATCGGAGGAGATAAACACTTCATTGAAACCATCAGAGCCAAAAGTGGGCATAATCAGTGCCAGCAGCTCAATTTCCACGTTCTGGTGGGTATCTATTTTTAATTATTTAACTGACACTAGTCAACATTTTTTCATTACAATACATTAACATGGCTGTCTGGAGATATCATAGCTAAGGCAGTTGCCTTAATCTACTGGAAGACCTGTTTAGTGGACCTCACCTATATACTTGGGATAGGTTTCAGGTTTGTAGACACCTCAGTTTGTAGGTCAAGTTCTATAAACGGTTTCTGCATTTGCTTACGTCTCATTAATCCTTTCTGTTGATATTAGTACTACACCACCAGAGAAATTGTAGATTTTTTTTTAGGTGCTCCAAACCCTGAGAAGGCCTAAATCCTTAACAAAAAAAATTGTTGTGATATCCCTTTAAATATATAAACTAATAATACACTGTGATTAATTAAATGAACATATTAAAAAAATCAGGTCTCAATAAATGTGATCAAAAGTTAAAGTGCAAGTCCCCCTGAAGGCGGGGACCTGAAGAAAGCCCGTGGTGCATGTGCCCCTGGAGTGGCAGTTCAGGGGTGCCGTAATCTCACTGTGAGTGAGGGTCACTTTGAGTTATGGCACCGAGGTCACTTCACCACCACACTTTATTTTACATCTGCCTCTTGGGCCGAGCTTTTTGGCTAGGACCAGAGGAATTTTTTCGTTCCTGGCCGAAGGGCCAGCCATTGTTTTACACCTTTGCACCTTCTCCACTTTCCTTCCCCCCACTTTTATTTGTGTGTTTGTTGTGTTTTTTGTCACTTTCTCTTTTTTTTTGGTTGGATGTACACTTTTGTTTCACGTTTGAGCAGGGTGTAGGTCCTCGGGCCTGCCCTGAAAGTCTTGTGAGGGGGTGGACATGGCCTTCTGGCTTAGTTCATCCTCTCTCATGGGGTCTCCCTTCGGGGGAGCCCCACCTACCCTGTTCCCCGAAAATAAGACCTAGCAAGATTGTCGGTGATGGCTGCAATATAAGCCCTACCCCCCAAATACGCCCTACCCTGTTTCCCCGAAAATAAACCCTACCCTGAAAAGAAGACCTACAAGGACTTTAACTAGGGCTTATTTGGGGGGTAGGGCTTATATTGCAGCTATCACCGACAATCACGTTAGGTCTTATTTTCAGGGAAACAGGGTAGTACTTGGGGTGGTCTGTTTCGGCAGACCTCCCAGAGAACGGGGTCCGTCTGGTTTCAGCCAGATAGTCCATGTGAAGTACCACAGTCCCCTGGAGCCTAACGGCCCAGGGGATCAGGGCAAGGGTCCCTTCTCTTCAGAGAAGGGCCATGTGTACACCCTGTGCATGTTTTGTGTTTCACTTTTTGGTGTGCACTTTTTTTTTTGCACCGGGTGGAGTCTGAGTGTGTTCACACACCACGGGCTTTAAAGAAAAAAAAAAAAGTGCAAAAAAGTGAAAGTCCTATTTAACATATGAATCAAAGTCCTCAAATAAAGCTGCATCGCTGACATAGGACAAACAGTAAAATTACACACTCCACACCCCTGTTGGCTCCCATGGATTCCACCATAATGCTGAAGCCTCTTACCAGCTGTGTAGGATCTCTAGGTGGTAAGAGATCAAATATCACTTTTAAAAGAAATGGTGGCCCAGGCCTCCAAGAAGCTTCCCTGCTCGACTCCTCACAGCCAGAAACCGCACAAGGTATGAAAGAACCACAGGAAATATCCATAGGGTAAAACTGTATGTGCCAATATAATTTATTCACACACAGTGCACTCAAATAACTGAGAGACAAGGCCTCAGTTCCCGAAAAAAGCTGCCGTCAATCCTCTGGCCCACGTGATGACACCACGGACCAGGCCCTTTCCAACGCGTTTTGTCAGTAAGCAGACGTCGTCAAGGGAAGAGGGCTGAATCCAAGCCTAAATCCTTGGCCCTCTCAGCTCAGCTATTCCTAGCATTTCTTATTTCCTCTAAGATCTTACCTTTTATCTAAATGCTCTTTAACCTTTTACCACCCCTAGGATACAATAGTCTTTGGCATACGTGGACATATCCCCATGTTATCTCCCTTCAAACATGTTGCAGGTACACAAAATAATTTTTGATGTGGTTGATTTACTAAAACTGGAGAGTGCAAAATCTGATGCAGCTGTGCATGGTAGCCAATCAGCTTCCGGGTTTTTGTTTGTCAAAATTTAACTGAAGTCAGAAGCTGATTGGCTTCTATGCACAGCTGCACTAGATTCTGAGTGCACCAGTTTTAGTAAATCTCCCCATAGTGTTCCTATCTTCCTTTTTGACATGACAACACAGTTCTGAATTCCAAAGCGCGTGGTGTCAGCCCTGCCTACACCATTTCTGATTTATTACAAACAACACAGACCTCTACCTTAGATCTTTTTTCTTTCCTTATCTCTATAACTCCTCTTTGTGCACAGGAAGAGAGCACAGAAAGCTATGAGCTTACAATTGGGACAGATTTAGCAAAGCACCTTTAATGGTATATTTGGCAGACCAAAGTGAGCAAATAGCAAGTTCATTGTTAGGGTTTTGAGAACCTCAAAAACTAAAGTTTCATATGAACTGCTGGACCCATACTTACCTTATCAGACCAAATACTTATCAGGCCAATAGATTTGTTTACAATAATGACCCCTAAAAATACATATGCCCACATACAGTGCTTTGAAAAAGTATTCATACCCCTTGACATTTTCCACATTCTGTCATGTTACAACCAAAAAGGTAAATGTATTTTATTGGGATTTTATGTGACACAAAAACACAAAGTGGCACATAATTGTAAAGTGAAAGAAAAATGATAAATGGGTTTTCACATTTTTTACAAATAAATATGTGAAATATACGGCATGCATTTGTATTCAGCCCCCTTTACTCTGATACACCTAACTAAAATCTAGTGGAACCAATTGCCTTCAGAAGTCACTTAATTAGTACATAAAGTCCACCTGTGTGTCATTTAATCTCAGTATAAATACAGCTGTTCTGTGCAGCCCTCAGAGGTTTGTTAGAGAACCTTAGTGAACAAACAGCATCATGAAGGCCAAGGAACACACCAGACAGGTCAGGGGTAAAGTTGTGGAGAAGTTTAAAGCAGGGTTAGGTTATAAAAAATCCCCCAAGGTTTGAACATCTCACGGAGCTCTGTTCAATCCATCATCGGAAAATGGAAAGAGTATGGCACAACTGCAAACCTACCAAGACATGGCCGTCCACCTAAACTGACCGGCCGGGCAAGGAGAGCATTCATCAGAGAAGAGCCAAGAGGTCCATGGTAACTCTGGAGGAGCTGCAGAGATCCACAGCTCAGGTGGGAGAATCTGTCCACAGGACAACTATTAGTCGTGTTCTCCACAAATCTGCCCTTTATGGAAGAGTGACAAGAAGAAAGACATTGGTGAAAGAAAGCCATAGGAAGTCCTGTTTGCAGCCTGCGAGAAGCCATGTGGAGGGCACAGCAAACATGTGGAAGAAGGTGCTCCGGTCACATGAGACCAAAATTCAACTTTTTGGCCTAAAAGCAAAACGCTTTGTGTGGGGAAAACTAACACTGCACATCACCCTGAACACACCATCCCCACCGTGAAACATGGTGGTGGCAGCATTATGTGGTGGGGATGCTTTTCTTCAGCAGGGACAGGGAAGCTGGTCAGAGTTGATGGGAAGATGGATGGAGCCAAATACAGGACAATCTTAGAAGAAAACCTGTTAGAGTCTACAAAAGACTTGAGACTGGGGCGGAGGTTCACCTTCCAGCAGGACAACGACCCGAAACATCCAGCCAGAGCTACAATGGGATGGTTTAGATCAAAGCATATTCATGTGTTAGAATGGCCCAGTCACAGTCCAGACCTAAATCACATTGAGAATCTGTGACAAGACATGAAAATTGCTGTTCACAGACGCTCTCCATCCAATCTGACAGAGCTTGAGATATTTTACAAAGAAGAATGGGCAAAAATGTCCCTCTCTAGATGTGCAAAGCTGGTAGAGACATCCCCAAAAAGACTTGTAGAGAAAGGGGTTTCTACAAAGTATTGACGGAGGGGGGGTGCGCCATATAAATGCCCCCCCACACTTTTCACATATTTATTTGTAAAAAAGTTTGCAAAACCATTTATCATTTTCCTTCCACTTCACAATTATGGGCCACTTTGTGTTGGTCTATCACATCAAATCCCAATAAAATAAATGTATGTTTTTGGTTGTGACATGACAAAATGTGGAAAATTTCAAGGGGTATGAATACTTTTTCAAGGCACCGTATGTCATAGGGTCATCACCACCTGAAACTTTCTCTGAGTTCATTATCTCCATCCAAATTATGGATTCTCTTAAGGATATCTTCAAATGTTCTTAAATCACAGATCTGGTTAATTTCAAGACACAATCACTTCTTTTGTGGATGTGTACATCCATATATGTCTATGTTATAACCTGGTCGTCAGAAGGCAGGGGACAGGGATGATCTGATGTCACACACAGCACAGCAGCCGAGAGCTGAGTGTAATCTGAGACCTGAGTGGAGGGAATGGATATACCCTCCTCTACCTAGTCCCGTAGGAAAGCATGCACAGCTGAGGCTGTCAATCACAGGCTGTGTGCTGGTTTCATTTCAGAGGTTTGCAACCACTTTGAGGATGGCTTAAGATGGAGTATTACATTTAGATGTAAGATATCATATTTCCTTATTTATACTGTATATATGTTCCTTCTCCTTTCTAGGACACAGCAGACTATGTGAAGCCAATCACCTTTTCTTTGGAGTATGAGTTGGCCTTTCCTGACCAGGGACCAGTACTAGAGGAAGGATGGCCATCATCTCTCAAAGCATCTGTAAGTGGCGAACGAAATAACGAATGTGTTAAAAAGAAACCATTTATTTATAGGTCTGAATCTATAAGAGTTCACGTTTCTGGGAATATGTCTATGTCTTCTAAACAACGTTTCTAGGTGGGGGCAGCGAGGTGCAGAGACCGTTAGATCCCTTTCACACTGGAGGCTTTTTTTCCAGGCGTTTTACAGGCACTATTTTAAGCGCTAAATGCCTCACCTGCAATCCCAGTGTGAAAATCCGAGTGCGTTCACACTGGGGCGCTGCGCTGGCAGGATGTCAAAAAAAGTCCTGCAAGCAGCTTCTTTGAGGTGCTTTAGAAGCGGTGTATACACCGCTCCTAAAGCGGCCCTGCCCATTGAAATCAATGGACAGCGCCGCTGAAGCGGGCGCTTTTAACCCTTCATTCGGCCGCTAGCGGGGGTTAGAAAGCGTCCGAAAAGCGCCGCCAAAATGATGTTAAAGCCCCGCTAATACTAGCGGCGCTTTACCACCGATGCCCGGGTGCTGGCAGTGTGAAAGAGCTGTAATTCACACAGGTGGGCGCAATAGAGCTTGTATTGAAGGAATACAGCAACAGTTCAAAACAAGCCTGGCGGGACAGCCACCCAGCCAGTAGACATGTGCACTGACAAAAAGTTGTTCGTTTTCGTTTTATTTGTTTTTTTTTTTGCCTTTTTCAAAAATTCGGAATTCGGAAATCCGAAAACTTGAATTTTCAAATTTCCGAATTTTTGAATTGCTGAATTTCCCCAATTTCCCCAATTTTCGAAATTTTCCAAATTTCCGAATTCCCGAATTTTGAATTTCGAAAATTCGGAAATTCGAAATTCGGAAATTTGGAAATTTGAAAATTTGGAAATTTGGAATTTCCAAATTTCCGAATTTCCAAAATTTTGAATGTCCGAAATTTCAACTTTTCGAATTTCCGAATCCTGAATTTCCGAATTTTCTCATTCGGAATTTCCGGATTTTCAGAAACTGAAAATTCGGAAATTCAGAAGTTCGAAAATTCGAAAATCTAAAAAAAAAGAAAGAAAATCACTAAAGTTTAAAATAATAACTAACTATTAAATTATAGGTATTGAAACTTCCTTTCAAATTTGGCTGTTAGTGAACGTAACGAATACAAATTTATCTGAAGTTACGAATTACCCGAAATAACGAATGCTGCATCTAAACAAATGGAATGGAGCAAATTAATAACAAATAATAATAATTAAAAGGTTTTATTATTATTATTGTTATTTATTATTATGAGATTGTTACGTTCCATCCGTTTAGATACGGCATTCGTTATTTCTGATAATTCGATCAAATACGTTCACTAACAGTCAAATTTGAAAGGAAATTCCAATACCTATAATTTAATATTCATTATTAGTTAGTTATTATTTCAGATTTTCGGGTTTTCGAATTTTTAGATTTTCATTCTTATTTTTGGATTTTCAAATTTTCGAATTTCCAAATTTACAAATTTTTCGAATTTCTGAAATTTTTGAATTTCCAAATTTCCGAATTTTCGTAAATTCGTAAATTAACGGATTTGTCAAAATTCGTTAAAAAATGAATTCGGGACTAAACTAATTGCACATGTCTACCAGCCAGGCACTCTCACCGTTCAGTAGAGTAACAAGGTAGATTCCAGATGGAATCAATGTCTGCAAAGAGGGGACACAATGCGACCATCTGGTCCGTCGGGAGTCGATAAGGAGATGGGCCCTATACTTACCCTTTCCTGGAACCTTTTCCTAGCACTTATACTGTTCCTCACAGATGGGGAACCTGTCCCTACTCTGCTCACTCAGCAAAGCACGCCAAAACCTGGGAGCCAGGGCCTTTAATAGGCTCTGCCTGATCCAAGGTGGCTCCTTGAGTCACACGGGGCATCAGCATCCAATAGGATAGCTTCTCCAGTGACCCAAGAAACCATAGAGGAACCTTGTTCCTCCTGACTTCCTCTCCAGCAAAAGTGCCACTACGCATGAGCGCCACCTGCTGTGGAGAAAATAGACTGCACCTGCCTACAAATTGATCAGATGCATGTGACAAAGTCTATTTGTCAGTATCTATTAACTTGATACCACAGTCAATAACAGTCAATGTGGTTGTCATATGGACGATTCTATTCATTCCAAAAATCAAATGTTAAAAGCAACGTGAATTTTGAAGTACTCGCAAACGATATTTGTCAAGAATCAAGTATTTGATGGTTGTTTTCGAATGTCCTGTGAGAATTTTCATACGAATATCTAGCGTTGTATGGCTAGCTTAAAGTGAGAGTAAACTCCCATGCATCAATTTTACCTATAGGTAAGCCTATAATAAGTCTTACCTATAGGCGCATGCGCTCTGAAGGAACGGAATACCCGGACTCCGGCCACTCACACAGCCGGAGTCCGCGAACCCGGAAAGGCAGACCGGGTGAAGGTGGAAACTCCTTCAGCGGTGACAGCGAGCCGATTGAGGGCTTCATTCGAAAGTAAGTTTCACATAATGTGCTAGTATGCGATGCATACTAGCACATTATGACTTTGCCTTGTAGGGTTTAAAAAAAGAAAAAAAGATCCAACGGTTAACTACTGCTTTAATTCTGCATTGCTCTATCCAATACTAATGATGTATAGCATAGCATACAATGATGTCACCTCTTGGCTGAGCACTCATGTTCGGAGTTGTTCTGCTGAGTTTGCTCTTTCAGCCATAGACATCAGGGAGTGGTTAGCAGGATCTGGGAATGAACATTACATTCTCCATTACAAAGCCAGTTTGCATAATATGTCTGTGTTTTCGGTGTTTTTAAATGTTTTAAGGGTTATCCCACCCAAAACTGATCATTTAATTACGGATTAATGCTGGCTGATAATGAATCACCGTTTAAGGTCCTCAAGGACTCCAGTAATGAGATCTTTGCACTTAATGACTTCCCCATGCCCGCCAAAGCCATTATTATCTAGTTTTGCTCTTCCCGTTGAACTTTTAGATTTGGATACTTAGCCCGAGTCCACTTTTCAATACTTTCCTGTTCTTCTCCTTTCCTTGAATCCCCTTCCGACTTTCCAGATCTGCAATCCAAAGCTGGTCCTCTTCTAAGCTGAATGACACCCAGCATCATTCAACTCACTCCCTGTGGGTGAAGGGTGTCAGGAAGAGGGTGGAGAGCCTCACCCGGGGACCTTATGCTCACAGTACAATGAGGCAAAGAACGGCATTGGCATCATGTCAGGTACACTCTCTGTATCATTGAGGACCTCCAAGGACCAGAGAATGGGCCAAGGGGACCCTGCAAGCCTCATGACTGACCTAACGACTTGTAGAGCTCACTCCCATAGTAGCTGCTGGATTTGTTGGGTCTTTAGCTTGCACGGCCAAGCAACAGAAATTTTCACACTTTCTTCACAAGCTTGATAAACAGTCTAGGGGTTTTGATTTTGTTTATTTAGGGAATAACTTGGATACGGATTAGGAATGCATTGGATGCCCGGAACTGAAGAACTTGAATAAACTTATGAAGACTTGCTAATGCCTCTTACTTCAAATGTGCTGTCCACCCGTGGGAGTGTTGGTGCAGCTAAGATAGCAACAAAAAAGGTTCCAAACTGAAGATGCAGGTGCTGCTCCTTGCAGGAATGCCAAAGCACCTGGCTACTGCTGCCCCAAGCTAGAGATATGGGGTTGCTTCTAGCTGCTTTGCACTGGCTCTAAGCTGTCTTCTGGTCCTGGACATGTAAAGTATTGCAGACTTACTGTCCCCTCATTACAGGCTTGGGGTACGTTGAAATGGAAGTTACTCACTTAGTTTCTTTAAGTGGTTCCTGGAATCCAAGAGGCTGCTGTATGGGCACGCTGCTATACAGGCTGGGTCTTGCTTTCAGGATGGCTTCAGCTAAGCCTAGCTGAGACTGGTAATGTGGGGCTTCCAGCTGCTCCTTCTCTCTTCCACTCACTCTCCTCCTGTCCTTCCTTCTGCTCAGGGGCAGAGCCCCCCAGCACAGGGGTCCCCTCCAGACAACTGGACCCTGACTGCCAGGCTTCTGACTATTTATGGGTTGTTCCCCCACTTACTGAGCCTATTTATAGGTTGTTCCCCCACCTACTAAGCCTATTTATGGGTTGTTCCCCCACCTACTGAGCCTATTTATGGCTTGTTCCCCCACCTATTGAGCCTATTTATGGGGTGTTCCCCCTCCTACTGAGCCTATTTATAGATTGTTCCCCCACCTACTGAGCCTATTTATGGGTTGTTCCCCCACCTACTGAGCCTATTTATGGGTTGTTCCCCCACCTACTGAGCCTATTTATGGGTTGTTCCTCCAAATACTGAGCCTATTTATGGGTTGTTCTCCCACCTACTGAGCCTATTTATAGGTTGTTCCCCCCACCTACTGAGCCTATTTATGGGTTGTTCCCCCACCTACTGAGCCTCTTTATGGGTTGTTCCCCCACCTACTGATCCTATTTATGGGTTGTTCCCCCCCACCTACTGAGCCTATTTATGGGTTGTTCCCCCCACCTACTGAGCCTATTTATGGGTTACTCCCCCACCTACTGAGCCTCTTTATGGCTTCTTCCCCCACCTACTGAGCCTATTTATGGGTTGTTCCCCCACCTACTGAGCCTATTTATGGGTTGTTCCTCCAAATACTGAGCCTATTTATGGGTTGTTCCTCCAAATACTGAGCCTATTTATGGGTTGTTCTCCCACCTACTGAGCCTATTTATAGGTTGTTCCCCCCATCTATTGAGCCTATTTATGGGTTGTTCCCCCACCTACTGAGCCTATTTATGGGTTGTTCCCCCCCACCTACTGAGCCTATTTATGGGTTACTCCCCCACCTACTGAGCCTCTTTATGGGTTGTTCCCTGACCTACTGAGCCTCTTTATGGGTTGTTCCCTGACCTACTGATCCTATTTATGGGTTGTTCCCCCACCTACTGAGCCTATTTATGGGTTGTTCCCCCACCTACTGAGCCTATTTATGGGTTGTTCCCCCACCTACTGAGCCTATTTATGGGTTTTTCCCCCACCTACTGAGCCTATTTATGGGTTGTTCCCCCACCTACTTAGCCTTGCCTCCTCAGGGTCCCCCCCCCCCCCCTACTAAGTTCTAGAACTATCCAGTGAATTTGAGAACCAAGGGAGAGGTAACAGATCCACAGCCTTGTAGCACTGCACAGTCGAAACAAATTAACCCCTGCTTCTACAGAGGAATAAATTGAATTTACCTTTAATCTAACAATGAGGATGCTACAGACGTCTGGAAAAAGTTCAGCAGAATCGGTTGAGAGCACCAGTGGAAGTAGGATGGTCTAGAATGGAGGAAGTGCACTTTAGGAAGAATGAAACCCCATTACTTGGAAGACATACCTGATAGGAGGCATTTAAACTCCAACCTCCAGTAGAAGCCAAAATATGAATAAAGCCTTTAAGGGCCCCCGAGTGCCACAGAAAAAGTGCCAAAGGTCCCGCATGTGGCCCACCAGGCCACTGGGGCTCTAGATAATTAAACAATACTGCTCCATAAGACCATAAGACAGAAGGTACGTTATTGGCCAGATCAGCAGGAGAAAATATAGGGAAAAAAAAAACTAAAAAAACAAAACGAATGCAGCCACCACACCTAAAGTATTACATTTTTGTTTTTGGGTTTAGGTACATTTTAACACTGTTGACTTGTGAATTATGATTGGTGACCCTGAGATCCAGGATAATTGTGTTGCTTTTCCCTTAAAACGTAATTTTCAGTATTTTCCGATGTTGCATTTTTGTTCCATATGTACGATAACTAGATTTTCATGGTTTCTGTGAACCCAATACAAATATTCCGATAGTACTAAAAATGTTTATTTTTTTTATTTTTTTTATGCTTAGCTATGCATTTATTGCCATGAAACATTTGATGTGCTTTCATTATATGGAGAACCTTCTAATCCACATTATTATGTGCAGAAAATGTCAATCTATACCGCAGTCTCTGCAACCCATTATTTTCTTACAAAATGTAATTCCCCCTCCCCCTTCCTTTATGAAGTGTTGCTTAATCATGGCAGATGCGGTTTTCTCCACAGCGGTGACAGTATAAAAAATTGAAAAAAAGAAATAAACAAAGGAAAAAAATGTGTTTAGTACTTTTTAAAAAAAAACAAAATCATACTATAAGTGCAGGCATCCCCCCATGTGCAGTTCAACCAACTTCTCCATTGTAAAGTGGTTGTAATCCCTTCAATATACTCAGTGAAGTGACTGGTGATACACAGAGATGAAACAAATCCTCCTACGTAAGTTGTACCTGTTTATCTGCAGCCCTCTCTTCTCTACAGCCATTCAAAATCCAGAATTTATAAAGATTGTGTGAAGCGCACCCCCTAAGGAGCCGCAAGTAGAAAGGGACTCCCCACCGTGCACAGCCAGGCACACCGCATTTTCACAGAACATTTGTGGCAAGGAACAGTCCATTGCTTTGTTAAGTATTTTTATTTAGTGGGCTTAACTTGGATAGGGAGAAGGGTAATGTGGGATGCCCACTTGACTTTAGTAGAACTTTCCAGGGACAACTTCTTCTGTACATCTATTTATAGACATGTGCACTGACAAAAAAATTGTTTGTTTTCATTTCATTCGTTTTTTTGCTTTTTTCGAAAATTCGGAATTCGGAAATTCGAAAATTCAGAATTCGAATTTTCGGTTTTCCGAATTTTCAAACTTTCAAAGTTCCGAATTTTAAAATTTTCAAACTTCCGAATTTTCAAATTTTCGAACTTTCGAATTTCCGAATTTCCGAACTTCCAAATATTCGATCTTCCGAGTTTTCCAATTTCCGAATCTCGAATTTTGGAGATTTCGAAATTTCCAATTTTCGAATTCCGAATTTACAAAATTCCGAACTTCCGAAAATCCGAACTTTCCAATTTCCCAATTTTCGCATTTCGAATTTACGACATTTCCAATTTACGAATTCCAAAATTCTGAAATTCGGAAATTTCAGAGATTCGGAAATTTCAGAAATTAAAAAATTCGGAAATTTCGGAATTAACAAATTTGTAAAAAACGAATTTGGAACGAAATGAATTGCACATGTCTGGCTATTGACACTCTTAAGCTTCCTCCAGCACAACACTCGCTTGGAGCACTACCCCCTGCACAGCCAGGCACACAGGATTTTCTACAGGACTCTGTAGCCAAAAAACAGTCCTTGCAGCTTTGTTTTTGTTTTTTTTTTTAAGGAGGTATTGAACTTGGATGGGGATAGGGGTATTATGGGATGTCCACTTGAATTTAGCAGAACTTTCCAGGGACAACTTCTTCTGTACAATCTATTTACACTCCTCAGCTTCCTCCAGCATAACACTTGCTTGAAGCACTACAACTCCCAGGACCAGCTGGCACGGTTAGATGGGTAGCAAATGCCCTTTACCAGCAGGGACCGGGGGCCCCTTGGCTGTGTAGCAAAGTCCTAGTGCCCAGCTGTCCTTTTGTGGCTACTGATCCCAGGACCACCTCTTCAGGCACTGCCAGCCCACCTGGCTGCAGCTCCCCCATTCTCTAGCCCTCTTGTCTAAGCTTCCATAGTCCTCGCATTCTGACTCTGCATCCATCCCAGACTGCTCTCACCCAGTCCTCTTAGGCATTCCTCTCAGTCCTCCCCGACTGTAACACTCACCATCCCTCCCTCTGTATTCCTCCCTGGAGATTTGCACCGGCAGTGTTCTCCTCCTGCTGTCCTCACACCTGCTGGTCAGGACACCTCCGTGTGTCATGAAGAGGGTCCCTTCCTCACTCAAAATCCCAGACTAGGGGGGGTTACCCTCAAGGGCCCACCAACAGCCTCCTAACACTCCATCTCCATCTTCCACCCGAACTCCACTGCCCCAGCTGGGCTGACCCAGAGTATCTGAGGGGGCCTACCCCCTTCCAACCCATCTGTTGGGGATTGGTCAGGGCCCTCATGAATACTCAAGACATCTCCTCCTAACCTCCACTCCCATTCTTCTAGAAATTTCTCACAAGTCCCAGTGAGAAGTAGGGGGGAGGTCTCAGAAGTGCTGCCTGGGAATCATCCAGCCCTCCCTGAGTCACTTACCCTGACCTGGAAAAAAAAACACCTAGGCTTGGCAGCCAGCCAAGCCTAAACAATTTTCCTACACTAACAAAAAACCTATTCTAGCATACTAGAGGGTGCTACACTTGTCTAAGCTTTTAGAAAGCATGGGGCAGGGAGCTGAAGTTACACTCTGCAGAGCTCAATGAGAGCTGAAAGTGTTACTAAACCCAGTAATATGAAAATAGCTCATCACAGTGCCCACAGCTTATAAATCTTCTTTTTACATTAAAATACTGCCACTATAAACCTTTTTGGATGATCTGTATACCATGGTTACATGATAAACTGCAGAGTTTCTCCAGTGCTGAGAGTTCAGGAAGGAGGAGATTTCCACTGCAGCCTGTATACATGCCCACATGTGTGATGTCAATATCATGTGACCTGGCTAGCTCTGATCAACAAGTAAATGTTCTCTCCAGCATAAAAGATACAACTGAGCATGTGCAGGTCGGCTACTCTGGCCTGTGTTAGCCGGCCTTCCCCAGATAGACATTGCAGGAAGGGGAGTATCTGTGCATAGAGGATCAAACAGCCTTTTTACACAACACAGAGGATTAACCCCTTAAGTTACACAGTGAGTATAACAAGCATGCTATACTGCATATACAGACACATTTTACTGTTGTGGGTTTAGTTACATAGTAAGCGAGGTTGAAAAAAATACACAAGTCCATCAAGCCCAACCTATGTGTGTGATTATATGTCAGTATTACATTGTATATCCCTGTATGTTGTGGTCGTTCAGGTGCTTATCTAATAGTTTTTTTTAAATTATCGATGCCCCACCACTGAGACCACCGCCTGTGGAAGAGAATTACACATCCTTACCGCTCTTACAGTAAAGAACCCTCTATGCAGTTTAAGGTTAAACCTAATTTCTTTTCATTTTAGTTTTATCCCTACTGTGGGGTCACCAGTACGGTATTTGTATATTGAAATCATATCTCCTCTGAAGCGTCTCTTCTCCAGAGAGAATAAGTTTCGTGCTTGCAACCTTTCCTCATAACTAAGGTCCTCCAGTCCAGTTATTAGCTTTGTTGCCCTTCTCTGGACTCTCTCTAGTTCCAGTATATCCTTCCTGAGGACTGGTGCCCAGAACTGGACGGCATACTCCAGGTGTGGCCGGACCAGAGTCTTGTAGAGCGTGAGAATTATCGTTTTATCTCTGGAGTTAATCCAGAGTTAAGTAACACTTGACCGCACCAGTCCTCAGGAAGGATGTACTGGAAATGGAGCGAGTACAAAGAAGGGCAACAAAGCTAATAAAGGGTCTGGAGGATCTTAGTTATGAGGAAAGGTTGCGAGCGCTGAACTTATTCTCTCTGGAGAAGAGACGCTTGAGAGGGGATGATGATTTTAATCTATATATACCGTACTGGTGACCCCACAATAAGGAGGAAACTTTTTCGAGGAAGTTTAACAAGACTCGTGGCCATTCACTAAAATTAGAAGAAATGAGGTTTAACCTTAAAATACGTAGAGGGTTCTTTACTGTAAGAGCGGCCAGGATGTGGAATTCCCTTCCACAGGCGGTGGTCTCAGCGGGGAGCATCGATAGTTTCAAGAAACTTTTAGAGAATCACCTGAACGACCGCAACATACAGAGATATACAATGTAGTACTGACACATAATCACACATAGGTTGAACTTGATGGACTTGTGTCTTTTTTCAACCTCACCTACTATGTAACTATAAGGGTTTGGAGGGACACCCCCTCCCTACATGCAGCACACAGGAACAGAGCCGAGGCTGTCAATCACAGGCTGTGTGCTAGAGAGCCCTCCCCTGTCACCTTTTTTCTCCCGGTGTCAGGAAAACTTGTCAGAAGTGATTCATGCTGATAGCAGAGGAACGAGGTACAACTTATGTAGGAGGATTGGTTTCATCTCCGTGTCACCTGAGGCCAGTCGCTTCGCTGGGTATATGGAAGGGTGTACAACCAGTTTAAGGCCACCTGGGTCTTTGTCCAGAATTCATTTCTTCTTTGGGGAGGGTTATTCTCTTCCTAGAAATAGAGAAATGTTAGTCCTGTGTGAGGAATGCGAAGCTGTGCGTTCTTTATTTACACCAAATGTTGATGACGCATCTTTTTGGTTCAGGTTCCATTCTGGAATGGGTGTAACCAGGATGAGCGCTGCGTCCCTGACCTCTACTTGGATGTGAAGCACGATATCCCGACTGCAATGTACGTGTATGCGTAAGTCTGTGCCGTCTATAGGTCACTATCCAGATTCTGGAACACGTGTGTATGGAATGAAGAGTGTACAGTATAAATCTCTGTAAATCATATTTACTTATTGAGCATCCATAGGTGTCACGTCTCTGGTATTCATTAGGAACATGTGTGCAAGGCATGGCGTCTTCTCTATTAATTGTCTATTAAAGCTTATAGTACAGCGGATGGGGGAAGAATGAAAGGAGTCATTGGAGCATCATATAACCCCTTCCCGACGAGCGTACGCAGATGTGCGTACTCGGCTTTCGGGGGTTATATTGGGATGATGCCCGCAGCTGTAGGCATCATCCCGGTACTGTTTTTTTAGAGCCGGCGATCGGCTTTCCTGGTATAACAACTGATGTGGCTAAAAGCCACTCGGCTGTTATACCGGAGGAGCGGGAGGGGACGTCCCTCCCTCCCGCCGCCTCCCGTCGCTCTTACCGGGCCTCCCGTTTTATCGGGAGGCCCGATGACCAATCGGCCGCCTCCGGCGCCTGGGGACGGGCTGGAACGAAGCCGCTCACGCCTGCTAATAGTAAACACGGAAGCAACGTCAAAAAAATATACGGTATTCAGAATCGCCGAAAACGGCGATCTGAATACTTTGAAGTGCAAAGGAGGGGTCGGGGGTCTTTTAGACCCCCGATCCCTCCATAAAGAGTACCTGTCACCACCTATTACTGTCACAAGGGATGTTTACATTCCTTGTGACAGCAATAAACGTGATCAAATTTTTATTTTTTTTAAAACACAATTTATTAATATAAAAATAAATAAAATACTTTTTTTTTTTAAAGCGCCCCCGTCCCCGCGAGCTCGCGCAGCAAAGAAAACGCATACGGAAGTCGCGCCCACATATGTAAACGGTGTTCAAATCACACATGTGAGGTATCACCGCGATCGTCAGAGCGAGAGCAATAATTCTAGCCCTAGACCTCCTCTGTAATTCTAACCTGGTAACCGTAAAAAAAAAATTTAAAGCGTCGCCTATGGAGATTTTTAGGTACCGTAGTTTGTCGCCATTCCACGAGTGCGTGCAATTATAAAGCGTGACATGTTTGGTATCTATTTACTCGGCGTAACATCATCTTTCACATTATACAAAAAAATTGGGGTAACTTTACTGTTTGTTTTTTTTGAATTCATGAAAGTGTCCCTTTTCCCAAAAAGTTGCGTTTAAAACACCACTGCACAAATACCGTATGACATAAAATATTGCAACAATCTCCATTTTATTCTCTAGATTCTCTGCTAAAATATATATATAATGTTTGGGGGCTCTAAGTAATTTTCTAGCAAAAAATACAGATTTTAACACCAAATTTCAAAAATAGGCTTAGTCATGAAAGGGTTAATTCTACATGGCCCCTTCATATAATGCATTCCCTCCAATGTTATCTTGTTTGCAAAGTGAAGTAATATTATTCGGGGGTGGTTATTCCCTATATCTATTGCACCTATGTATTAACTTGTCTATTCCCCTAGTTAGCTAGTCTATTAAATCTCTGATCACATGTTACTGTTGATATCACAATAATACAAGGTTAGCTATGAAACCAAGCACACGGCTTAATAAAACAAAGTCTTATTTATTTCCCAAGAAAATAGGAAAACGCTAACATGAGAATGATATTACAATATATTACAATAAAGATATTACAATATTACAAATCATATAACCAGAACATCTAATACAAGAATATCAAAGATACTTATCACAATGCTTTCCTCAAGGCTTTGTATCATCAGGCTTGACTCAGAGGACAAAGAGAGAGCCATGTGGCTCAAACTGGTGGATAGAGCCATGCGGCCAAGGCACAAGCCAAGAGCGATAAGGGTAGAGACGGAGAGAGGGCCCTCGGACTCGTTCAGTTCTTTTATGTACTTCAATCATACACCATCCAGACCCAACCCCATTGCCATCCCATCTAGACTTTTGACGAATCACAGTACTTATGGGGATTATATTACTGTCCTACTGTATTGGCCTCTAGGGGCAGCATTGTCCATGTCTATGTACCCTGGTCAATCCTCAATGCCTTTGATCTTTTTGATCTTCTGTAGCAGCACATTCATCAATCATCTTGTCAGCTATGGTCCCTTTCAAGTTTGCGTTATAGCAACAGATGGTCCGGAGCTGTTCAAAGACATTCCAGACCGCCCCCCAGGAAAGCAAATGCTTGGTTGTATCAACCAGAAAGAAACTCCAGAAATATGATATTAAATCATGTTGCCTTCCAACACAAAGGGTAGGCTATGACAATGGAAGAAAGTTAAGTGAAGGTGTTGATCTGGAAATAAGCTGCTCCCAACTGTCACTTTTGTAGTGCAGATTAAAAATGGCAGTCCACCCAAAAATGATAGTAAATGACCCCCCCTACCCAATGCACAGCTATAACTGATATTTTAGTTTTAATGGATGCCATTTACTCAGAGAATAAAGCTAGGGGCTACAACTTTGATGAAAGCTGGAGCTAGCGATTTAGGCTGAACTTCAGGAATTAGGCAAAGTGTACCCTTTGCAGTGAGGCCTCCCCAGAGGTGCTAGAAAAAGGAAAAATACGTATTACTGGATTAGTCCTGGTAGGTTCCCTCAATCTGTGTGGCCAGCCCAATGATACAGGGCTCATTTAGACTAGCAGTGGCCTCTGAAGAGTTATCTGGGGTGGATCTCTCTGCGGTGAGGAGGCATTAGAGTTGTCTCATCTCTGCCTGTTTTAAACCCAAAAGACCTGCACCAACACAGGCCATGTGGACAAATTAGGTCAATGTCATCATTGGAATAATCTGGCTGCTGCTGATTGGGCTGGCATAGGTGCTTCCCTTGGGGCATTATTCCTCTCAATGAAAAAAGGCACCATTCCTTTCATTTACACTAACAGTGGAGTGTAATTCCTCCCACTGATACCAATGATGGGGTATTATTACTGCCACTGATACCAATGATGGGGTATTATTACTCCCACTGATACCAATGATGGGGTACTATTTCTCCCACTGATACCAACGATAGGGCACTATTCCTCCCACTGACACCAATGATGGGGCACTATTCCTCCCACTGTTACCAATTATGGGGCACTATTCCTTCCACTGATACCAATTATGGGGTACTATTCCTTCCACTGATACCAACTATCAGGGCTGTCTTAATGCATAGGCACCCCTGGGCACTGCTCAGGGGCCCCATGTGTATGGGGGCTCCATGATAGTCTTGCATTACATCATACTTGACAACTGTCCCAGATTTTCTGGGATAGTCACTCTTTTTACTAAGCTTTCCCAGGGATGTCTGTGTCCCGGGCAACATCCCGGAACCTGCACTGTACCCTCCTGATCCCAGTATCTTGCCCTCTTGATCCCAGGGTCCCATGATGCTATTAGGACAACCCTGCCAATGATGGGGCACTATTCCTCCCACTGATACCAATGATGGAACACTATTCCTCCCACTGACACCAATGATGGGCCACTATTCCTTCCACGGATACCAATGATGGGGCACTATTCCTCCCACTGATCCCAATGATGGGGCACTATTCCTTCCACTGATATTAATGATGGGGTACAACTCCTCCCACTGACACCATTGATGGGGCACTATTCTTTCCACTGATACCAATGATGGGGCACTATTCCTACCACTGATACCAATGATGGGGCACCATTCCTCCCACTAAAACCAATGATGGGGCATTATTCCTCTCACTAATACCAATGATTGGACACTATTCCTCCCACTAATACCAATGATTGGACACTATTCCTCCCACTGACACCAATGAGGGGGCACTATTCCTCCCACTGACGCCAATGAGGGGGCACTATTCCTCCCTCTGACACCAATGGGGGGGCACTATTCCTCCCACTGACACCAATGAGGGAGCACTATTCCTCCCACTGACACCAATGAGGGGGCACTATTCCTCCCACTGACACCAATGAGGTGGGCACTATTCCTCCCACTGAAACCAATGAGGGGGCACTATTCCTCCCACTGAAACCAATGAGGGGGCACTATTCCTCCCACTGAAACCAATGAGGGGGCACTATTCCTCCCACTTAAACCAATGAGGGGGCACTATTCCTCCCACTAACACTGAGGGATTTAACTGAAATTAGTGTACTGCTAATGAGTAGAGATAAGCTGGGTTTGGTCCAAACTCGGTTGGAACATAGTTTGGCAGAACCCGTGGGAAACTGTCACATGGTTACACACTGTTCTCCCCACTGACACCAATGATGGGATACTCTTCCTCCCACCAAATCACTGAGGGGGCACTTCCACTAGGAGAATTATGCCCCACTGTAGGTGTCAGTGGAAGGAATAGTGCCTCATTGTTGGTTAGCAGAGATACGACCATGTCAGGGGCGTAACTACCACCATAGTGGCCCATGCGGGCGCTATGGGGCCCGCAGCCGAGTGGGGCCCAGTGAGGATAAGAGCACCGCCGGCAGTGTCTCCCAGCCAGGGGAAGAGAGAGGAAAGGAAGAGGCGAGCTGTTCGTATCAGCAGAGAGCTGAATTGCCCGATGTAAGAGCTTTCATTAGAACTTCCAGTGTTCCCGGGGCTCAGGTCACATAGCTCCACCTTTTGGCCCAGGGCCTTTGAAAGACAGAACGCCGATCCAATGCGGGACATGTGATGTCATCAAAGGCGTCGGGCCAAGAGGTGGGGCTATGTGACGATGAGCCCCGGGAAGACAGGAAATTCAAATGAAAGCTATTACAGCAGGCAATCCCGCTCTCGGCTTGCCTCTTCCTCTGCATAGGTGGGGCTGTATGGGGCACAGGTCACGCTGTATGGGGCACAGGTCACGCTGTATGGGGCACAGGTCACGCTGTATGGGGCACAGGTCACGCTGTATGGGGCACAGGTCACGCTGCATTGGGCACAGGTCACGCTGTATGGGGCACAGGTCACACTGCATTGGGCACAGGTCACGCTGTATGTGGCACAGGTCACGCTGCATTGACACTAGGGCAGCTGTGGGGGGGGGCTGTTTGCAGGGGGGGCCCATAGAACATTTTGCTATGGGGCCCTGCTATTTCTAGTTACGCCCCTGGACCATGTGACACCTTCCTATTGGTTCTGCTGCACTGGGGTTCGGATTATGTTCGGACTGAACCCCCGTTCATCCCTGCTAATGAGATGACTGCGAATAAGCAAAGAAATGGAATTGCCAATGTTGCCCCATTGATGCCTCCCGTCAACTGCAGAGATCAGATGCATTTGTTTGGTGGTTAGAGGCACCTTTTTTTTATTCCAGTTATTTGGGATACAGGAGAGCTAATATATATATATATATATATATATATATATATATATATATATATATATATACATCTCACTTTTATATACAGTCAGGTGTTAATTATATTCTACTGTTTATTGACTATAATACCATCCATATAAACGTTCAAAGAGTCAAAGAGTTCCCTGTATGTTCTCCTCAACTCGTTGGATCATCTAATCCAGATTGTCTGAGCTCTTCCTCTAATGAGGTGGAGTATTTATTGAAAGCACATGTCTCTGTAATGCAAACGTTTCCATCATTCCCTCGGCACGCTAACAATACACAGTAGCGTCTGAACATATATAGTTACTTACCTTGAATGTCCGGATGGTAAAAAACAAAGGCTCTCAATAGACAGGACATTAGTTAAAGGGGCTCCGAAAAGAGCTTGAGGGACCCGAGGAAAAAATTTTGCCGAGACTCATAAAAACAATCTTTAAATTTAAAGAGTAAATTGTCATTTTAACTGGAAAATCTCCCCCCTTTCCAGAACGCAGTGGTAGCCGAATTAAACATCTGCTCTGGATTGCTCGGTAGTTATGAAAGTAATAAAGTAAAGTTGTCTAAACAGAAAAGTCCACTCATTACCCTGATCTCCAAGTCTGGTGGTGGCCCATAACTCGGGCCGTCTGCTCTTCTCACAGTATGGTAATTTACCAATATTGGGACGATGGAAAATTGTAAGTAGGGCACATTCTTTCCCTTTTAAAAGTAAAATACCAGCACAATGCTAAGATTGAAAACAAAGACAGGGGAGGTTATTTACGAAAGGTAAATCCACTTTGTACTGCAAGTGCAGTCGCTCTAAATCTAAGGGGTAGATCTGAAATGAGTAGAAGCTCTGATTTTATCACTCGATCATGTGCAAGCTAAAATGCTGTTTTTTATTTTCCTTGCATGTCCCCCTCGGATCTACAGTGACTTTACTTCCAAGTGCACTTGCAGTGCAAAGTGGATTTGCCTTTAGTAAATAACCCCCAGTATTGGGCAGCACACCAAAACCATTCTAAGATCCTAACTACTAAAGAAGAAACCTTGAGATGGCCTGGTTACAATGCACCATGCACTATACAGATAAGGACCAGTCAGGGACCAAAGAGGGCTGGGGAACTGACACGCCAAAAAGCGCGTGGGCGGAGCTTAGGCACCCTAGTGGGGGAGACCAAGAACTACACTTGCTAATTGCTTAGGTTCTAGGCCGGAGTTTGCGGCCATTCAAAATCAGCATTAAAGCACAACTCTGGACTTAGAAGTGAGCCAAATTGAAGACCGTTACCCTCTAGTAATCTGTGGCTAACTTGTACTGTCAACGTTAACACCTTCCTACCTGGCCTATAGCAGAATGATGGCCGGACTGAGGATTTCATACGACCTCCTTCAGAATGGGCCGCTCCTGTACGCCCCTGGGGGCGAGCAATGCAGTGATCCATGGTGCGGTGTGTCCCTCGGACACACCACATCACTGATCTCGGTAAAGAGCCAATGACGTAGGCTCTTTACCATGTGATCAGCTATGTCCAATCACAGCTGATCACAGTGTAAATTGGAAATGCCAGTTACCGGCATTCCTCTCCTTACACTGACAGCGTGGGAGGAGTGGAGAGCCGATAAGCAGCTTTCCTAACAGGAGAGATATGCCCCATCGGTAATGCATGTCAGTGCCCACCAGTAATGCTAATCAGTGCCCATCAGTGATGCCAGTCAGTGCCCATCCGTGATGCCTGTCAGTGCCATCTAACAGTTCCGCCCATCAGTGCCGCCTAGAAAGTACCCATCAGTGCCCATAAGTGCTGCCCATCAGTGCTGCCTATCAGTGTTCATTAGTGCTGCATATCAGTGCCACCTATCAGTGCCCACCAGTGCTGCATATTAGTGCCTCATCATCAGTGCCGCCTCATCAGTGCAGCCTCATCAGCGCACATCAGTGAAGAAGAAAAATTAGGCTGCATTGAGGCTGCAGGTGGGCACATAGGCTGCATTGAGGCTGCAGATGAGGGCATATCAGGCTGCATTGAGGATGCAGATGGGCACATATCAGGCTGCATTGAGGATGCAGATGGGCACAGATCAGGCTGCATTGAGGCTGCAGATGGGCACAGATCAGGCTGCATTGAGGCTGCAGATGGGCACAGATCAGGTTGCATTGAGGCTGCAGATGAGCACAGATCAGGCTGCATTGATGGGCACTGACCATTATTTTGCTTTAAAGTGGTTTATTAAAAAAAAAAAAGTTTTTTTCCCTGAAACTTCCCTTTTAAATTGAAGGTGCGTGTTATACGCCGATATATACGGTACTTATTTACAAAATTTTATAACAGAAAACTTAGTAAAAACTTATTTTTTTTTCAAATTGTTCTGTTTTTTGTTTGTTTTGCAAAAATAAAAACAAACAGTGGTGAATAAATACCTCCAAAAAAAAGCTCTACTTGTGTGAGCAAAATAAAAAAAAATCCTGTTTAGGTACGGCGTTGTATGATCGCGCAATTGCCATTCAAAGTGCGACAGCGCTGAAAGCTGAAAATTGGCCTGGGCAGGAAGGGGTGAATGTGCCCGGCATTTATTAACCGGTGCCGCAAAGCCTGCACCAGCATCCACCAACCCAGCAATTCCTGTCACCTCACTCCCAGTGACATGTCCAGCTGTTGCTACTGGATACAGTAAACAAACTCCACCATCACTACATGCCTGTTCTCTTTCCAAGGGGCCCCTCTACATCTCTCTCTCCCATGACTTCCATGCTTTTGCCTATCCATTCATTTTCAGGTGGTCTGTAGGCAGGTGCCTACATTATAGTCTGTTATGTTATACTGTGAAATGTTTTTTTTATGGTAGTGAGAGATAATTCTTCATACACCTCACTTAGTGGCTGGGTCTCCATGTTGGAGCCCACTGTGGTACAGGACCTGCCTAGGGGCCGAGTCTGTGTGTCACCAATCACAAGGCCTGCTGAACTGAAGTTTGGAGGCTTCCCATTATGCCTTAGGGTGAATTCCATCATGATACAGATCCAGAATGTGTCATCAGAGGGGGAAAAAAAATACAAATGTCCAAATATAAGACTTATTTTGCAGGTGTTTTTCATAAAATAATGGTGGTGGTGTTGATTAGGGATCAACTTGGGTTCGGTCAGTGGCAAGCAAACAGCTGCCGGTGGGACAGCTGCCCTGCAGGAATCCTTCCCACTACTTCACCCCAAAAACCAAGAATTCAAATTTCCAAAAGCTCCCAGATGTGGTTCTAAAAAGGTATTGCTACAATGCAGAGATGCAATGCAAAATAATGTGTATCCTGACCAAGATGCATAGGGACGGAAAGAAGATCACACAGGACCTCGCTTCCTGAGTTGAGCTACATTGACAGCATTTTCATCAATGTGCCTTAAAGTAAAACTAAACTCACTCAAACAACTATTTCTTATTTTCTCCCTATCCCCTCCTTCCCACAAATTTTAAACATTTAGTGTAGGGTGACCAGACATCCCCCGGTATCCGCGTCTCCCGCTGTCAGCTTTAATTTGAATAGCTGGGCGCCTGCCATCACACAAGTCCTGTATCCTGGTTTTCTCCTTTGACAGACAGCACACTTGTCCAATACCGGGACATATGCTGTCCAAGAGGCAAAACTTGCGTAACGGCGGGCGCCCAGTGATTCAAATTTAAGCTGACACAGCAGGAGACGCTGGCCTGACACCCCCCCCCAGTGTGTGGCACCTGGGGCAGACCACCCCCCCCCTCTGCCTAAGCACCTGCCCAGGATCTGTGTGATGATCCAGCCAGCTCTCCTCTCTGATCAGCTGCACATATGAGGCTGCATTCCTGCGTACAGAGGAGGCTGCATTCCTGGGCACAGGTGAGGCTGCATTGCTGTGCACAGGTGAGGCTGCATTCCTGGGTACTGGTGAGGTTGCATTGCTGGGCACTGATGAGGTTGCATTGATGGGCACAGGTGAGGCTGTATCACCTGGCACAGGTGATGCTGCATTCCTGGGCACAGGTGAGGCTGCATTTCTGGGCACTGGTGAGGTTGTATTGCTGGGCACTGGTGAGGTTGCATTGCTGGGCACTGGTGAGGTTGTATTGCTGGGCACTGGTGAGGTTGCATTGATGGGCCCTGGTGAGGTTGCATTGATGGCCACTGATAAGGCTGCATTCCTGGGCTCAGGTGAGGCTGCATTGCTAGGCACGGGGTGAGGCTGCATTCCTGGGCACTGGTGAGGCTGAATTCCTGGGCACAGGTGAGGCTGCATTTCTGTGCACTGGTGAGGTTGCATTGCTGGGCACTGGTGAGGTTGCATTGATGGCCACTGGTGAGGCTGCATTCCTGGGCAAGGGTGAGGCTGCATTGCTAGGCACGGGTGAGGCTGCATTGCTGGGCACTGGTGAGGTTGCATTCCTGGGCACTGGTGAGGCTGCATTGCTGGGCACAGGTGAGGCTGCATTCCTGAGCACTGGTGAGGTTGCATTGCTGGGCACAGGTGAGGTTGCATTCCTGGGCACTGGTGAGGCTGCATTGCTGGGCACAGGTGAGGCTGCATTCCTGGGCACTGGTGAGGCTGCACTCATGGGCACTGGTGAGGCTGCACTCATGGGCACTGGTGAGGCTGCATTCCTTGGCACTGGTGAAGCTGCAGTGCTGGGCACGGGTGAGGCTGTGATCCTGGGCATTGGTAAGGCTCCATAGATGGGCACTGGTGAGCCTGACACCCCCCCCAGTATGTGGCACCTGAGGCGGACCACCCCCCTCTGCCTCAGCACCTGCCCAGGATCTGTGTGATGATCCGGCCGGCCCTCCGCCCTGATCAGCTGCACAGGGGGGCACAGATGAGACTGCATTCCTGGGCACAGGTGAGGCTGCATTGCTGGGCAAAGGTGAGGCTGCATTCCTGGGCACAGGTGAGGCTGCATTCCTGGGCACTGGTGAGGTTGCATTGCTGGGCACTAGTGAGGTTGCATTGATGGCCACTGGTGAGGTTGCATTGATGGCCACTGGTGAGGCTGCATTCCTTGGCAAGTGTAAGGCTGCATTGCTGAGCACTGGTGAGGCTGCATTGCTGGGCACTGGTGAGGCTGCATTGCTGGGCACTGGTGAGGCTGCATTGCTGGGCACTGGTGAGGCTGCATTCCTGGGTGCTGGTGAGGTTGCATTGCTGGGCACAGGTGAGGCTGCATTCCTGTGAACTGGTGAGGCTGCCTTGCTAGGCACAGATGAGGCTGCAATCCTTGGCACTGGTAAAGATGCAGTGCTGGGCACTGGTGAGGCTGCATTCCTGGGCACAGGTGAGGCTGCATTCCTGGGCACAGGTGAGGCTGCATTCTTGGGCACTGGTGAGGCTGTATTCCTGAGCACTGGTGAGGCTGCATTTTTTGGGCATTGGTGAGGCTTCATATATGGGCACTGGTGAGGCTGCATAGATGGGCACTGGTGAGGCTGCATTGCTGGGCACTGGTCTGACTGCATAGATGGGCACTGGTCAGGCTGCATAGATAGGCACTGGTGAGACTGCATTGCTGGGCACTGGTGAGGCTGCAGTGCTGGGCACGGGTGAGGCTTCAGTGCTGGGCACTGGTGAGGCTCCATAGATGGGCACTGGTGGGCCTGACACCCCCCCCAGTGTGTGGCATCTGGGGCGGACCACCCCCCTCTGTCTCAGCACCTGCCCAGGATCTGTGTGATGTTCCGGCCGGCCCTCCACCCTGATCAGCTGCACAGGGGGGCAGAGGTGAAACTGCATTCCTGGGCACAGGTGAGGCTGCATTGCTGAGCAAAGGTGAAGCTGCATTCCTGGGCACAGGTGAAGCTGCATTGCTGGGAACAGGTGAGGCTGAATTCCTGGGCACAGGTGAGGTTGCATTTCTGTGCACTGGTGAGGTTGCAATTCTGGGTACTGGTGAGGTTGCATTGATGGGCGCTGGTGAACTTGCATTGATGGCCACTGGTGAGGCTGCATTCCTGGGCAAGGGTGAGGCTGCATTGCTAGGCACGGGTGAGGCTGCATTGCTGGGCACTGGTGAGGTTGCATTGCTGGGCACTGGTGAGGCTGCATTGCTGGGCACAGGTGAGGCTGAATTCCTGAGCACTGGTGAGGTTGCATTGCTGGGCACAGGTGAGGCTGCATTCCTGGGCACAGGTGAGGCTGCATTCCTGGGCACTGGTGAGGCTGCATTGCTGGGCACAGGTGAGGCTGCATTGCTGGGCACAGATGAGGCTGCATTGCTGGGTACAGGTGAGGCTGCATTCCTGGGCACTGGTGAGGCTGCACTCATGGGCACTGGTGAGGCTGCATTCCTGGGCATTGGTGAGGCTCCATAGATGGGCCTGACAACCCCCCCCCAGTGTGTGGCACCTGAGGCGGACCACCCCCTCTGCCTCAGCACCTGCCCAGGATCTGTGTGATGATCTGGCCACCCCCCGCCCTGATCAGCTGCACAGGGGGGCACAGATAAGACTGCATTCCTGGGCACAGGTGAGGCTGCATTGCTGAGCACAGGTGAGGCTGCATTCCTGGGCACAGGTGAGGTTGCATTGCTGGGCACTGGTGAGGTTGCATTGATGGCCACTGGTGAGGCTGCATTCCTTGGCAAGGGTGAGGCTGCATTGCTGGCACTGGTGAGGCTGCATTGCTGGGCACTGGTGACTGAGGCTGCATTCCTGGGAGCTGGTGAGGTTGCATTGCTGGGCACAGGTGAGGCTGCATTCCTGGAAACTGGTGAGGCTGTATTGCTAGGCACAGATGAGGATGCAATCCTTGGCACTGTTGAAGATGCAGTGCTGGGCACTGGTGAGGCTGCATTCTTGGGCACAGGTGAGGCTGCATTCTTGGGCACTGGTGAGGCTGTATTCCTGGGCACTGGTGAGGCTGCATTTTTGGGCACTGGTGAGGCTTTATAGATGGGCACTGGTGAGGCTGCATAGATGGGCACTGGTTAGGCTGAATAGATGAGTACTGGTGAGGCTGCATTGCTGGGCACTAGTCACACTGCATAGATGGGCACTGGTCAGGCTGCATAGATGGGCACTGGTCAGGCTGCATAGATAGGCACTGGTGAGGCTGCATAGATAAGCACTGGTCAGGCTACATTGCTGGGCACTGGTGAGGCTGCATAGATGGGCACAGCTGAGCCCTACATTCTTTATGTAGCGCACTCATTAGCCCTGCATTCTTTATGTAGCACACTCCTGAGGCCTGCATTCTTCATGTAGTGCACTCCTGAGCAAAGTATTCTTTATGTAGTGTACTCCTGAGCCCTGCGTTCTTTATGTAGTGCACTCCTGAGCCCTGCATTCTTTATGTAATGCACTCCTGAGCCCTGCATTTTTTATGTAATGCACTCCTGAGCCCTGCATTCTTTATGTAATGCACTCCTGAGCCCTGCATTCTTTATGTAATGCGCTCCTGAGCCCTGCATTCTTTATGTAGTGTACTCCTGAGCCCTGCATTCTTTATGTAGTGCACTCCTGAGCCCTGCATTCTTTATGTAGGACACTCCTGAGCCCTGCATTCTTTATGTAATGCACTCCTGAGCCCTGCATTCTTTATGTAGTTCACTCCTGAGCCCTGCATTTTTTATGTAATGCACTCCTGAGCCCTGCATTCTTTATGTAATGCACTCCTGAGCCCTGCATTCTTTATGTAGTGCACTCCTGAGCCCTGCATTCTTTATGTAGTTCACTCCTGAGCCCTGCATTTTTTATGTAATGCACTCCTGAGCCCTGCATTCTTTATGTAATGCACTCCTGAGCCCTGCATTCTTTATGTAGTGCACTCCTGAGCCCTGCATTCTTTATGTAGGACACTCCTGAGCCCTGCAATCTTTATGTAGCGCACTCCTGAGCAATGCATTCTTTATGTAGTGTACTCCTGAGCCCTGCATTCTTTATGTAGTTCACTCCTGAGCCCTGCATTCTTTATGTAGTGCACTCCTGATCCCTGCATTCTTTATGTAGCATGCTCCTGAGCGCTACTTAGCCCTGCATTCTTTAGTCCTGAATTATTTATGTAGCGTGCTCTTTAGCCTTGCATTCTTTTTGTAACGCACTCCTGAACTCTTCACTCTGTTTTTTCTCTGTCTTATCTCCATAACATTTGGTAGTCATATCTCAAAAAATTCTAATTATCTTTTTTTTAATCTCATGACCGAAATGTGAGAAATAACGTATATATCATACAATCATTCCATAAACACGTACCACATACACTGCATACAGTATATAATTTGAGGAAATATGCTTATAAAATAGTTTACCATTTGCCAATAAAAAAGAAATATGTCCTCGGATTTTATTTTAATAATTTGGTCACCTTAATTTAGTGTCTCTTTTAGTGGTGCAAGGCAGTACTTCCTGGTGTCTGACCCTGCTGTCTCCTGGGATTGCTACATCACAGCTATCCCAGAAGGCAGTGGATTACTAAGCTGCAACTTTGCAAGGGAGGGTTGCTAAGCATGCACACAAATGCCGCCGGGCACTATATTACCCATCCACCAGAAACAGCCGGCATTTGTGTGCAGGCAAGGAAATCCGCCATGCGTGTGCAGATGCACCATCAGTCTCTTCCTCCTCCCAAGTGCCTGAATAAGACCAGTGGCCCATCTGCATATTTGCAGGTTTTTCAAAAATGGTGGCACTGAAGAGCAGTTGGGAGGGAGGTAAACCAGGAGCAGTTTACTTCCACTTTAACATGGCAACACTCATACACTGTGCTATTGAGTAATGGTGTCCCTAGTAAAGGGAATACTCACTTTGGAAAGCCTGTGTTTGCTAAGCCTAATAAATAAGGTGAAGCTGGATTCACTTTAAACACCCAAATTCCCAATCATGTGCAAGGGAAATATAAAGCAATGGATATTTGCTCGTATGGGGTGATCAACATGAACCTTCACCTTCCTAAGCTAAGTGAAATTCCCAAAGCTAAGTGAATAGTCTGTAGATATCTAAATCACCTCCATTGCATTGTCAAGATACTTGTCTCCATGTATGTGCCAAAACTCCTGATTTTCCACCGCTGATTAAAGGATAACAGCTGCATGGAACTGAAAAGTAAAAGACATTTCAGCACCATCTAGTTTCGATGCACAGAGCTTCGAGCTGGCCTAACGTGATAGATTAATGTTGACATGCTTTCAGTTTTTATAGTGTAAGGAGGTATTCATTTCATTTTATTACACACATTTTTTTTGAAGCTATGGGTTTCCTGTCTGAGGAGATCCCAATAATCTGATGTGTTTGATTTTGTTATAAATTCCACCATGATACAATTTCACAACCTGTCTAGAGATGCAAAATAATACAACCGCGTTCCAAATATGTCATAGCTGATAGGACTAACTTCGCTCCAGATATCAAGATCCATTTGTACATTGTATTGTTGAATAGGCTGGTACTTGTTCTGAAATGCTTTTCTTAGCTTTTTCAGGAAGATACCCCAACATTTATATCCATACTTTAAGCAACTTTAATCTAGTCACCATGAAATGTCTAGATGTTGATGGTCCAAGAACAGGATGGAAGGTGTGAGAGTTGTCGAATCAACCTGTTCTAGTTGCTTGATCAGATTGTTGGACCCTAAAAAAAATTGAAGTATACAGTTGCATTGAACAGATCAGGACCCGACTGTGTGTTTAAAACATCTGTTCTCACAAGTTTTATTATTACATTCTATTTTATACAGAAGATAAGAAAGGGGGTGGTATGAGATGTTATTAAAAACCGGCAAATAGAATAATGTCACATTTCATATGTCAGCAGCTATATCTGCAAAACTAAAACCTTGAGATGGGCGGGGAGGAGCATGCTGCTCACAGCTCAGTCTATATACAATATTAAATATACAAAAGGGATGTTCTTAAATTAACAATACAGTGAATATCTATGTGTCGTTTCCCTCCCGTTGTTAATTTAACACCATCCATCTCCATTTACATTCAGCCGACTGCTGGCAGCTCCTGCTACATTGGCGCAGAGAGACAGTGTCTTGTTTAACTCTCCCCTAGCTTTCTCAGAATGACTGGTTCAACAGGGGAGGTAGACCATCTGCTGGTACAGTGTGTGATTACACATACATAGATGTGATTGTACACCTCTCCATGGTGATTTAATTAATTTAGGAGTCTGTAAACTACAGCCTTCAGGCCACATCCAGCCCACATCTAGGGTCAGTGGCATATCCTTCATGTGTACAGATAAAGGATTTAGGTAAGCAGAAGAAGGTGTCTGCATCTATCCCCCCCCCCCCCCACCCACCTGCAGTCTCAAGGTTTTTCCTGCTGTGGCTTTATCAGCTCTGTCTTTCATTGCTAGGACCATCAGCACCCTAGCAACCAATGACATGTTTGCCCCAACATACACAGGTTGATGGAACTTCTTCCACCCAGACCTGCTCTGCCTCCTGGCTCCTGCCCTGCTGCATCAGCCACACTGTAAGCCCTGCAGTGGTAAAGGATACTTTGATGGGAACCCTAATATACTGTAAGGAGGACTCTTAATAGGGACCATGATGTAAGGAAGACTCTGATCTAAGGGGAACTCCACAAATATTTGTAAAATATACAATATGGCCCACAAACGGAATCGGATGTAAAAGTTGGGGTATCTACCTAACACTTAATAGAAAAGAAGTGGCTTGGACAAGCTAAGAAATGACTTTAACCTTACAAAACAAGTCCAGTTGAGTGTGACCAACTACTACTAGCTTTACTATGACCTGGATAAGTAAGAACCTTCACAGACAGTTATTGTTGATTTAGTATATTTTGAAATAGCTGACATTTTCTTTCCGCCCATTTTTGCTCTCAGGGAGTTCTGCCAGCGCTCTCTGCGGAGATCCCCATCAGACTGCAATACCTTCACTCGATCATTTGACAACTCCGTATTCATCATTGAAGGAAGCAGAAGGCGAGTGGCCCTGGAAGTGACACTTGAGAACCGAGGGGAGAACGCATACAGCACCGTGCTCAATATTTCCCACTCTCCAAACCTGCAGTTCGCCAGCTTGATCCAAAAGGTAAATAGACATCAGACATGGACAGGTCTGTTTACTATGAGTAAAGGTCAGAGCAAAGTAAGGCTTATGTCACACTAGTGATAGGGACAAGGGCAAAAAAAACCCACTGAAAACGACTTACCCGTTTCTACAGCCTCGCTGCCTCATTGGTTGAAACAGTGAGACCTCAATCCAGGGAAATTCTGCAACATTTTGGCCAGGAAGGACACAATGCCGTAGAATAATATGCCCATTTCTTTTGTAAAATATAAAAGATGAGATTGCATCAAGTAACCATGTCAAGCCCTAAAAGTGCACCACCCGTGAAAAGGAGAAAACTATTGCACCCAAAATTGTCCTTAGCCAAGTCTTTAGAGCCCATCAGTCTATGGTTAACCATGAATGATGGTCCTAGAATGAATGCTTTCATTCCGGCATTCATGGCGATACCTAACATGTGTGGCGCAATTGCTGTTTACATATATGTGCACTCCCTATGCACATGTTTGCATTCACGTGTGTGCAAGTGGCGCCAGGGTCGCTGTTAAATTTTACTGTAAATTACATTTCTAAATACTTTTTTCATTTAACTTTATTGTAACCACAAGGGGGCTGACACATCCCCATATGTGATAGTGTTGGCAGGTGATAGGTTCTCTTTATAGGGATATCGGGGTTCCATTAGACCCCGGATTTCTTCCCTGCCTTCAACTACAGCCGATCATCCCCAGGATTGTGCTCAAGTGGCTATTTACCCGGCTTTTCAGCCAGGCGTTTGACAGGTCTGAACCCGTAACTTATCAGAGTTGAGCGCTCCCAGGTTCATTGATTACAGAGCAGATTAGGAATGGATGTTCTCTGATCTGCTTCTACTGTCCATCCTGACACAGTTTGCCCTCCCTGGAGGAGCAGAGCAGCCTGATACCCACAGCAGGGGAGGTGCTTTTGCACTTCACACTACTGTAAAGTGATTGGACCACTATAGAGCCACCCGGATCAGTCTTACATGAAAGCCCAGAGACCCTTCTAAATAATATGATATCAAGCTCATGGCTACTGCTGTAGTCGTGAGCTTGTTTTAACCGCTTAAAGTTTAGGCTGTATATACAGCATATGGCCTGTGGGAGGCAGGTGGTTAATTGTTCTAAAGCTCTAAACTGATGAAAACTAAACTCAGAATGGATGCCTTGGATTATTGTAGTTTGTATGTCATTGCTGCTCCTTGCGTTGCCTGACTGGGTCCAATTTTTAACAAAAGCATATATTACAGTAAACCTTTCTCCTTGGCCAACCAGCTGCCTAAAATAGATTTTCCTGGCCTATTATTACCCCATGATAAGGCCAGTGCTGGGGGGGTGTGCCCAGTGCATAAGTGCTGGCCTGAAATAAGCTTGTATGTTTATGGAACAATCGTTCTAAAGTAGGTATCTCCAAACTTTTCAATACGATGGGCTTCGCTCTATATTTTACAAATATTTGCTGAAAGAAATCCCCATCAGAGGCCCCATCAGGGTCTCCATCAGAAACCCCCTAACATCAGAGCCCCCATCAGAGTTCCACTTACATCAGAGTGCCCCCTTACATAAGGGGCCCCAAGAGAGCTCCTCACATCAGGGTCCCCATCAGAGCTCTCCTTACATCAGAATTCCCATTAGAGCCCCCCTTACATCAGGGTTCCTGTCACAGTCCCCCTTACATCAGTGTCTCCATCAGAGCTGCCCCCCTTACATAAGGGTTCCCTATCAGTATTTCTCTTACATCAGATTCCCCCCTTACATTAGGGTCCCCATGAGAGCCTCCCTTCCATCAGGGCCCCCATCAGAGCCCCCTTACATCAGTGTCCTCATCAGAGCCCCCCCTTTCATTAGGGTCCCCATCAGATTTCCTCTTCCATCCGAGTCCCCCCTTACATCAGGGTCCCCATATAAGCCCCCTCCCCCTTACAGCAGGATCCCCATCAGAGCTCTATTTACATCAGGATTCCCATTATAGCCCCCCTTACATCAGAATACCCATTAGAGACCCCATTATATCAAAATCCCCCCTTTACATCAGAGTCCTTCTTACATCACAGCCCCATCACAGCCCCCATCAGAGCTCTCCTTACATCATAGTACCCATTAGAGCCCCTCTTACATCAAGGCCCCTCATAGAGTCCCCCTTACATCAGAGTCCCCCCTTACATTAAAGTTCCCATCACAGTCTCCCTTACATCAGGGTGCCTATCAGAGTTTCTCTTACATCAGAGTGCCCCCCTTACATCAGGGTCCCCACGAGAGCCCCCCCTTTCATCAGGGTCCGCTTCAGAGCTCTCCTTACATCAGGGTTTCTATCAGAGCCCCCCTTACATCAGGGTCCCTATACAGTCCCCCTTACATCAGAGTCTCCCCCTTACATCAGGTCCCCATGAGAGCCCCCCTTACATCAGGGTTCCCATCAGAGCTCTTCTTACATCAGAATTCCCATTAGAGCCCCCCTTACATCAAAATCCAGATTAGAGCCCCCTACATCAGTATCCCCCTTACATCATAGTCCCCCATCAGAGCCCCCCTTACATCAGAATCCCCCTTTCATCAGGATCCCCATCAGAACCCCCCTAATATCAGAGTCCCCATTAGTGTCCTCCTTACATCACACCCCCCGTCACAGCCCCCTTTACATCATAGTCCCCATCACGGTCTCCCTTACATCAAAGTCTCCCCCTACATCTGGGTCCACATTGGTGTCCCTAATTATATAAGTGTCCCCAACAGAGTCACTCCTTATATCAGTGTCCCCATTAAACTATGAGTGTGGTTTGTGGGGAAGGGGGTGGAAGGGGGAAGTAGTTGAAGTGGAGACCATAGACAGCCTCTGCTGACCTTAATCCTCAGTCTGCACACATTGGGGATACACCACTGGCCCTAGCTGCGGACTGGATAAAATCTTCTAGTTGGCCAGATGTGCCCCAAGGGCCATAGTTTGGAGACCCTTGATCTAAAGAACAGATCTTCTAACCACCACCCTACGCTATGTATAGCTTAATAAATGATGTTCTGTATTTCAGAACTGATCTGAGATTGCTGTAGGATCATGATAAATAGCCCCAGAAATGTGCCAAGCAAACTTAAAAATATCACACTGATCCTGGTTAGTCCAGGTGAAGGTTAAGATACACTAAATTTTGCCAGTGCTGAGGTAATGGCAGACAAGGTGTAATTGAGAAATCCAATCCATCGTAGAATATTTAATACTTCATGTCCTGCCAATGGATCAGCACTGGATTTGGATTTCTACCAAATGTTCTGTGTGGCTGTTCTCTCCATTCCATCATCCGTCCCTTAAATGGGCAGAAGAAGATTGTTTGGCCTTTATTTGCCATCAGGATTCATTCTTTCTATGACACCAGCACTGAAATTAAATAAATTGACTTCGGTATTAATCCAACAATAAGCTGGTGATGGATGACCTAGTAGCTTAAAGGGCCAGACCACATAGAACAGATATTTCAGTTTCAGTAGATGCTGGAGGGGTAAACCATTCAGCTTCTTATACCTCCTCAGTATTCTATCAGGGAGACCTCTTGAGTTTTGAGGTCTGCACACCTGCTGTGGTCGTCATGAGGGGGTCCCACTTTCCAAGTTGCAAAGTTCAACTTACCTTGCAAAGTGACCAGCTTATTTGCCTTGGCCATCACCAAAAATGTCCTTGCATATTATAAACCTGTGTAGCGCAATTCTGCCCTCAGGAAAGAGTAACTTGGGTAAGTCTCTATGATGAACTTCCTGCCGGCTACGTTGGGGCCCTTTAAAACTGTTGGCATGCAGGGTGATGGAGATGAGTCAATAGGTGGCATTCGACAGCAGTATATGAGCACAGGCGCCACTGATAGTTTTGGGTCCTCTGTTCCTGTCTAGACACCACCAGAATACCTTGTCTGGAAACACCCAGAACATGCACAAGAATTACACACACCACCCTTCAAAAAGATAAGCAGACTGTATTGGCAAATTAAGTCAAGTTGGATATAATGAAGCTTGTTGAACCATGTATTAAATGTCTAGTGTGTACCCTGGATCTATGGTTGCCCTTCAGCCCCTGAACGTCTGCAAAACAACAATTGTCCCCAACAGGAGGGGGACCAAGAAAAAGTGGGGCTCAAAGGAAAGGCAATCTGACTGAATATATATGTAATCAAACAAGTGTTTATTGTGGTACACAGATATAATACATGTAGATATGAGAGCATGAACCGATGATTACATAGCCCTAATAAAAATTGATCGGTAACTTAGACCCGATCAACACAATTGCACAGACGGGGGGGGGGCATAAAACATGTAATCAAAGACTAACCAACAAACAAACAAAACGTCCGGACGTCTAGGCAATTGATGTCTGCGCAACCTACTACAATGAGGAGTGTTCAGCTATGCTGAGTGAGGTTACAGAGCAGACACCAATCCCCCGGGGGGGCGGCTCAAAGCTGGGTTGTTGGGGAGGGAAAGAGGAAGGAGGGGGGGGAGGAGTGGGGTGAAGAAGGTGTGGGAAAGGAGGATGGGGTAGAGCAAAGGAGAGAGTTGGAAGCCGTGGAGTGGGGCACTGGTGTGGGGGTAGTCAGGCACCAATCAACATGTAGATGGACAGTATATGGCCATGACTGTGTTAAGGTGGAGCTGGAGTAACAAAAAGTCCAAAGATATATATGGCAGGATGCTTCAATAAGCGAGATGGTACTTAGAATCTAACCAGGTAAGTACTAGTGCGGTAAATAGAACAGTGGCTAGCATATGATATGCTGAGCAGAGACATGCAATAAAGGTGGTCAAGTATGTTACCACTTCCGGGTCCTGTATGAGAGTCCACAGATACTGCTGAAGTGTATGTCACCTGTGCTGTGATCTGCATCACTTGACACTGCACATGATACCGGGTACTTCCTACGGGGTCTCCGCACTCCAGAAAACACTGCTCAAGTGGGTGGATGGACGGCCATCTAGGTGCACCTGTTTCCTCCTGCACGGTTGTTCCGAATAGCAGGTCGGAACGCTCCCTCGATGTGTGAGCCGGATAGCCCCAACGGGGGATGACAGCGGGCATGACGTCCGGACGTAGTGACGTCAACGCGTTTCACAAAACCAAGATGTGTAGCTTCATCTGGACGTCTGGACGTGTATTGGCAAATTAAGATCACAAACATGACAAAATAGATTGGCACATAAAAATCAGTATGCATAAAAACAACAGTAAGTGTACAGTTTACTCCACAGGGGTACCTTTAAAAGTCAAGTCCCAGTTTATACTAAAGCATAAGGAGTGTATATGAGGCGTTATACCTCAAGCGACCAAAGGGGTTAACTTCAAGGTGGGGCAGGCGACAGCACTTCAGAGCTCTCAAACAAAGCGGCTAGGTTTGGGCCTTCAAACTTAAACTCTGTAATAGAAGACTGCCCTCAGGATAGAGTAGCTCGGGATAATCTCTATGATGAACTTGCTGCTGGCTATGTTGGGGCTGATGAGTCATTAGGTGGCGTTCAACAGCAGTATAAGTTACAGGTTGGGCTCAGCAGATATGTAAATTCCTTTATGGTAATAGGCGCAAAGAGTAGAACAAGCCCAGATGCAGCAGCTGTGGTATAGAAGACTAGGATGTTATGTGGCAATAGCAGTCTAATGGGGAGCAAGAACAAAGTCATCACTCTGGAAGACCAGCGTAACTTATGCTCTATGGATAGCTCTGTTAGCCATAGAGTAGCGTTGAATGTAGCAACAGGTGTGATAAGTTTCTGAGTGTAGAATGTCAATGGGTGGGAATAGCTGGTTAATGGGTCTGGGCTAACGAGTGGTAGTAATTGAAATATGGGTCAGAAACCCTCCCACTGGATTCCTTTCTTCTGGTAGCAATAGGTGCACTGTACAGTTGGAGGCCCTTTATCCTGCGGAACAGCAAAAGCGAAAGCTGATCTGACGACAGCTCTTACATCGATTCTGGATGCAGGTGTCCCGAGTCACCAATGCTGCTGCAGTCACTCTCCGTTTCGGCCTCCTGGTTCTAGAGTCCAGTGAATCCAGCACAGCAGCCTACTGTCTGAGCACAGCACACTTTGGCACAGCACAGCTCTCCCCGATCCTGGCACACTTCTCCAACTGCTCAGGCTCTTTCCCGGGCTTTTGCTTATATCTGACCCCTCCTGCTCTCAGGTGTCTATGGGGGGTACAGTTGTGGTCCAGGGATGGTTATAGTTGAAATCCTCCTCCGAGACTACATTTCCCAGATTGCACCTGTGTAAAGTCAGCCATAGCTAGATAAGGTAGAACTGGCATCGCCATCTTGTGGACAAAGAAAGTTCTGCAATCAGTAACATTACCCAGTGTTACAAATGCACGCAATGTTATTCCTGTTAGCACACTTCATCAGTGCTGATGGCGAACATCCCAAAAAAATAAATGAATATCTCGGAGGGATCTCTAAAATTCTTTTGCACTCTTTTGTGCCCTATAGATAGCCTGATGCTGTCAGTGGTGACATGCAGCTTAAAGCTACCTATACTAGATGATGAATGTTTACATCTATGGGTCCCTTTATCTATAGAAAACAGATAAAAGATATTTTGATTTCTGTGTCCTGCAGGAGGATTCAGACATCAAGATTGAGTGCAAGAATGACGATCGGATTCCATACAGCAAGATGTGCAATATCAGCTTCCCATTCTTCAGGGCAAAAGCCAAGGTAGGTAAACCACTATCAGGACTATGGAACTGCATGTGACTGCCGGACTGAGTAGCTGTGTTCTGCACTATGAGTACAAGCAATCAATCTGCTGCACTGCCCCTGCAGCATATAGTAGATGATGAATACTTCATGTGTTCGGACTGTGGGAAGTGTGGTGGGGTGCCAGTTATACGCATTACTTAAAGTATAACTAAAGGCAAAACTTATTTTTCTAGTTTTGGATAGAGTGGAGAGGGATTAGAACCCCTGTCAGGTTTTTATTGCTGTCTGTATCCCTGTTTTGGAGATTCACCCTCTCTATTTGTCCTGTTTACCATTATCGCAGAAAGTGGAAAAAAAAAAAATTTGGGTTGTCAACAGAACAGGAACAGAAGAGAAATCTTCCAAATGGGGACACTAGTTCTGGTAATTCCCTGATTTTGGAGGGATCTCCTCTCAGTTTCCCCAACTGGAAACTGCTCTCTGTCTACCATAATCACTGCAGGTGAAAGAAAATCCCAAATTTTGGGTATTCACCAGAACAGAAAATCTTCCAATTGGGACCATAGTTCTGGTGATGACCATGGCAGCTCTATGAACACTACACTCCCCATAGGCCATAGGTCATCTTGGGAGTGAGCAAGAGAGAGTGGCTACATACATAGAGTGGGAACATGGGGATTGAACGTAGCCACCCTCTAAGAAGAAGTCCGATCATAGCTACAAAAAAAAAAAGGAGTTTGGAGATTTGGCAGAAGCAGGGACTTTTTTACAATTTTAAAAAACAAAAACAAAGTTTAGTGTCACTTTAAACATAGAAGACTTTAAAGAGAAAAAACATTTGCCCAGGATATGGGTTGTTTCCACAGAACTTCTTCATGTAAATTATAAAGCACAAAGCCGTTCCATTTGAATCTTATAGTATGGAAGGTATATCGACGACATACACATTTCCAGAATTGAAGGAGGTCTCGTCAATTACAGTTTGTGTCTCTGTCTTACAGGTGGCATTTCGGCTAGACTTTGAATTCAGTAAATCTGTGTTTCTTCCATCTCTGCAGATCCATCTAGTAACGAGTAGGTAAGTCATATGTGTTCTTCCTCCATCATTATGGCCTCAATCTTTCTTCTCAGCGAGGTGAGATTTAAAGAACCATTGTTGGACAAGGAATGTGTCACGGTTGTAATCATCCCCACATTTGTTGATGAGACGCAACGTAGCTAAGCCATAGTTCCAGATAATCACAGTGTAAATAGGAAATGCCAGTTACTGGCACTCCTCTCCTCACGATGATAGTAGAGGAGAGCTGATAAGCAGCTTTCCTCACAGGGGAGATAAGTAATCAGTGATGCCTGTGAGTGACCATCAGTGATGCCAATCAGTGCCCACCAGTGATGCCCAACAGTGATGCCAATCAGTGCCCATCAGTGCTGCCGTTCAGTGCCCATCAGTGCTGCCTGTCAGTGCCCATCAGTGCCTCCTCATCATTGCCACCTATCAGTACCGCCTATCAGTGCACATCATTGCCGCCTATCAGCGCCACCTATTAGTGCCACCTCATCAGTGTCGCCTCATTTTCACTATCAGTGCTGCATATCAGTGCTGCCCATCAGTGCTGCATATTAGTGCCTCCTCATCAGTGCCCATCAGTGCCCATCAGTGCCACCTCATCAGTGTCGCCTCATTTTTTTTATATTCGTAGCAAAAAAAAAACAAAAAACAGTGGTGATTAAATACCACAAAAAGAAAGCTTAATGTGTGTGAAAAAAAATGATAAAAATTTCATATGGGTACAGTGTTGCATGACCGCGCAATTGTCATTCAAAGTGCGACAGCGATAAAAGCTGAAAACTGGCATGGGCAGGAAGGGGTTGAAAGTGCTCGGTATTGAAGTGGTTAAAGGCACATTTAATGGAACAACAGCTGAGCCATGGGAGCCTATGTGTAATGTCATGGCTCCCAGAATTCACAGCCGTTTTCGAGCGCTCCATGACACAGGGGTGCCTGAGCTGCAGAATCACGTGACCGAAGCGGATTAAAAATAGTACACCAATGTTTTTTATACAGGGTAGGCAGGATAGGTAGGAGGAGGGAACATTTCTAAGAATAGTTATAGTAAGGCTATTATTCAACTTTAATGTGATACTGAAGGCAGATGTTTTTCTTTAGCTAATATAAAAAAGATGTTACATTGCCTGCTCTGTGCAATAGTACTAACAACAACATACAAAATCATCCAGCTAAATCCCCAACCTTGTCTATAACCGAAACCATCCTCTCTGCTCCAGCAAGATCTCCTACTCCCTAGTCCTTTCATCACCTACTCCCATTCTCACCTCCAGGACTTCTGTCTCTCCCATCCTATGGAACTCCTTACCCCTATCCATCCAAATATCTCCTACTCTGAACACCTTTTAGGCAATTCCCAAAAACTTGAGTAGTGAATACAGCAGTGATTTTGTCAAGCGATTGACTGCCGGGAGTAGGGTCCCCTAAGTTTGCCCATCATGAGCGGGGGGAAGAGGGGAGCGGTTTAGCATCATGCCTTGAGCACTGGATGACCTTGTCCCGGCACTGATGGCAACTTCTGAGTTTCAGGAAAGGTCGCTTTTAACTCAGGTAAAGAGTTATACAATAACCAGCAAGTATTAATTTCTCATTGTTACATGTCTCTACAGTGACAGTGAAGAACTGGAGAGTACAATCGCTGATAACGAGGTTCTGCTGAACTTCAACCTCAAGTATGAGTCGGACCTTCTATTCACCAGGTACATAGATGATCTTACTTCAGTCTTATTTCATGTGGATTTTCGTTGCCTGTTATCCCTGATGTAACACATTTCACAAGGGTCCTATGTATAAAACTGTCTGGAAGAACTGTCTGTGCTGCTCATAGTAGCTATTCATATTCTGACTTCTCTTCATCCAGTTACTGTTATACATAGGGCCTTACATTCTTTATATTGAGGTAAATTACTTTTGTTGCTAAAACCATTTTTATTTTTATCACATCCATCATATACATCAGCCTTTGTCAACCTTTTTACCCTAGAGGAACCCTTCAGAATATTTCCAGGTTTCTAGCTAAAACTACTTCATCAGGGGACTATGGCCCTTACATGATTGTTCAGTGGGAAGAATGCTCCATACATTGGTGGCTATAGATTGGTGGTCAGTGGGAAGAATGCTCCATACATTGGTGGCCTTTGAGAAGAATAGCCTTTACATTGATGGTCAGTGAGAAGAATGCTTCTTACATTGGGGGTCAGTGGGAAGAATCTTCCTTGGATTGGTGGTCAGTGGGAAGAGTAACCTTCACATTGATGGTTAGTGGGAGGAATGTTCCTTACATTGGAGGTCAGTGGAAAGAATGTCACTTACATTGGTGATCAGTGGGAGGAATGTCTCTTACATTGGTGGTCAGTGAGAAGCATGATCTTTACATTGGGGATCAGTGGGAAGAATGCTCCTTACATTGGTGGTCAATGGGAAGAATGTCCCTTACATTGGTGATCAGTGGAAAGAATGCTCCTTACATTGGTGGTACGTGGGAAGAATGCTCCTTACATTGGTGGTCAGTGAGAAGAATGATTCTTACCATTGGGGATCAGTGGGAAGAATGTTCCTTACATTGGTGGTCAGTGAGAAGAATGATCCTTACCATTGGGGATCAGTGGGAAGAATGCTCCTTACATTGGTGGCCATTGTGAAGAATGACCTTTACATTGATGGTCAGTGAGAAGAATGCTCCTTGCATTGGGGGGTCAGTGGGAAGAATGCTCCTTACATTGGTGGCCATTGTGAAGAATGACCTTTACATTGATGGTCAGTGGGAAGACTGCTCCTTACATTGGGGGGTCAGTGGGAAGAATGCTTCTTACATTGGGTGGTCAGTGAGAAGAATGCTCCTTACATTGGGGGGTCAGTGGGAAGAATGCTTCTTACATTGATGGTCAGTGAGAAGAATGAGCTTTACATTGGTGGTCAGTGGGAATAATGCTCCTTACATCGGCAGTTAGTGGGAAGACTGTCCCTTTCATTGGCATGATCAGGCATAATCAGATAGGAACAGTTCAAGGAACCCCTAGTAACCTCTGGAGGAACCCTGTTTGAGAATGTCTGCTATAGAAGTATGACTGTTTTATTGTCTATATAGAAAGAGCTGAATCCATATAGCCACTGCTCAAGAAGTCTATGATTCTTATATATCTATATAGAGATAGATGGTACCATATAGCTAATACTCCAGCAGTAAAATAAGTAGAGCGTTAAAAAAGTGGACTTCCCTTCCCCAGATAGGGGTATCAGCTGGAAGTGTTGACCAATCCAAAAACTTCTTAAGGTTTTCCTTAATGGGCACATCATACATGGGTATGTATATTCATAGAAGACTCAAATTGGGATACATACATAGGTTGGACTTGATGGTCTTTTTCCAAATGTATCTTCTATGCAACAATGTAACTATATAAAATGAAGATCATCATTCTGTTTGTATAGAAAGAGCTGATACTATATAACCATTACTCCAGTAGTCTATAGAAGTATGATTCCTATATTTTCTGTAAAGAGATAGATGGTACTACATAGCCCAGGGCCTCCAAACCTTTTGAATTTTTACAGGAGGCACATCAGATATTTGACAAATATTCGGGGGAAAAATGCACAGCAGAACCCCCCTTACATCAGGGTCCCCAACAAAATCCTCCTTACATCCAGACCCCTCTCAGAGTTCTCATCAAGGTCCCTGTTATTTTAGAGTTCCGCCTTACATCAGGGTCCTCATCAGAGCCCCCCTTACATCGGGGGGTCCCCATTGGAGCCCTCCTTACAACATAGACCTCATCAGAGCCAGAGTATGTCAGAGTCCCCATCAGAGCCCCCCTTACTTCAGGGCGCCCTTTGGAACCCCCTTACATCAGATACCCCATCAGAGCCCCCAACCCCTTACATCAGCGTCCCAAAAAGAATCCTCCTTACATCAAAGTCCCTAACAGAGCCCCCTTACATCAAAGTCTCCATCAGAGCCCCCCTTACTTCAGAGCACCCATTGGAACCCCCCTCCCCCTTACATCAGATACCCCATCAGAGCTCCCACCTCCCTTACATCAGCATCCCAAAAAGAATTCTCCTTACATCAAAATCCCTAACAAAACCCCCCTTACATCAAAGTCCCCATCAGCGCCCCACTGACATCGGAGACCCAATCAGAGCCCCGCTGACATCAGGAACCCCATCAGAGTCCCCCCTACATTGGAGTCCCCTTCAGAGCCCCCAGTTACCTGCGAGGGGGTTGAAGCAGAAACCACAGGAAGCCTCCTCAATCTGTGCTCCCTAAGGATGCTCCACTCACCCTATCTGTGGGCCAGATAAAATCTTGTAGTGGCTGAATGCATGTGGCCCTATGGCTGTAGTTTGGAGGCCCCTGAAGTAGCCAACACTTCAGCAGTATATAGAAGTAAGATTATCATACTGTATATTATGAAAGAGCCCTGGGAGCCATCCTATTTTTTTTTTAAACACAAATTTGAGTTTGAAAGTCATAATTCTGACTTTCAACCTGGGAATTGTGTTTAATATATTTTAGGATGGCCCAAACTTGTAACCCAAGTATCTGACGTTAAAACTCAGAATTCTGACTTTGAATCTCAGAATTCTGGCATTGAAACTCAGAATTCCGCCTTTCAAACTAAGAATCATGTTTAATAAATTTTAGGATGGCCCAAACTTGTAATCTCAGTATTCTGACTTTGAAACTCAGAATTCTGACTTCGAAACTCAGAATTGTGTTTAATAAATTTTAGGATGGCCCCAGGGTTCTTCCATAGTATATATAGTAAAAGCTGGTACCATATAACCACTACTCCAGCCGCCTATAGAAGTTCAATTCTTATGTTGTCTATAATGAGAAAGCTGATATCGTATATATCCATGTATCCAATAGAACGTTTGGATTCTCGTACTGCTCGTAACCTCAGCCTATTTTAAAGAGGAGTTCCACCCAGGGGCTCCATTAAAAAAAAAAAAAATTAAAAGTCAGCAGCTACAAATACTGCAGCTGCTGACTTTTAATTGGACACTTACCTGTCCCTGGGTCCAGCGATGCGGGGGATCAAAGCCCCGCTCGTCCCCCCCCCTCCGCTCGTCGGCGCCGGCATTTCAACTGTGGACGCCGGGCTCTGGCTTCACAGCCTGGCACCCACTGCGCATGCGCGAGCGGCGCCGCGCGCCGTGACTGGCCGCTCAATCACCTGGGACCTGTAATGGGTCCCAGATGATTGACAGGAGGGAGGGAGCAGAGCCGAGCCCTTCCTGCGCCGAGGGGGAAGTGATGTCACCAGCCCAGGCAAAGGAAGAGGCAGACTACGAGGGACCACCTAGCAACAGGCATTTAGAGGTAAGTAAAAAAAAAAAAATATCCAAATTTTTTTTGTTTTGTTTTTTAGAATTTTTCAGGTATTTTTGTTTTTTTGGGTGGAACCCCACTTTAAGTAGCTACTACCCCGTTAGAAAAGTACATTTTGTCTGAGCTGGTTTCCAAAAACTCAAGCAAGGAAAACACTAGGGAAGGTAAATCACCAATCATTTATCATACTTTGCATGAAGCATGGAATTTGATTGGCTGTTATGGGCAGCAGTTCAAGCATTTGTAAGTCGGCCGCTCTGTATTAGGCAAGTGTCACCATTGGATGGTTATTTTCCAGTTTGTTTGATTTCCAGCTGTTATGCAAAGAAGCAGAAGTTCAGAAACTTTGGGTGACCCCCAAGCAGAGCGGAGGCTGGGAATGCAGAAAGTGCCGAAATGAAGAATATGTGCTTTAATCAGAAGCCAGGAGGAGCGTTCCCAGTGAGGTGCCTGGCTGTGTATGTGACACATAGTCATATTAATAGCCACTTCTATTACCTGCCGGATATGTGCAAGAGCTAACAGTCACAGATGGAATCTTATTTGTGGGGCTCCATCCATGGACTGTGACACATGTTTGTCATCAAGGAAGTATTTGAGAGTTAATATGGAGATGGAACATATTAACGTTCTGTCTCCCAATGAATCTCTGATAATTCTTAGCAGGCCTGCCAATCAAGAAGAGTCCTTATAGAGATAGAGAGATATGAACATACAGTCAGGTCCATAAATATTGTGACATCGACACAATTCTAATCTTTTTGGCTCTATACACCACCACAATGGATTTTAAATGAAACAAACAAGATGTGCTTTAACTGCAGACTTTCAGCTTTAATTTGAGGGTATTTACATCCAAATCAGGTGAATGGTGTAGGAATTACAACAGTTTGTATATGTTAGGGATTTTGATGTAAGGAGAATTCTTTTTGGGATGCTGATGTAAGGGAGGTGGGAGCTCTGATGGGGTATCTGATGTAAGGGGGAGGGGGGTTCCAATGGGTGCTCTGAACTTGTTCGTTTAATTTCAAATACATTGTGGTGGTGTAAAGAGACAAAAAGATTAGAATTGTGTTGATGTCCCAATATTTATGGACCTAACTGTATATTAAAGAGTGCATTTCTGGGACCCGAACACCTCCTAACACTTCTATTCTTCTACCCCCAGATACTCCAGTCTGGACCAGTATGAGATCACATCCCAGGGGTCAGCTGACAGATACAATGCTATTGGGCCCCCATTCAACTGCTCTTTTAAGGTAAGTGACTACCTTGTGCAAATATACTTTCACTGACAGTTTTTGCATTTTTTTATTTTTTTTTGCACACATTTATATTAAATCACTTTAGGCCTGAAGAGTATGTAAGCCCCTGAAACATTATATATGGAAGCCGTAACCCTGGAAAAATAAAATAATGGTAGTACCATTTTTTTATATCACATAAAAAAAGCGGGGAGCATCGATAGTTTCAAAAAACTATTAGATAAGCACCTGAACGACCCCAACATACAGGGATATACAATGTAATACTGACATATAATCACACACATAGGTTGGACTTGATGGACTTGTGTATTTTTTGTAACTATGTAACATGATATTAGCGCAACAGTTTATAAAACACAAAATTTCAGTAAAAAAATACACTACAGTTGATTTTAGGTCACATAAACACAATATATTGCTCAACTTTTTGGTAAAATATAAAAGATGAGGTTTCGCTGAGTAAATAGATACCCAACATGTCAAGGCTTAAACATGCACGTACCGGTGAAACAGCAGCACACTTTGGTGGCCTAGCTTTTCCATAGGCAACACTTTAAAAGCTCATACAGGTGATCAGTTTTGAGTTAACCATAAATAATGGGCCTAGAAATATGGCTCTCCCTCTGGCATGCACGGTGATATATAACATGTGCACACCTCCCAACATTTTGAGATGGGAGTTAGGGACACCTACTAGCAAATGTATGTAGGCATAGGACACGCCCCCTGCCACACCCCCTTAAAGGAGAATTAACCAAAAAAAAGGTTAAATGAATCCAAAAGGGCTTTTTTTTTTACCACTACTATTCCTTTATATTGGCTTTTAAAATTTACAAATGCAGCAATTTAGAAATTGGATGAAAGGTTTAGCACTGGGAAACACTTTTTGAAAGATAAAAAGTGCATTTTATATACAACTATATAGATCAGACCAAAATGAGGGACAAATGAGGAGGAATGAGGGACAGAGGGACATTGCTCCAAATCAGGGACAGTCCCTCAATATCAGTGACAGTTGGGAGCTATGCATGTGTATCACAATCAAGGTTTCCCTGCATAGGCGCCCCCACAATGTGAGTATTTATGCGTGTGTATGTGGGGGTGGGGTTCAAAAAAAATTTTGGGAGGGATTTTAACTGGTTCCTGCCAAGCCTATGGTAGGATGACGCTGGCATTGGCCTCTTGTCAATCCGGGCGGACAGCATATGACGTCCTCCAGGATCGTGGGGCCGCACAGAGGCGCAATCTGTCACCGGCTGTGTCCACCGGACACAGCCAATGACTGATCACTGTACCGGTCCACTGTCGGTACCATGTGACAGCTGTAACCAATCAAAGCAGGTCACATGACAATTGTACACAATGGATGGCTTCCTATTAATCCGTCCATTGTGTACAATTGTGTTGCTAGCTGTGATTGACCACAGTGATCACATGGTACAGACTGGGCCAATCACAGCCCATCTGTGCCATGTGATCAGCTGTGGCCAATCACAACAAAACAAACTGAATGAATCGATTTCATTCAGCAAGGTGCTTGCATATAGCAATGAAATTCCTGAAAGGGGAAGACGCATGAATAGAGGGTGGGGGTGGCGGCCATGGATAGATTCATGCTATGCGTGAATCTATCCATTATACATATAGGGGGTGGCATGGAGAGAGGATGCGGCACCTGGGCGCCCCTAATGGTGGGGCCGCTACTGGACTCATGACACTGGGACATAAGCAGGAAAGAGAGATTAGCGAACGGACGGACAATTTTAATTTCTCTATTTTCGCATGCACCTAGGCTTTAGGAAATTTAGGCTGTGCAGCCTCAGGAGCCCACATGTAGGAGGCATTATTACATCATTACAAAAATGCTCTCTGGATCTGCAGTAAACCTTTTTGTGTGTTTTACAGATACAGAATCTGGGCTTCTTCCCTGAGGATGTCACAGTGAAGATCACCATTCCGGTGGCGACCCGCGGTGGTAATCGTCTGCTCCTCCTACAACAGCTGACCAATGACCAGGTACTTCATCTAACCATACTATTGGACGAACTAGCTGTGATTGGCCGCAGTGATCACATGGTAAAGACTGGGCCAATCACAGCCAATCTATGCCATGTGATCAGCTGTGGCCAATCACAACTAACAGTCTCTCCTATAAAATACTAATGACTTCTTCTGTTCCAGGGGAATGAAAGCTGTAACGTTTGGGGAAATAGCACAGATTACCGCAGGAGGCCGTCGGAGGAGGACATCAGCCACATACCTCAGCTGGTAACTTATATAGACCTGTGATGGGAAGGGGGTGGGAATCTGACACTGAAGTTATTAAATACCATTCATTATTCCCTTATCCTGGGGAGCGTGAATCTTTAAAACGTGAACTCCAGGCACAAAAACTTTAATTCATATATATTCCTAAATAACCACAAAGAGTATAAATCCAGTTAGAGTGAAACAAATGCTTTTGCAAACCTAGACATTCCCATATGAAAGTAGCACTGACAACATCACCGGGCTTCACATAGCCTGAGCAAAGAGCAGAGCTGTGGGAGGGACCCAGCAGGCTTCACCCACTACAGAAAACTACAGGAAGGGGCGGAGACAAGACCAGTCACCCTGCACAGAGAGAGCAGCAGTGATCGGTCTTTATTACAGGAAGTCTCACACTGGATTACTGCACAGATGTGGAAGAAACACACAAAGCTCACCAAAGAGAATACACATGACAAATGTATTTAGATAATATTTACCTATCCCAGAGATAGTGGTGTATCCTCTATGGGTGAAATGTGTGCTGTGCCCTGTGCCCATGGGCCCACTGTGCCCTCACACATTGCACAATGCTGTTGTCACTCACAGCTGCAGCAAAGATTCAGTTGCCGGTCTGCAGGGGGGGGTCTCTGTTTCCAGGGGGAAGGAGGACTGTGATTAGCCTCTGCTAAGGCAAATCACAGCCTCGTTAGCCCCGCTAGCCCCACCTACTGGACCCAGGGAAAGGAGGTAGAGAGCCTGTGCTGAGGAAGGAACCACCATGAGGCCAGGGATGGTGGTAAGCTGTGCAGGAGAGGGCTGTGTGTCTGTACTGTGGAATAGAGATTCACATACTCTTTACCCTTGAACTCTCCATCCTTTCCTACTGACCCCTGAACTCTCCATCCCTTACCTACTGACCCCTGAACTCTCCATCCCTTCCTATTGACCCCTGAACTCTGCATCCCTTTCCTACTGACCCCTGAACTCTACATCCCTTCCTACTGATCCCTCAACTCTGCATCACTTACTACTAATCCCCAAACTCTCCATCCCTTTCTACTGACCCCTGAAATTTGCTCTCCCTTCCTACTGACCTCTGAACTCTGTGTACCTTCCTACTGATCCCAGAACTCTTCATCACTTACTACTCATGCCTGAACTTTGCTTGCCTTCCCACTGACCCCTGAACTCTGCATCCCTTCCTACTGACCCCTGAACTCTGCATCCCTTCCTACTGACCTCTGAACTTTGTGTCCCTTCCTACTGATCCCCGAACTTTGTGTCCCCTTTCTACTGATCCCCGAACTTTGCTTCCCTTCCTATGAACTTTGAATGCCTTCCTATTATCTCCTGAACTCTGCATCCCTTCCTACTGACCTCTGCATCCCTTCCTACTGACCTCTGAACTCTACATCCCTTCCTACTGACCTCTGAACTCTGCATCCCTTCCTACTGACCGCTGAACTCTGCATCCCTTCCTACTGACCCCTGAATTCTGCATCCCTTCCTACTGACCTCTGAACTTTGTGTCCTTTCCTACTCATCCCCGAACTTTGCTTCCCTTCCTATGAACTTTGAATTACTTCCTATTATCTCCTGAACTCTGCATCCCTTCCTACTGACCTCTGAACTCTACATCCCTTCCTACTGACCCCTGAAATGTGTGTCCCTTCCTACTGACCCTTGAACTTTGCTTCCCTTCCTATGAACTTTGAATGCCTTCCTATTATATCCTGAACTCTGCATCCCTTCCTACTGACCTCTGAACTCTACATCCCTTCCTACTGACCTCTGAACTCTGCATCCCTTCCTACTGACCCCTAAACTCTGCATCCCTTCCTACTGACCTCTGAACTTTGTGTCCTTTCCTACTCATCCCCGAACCTTGCTTCCCTTCCTATGAACTTTGAATGCCTTCCTATTATTTCCTGAACTCTGCATCCCTTCCTACTGACCCCTGAAATCTGTGTCCCTTCCTACTGACCCTTGAACTTTGCTTCCCTTCCTACTAACCGCTGAACTCTGTGTCCCTTCCTACTGACCCCTGAACTCTGTGTCCCTTCCTACTGACCCCTGAACTCTGCATCACTTACTACTGATGCCTGAACTTTGCTTGCCTTCCCATTGATCCCTGAACTCTGCGTCCCTTCCTATGAACTTTGAATGCCTTCCTATTATCCCCTGAATTCCACACCCTTTCCTACTGACCCCTGAACTCTGCATCCCTTCCTACTGACCTCTGAACTTTGTGTCCCTTCCTACTGATCCCCGAACTTTGTGTCCCTTTCTATTGATCCCCGAACTTTGCTTCCCTTCCTATGAACTTTGAATGCCTTCCTATTATCTCCTGAACTCTGCATCCCTTCCTACTGACCTCTGAACTCTACATCCCTTCCTACTGACCTCTGAACTCTGCATCCCTTCCTACTGACCTCTGCATCCCTTCCTAGTGACCTCTGAACTCTACATCCCTTCCTACTGACCTCTGAACTCTGCATCCCTTCCTACTGACCTCTGAACTCTGCATCCCTTCCTACTGACCCCTGAACTCTGCATCCCTTCCTACTGACCTCTGAACTTTGTGTCCTTTCCTACTCATCCCCGAACTTTGCTTCCCTTCCTATGAACTTTGAATGCCTTCCTATTATCTCCTGAACTCTACATCCCTTCCTACTAACCCCTGAATTCTGTGTCCCTTCCTACTGACCCCTGAACTCTGTGTGCCTTCCTACTGACCCCTGAACTCTGCATCTCTTCCTACTGACCTCTGAACTCTACATCCCTTCCTACTGACCTCTGAACTCTACATCCCTTCCTACTGACCCCTGAAATCTGTGTCCCTTCCTACTAACTCCTGAACTCTGTGTCCCTTCCTACTGACCTCTGAACTTTTTGTCCCTTCCTACTGAACCCTGAACTCTGCATCCCTTTCCTACTGATCCCTGATTCCTACTAACCCCTGACCTCTGCATCACCTACTATAGAACCCTGAATTCTGTGTCCCTTCTTGATGATCCCAAAATTCTGCATCCCTTCCTACTGACCCCTGAACTCTGTGTTTCTTCATATTGACCTCTGCTTTCCTCATACTGACCTCTGTGTCCCTTCTAACTGATCCCCAGACACTCCGTGTCTCAAACTCTGCCTCCCTACCCCTGAACTCTGCATCCGTTCCTACTGACCCCTGAACTCTGCATCACTTACTACTGACTCTTTGTCAATTATCCTGCTAATGAACGCATGCACACTGTATACCTTTAAACTAATATTCAGTGCAATAAAAACTACACATCATTTTTGCCATGGTGCACTGCACACACCGTACTTTCTCAGGGTGGAATCAGGGTGGATTTGATTTAAATCATAATTTTTAAAGAGCAACTGTCATCTCTGTCCTGCAGCGGCTCCTCCTCTGACCCGCTGTTGGCGCCTCCTCTGACCCGTTGTTGACTCCTCCTCTTACCCGCTGTTGGCTCCTCCTCTGACACGTTGTTGGCTCCTCCTCTGACCCGCTGTTGACTCCCCGACAGTTCCATTCACTTTAATGGGACGGCTGGTGACGCGGCAGTGACACAACAAAGTGAGGGAAGTGGAGGCAGTAGGTGAGGGGGATGCCCGCTAACAGGTGCTGCCATGATGGATCTGAAATGACAGGTGCTCTTTAAATGTAAGGACTTATTCTTGCTGGTAGTTAGAATCGTTAATATTTGCAAACAAAATGAAGGTTTTCTATTTAGAATAATAAGCTATCAGGTTAGTAAAACAGCGATATCAGAACCGATTCAATAATACAGTTTGTAGTGTACATAGGTATACAAAACAATGGGATAAAGGAATATTCCTGAACTTTGTTACATCTCATGGTTACTGTGACATTGTGTGAATGCATACTATCTCAGCTTGCAGAGCTTGGATTCATTGAATGAGTTTACCAAAAATATAAAAATTGCAGAATATACAGCCTCATGATGCATAACTAAGCTCCATTTCATGCTGAATAAACTAAATTAATGTTAAATAGAAAACTATCTTTAACTAGCTTCCCATATACTGACTGAAATCCACACCAGTAGTTAATCAGTTGGTGTGCCAACATTCCAGCCTTCCTTTGGCCCTTTCGCAGTAATCGCTCCTTGTCAGCGTAGGAAGGCGGCTAACACACCAACACTCCAAGTACTACCAGTCTAGTTTATATTATTAAGTGCTACTGATAGCAACTTCCTAAGCTTCAGGAATATCACTAGGTCCTCAACCAGTCTATAAACTTAGGTGTGCTAGGCCTCTTTCACATAGTCGTTGTAAGTAAAACCAAGCAATTGAGGCCATGTATTTTACAGACCTCAGTCGCTTATCAGACCTGAAATGGTGTCACGGTCAGAGGTTGGGCTCGGGGACCAGTAGCTGTAGCAGTGGAGAGGCTCCCACTGACCAGTGGGATGAGTACACAAACAGTACACCCTGGCAGATGACACAGGCTCACCCGAGGTGCGGGGTCTAAGCACTAACCTGTATTCACCAGAACTCCTGATGGTGGAGATGGGTTTTGCTGAATGTTAGTACCAGGTCGCGGTCCTCAGGATCTCCCCACCAGGAGATGAGTGGTTTAACGCAGCAGTTTTTTACACATTCCACCAGGAGGTGAGCAAGCCGGGGTCCAGTAGCAGACATAGCAGTTAGAGATCAAGCAGAAGCGTAGTGAGTAAACAAGCCAAAGGTCAGTAACAAGTGGTTACAGGTTGGTAACAGGTGGTAGAGAAGATACTGATGGCAGCAGGATTGACAAGAGCGAGATATTGGCTGAAGAGCGCACAATAATCTGGCAAGCAGGAAGTGCAAAGGTATGGCTTAAATAGGAAGTTCATTGGAGGAGCAAAAGAGTTAAAGGTTCACCAGAAACAAGGTTCAAGGCAAGATTGTCTAAGGAATCAGGGAGGGAGCTGTTCAGCATCTCAGGTGGCTCAGCAAGAAGAGATACTGGCAGACACAGCAGAGGTTGTGGGTTCAGATCTGGGTCCTCCTGACAAATGGTCACCGAGTAGGCCCCACGCACATGCACGTTGCTCTGCAACATGACAAAAAGAGTAGGCCATATCATGTTCAGTAGGCGAAACTGCCTGCCAGCATGCCCAAAAGAAAACCTGGACTGAGGAAGGTGAGATACCTTGAAACGCATCCTACTGCTCATCTTCAAGGGTGACATCAGAGGAGGGTGGACCCTGGCTTGTACTTGTCCTTACACAGCAGTTCTGAGGCTACATGAGTCCCTATCAGAGATTTCTGGCTTCCTTGCTGTGCAATGAGCTTGCGGTATTCCACCATTCATCTGTCACTTTAACCCCTGTGAGTGCATTTTTTTACTTTTTTTTTTTAACACATTCTCTGGATTTGACTTGCTACACTCTGCAGGTTTTGTCTCTTCTCTCCTATCACCTAATGATTGCTTGCCAACCGCGGCCCGGCCGCTGCCCACACAGTGATTCACAGTGAGTCTTCAGCATTGCCCCGTGTGAATGGGGGGCTTAGTGATGATTTTTACCATTGGGGGGTCCAAAATGTAAAAGATGCAGCAATGTTTTGGCAAAAATTGCACATTAACGTATTATTTATTTCAGAATCACAGTAACTCGGATGTTGTATCCATTGATTGCACTATGAGCCTGGCGTCCAATCAGGAAGCAACACTCACCCTCCATGGGAGATTGTGGAGCAGAACATTCCAAGCGGTAAGGAATGTCGGATGTGTGACCATTCATCATGCGATTACTAAGATCATATACTGTATAGCCACCTATGAGCGTGACTGCACGCTTACCTCAGTCAACACTGTTCTGGGTGGCCATATGAATCTGATGAGATTTTTTTTATCACCCAATTGTTACATTACCCTTTAACCACCTCAATACCGGGCACTTTCACCCCCTTCCTTCCCAGGCCAATTTTCAGCTTTCAGCGCTCTCGCACTTTTAATGAGAATTGCGCGGTCATACAACACTGTACCCAAATGAAATTTTTATCATTTTGTTCACACAAATAGAGCTTTCTTTTGGTGGTATTTATTCACGACTCCGTTTTTTATTTTTTGCGATATAAGCGAAAAAAGAGCGGAAATTTGGAAAAAAAACCCCAATATTTTCTTCTTTCTATTTTAAAAGAAATCCAATAAAATCGAATTTTGTCATAAATTTAAGCCAAAATGTATTCTGCTACATGTTTTTGGTAAAAAAAAATCCTGTTAAGTGTATAATAAATGGTTTGTGTGATCACGGACAGATGTGCGCAGATGATCATGTACAGATGTGCGCAGGTGATCACGAACATATGTGTGCAGATAATCATTGGGACATGTGATTTTACTGTTACATATGTGGGGGACAGGTGTTTTTACTATGTGAGGACATGTGTTTTGGGGACATGTGTGTTAACGTTGTGTGTTTCAGTGAGTAAAAAGCTGTAAAAAAACAGCTCATACTTGCTGATCACCAGCCGGCTGCAGCGATCCCCTCTCCTCTCCTCACCGACAACTTCTGTGTGAGGAGAGGAGAGCCAATTGCCTAGCAACCAGCTCTGTATTTACATCACATGACGGCTGTGATTGGACACGGCCGTCATGTGATCAAGAGGGCCAATCACAGAGCCCCCTGCCGATTGGAGATGCGCCGTGTCCGGGTGACACGAGCGCATCGGGATCGCGCCGATGCGCGGGCGCGCGATCCCACTCCTTCTGAGAGACATTCCTGAACGTCCACTCAGAAGGAGAGAGCGCCCATCCAGCCGTTTATGTACAGTGGCCGGGTGGGAAGTAGTTAAAAACAAATAGTGAATGTGAGTAGATGAGAAAAAGACAGGTTAGTGAATTTGGTTGGTTCACTCTACATCTAGATACACCAATAATGAGCGTTCTCTGGGTGGACTACTCTTGCTATTTTTGAAGCATGTGTGCATCTGTTTACAGATCCCCCCGATTCCTACATGATCCCCTCTGACTCAGGAAACGATTTTCCCACATCCTGCCACAGCCTGCCAGCATTAGTCAGGTGTAGCTCTACCCCTATAGGGCAGTGTTCCTCAACTCCGGTCCTCAAGGCGCCCCAACAGGTTATGTTTTCAGGATTTCCATTATTTTGCACAGGTAATTTGATCTGTTTCACTGCCTTAGTAATTACCACAGCCGTCTTCATCTGAGGAAAATCCTGAAAACATGACCTGTTGGGGTGTCTTGAGGACTGGAGTTGAGAAACACTGCTATAGGGGCATCTGTTAGAAACAGTTGACAGCGAGAAGCAGCCATGTATAGAAGAAGTATTCTATATATATGAAGTTGTCATATATAGAAATGGCTTCTATACAGGGTCAGGACAAGGGGTGGGCGAGAGGGGCGCCTGCCCTGAGCGCAATGGTTTACTGTAGAGATGGGATGCCTTCCTTCTGTTACAGGGCTGACAGGCAGTGGCGGCCCGTCCATAGCGCTGCCCCCTCCCCCCCCCCCACCCAGCAGTCACAAAAAAAATTGAAAAAATGTTAAGTGCACTGTGTTCGGGCGCCAGACACAGTGCACTATGGGAAGCGGCACGTCAATGCAATCACAAGATTGCAAATGAGGCCCTGCTTTGGACCTGCTTTGTGGCACATTCCAAAGCGCCGAACAGCATCCCCCCAGAGTATTACTATGGGCGGGAGCTTTGTTGTTCAAGTTAAGAGGTTACTTCCGGTTTCCCTATTCTAAAGGGAAACCGGAAGTGACGTTGGCAACTCCGTGGAACGCACGGCACGAGCGGAGCTGCCTGTAGGGTAAGTAAGTATGAGACTCAGTGAGGCTGCATTTGATGGGGCACAGTAACGCTGCATTTGATGGGCACAGTGGCTGCATAAGATGGGCACAGTAGCTGTATTTGATGGGGCACAGTGGCTGCATTTGATTGCACAGTGACAGCATTTGATGGCACAGTGGCAGCATTTGGATGACCTTGTCGCGGCACTGCTTCTATATTATGTTCGGGTCCCGACAAACACCGAGCCAAATGGGCAAGAGTTAGGGTGTTCGTCTGAGCGCCTTAACAGCCAAAGTTCGGTCCAAACCTAAGTTTAGACCAAACCATTGGCTCATCCTTAGAGTAGATTTAGATGTGCCTCATAATCTACCTTTGCTCTGCGCTCAGATCGCCCTTAAGAGGCTAACGGCAGGCAGTGCAGAAGTGATGTGATGCCTCCTCACTGCCTGTTTTAACCCCATTTTTACCGACAAACGGGCTGAAACTGCATGCACTGCATTTGCTGCACTTCCCCATTTGCCTCAATGTATTGCACTTGGTGGGCTTTTCACTCACTAATCGCTAACAGGTTGGGTAGACATGAAGCAAAGCATCATGATCGTGGCATGGAAACACCCCCGTCCCCTGTCTATTGTCTACTAACAAACATATGTAGGCATAGGACACGCCCCCTCGCCACACCCCCTTAACCACTTAAGGACCGAGCCTCTTTTTGAGATTTGTTGTTTACAAGTTAAAAACATTTTTTTTTTGCTAGAAAATTACTTAGAACCCCCAAACATTATACATTTTTTCTCTAACACCCTAGAGAATAAAATGGCGGTCGTTGCAATACTTTCTGTCACACCGTATTTGCGCAGCGGTCTTACAAGCGCACTTTTTTTGGAAAAAATACACTTTTTTGAATGAAAAAATAAGACAACAGTAAAGTTAGCCCAATTTTTTTTATATTGTGAAAGATAATGTTACGCAGAGTAAATTGATACCCAACATGTCACGCTCCAAATTGCAACCGCTCATGAAATGGCGACAAACTATTACCCTTAAAAATCTACATAGGCGACGTTTAAAAAAATTCCAGAGGTTGCATGTTTTGAGTTACAGAGGAGGTCTAGGGCTAGAATTATTGCTCTCGCTCTAACGATCGCGGCGATACCTCGCATGTGTGGTATGAACACCGTTTTCATATGCTGGCGCTACTCACGTTATGCGTTCGCTTCTGCATGGAAGCTCAGTGGGACAGGGCACGTTTAAAAATGTATTATTTTTTTTCTTATTTATTTTACCTTTTATTTTTATTTTTTACGCTGTTCTTTTAAAAAAAATGGTGTCACTTTTATTCCTATTACAAGGAATGTAAACATCCCTTGTAATAGAAAAAAAGCATGACAGGACCTCTTAAATATGAGATCTTGGGGGTCAAAAAGACCTCACATCTCACATTTACACTAAAATGCAATAAAGAAAAAAAAACAGTTGTCATTTAAAAAAATAAAAAATAAAAAATGGTCCTTTAAGAGCTATGGGCGGAAGTGACGGTTTGACGTCGCTTCCGCCCTGCAATGGTATGGAGACGGGTGGCGGCCATCTTCCCCCTCACTCGTCTCCATACCCAGCATGAGAAAGGATCCGATCGCACCGGAGTGCGGCGGGAGGGGAGGTGCCCTTCTCCCGCCGCCGATAAAAATGATCTTGCGGCGAAACTGCAGCCGAGACCACTTTTATCTGAAAGCGGACCGCCCGCTGAAGAAGAGGATACCGGGGTTATGGTAGCTAGCTGCTGCCATAACAACAATATCCGTCCTCAAACTTAGGACGTATATCAGCGTGCGGCGGTCCAAAAGTGGTTAAAGGAGAATTAACCAAATAGAAGGTTAATTAAATCCACAAGGGCATTTTTTTTACCACTACTATTCCTTTATATTGGCTTTTAAAAAATGTATAAAATCAACTAAATAAAAAATGCACTGTCACTGTATAAATAAAACTGTCAGGGAAGGTGTTGGCATCAGGGGGCGATTAAAGGGATGAATGTGTTCCCTGGGAGTGCTTTCTAACTGTGTGGGGGGAGGTGCTTTGACTGGGGGGAAGACAGAGATCCGTGTTCCTGCTTAGCAGAAACACAAAATCCCCATCTTCCCCTCTGACAGAATGGCGGTCTGCCTTGTTTACATAGGCCATAGCTCCCAACTGTCCCTGATTTCGAGGGACTGTCCCTGATTTGGAACAAAGTCCCTCTGTCCCTCTTTCCTCCTCACTTGTCCCTCATTTTGGTCTGATCCATATAGTTGTATATAAAATGCACTTTTTATCTTTCAAAAAGTGTTTCCCAGCGCTAAACTCTCTCATGGCCGTTGCTTTTTCTTTGCAGATTAAATTCCGCTCCGTGAACCTGGTGACTATCGCTGTATTACAACGGAAATTCCAGAGTCCGTTTATATTCCGGGAGGAGGGGCCAACCCGCCAGGTGAGTCTATTTCCGCATTCAGTACCATTCATTTGTACAGCAGCTGAGGCTGTGTGTATTAACAGAAGGGGATCCCAAAAATGGTAATTGGGTCATGCTTTATTGGGGCATTTGTTTTTGGCCTTCCTCTGGATCAACTGTGGGTATAGGATTGTGTACAGGAGCGGACTGACCCATCGGGCACCGCCCGAGGGCCCGAAGCCATTAGGGGCCCAGGCCCAGCCGCATGAGAGGCCACTTGAAGCGGCTGTAATAATACCGCTAACGGTGCACTGCTCCCCACAGGTCCCTCCTTCCCTCCCGTCCACCGCAGGTGCTTGTACTGTACGTGACATCACCTGGGACAGACGAGAAGAGAGGAGGGGCCGGCGGGGAGCAGCGCGCCGATATCGGTATTATTACAGGCATCGGGTGAGTGAAGCTTTTTTTACTGGAGTATAAAGACAGCAGCGCCGCCAACAGAGCCTGGGCCCCAACAGGACCGCAGCAAGGCCCATGATACTCTCCTGGTCCCCCCACCACCACAGTGTCCCCCTGTGTGCTCTCTCCCCCCACAGTGTCCCCCTATGTGTGCTCCGCCTCCCTCCCAGTGTCCCCCTGTGTGCTCTCTCCCCCCACAGTGTCCCCCTATGTGCGCTCTCTCCCCCCAGTGTCCCCCTGTGTGCGCTCTCCCCCCACAGTGTCCCCCTATGTGTGCTCCGCCTCCCTCCCAGTGTCCCCCTATGTGCGCTCTCCCCCCACAGTGTCCCCCTGTGTGCTCTCTCCCCCCACAGTGTCCCCCTGTGTGCTCTCTCCCCCCACAGTGTCCCCCTATGTGCGCTCCGCCTCCCTCCCAGTGTCCCCCTATGTGTGCTCCGCCTCCCTCCCAGTGTCCCCCTATGTGCGCTCTCCCCCCACAGTGTCCCCCTGTGTGCTCTCTCGCCCCACAGTGTCCCCCTATGTGCACTCTCCCCCCACAGTGTCCCTCTGTGTGCTCTCTCCCCCCACAGTGTCCCCCTATGTGTGCTCCGCCTCCCTCCCAGTGTCCCCCTGTGTGCTCTCTCCCCCCACAGTGTCCCCCTATGTGCGCTCTCCCCCCACAGTGTCCCCCTATGTGTGCTCCGCCTCCCTCCCAGTGTCCCCCTGTGTGCTCTCTCCCCCCACAGTGTCCCCCTATGTGTGCTCCGCCTCCCTCCCAGTGTCCCCCTATGTGCGCTCTCCCCCCACAGTGTCCCCCTGTGTGCTCTCTCCCCCCACAGTGTCCCCCTATGTGCGCTCTCCCCCCACAGTGTCCCCTTATGTGTGCTCCGCCTCCCTCCCAGTGTCCCCCTATGTGCGCTCTCCCCCCACAGTGTCCCCCTGTGTGCTCTCTCGCCCCACAGTGTCCCCCTATGTGCGCTCTCCCCCCACAGTGTCCCTCTGTGTGCTCTCTCGCCCCACAGTGTCCCCCTATGTGCGCTCTCCCCCCACAGTGTCCCCCTGTGTGCTCTCTCGCCCCACAGTGTCCCCCTATGTGCGCTCTCCCCCCACAGTGTCCCCCTGTGTGCTCCCTCTCCCCCCACAGTGTCCCCCTGTGTGCTCTCTCCCCCAACAGTGTCCCCCTATGTGCTCTCTCCCCCCAGTGTCCCCCTGTGTGCTCTCTCCCCCCACAGTGTCCCCCTATGTGCGCTCTCCCCCCACAGTGTCCCCCTATGTGTGCTCCGCCTCCCTCCCAGTGTCCCCCTATGTGCGCTCTCCCCCCACAGTGTCCCCCTGTGTGCTCTCTCGCCCCACAGTGTCCCCCTATGTGTGCTCTCCGCCCACAGTGTCCCCCTGTGTGCTCTCTCGCCCCACAGTGTCCCCCTATGTGCGCTCTCCCCCCACAGTGTCCCTCTGTGTGCTCCCTCTCCCCCCACAGTGTCCCCCTGTGTGCTCTCTCCCCCCACAGTGTCCCCCTGTGTGCTCTCTCCCCCCACAGTGTCCCCCTATGTGCTCTCTCCCCCCAGTGTCCCCCTGTGTGCTCTCTCGCCCCACAGTGTCCCCCTATGTGCGCTCTCCCCCCACAGTGTCCCCCTGTGTGCTCTCTCGCCCCACAGTGTCCCCCTATGTGCGCTCTCCCCCCACAGTGTCCCCCTGTGTGCTCTCTCGCCCCACAGTGTCTCCCTATGTGCGCTCTCCCCCCACAGTGTCCCCCTGTGTGCTCTCTCCCCCCTCAGTGTCCCCCTATGTGCTCTCCCCCCAGTGTCCCCCTGTGTGCTCTCTCCCCCCACAGTGTCCCCCTATGTGCGCTCTCCCCCCACAGTGTCCCCCTGTGTGCTCTCTCGCCCCACAGTGTCTCCCTATGTGCTCTCTCCCCCCACAGTGTCCCCCTGTGTGCTCTCTCCCCCCTCAGTGTCCCCCTATGTGCTCTCCCCCCAGTGTCCCCCTGTGTGCTCTCTCCCCCCACAGTGTCCCCCTATGTGCGCTCTCCCCCCACAGTGTCCCCCTGTGTGCTCTCTCGCCCCACAGTGTCTCCCTATGTGCGCTCTCCCCCCACAGTGTCCCCCTGTGTGCTCTCTCCCCCCACAGTGTCCCCCTGTGTGCTCTCTCCCCCCACAGTGTCCCCCTATGTGCTCTCTCCCCCCAGTGTCCCCCTGTGTGCTCTCTCCCCCCACAGTGTCCCCCTATGTGCACTCTCCCCCCACAGTGTCCCCCTATGTGTGCTCCGCCTCCCTCCCAGTGTCCCCCTATGTGCGCTCTCCCCCCACAGTGTCCCCCTGTGTGCTCTCTCGCCCCACAGTGTCCCCCTATGTGCGCTCTCCCCCCACAGTGTCCCCCTGTGTGCTCTCTCGCCCCACAGTGTCCCCCTATGTGCGCTCTCCCCCCACAGTGTCCCCCTGTGTGCTCTCCCCCCCCCCAGTGTCCCCCTATGTGCTCTCTCCCCCCAGTGTCCCCCTGTGTGCTCCCTCTCCCCCCACAGTGTCCCCCTATGTGCGCTCTCCCCCCACAGTGTCCCCCTGTGTGCTCTCTCGCCCCACAGTGTCCCCCTATGTGCGCTCTCCCCCCACAGTGTCCCCCTGTGTGCTCTCTCGTCCTACAGTGTCCCCATGTGTGCTCCCCCCCCCAGTGTCCCCCTGTGTGCTGTCTCCCCCCACAGTGTCCCCCTGTGTGCTCTCTCCCCCCAGTGTCCCCCTGTGTGCTCTCTCGCCCCACAGTGTCCCCCTATGTGCGCTCTCCCCCCACAGTGTCCCCCTGTGTGCTCTCTCGCCCTACAGTGTCCCCATGTGTGCTCCCCCCCCAGTGTCCCCCTATGTGCTCTCTCCACCCAGTGTCCCCATGTGTGCTCTCTCCCCCCAGTGTCCCCCTGTGTGCTCTCTCCCCCCAGTGTCCCCCTGTGTGCTCTCTCCCCCCACAGTGTCCCCCTATGTGCGCTCTCCCCCCACAGTGTCCCCTTGTGTGCTCTCCCCCCCCCACAGTGTCCCCCTGTATGCCCCCCCCACAGTGACCCCCTGTGTGCTCTCTCCCCCCACAGTGTCCCCCTGTGTTCCCCCCCCACAGTGAGTCCCCCTGTGTGCTCTCTCCCCCCACAGTGTCCCCCTGTCCTCCCCCACAGTGTCCCCCTGTGTTCCCCCCCCCACAGTGTCCCCTTGTGTGCTCCCCCTCCCCAGTGTCCCCCTGTGTGCTCCCCCTCCCCAGTGTCCCCCTGTGTGCTCTCTCCCCCCAGTGTCCCCCTGTGTGCTCTCTCCCCCCACAGTGTCCCCTTGTGTGCTCCCCCCCCCCAGTGTCCCCCTGTGTGCTCTCTCCCCCCAGTGTCCCCCTGTGTGCTCTCTCCTCCCACAGTGTCCCCCTGTGTTCCTCCCCCCCCACAGTGTCCCCTTGTGTGCTCTCTCCCCCCACAGTGTCCCCCTGTGTGCTCCCCCCCCCCCAGTGTCAACCTGTGTTCCTCCCCCCCCCCACAGTGTCCCTGTGCGCTCTCTCCCCCCCAGTGTCCCCTTGTGTGCTCTCCTCCCCCCCACAGTGTCCCCTTGTGCGCTCTCTCCCCCCCAGTGTCCCCTTGTGTGCTCTCTCCCCCCACAGTGTCCCCGTGTGCTCTCTCCCCCCACAGTGTCCCCGTGTGCTTTCTCCCCCCACAGTGTCCCCCTGTGTGCTCTCCCCCCCTTCCCTGTGCACAGGGGGCCCCATGATCTTCTATTGCCCGGGGGCCCCATGAGTTGTCAGTCCGCCCCTGATTGTGTATATGGAGGTTTTCTATTGATTTCTTTTTTCTCTGTGTGTTGAACTAGATGGACTTGTGTTGTCTTTTTTCAATTTGACTAACAATGTAACTACAATACGTATTGTAACAACTGAAAAGGGATTATTATAATCCATTACTGACTTTTCAATAAAAGTTTTGTTTGATTAAAAACTATTGAATAGGGTCCAAAAAGAAAACATTTATCCCCCACTCACATATCGCGTAGCGGGAATGGGCGTCCCCCGCTACACAATAGTCACATGATTCTGCGTGTTGCACAGGGCGAGCCCGTTCACTTGAAGGGACTGGCGCATTTGTCACCCGAAAAGAAGCCCCTGCTCCTTTTCAGGACGATGCGCTTAACGCAATTCTTAAAGGTGCGGGTTGCCATGCAAAACCTCTTTTGCGACAATCGTGGCAGAATCGCATTTTGTTTGGGGTGCAATTGAAGGATAAAAGCACCCAAATGCGCCTCACACGTTTTGCAGCGATTCTGCCCACGATTCCAAATCGCGAAGTGCGAATGGGGCCTTCGGGAATATACACTATATTACCAAAAGTATTGGGACGCCTGCCTTTACACGCACATGACCTTTAATGGCATCCCAGTCTTAGTCCGTAGAGTTCAATATTGAGTTGGCCCACCCTTTGCAGCTATAACAACTTCAACTCTTCTGGGAAGGCTGTCCACAAGGTTTAGGAGGGTGTCTATGGGAATGTTTGACCATTCTTCCAGAAGGGCGTTTGTGAGGTCAGGTACTGATGTTGGATGAGAAGGCCTGGCCTCGCAGTCTCCGCTCTAATTCATCCCTAAAGTGTTCTATCGGTTGAGGTCAGGACTCTGTGCGGGCCAGTCAAGTTCCTCCACCCCAAACTCGCTCATCCATGTCTTTATGGATAATTATTATGTTATACAGTGCCTTGAAAAAGTATTCTTACCTCTTGAAATTTTCCACATTTTGTCATGTTACAGCCAAAAACGTAAAATGTATTTTACATGTATTGATAATTAGAAATTATTATTTATAACTAAACTTTTATTACTATGTAGGCAAGATGCAATATTGCATAACGCAGAACACTGCTGACACCTACTGGCCAAATGTCAGTATTGTTTTTTTATGTTTTTTTTTATGATTTTATGCTGAGCGTCTTTTATTATATACAGTAGTATTATCCACAAATGTACGTTTTTTATTTTTGTTTAATCTACAGATTGTACTGGAAATTTCCAAGCAGGAAGATTGGGAAGTTCCTATATGGATTATCATCAGCAGTACAGTAGGTGGGCTGTTGCTGTTGGCTCTCCTAGTGCTGGCCCTTTGGAAGGTAAAGTATAGTATATGTACAGTATATATATATATATAAACACTCACACACTATTATACAGATATCCTTTGTACCAGACATTGTAAAAGTCGTGTTTCTAACTATTTAATATCATGTGGCTCACATTTCTATGCAGCACTAATATGCTCTCTGAATTGTAGCATTTGTACCGTCATCCTACAAAGGTGTCTTAAAGGGTAACTCCACTTTTGTAAAAAAAAACAAAAAACTATAGCATAAGGAAAATAATATAGCCTATACATTTGCTACACAAGCCGTGTTATAATTTTATTAATTTAATTTCGATTAAATTTTAATTAAATGTGAATAAAAACTACCTTTCCTTTTCAATCCGCAGCAGCTGTAATTTTCTGTAAAATTCAATTCCACGTGGCAACCAGGAGGCGCTCTGTACACAGATGGTATACAGAACGCCCCCCCCTAGAAATGTAATTTCCTGCTTGTGTGATTGGCTCACTGATTTGACCCAGAAGTCAGATTTTAGGCATCCCCTGCAACAGGAATTTTTGGTGAAATACACCCCAAGGGTTAAATACTTCTAAAGGAAAGTTGCAGTGCCTGCGTCCCTTATCAGAACACTGAGAGTGCATCAGGTGATTATAATGAACCAGATCCTCCCATTCAGAATCAGTCCGCACAGGACAGGGTGATACAAACAGCCATTGATCACCCAGGGCAGGGATCCTCAAGCTACGGCCCTCCAGCTTTTGCGGAACTACACATCCCATGAGGCATTGTAAAACTCGGACATTCACAGACATGACTCGGCATGATGGGAATTGTAGTTCTTGAACAACTGGAGGGCCCTAGTTTGAAGACCCCTGACCCAGGGGAATGTTTTTTTGTTTTTTTTTTTCACAACAAAGTTGGCGTTTCTCTTTAACCACTTCAGCCCCCAGAGAGGATTTACCCCCCTTCCTGACCAGAGCACTTTTTGCGATACGGCACTGCGTCGCATTAACTGACAATTGCGCGGTCGTGCGACGTTGCACCCGAACAAAATTGACATTCTTTTTTTCCCCCACAAATAGAGCTTTCTTTTGGTGGTATTTGATCACCTCTGCAGTTTTTATTTTTTGCACTATAAACAAAAAAAGAGCGATAATGTTGAAAAAAAAAAGCAATAATTTTAACTTTTTGCTATAATAAATATCCCCAAAAAATATATAAAAAAACGAATTTCTTTCTAAGTTTAGGCCGATATGTATTCTTCTACATATTTTTGGTTAAAAAAAAAAATCGCAATAAGCGTATATTGATTGGTTTGCGCAAAAGTTACAAAATAGGATGGAGCGAGTACAAAGAAGGGCAACAAAGCTAATAAAGGGTCTGGAGGATATTAGTTATGAGGAAAGGTTGCGAGCACTGAACTTATTCTCTCTGGAGAAGAGACGCTTGAGAGGGGATATGATTTCAATTTACAAATACTGTACTGGTGACCCCACAATAGGGATAAAACTTTTTCGCAGAAGAGAGTTTAATAAGACTCGTGGCCACTCATTACATTTAGAAGAAAAGAGGTTTAACATTAAACTACGTAGAGGGTTCTTTACTGTAAGAGCGGCAAGGATGTGGAATTCCCTTCCACAGGCGGTGGTCTCAGCGGGGAGCATCGATAGCTTCAAGAAACTATTAGATAAGCACCTGAATGACCGCAACATACAGGGATATGTAATGTAATACTGACACATAATCACACACATAGGTTGGACTTGATGGACTTGTGTCTTTTTTCAAACTCACCTACTATGTAACTGGGAGATAGTTTAATGGCATTTTTATTATATACTTTTTTTTATTAGTAATGGCGGCGATCTGCGATTTTTATGACTGCGACATTATGGTGGACACATTGGACACTTTTGACACTATTTTGGGACCATTGTCATGTATACAGCGATCAGTGCTAGAAAAATGCACTGATTACTGTGTAAATTACACTGACAGGGAAGGGGTGAAACACTAAGGGGCGATCAAGGGGTTAAGTGTGTCCTAGGGAGTGATTCTAACTGTGGGGGGGGGGGTGGGCTTAGTACAACATGACAGAGATCACTGCTCCCAAAGACAGGGAGCAGTAGATCTCTGTTATGTCACTAAACAGAACAGGGAATTGCCTTGTTTACATAGGCATCTACCCGTTCTGCCGCTCCGTGACACGATCGCGGGCCACCGGCGAACATCGAGTCTGCGGGAACCCGCGGGCATGGTCACGGAATACGCGGCGGGCGTGCGCCCACAATGCCGCGATTTAAAGGGGATATACCTGTACGCCCATTGGCCCAGCCGTGCCATTGTGCCGACGTATATCGTCGTGCGCTGGTCGGCATGTGGTTAACAGTGTCAGGACTCATATGTGTATTCCGGGTCATTCAATGGAGGCAACTCTTCTAAGGCACCGAAAATAGTGACAATGACAATGATATCTGTGGGGATCCACCATGTCCTGATCCTCCTTAGCAAGGGACATGAATGCTGGTGATATACATGGATTATAGCCATGCACCTTTTTATGATGTTTATTATTAAGTATTTGGATATCTTGTTTTTATAGTTCTTTTTTGTACTAATAAAGAATGGAATTTTTTATCACATTTTGAGTATACTCTGTATAAGTTGGTACCGATATACTCTAAAAATTCCATTTATGGGTGATCGGGTGGGAACCGATCCCCCCCCCCCCCCCAGTCTCTTTCCTTGCACCTAAAATAGTGATGAAGTCCAATATTTAAAGGTGTATCTAATTAAAAAAAAAAAAAAAAGAAGATCTAAATTACACTTATTGGGTGTATTTGTAAAAAAACATTTGTAAAGCTATTTGTCCTATGAAATTGCCTTTTGGGGACAAAAAACAATGTTATTAGGGTTATTTTCTCTTCAGATCGAATGTTATTCTTCATACAGTATAGAGTGATTTCTGAAAATACCACATTATGGGCACTAGATGAAGGGCTGATTAAAAAAAATAATAATAATAATAAAAAAAGAAAAAAATTTGTAATAAATATTTCAAAGTGAAATTGTAAAAAAAAAAACACTGACACCATCCACTACCGCCCCCCCCCCCCCCCTTCACAAAAAAGTAAGCATTGTAAAAAAAAAAATATATGAAATTAAAAAATAATAAAGAAAAATAAATTGTAAAGAATTAAATTGTAAAAAAAAAAATAAGATAAAAAAAAAAAAATACTGACACAGTCCATGCCTCATCAGTGCCCATCGTTGCCACCTATCAGTGCCCATCAATGCTGCATATTAGTGCCACTGTCACATGATATTTAAAAAAGTATTGGTTCGGTAATCGGTATCAGCAAGTACTTGAAAAAATATCTGTACCTGTACTAAATAAATACAAATAAATGAGAGTATTTTCTCTCCAGGTTGAATGGTTTTCATTAATACAGAATAGGAGAATTAGTAAAATACTTCATTATGACACTAGATGGAGCTGATGTTCATTGTTTACTATGGTCTTTCGCTCCATCTAGTGGCCACATTGCAACATAACATTCAACCTGGAGAGAAAATAGCCTAATAACATTATGTTTTGTAAGATAGGGACTGCAGACTCATAGGGGGCAAGGGCTGGTGTCAAAGTACAATATATGTAAAGCACTGTGTAAACGATTGGCACTATATAAATACCTGTAATAAATTAATAAAAATAAATGAGGATACTTTCTCTCCAGGTTGAATTTTTTCATTAATACAGAATAGAAGAATTAGTAAAATACTGCATTATGACCACTATATTGAGTTTATGTTCATTATGTACTATGGTCTTTAGCTCCATCTAGTGGCCATATTGCAAGAGAACATTCAACCTAGAGAGAAAAAATTGAGTACTGTCAGTGATACTTTTTTTATTTGCACTAACATACAATTTTTCAGGACAAGCTTTCGGGGTATGTCCCCTTCTTCAAGGTCCAAGCAGTACTGCTTGGACCTTGAATAAGGGGGCATACCCCAAAAGCTTGTCCTGAAAAATTGTATGTTAGTGCAAATAAAAAAAGTATCATGGACAGTACTCAATTTTCTCTGTCACAATTGCACTAATACGGCTATAATCAAATCAACCTAGAGAGAAAATAGCCTAATACCATTGGTTTTAGCCTTCATTTTCGCAGAACGAATATACATGCAGTTTTCTCTCCAGGTTGAATGTTTTTCATTAATACAGAATAGAGTCAATTAGTAAAATACTGCATTATGTCCACTAGATGGAGCTGATGTTCATTGTTTGCTGTGGTCATCAGCTCTTAGTGGCCATATTGCAAGAAAACATTCAACCTGGAGAGAAAATAGTCTTATACCATTCGTTTTAGCATCCATTTTCACAGAATGAATACACATGCAGTTTTCTCTCCAGGTTGAATGTTTTTCATTGATACAGAATAGAGACAATTAGAAAAATGCTGCATTATGGCCACTAGATGAAGCTGATTTTCATTTTTACTGTGGTCAGCAGCTTCATCTAGTGGCCATGTTGCAAGATAACATTCAACCTGGAGAAAAAAATAGCCTAATAACATAATTTTTTGTGAGATAGTGACTATAAGCTCATAGAGGGCAGGGACTGATGCCAATGCACAATATATGTAAAATGCTAGTATAAAGCACTGTGTAAATGGTTGGCACTATATAAATACCTGTAATAAATAAAAATAAATGTGGGTATTCTCTCTCCAGGTTGAATGTTGTTTCATTAATACAGAATAGAAGAATTCATAAAATACTGCATTATGGCCACTAGATGGAGCTGATGTTCAATATGTACTGTGTTCTTTAGCTCCATCTAGTGGCCATATTGCAAGAGTACATTCAACCTGGAGAGAAAATAGCCTAATACCATTCGTTTTAGCCATGCAGTTTCATAGGACCCCTGTTCCAGCAGCTCGTTATAGTTGACTTTTACCCTGGTTTTGTCTAGTAATGGCTTGTCTTTACCTGGTTTACAGTTGGGATTCTTTAAACGCAGTCACCAGGAGAGAGAGGAAGAAGATAAAGTTCTAGAGTGAGTCGAGGAAAGCTGGGCGGTCAGCCGCAGCCCGCACACGTGCCTATATATTCAAACCTATAGGGGCCAGAGGGAGAAGCTGGCTGGAGATCTGATGATAGAAGACAAATGGACAGATGCCTTCTTGCACAAGACTGAGCCGGTAGCTCTGACTTCACCAGCAGACGCTACCTCAGGGATCAGGACGAACGAGCTCCCACTTCCACCCTCGGCCTCTATTTATTTCTATCGTTATTGATCGGACGTTTCGCTGAACTTTCAGCCAAAAGAACTGAACTTGTAAAAATGCTCTGACAGGTTCTGCTCAGGGATCAACCAACTTCGTCACCACCGATCGGTGGAGACCAATATCCGTGTCCCTGAACTCTGTGTCTGAAATCATTCCTGTGTTTTTTAGTTGTTGGATTTTTTTTTTTTTTATTGGTTAAATATTAGCATGCCACTGTAACCTGGCCAGGGAAGAGGATGACGCAACACGTTTGGTGGGATCGGATAAAGTTGTTTCTGGATGTTTGTATTTACAAAGACACGGTGGCCTGTGCAACTTCTTCGGTTTGATGTTTTTAGGGGTTTTTTCTTTGATTAAGTTCATCCTTTACCCCGGATATTTCTAAAGGAAAAAAAATCGGGGGAGGGGCTTTTAAAGATGAGAGAAATTTTGGAATAAGAATACAAATAGCAAATTTTACAAAGGAAGAGGGAGAGGCTTGTAAATATGTATCCATTATATAGCGCCATCCTTAAAGCCTTATTAAACCGAAAAAATGTAATATATTGCAGCTTACCAATCATTATATGTGGTGGCTGCATTAGTTTTCTTTTCTTTAGTCTTTTTTTTCTCCTCTGTTTTTCACCTGGTGATCTGGCCAGTAACACACCTCATGTATTAGAGCGCCCCCCACTCTGGATGAAGGAGAACAGGAGGCACCTTCTTGGACAGCAGTATTGTCATTCTGGGGAGAGGGGAGAGTTAAATATCAGTTTTAAATACACTAACAAACTCAAGCCAAACTCCAGCTAATACTTTATATTCAGTTACAATAGTTTTGCTCTTTTTGGGATAAAGGTTTTACATGAATTAAAAAAAAAAAGCGGATCGTTGTAAGCACCCCTGTCAGTGTTAAATGGTTTGTCTCATCCATGTAAACTGATACATCTGCAGAACAGCTTGTGCTTTTGAAAAACAACAGACTTATTGGCCAGATCACCAGATAGAAATAAAGGAAAGAAAGCCTAAAAAAAAAAAGAAAACGAATGCAGCCACCACATCTAAGAATTGGTAAGCTGCAATATAATAAATGTCTGCTTTTGTGTTTATTACTGCTTTAAGCTGTAATAAGGAGAACCACACACCATAGTTCAATCTGAAAAAAGGTCTTTACTGATGTATTATATAGAACAGCTATATACTAACATGGTCCACATCCGGAACCGTTCCCCCCTTAACGCAGTTCACCAAAGTAGCTTGATTGCAATGGAGCAGGATAAAGGGTACAGCGTACAGGGCAAAAACAGGATAATAACGATCAATATCTGGCAGCAAGCAAAACACTGGAGAGAGAGGCACTAGTAGGGGAGGACCTAAATACCCTCCCAGCAGCCAGCATCAGATGGAAACTGATTATTGTAGAGGAGGACCTAAATACCCTCCCAGCAGCCAGCATCAGATGGAAACTGATTATAGTAGAGGAGGACCTAAATACCCTCCCAGCAGCCAGCATCAGGTAGAAACTGATTACTGTAGAGGAGGACCTAAATACCCTCTCAGCAGCCAGCATCAGATGGAAACTGATTATTGTAGAGGAGGACCTAAATACCCTCTCAGCAGCTAGCATCAGGTGGAAACTGATTATTGTAGAGGAGGACCTAAATACACTCCCAGCAGCCAGCATCAGACGGAAACTGATTATTGTAGAGGAGGACCTAAATACCCTCCCAGCAGCCAGCATCAGACGGAAACTGATTATTGTAGAGGAGGACCTAAATACCTTCCCAGCAGCCAGCATCAGATGGAAACTGATTATTGTAGAGGAGGACCTAAATACCCTCCCAGCAGCCAGCATCAGGTAGAAATTAATTACTGGAATCTGCTGGCTGCTGGGAGACACCCACTGGTGGACTCCGGAACCACAGCCTTCTGCTCTGGGAAGCACAGTGCCACCACCAGGCGATCCAGGTCCTGTCAGCTACACTGGCAGCATTGGGCATAACGACCACTACGTGCTGCAGAGGCCGGGGTGGGGGTGTGGCTGGGATATTTGGAGTTAGTTCACCCTTTTCATTTGTCATGGAAAGGTGAACTTACCCTTTGAATTACTAGATTTTGCAGAAGTCACTGTCTCTGATTACTGTCTTATGAACTGTAACTTTCAAAGTGTAAAAAAAAAAGAAGAAAAAAAGACAAAAAATTAATTTTAAAAATTCCAAAAAATAGCTGCCATCCAATAGAATTGCGAGTACACTTTCAGCTACTTGTACACGATTGTTCGCAATCAACAGCTCCTTGCAAGCAATGCCAGATCAGAGGCAGAAATGAGGAAGGGACTTTGTCTCATGTTTCTTTCTGCAGGGACGGTTTTGACTTCAGCTCCATAAAATGAAGGTAACCAGGCCTGATTTCCAATGACTATTATTTATCTGTTTTGGTGACACATAGAGGTGTATTTATAAATAAATAAATAAAAAAACTTGCATAGCTGTTCATCCAATCGAAATATGCATGCTTTATTATCTGCAGATCAAATGTGTGAAAGAAGAAAATGCCAAATAGTGGCCACTAGATGGCGCCGAGTATCATGTTTTAAAAGGTATGCTCATCAGCACCATCTAGTGGCCAAAATGCAGTATTTTCCCTATTCACACATTAAATCTGCAGAGAATATAGAAGAACTTTCATTTTTTGCCCCATTCGCACAAAATACATTTCACATGTAGTTTCACAGGACGAATAGCTCTGCAGCTTTACACCACACAATGTTCTACATCTGTTCCCTGTTCTTTTGTATTTTGTGCTATTTAAGAATAAATGCTATTATTAAAGTAATGCTGATAAAGGTTTTATGTTCTTAAAGTAAAAATGTTTTTTAATTAAAATAAAAAGATGTTCTACTTAGCTGCTCTGTGCAATAGTATTGCACAGAGCGCCTCCGATCCTCCTCATCTGAGTACCCCGCCGGTGCTCTGAGCTCCTTCTCTCGTGCGTGCGCCCCAATAGGAATCTGTGCGCTATGGGGGGGGCAGATGTGTGGGTGTGCCCCCGAGCCGGGCTGTACGTTTCCATAGAAAGGCACAGTGGAGATCCCATCACAAACCTTTGCCACACCCTCCATCCCTTCCAGCTCAAATCCTACCCTCCCCAAATCCCCCCTCCTATAAAAAATCTTCTACCCCTCTGAGCATAAATCCTCTCCCCTCTCCAAATTCCCCCTCATAGCACAAATCCCCCTTCCCAGAACAAATCATCGAACCCAAACTTTCCCCTTAGCACAAATCCCCTCCAGTCATCCCTACTAGCACAAATCCCCCATCCTCCTTCCTAACACAAGTCCTCCCACCTAACACAAGTGCCCCCCCCGCACATCCCCCAAAATAACACCCAAGCACAAATCCTCTCTCCCCCCCAAATTTTGCCTCCTAAACAAGTCTTGCGTCATTGCCTAACCCCCCCTCCCCCCCGAATTCGCCCTCCCAGCACAAATCCTCTCCCCCCTCAATTCCCCCTCCTTGCACATATCCCCCAACCCCTCTTCTAGCACTAATCTTCTTCTCCTCCCCCTTCTAGCTCAAAGTGCATAAGTGCCCCCCCCCCCCCAAACATGTCCCCAGTGCAATGCTCCCCTCCCTCAAACACATAGACCTTTAGATACAGCGTGGTAAATACCTATGAGATGTCTTTCCTCCTGGGCTCCTCCTCATCTTGACACATCAGAGTTGAGAAGGAGCCTAGGGGAAGCTGACTGTACAGTCTTGATAGGCGGACAGAGGGGACACAGGTATCAACTGCTGCAGGGAGTCTGGGCCCCACACTGGAGATGCCACCGGCTGTCAGATCTCCAGTGTGTGGGGTTTGCTCACCCGCATTCTTTGCTGGGAGGAGATGAGGGGAAGGTAAACAAACAATGCAAAGTGGCAATCTGGCATTCCCGATCCAGGAGAGCTGCAGTGACAGGAGGAAGGAGCTGGAGGAGAGAGAGAGAGAGAGAGAGCACAGCCTGCACCTCCTCCTGGCTCTCTCCTCCTCTGGCTTGTCTCCTCCATTGCTAAGCAGACAGGAGTAGTGAAGCTGCTGTCACTACTAGGGTCAACTTGTAGAACTGGACTCTCCACGCAGCGCCCTACCACCTCACATGATACCACTGCGCCCAGGGCAGCCACCCCTTGTCCTGGCCCTGAGTGTTTGGGATTGGGGGGGGGGGGGGGGGCTTGGGACTTTTCTTCTGCTGAGTGCTGCACCAGCTAACCTGATTATGTTGAAAGCTCTTGGACTTTTCGTCTAATGCGCATGCACGAGCTGCTCGATTCATAACGTGTTGAAAATTCTGGATCTGGGACTTTTCTGCTACTGCACATGTGCCGGCTGTCCCGATTCATTATGTATTAAAACCTCTAGGACCTTTCCTCTCCTGCGCATGCGCCAGCTGCCCAGGTTCATGTGTTGATTACTCAGGGCGCAGGGCATTTCCTCTACACATAGAGGGAGGAGGGGGGGGGGCGTGTTCAAAGTGTGATATAAAACGTATTTATTGGAGTGAAAGACGATTGGCAGCTTACACACACAAACAGTTAAAAGAACTTGCTCATCAATAGGTTAGGGCAAGGATGCACAGCCTGTAGCCCTCTACAAGTCCCATCATGCCTCTGCCTTTGGGAGTCATGCTTGTAAGTGTCAGTGGCTTGCAATGCCTCATGGGACTTGTAGTTTTTTTTTTTTTTAATTCTCTTTATTGAAAAATTTTTTTGCTGTTGAGGTACAAAACAGGGCCACTGGGGCATACCCCGGACAACCGGTGCACATAGCCCTGTGCGTAACAAAGTACAACTAATGCCGCGTACACACGGGCGGACTTTCCGATGGACTTTCGAACGAACGGACTTGCCTACACACGATCAACCAAAGTCTGACGGATTCGTACGTGATGACGTACGACCAGACTAAAATAAGGAATTGATAGCCAGTAGCCAATAGCTGCCCTAGCATCGGTTTTTGTCCGTCGGACTAGCATACAGACGAGCAGATTTTTCGACCGGACTCGAGTCCGTCGGAAACATTTAAAACATGTTTTATTCCTAGGTCCGTTGGACTTTTGGGAAAAAAAGTCCGCTGGAGCCCACACACGATCAAATTGTCCGACGGAGTCCGGTCTGCCGGACCTAATCTGCCGGAAAGTCCGCTCGTGTGTACGCGGCATAACAGTTTGCCTTAACTACTTAAGGACCGAGCCTCTTTCTGAGATTTGATGTTTACAAGGTAAAACAAGGTAAAAAGTTTTTTTTACTAGAAAATTACTTAGAACCCTCAAACATTATATATTTTATTTCTAACACCCTAGAGAATAAAATGGAGGTCGTTGCAATACTTTCTGTCACACTATACTTGCGCAGCAGTCTTACAAGCACACTTTTTTTGGAAAAAATACACTTTTTTGAATTGAAAAATAAGACAACAGTAAAGTTAGCCCAATTTTTTTTATATTGTGAAAGATAATGTTACGCCGATTAAACTGATACCCAACACGTCATGCTTCAAAATTGCGCCCGCTCGTGGAATGGCAACAAACTTTTACCCTTAAAAATCTCCATAGGCGACATTTAAAAAATTCTACAGGTTGCATGTTTTGAGTTACAGAGGAGGTCTAGGGCTAGAATTATTGCTCTCGCTCTAACGATCGCGGCGATTCCTCACATGTGTGGTTTGAACACCGTTTTCATATGCGGCGCTACTCACGTATGCGTTTGCTTCTGCGCGCGAGCTCGGCGGGACGGGCGCATTAAAAAAAAAAAAATTTTCTTATTTATTTTACCTTTTATTTTTGTTTTTTACACTGCTCTTTTAAAAAAAAAATTGTGTCACTTTTATTCCTATTACAAGTAATATAAACATCCCTTGTAATAGAAAAAAAGCATGATAAAAATAGACCTTAAAAAGACCTCAGATCTCATATTTACATTAAAATGCAATAAAAAAAAAATGTTGTCATTTAAAAAAAAATAAAAAAATGGCACTATGGCACTTCCGCTATGGGCGGAAGTGACGTTTTGATGTCACTTCCGCCCTGCAATGTTATGGAGACGGGTGGGGGCCATCTTCCCCTCACTCGTCCCCATACCCAGGAAGGACTAGGATCCGATCGCCTCCACCGCAACCGACGGCTCTGGTAAGCGGCGGAGGGCACCGGAGAGCGGCGGGAGGGGGGGGGCCTCTCCCGCCGCCGCTAAAAGTGATCTTGCGGCGAATCCGCCGCAGAGACCACTATTATCGGAAACTGAGCCGCCTGCCAAAGAAGAGGATACTGGGGTTATGGAAGCTAGCTGCTGCCATAACAAAGATATCCGTCTTCAAAGTTAGGATGTATATCGGCGTGCGGCGGTCCGGAAGTGGTTAAAAACTGCACATTCCTAACTAAACACAATCATCACTCAGGTTACACATGTTAGGATTGCGATAGGAAATATTGTTTCTTGGAGGACTTCATCTCTCTTTTAGTTGTCGGCCCTCGATGCTATCGGGGCATTTAAGAATAAGTGTTGTTATTTTGATTTCTAGGCTTACACCTCCGATTATCTATCTGGGGCATGGACCTCAGCTGTTAGCAGAGCCAGGTAGATAGAGAAGGAAATCTATCTGGGTTAATCCCCTGAGGGCTGATCATCTGTTGTGGACTCTGAGTCTGTCCACAGATGCCAGAGTTTTTCATATTTTTCGGGGCATCCTCGAGACAGATATGTTGCTTTATAGAGGGGTATCATTGTGTTAACTAGTTGCTTCCATGATGACAGGGTGGTGGGGGGGGGGGGGGAATTGGCTGACTTCCACTTTAGTAATATGGCTTTTCTCGCATAAAAAAAGAAGGATACTTATTAGGGTGCGCGTTGCTTTAGCAAATGCTAGTTGTTCCACTAGGCCAAGGAGGCAGACACTAATTGTCAGAGAAATAGAATGGTGGTTAAACCATGAAAAAATTAAGTTACCTCCAATAGTCATGAATCTGTGGGCAATCCCAGAATATATGTGTGAAGTCTGCAGGAGTACCAGAGCATCTCCAGCAGCTGGCGGATGAGGCCAGGTATAAATGCGGTGGAGGCGTTGGAGTGTGTAGTAGACGGCTGAAGTGGGTAGTCCCACATGTCTTCCCAGTCTTCACTGTCCAGTTCCTGCACCTCTGCCAACCACAAACCAACCTGGATGGATGGTAGAAGTGCTCGGTAAATTTGGGAAAGTGGTTTTGAGAGATCAGCATCGTCTAAAAGGGTATCCAGGTCATCATGTTCCAGCCGAAGCTGGACTGATTTAAATTGTGAATTAAGGCGTGGTGGAGCTGCAGGAATCTGACGCATTGGTGTCGTCCGATACCAGTCAGTTGTGTGCATGAGTGAGCATTTCCGCTAAATAGTAGGTATGAAAGTCCGGGCAGGCAAGTCCCCCCTGTGTCCAGGGCCTACACAAGATTTTCCTGCTGAATCTAGCTGGATGTGATTGCCACAAGAAGGAGGCCACTGAGGAGTCCAACTGTCGGAAAACAGTCTTAGGTATCCAAACCGGGGAGTGTCGTAAAATATACAGCAAGACCGGGAGTATTTTCATTTTTATTAAATTTATTTTCCCTATAAGAGATAATGGGAGGTTCGACCAGGCCTTCACCTTCAGTTTACACCACTGCAGCACTGGGCATAAACTAAGTTTGCTAAAGTCCTGGGTATTGGAAGAAATATTGATCCCTAGGTATCTAATGGTGCTTGCCCATTGTAGAGGTGAAGCAGGATCACTCAGCCTCTTTGCCCCAGGATCTATGAGTAGAATAAGTGATTTACTCCAATTGGTTTGGAGGCCAGAGAGAGCCGCAAAGCAGCCCAGAAGCCAGAGCGCCTCGGAGAGCGAGGGACCAGGGTCCCGCAAGAAGAGCATTGGATCATCAGCATACAATGCTAGTTTCTCAATTATTGAGCCAACCCGGATTCCTGGCACCCCACTTGATTTCCGCAAGGACTCAGCCAAAGGCTCCATCACCAGGACAAACAACGCAGGGGAAAGAGGACACCCCTGCCTTGTCCCCCTCCTAATTGGAAAGGAGGGCAAGAGCCTACCATTTCGTTTAATATGGGCCGAGGGGGTCTTGTATAGTAAGTCTATCCATTTCCGGAAAATTGGGCCAAAGCCTTCCAGAACCTGCATCATATAGGACCATCTAACTGTATCAAAAGCCTTCTTTATGTCAAGGGATACCAAGTCCCAATCTGCACTAAGAGGGGGATTCTATACTGATGGGGGGTCTGCACTAAGGGGGGATTCTATACTGATGGGGGGTCTGCACTAAGGGGGGTTCTATACTGCTGGGGGGCTGCACTAAGGGGGGGATTCTATACTGATGGGGGGTCTGCACTTAGAGGGTTTATTCTTTACTGAGGAGGGTCTGCACTAAGGGGGGATTCTATACTGATGGGGGGGTCTGCACTAAGAGGGGAGATTCTATACTGGGGGGTCTACATTAAGGGGGTTCTATACTGATGGGGGGTCTGCACTAAGGGGGATTCTATACTGATGGGGGGGTCTGCACTAAGAGGGGGGATTCTATACTGATGGGGGGGTCTGCACATTCTATACTGATGCGGGAGTCTGCACTAAGGGGGGATTCTATACTGATGGGGGGTCTGCACTAAGGGGGGGATTCTATACTGATGGGGGGGTCTGCACTAAGGGGGGATTCTATGCTGATATGGAGGTCTGCACTAAAGGGGGATGCTATACTGATGGGGGGGTCTGCACTAAGGGGGGTCTGTACTTAGTGGGGGGTCTATACTGAGGAAGGGGGGGTCTTTACTTAGTGGGGGGATCTATACTGAAGGAGGGGGATCTATACTGAGTGAGGGGGGTCTGTAGTTAGTGGAGGGGGGTCTGTACTGAGGGGGGACTATAGTTGGTGGAGGGGGGGTGACATCAATTTTTTCGGCACTGGGTGACACCAACCCTGGTGACGCCACTGCTCGGATTCTAGGCAATCTGCAAATAACTGAGTTAGCTTGGGAGTCAGTAAAGCAGTGTGGGTTTTGTGCCATTCCCCAGGTAAACCATCGGGGCCCGGGGATTTGTTAGGCAAGGAATAAATTGCATCTTCTATCTCTTGTTGTGTTAAGGGCTTATCTAGGGCATCCCTGTCCTCCTCGAAAAGAGGGGGAAAGGTGATTCCCCCTAGTTCCTCCAACATGGCTTCAACTTGGTTAGAGAACAGATCATCATAAAATTTGCTATAAAAGAGATGAAATTCCTCTGTAACCTGGCAACCAGTGGAAGTCTGAATTCCAGGAATCACTGTTTGGAGCATGGGTTCCGCCACCAGGTTGGCTAGTAGTTTGTCATTCTTGTCCCCTGATTAGAAAAGCTTGGCAACAAACTTCCATGAATCAGATTGCACCAGCGAGGTGTAGTGGAGCTTCAAATCTCTTCTCGCTTGGGCTAGAGTAGAATAATTTTCGGGTGTTGGATGCCCAGTGAAAAGCTCCACTGCCGTCCTTTCACACTGTTCCAATTGGGTGGTCTGTGACGCAAAGCTGGATCTCACTGCCTTGATAGAGGAGACATGTTCCCCTCGGGCATGAGCCTTGCCTGCTTCCCATACCACATCAAGAGAAGTTGACCACCATTAAGCGTCCAGTATTCTGAGAGTTTGGGCACCACCAGCTCCTGGATTTGAGGATTGTCTATCCAATGGGACACTAGCCTCCAGCATCCTGGCTCACGGTAGGTACCAAGAGTTAAGTCCAGCTTTAGCGCTGAGTGGTCTGAAAAACCTGCCAGGAGATAGGAGACCACCCCAACGTGAGACAGAGCAGAGGCAGACCCAAACAGTAAGTCTATGCGAGACCCCGATCGATGCGATGCTGAGATATGTGAGTAAGTCCTATCCTCCGGATGTTTCCACCGCCAAGTCTCCTTAAGACCGAAAGTGTCTGCCCAGAGGGCTAAATCGGGGGGGGGGGGGGGGGGGGCAGATCTAAGGGGATTAGTAGTGTCCTTTGTGTGATCTAGGATGGCGTTAAAGTCCCCTCCAACTATAATATTGTGGACCTGGAGGGGGGCTTTTTTTGTAAGGATAGTATACAGGCTGGAGGAGTCAAACGGAGGAGGGATATACACATTGACTATCGCCCAGCGTTGGATATACATTTCAAGAATTAAAATGAGGTATCTTCCCCCCCGGATCAATGAAAACCTGTTCTACCGAGCAAGGAAGTGACTTGCTTAGCAGTTATCAATGCAGCATCAATGCTTAGCATTGATGAGTGAGTTCTTTTAATGGTTTGTGTAAGTTGCCAATTGTCTTTCACTCTAATAAATATGTTTAATATTACACTGAGATTGCGCCCTCTCCTCTATCTGTTTACCCAGAGCTACTTCAGGACTTTTTTGCTCAATGCATTATATCATCAGTATCTGATTCGTTATTTACATAAATTTGTTTAATTCATTTAATTTGTTTTTTCTAACTCAATTCGACAAATTCGAATTCCATTATAAATCCATTCGAAATGGAATTTATTCTATTCGAAATTTGAATTTCGGAAGAAGGTTATATTGTTATATTCTTTCTATTCTAGTCTATTGTTTTTTCTATTCTATTATTTCATTTTCAATTCTATTATTCTCTATTCTATTCTATTTGAATTTATTCTATTCGAAATTAGAATTTTGGAAGAAGCTTATATTCTATTTTATTCTATTCTGTTTCAATATTTTTATTAATATTTTGAGAAAAGTAAAAACCACAAGATCGCTTTGCAGAGCAGCGAAGAATTCTTGCATGCTCTGTATAAACAATAAGAAATGGTACATAAGTGGGGAGAAACAAAAATACATCATATCTTGGCTATTGGGTTAGGTCTTCTTTGAATCCTTAGGTGAGCATTCGGCTACCTACTAATGTGAACAGAAAAAACATGTTTTGTGTTGTAATATAGATATAGAACAACAGGAACATTTTAAGCACTGGGAGGTGGTCACCATAAAATCACCCCTTAAATCATAGTGTGGGCTAGTATACCCAAGATTTCCAAATTGAGACCACCGTGAAAGAGTAATCACCGGAAGCAGGCCCCCCAGGTAGAACAGCCCACCTACAGCCATCACTGACTGTCCACAAGGTAGTACTTGTTACCAAGCATTAATACAGTCCCGCAAGAGGGACTCCAGGCCCCCAAATATAAACATCTCTTGCTTAACCGCTTGCCGACCAGCCACCATCATTATACTGCGGCAGGTCAGCACGATCCTGTGAATCGTCGTAGCTATACGTCGGCTCGCGGGATCGGGATAGCAGGCGCGCGCACGCTGCGCTGTGGGGGTACCGATGCTCGTGGCCGACGGTCGCGATGATATTTGTGGTAATAAAAAAAATCGCAACAAGCGTAAAAAGTTATAGCGTTTACAAAATAGGGGAAAGATTTGTGGCATTTTTATTATTATTTTTTTTTTACTAGTAATGGCGGTGATCTGCGATTTTTATAGGGACTGCGACATTGCGGCGGACAGATCGGACACTGTTGACACTTTTTTTGGACCATTGACATTTATACAGCGATCGGAGATAAAATTAGCCACTGATTACTGTATAAATTGGCAGGGAAGGGGTTGACACTAGGGGGCGATCAAGGGTTAAATGTGTGTCCTAGGGAGTGTTTCTAACTGTGGGGGGGAGGGGACTGCCTGGAGGAGGAGACAGATTCGCTGTTCATAACCAGTATGAACAGCAGATCTGTCTCCTCTCCCCTGACAGAACGAGATCTGCCTGTTTACATTGACAGGCCTCCGTTCTGTCTCTCTCAGGAGCGATCGCGGCCGGCAGGCACGTGCATCAGCTGCTACGTCACGCAGTGGGTGCGCGCGCCCCCTATACCCCTTGAAGCGCCCGCTATACAGCTACGGCGATTTGCGCAGGGGAGCCAACCTGCCGCCGTATATTGACGGAGGTTGGTCGGCAACTGGTTAAGGGCGCCTCCGCCCCGTCCATGCCTCTTCCCCTATCCATGTGTCCGGCCCCCTTCAGGACATCGGCACATGGATTCCAATGTGGAGCGGCTGTTTTTTTGAAGCACCGATTAGAGCCAGAGGCTCTAATAGGCTTCAATATAGGGTGGTCTCGGGTCACAGAGTGCGCTCCGATCCCACCCAGGTGTGTTACAATAGCGAATGAATATTCACTGTTGTAACACTGATCCTCCTCCCGGCCAATCAGGAAGCGAGTTTTGACACCGGTCATCTGATTGGATGAAAGGACAAGCGGTCCTATTGGAAGCCTAGGAGGAGGAGGGGAGAAGCTGCAAGCCGCTTTAGAGGAGAGGACTCGGAGCCGAGCCGCTGCACCACGCTGCTTGCCACCCGCCACAATGGGGAAAGTGCCGGACCGACCAGCAAAAACGGGTGGGTGCCGCCTGGGGGGGGGGATGGGTGGTTGTTTGCCGCCCCCCCCCAAAAAAAACACCAGCCTCCACTGCTGCTGGCTGGCTGGCCTGGCTTCTTCTATCAGAGCCCAAGCTCAGTCCCTCAAGACTCTGCTGAGGAGTCAACAGTGTAGGAAGGGACAATAAGAGCAGCAGTGGCTATGGTGCAGCAGGAAATCTTGGTAGGAGAATTATCTTGATGAAATATCATCAGAGATAAAAAAAAATAACTTAATTTTAGGATGAACTTTTTCTCAGAGAGAAGAGGTCCATCACCTAAGGACACTAGCACAAAACTGAGGCTAGAGGGGAATGGGAGGGTTTCTATAGGGGGAGGTTCCTGCACCTTCTCTTCTGCCTGTATCCTGTATCTGCATATACAGTCCAAAAGATTACTGTAAGACTAAGAAATTGGAAAAGCCATTGCCAGCTTGTTTGTGAAGGTGCATGTGCCAGGGCAGCTATACCTATCCCTGCCTCTTTACCTTGTCACCCCTCAGCAACAAACATTCGGCTGGTAAAGTGTCCATTTCTATGCTCATAAATATTCCAAGGTCACTAACTTGCAAGGCAATGAAAGGATGCGCATGACACCTCCAGAGCACGGGCATAGAATATTATCCGAACAGGTTCTTATAGGAACCACATAAATTGTGGCAGACAGATGTGGGTTACTATTGCCGACTCCATTATTATAACAATGCTAGTTTTCTGGCTCTAACACCAATTTAATGGTTTCACCCCTAAGTTGCTGACCTATACCAAGGGTGACGCTTACAAAGAAGTGAAGCCAAACCTTGTTTGGCCATGCTTCTTGTGGGTCACAGGAGTGCACTTACTTTTGCACTCCTGTGACCCAGAATCAGCCCATAGCAGGCTAAAGCCCCAACAATGTTGGAATCAACCCAGATGCCAGACCGGCAGCTGGCTCAGCCCTCCTGTGTGCCGGTGAGAGCCTGAGCCAGCTGTAGACATGAGCAGAATCGAAAAATGTGTTTAGTTTTGGATGGATGTCTTATGTTACTAAATTTGTTTTGTTGGTTCGTTTCGAAATTTCACATTTTCGGAACGACTCGGTCGAATTCTGTGTGAAGAATAGCTGGTTGTTAAGGGGTGGGCTGCACATCCTTAACCACTAGCCTACCGCCCACTGTCATATGACGGCCGGACGGTAAGCCTATTGTTCTGAGTGGGCGTCATATGACGTCCACCTTTTAAACAGGGCATGCGCGCGATCGTGAGCGCGCAGCCCTGTACTGTCGGTGGCGGCGTGTCACCGAGACACCGCTCGTCACCGACAGGGGTGAACAGCCACTGGGCATGGCTGTTTACCACGTGATCGGCCGTGATGAAGTCACGGCTGATCACTAATGGTACATCCCGCATTGCACGGCGCATGCGCGCGATCGTGAGCGCGCTGCGCGTGCACGTCGGTGGCGGCGTGTTCCCCGGGAACACTGCTCGTCACCGACGATAGTTTACAGCCATTGGCCAGTACTGTGTACCATGTGATCGGCTGTGATCCATTCACAGCCGATCACTAAGTGTAAACAAAGAGCTGTCACTAGCTGTTACTAGCCCTTCTCTCCTCACACACCGTTTCCAGTGTGAGGAGAGAAGAGCCAGGAGCAGTGAGTTACAGATCTTTGTATTTGTAGTGTCTGCACCAACACCACTTCTGTCCCATCGCCCCCCCCAATTGTCATCTGTCACCCAACAGTCACCCCATAAAAAGTGCACCTGTCACATAGAGACTGCCATTAGTGACCATCAGCGGTGCCCTGTCACCCACCAGTGACCGTGCCCTGTCACCCGTCACCCATCAGTGACCTGCCCTGTCACCCGTCACCCATCAGTGACCTGCCCTGTCACCCGTCACCCATCAGTGACCTGCCCTGTCACCCGTCACCCATCAGTGACCTGCCCTGTCACCCACCAGTGACCGTGCCCTGTCACCCGTCACCCACCAGTGACCATTAGCGGTGCACCCGTCACCCATCAGTGACCGTCGCCTGTCAACAATCTGTGACTATCACCTGTCACCGTCCGTGGCCTGTCACCCATCAGTGACCGGGCCCTCTCACCCGTCGCCCATCAGTGACTGTGCCCTGTCACCCATCAGTGACCATCAGCGGTGCACCTGTTACCCATCAGTGACCGTCGCCTGTCAACTATCTGTGACCATCGCCCATCACACCATCACCTCTCAGTGAACGTCACCTGCCACCCATCGCACAGCCCATCAGTGACCGTCACCTGCCACCCATCTGTCACCCGTCGCACAGCTACCCGCCACACAGCCATGTCCAAAAGAGGATATACAAGTGAGGAGGCGTTCCAGATCCTCTCTATGACTGATGAGAGCACCGGGGAGCTCTCATCAGAGTCCCATTCTGATTCCGAATCAAATTCGGCATTTGAGCCGATCGAGAGTAGCAATGGTTCGGATGAAGAATGGGTCCCTCCTAAAAGGGCACGACACTCTGGAACCCAGGAAGCCGCCAGCAACCGGGATTATATTCCCAGTACCAGCTCTGCCGCCAGAAATAGGCCCCAGGAAGAAAGGCCCAGTACCAGTGCTGCCGCCAGCAATAGGCCCCAGGAACAAAGGCCCAGTACCAGTGCTGCCACCAGAGATGGGCCCCGCGCACAAATGCCCAGTACCAGTGCTGCCACATCACACCCGAGTTCCAGCACAGGAAATTCAACTCCCCCAACTACTGGAGTGTCACGTCCCCCAAGAGCCAGGGCCGCTACCTATATGCCAGATGGTCTTGCCAACCCAACATGGCTGCCTTCCAACTCGGGATCACCAAATATTCCCCCTTTCACAGCACAGCCAGGTGTGCAGGCCAACACCCAAAATTTTACAGAGATCAATTTTTTTCACCTGTTTTTGCCCGACACTTTGCTGCAGTTCATTGTGGACCAGACAAATTTGTATGCCCAGCAGTATATTGCCAGCAACCCCCAATCATCTTATGCCCGTCCGTTTGAGTGGAGAGATTTGAATATGGAGGAGTTCAAATTGTTTTTGGGCCTCACCCTAAATATGGGGCTTACAAAAAAAAATGAAGGACATACCTATTGGTCCACCCACCCCATCCACCATATGCCCATGTATTCTGCCGCTATGTCCAGGTCCCGATATGAGATGATTATGAGATTCTTTCATTTTAACGACAACACCCAGTGCCCTCCCAACAATCATCCAAATTCGGATAAGCTATACAAGATTCGCCCACTAATAAATTCATTTTCCCAACGATTTGCAGAACTTTATGTCCCCGAGAAGAATATATGTGTGGATGAGTCCCTGGTACCATTTTCAGGCCGGCTAGGAATAAAACAGTATATTCCTAGCAAAAAGGCCAAATATGGAGTCAAATTTTACAAGCTGTGTGAGAGAGCCACGGGATATCTATATGCATTCCGCATATATGAGGGAAGAGATTCCCAGCTCCAGCCCCCTGAGTGCCCAGCCTACATGGGCACAAATGGAAAAATTGTATGGGATCTGGCTTAGCCACTTCTAAAAAAAGGCTATCATATATACCTGGACAACTTTTATACCAGCCTGCCCCTTTTCAGACACCTATATATTGAAAAAACCCTGGCCTGCGGAACTTCAAGAAAAAATAGGAAGGGCTTCCCACAATCCATTGTGAACAAAAGGCTGAAAAAGGGGGAAAGAGCAACACTGAGATGTAATGAAGTGCTGGCCTTGAGGTGGAAGGATAAGAGGGATGTGCACATGATGTCCACCATTCATGATGACACTGCAGTTGTAGTTCAGCGAAGACGAGGTCCCATTGAAAAACCGACATGTGTCCAAGACTATAATCTCTACATGGGGGGGGGGGTGGATTTCAATGACCAAATGATTCAGCACTATTGTCAATAAGGAGGTCCCGATTCTGGTATAAGAAGGTAGCAATATATCTAATCCATTTGGCCATTTACAATTCCTACATAATCTACACAAAATCCACAGAAAGCCCCGCCTCCTTCCTAAAATTCATAGAAGAAGTAGTCACGTCCCTCATCTATCCACAAAGACCCCTCCCAGAATTACCTCGTTCTGATGCTGTTAGCCGACTTCATGAATGGCACTTCCCGTACAACATTCCACCATCGGAAGCAGGCCGAAGACGGCAAAAAAAATGTTGTGTGTGCAGCAGAAGAGGTTTTCGAAAAGATACCAGCTACCATTGTCCCCAGTGTCCCTCCCAACCTGGCCTTTGCATTGGTGAATGCTTCGAACTGTATCATACATCCCCAAGTTATTAGCCCATATTTTCCCCATTTTCGCTGATCATTTTCCATGCTTCCCCAAATAACCATGCCACTGCCTTCAATGTGAACTGACCCTGGCCTGCTTTTTGACTATGCCTCTGCCTACCGTTTGGACTGCTTCCACATGAACTGACCCTGGCCTGTTTTGACTATGCCTCTGCCCACCGTTTGGACTGCTTGCTCGTGAACTGACCCTGGCCTGTTTTGTGACTACTCTTCTGCCTACCGCTTGGACTGCTTGCACGTTAACTGACCCTGGCTTGTTTTATGGACTATGCTTTTGCCTACCGCTTGGACTGATCTGTTGCCCTGCTACTATAGTACACAGGGGTCTCACATATGTGAGGGGCTCCAGAATAGTTTTTCCGGATGGAGATAACAATTTTTTTTGTTTTCTCCCGGTTTTGTAATTTCCGGATTAGGGTCTGGAGTCCGGAGGCTTCATAGAGATTTGGGTGGGTCGAAGCCTCTACCCCTGTGCACAGGTCTTACCCAATTGCGGCCCTCAGCCTTCTGCTGACTTACTGCCATCATGCCTTTGCCTGCCGCATGAACGGACCACACATCTGCCTGCTACCTGGACTATGCAAATAATTCGCTGTAGCAAAAGGCAGTATGTTTATGAAGGGCTGGAGAGCGGTACAATAATGTGTGTCTGCAGGTAACAGTGTACCAGGACCAATATTATGGCTGTGCTGGCTGTCTCTGCCTGGACAATTCCTATGGACTGTGCTGTGCCGACTATAGACAATATTCCTGCCTGCTGCCTGAATAGTTATTGCTGTCGCTAAGCACATCCCTGACTGCTGCCTGGACCAGTGCTCTCTTCTGTGGACACTACTAAAAGCACAGGTAATACTTTTTTTTTATCCTTTCTGCAATAGAATTTATTTTGGATTGTAATTCTTGGTATGTACATGCTATGTGTTAGAAATATGAAGGGCCTTCAAAAATGATAGGTTGCCAGGAAATTATCTATGTAATGTATGCTCCTAGAACGCCTGATGGTGCTACTTGGATATTGGGCCACTGTATGTGGCCAAGCTGTGTAAAAGTCTCACACATGTGGTATCCCCATACTCAGGGGGAGTAGCAGAATGTATTTTGGGGTGTCATTTTTGCTATGTGTTGGAAATATCTTATAAATGGACAACTTTGTGTAAAAAAAATGCGTTTTTATTTTTTTTCCAAATTTTCCAAAAACTTCTGGAAAAAAAATAACCATTCAAAAGACTCATTATGCCTCATAGATTATACGTTGGGGTGTTTGCTTTCCAAAATGGGGTCATTTTGTGGGCAATTCCTTTGTCCTGGTGCTCCAGGGCCTTCAAAAGTGTAATAGGTGGTTGAGAAATGAGATGTGCAATTTATGCTCGTAGATCGCCTGATGGTGCTACTTCAATGTTGGGCCTTTGTATGTGGCCAGGCTGTGTAAAAGTCCCACACATGTGGTATCGCCATACTCAGGAGGAGTAGCAGAATGTATTTTGGGGTGTCATTTTTGCTATGTATTTGCTATGTGTTGGAAATATCTTATAAATGGACAACTTTGTGTAAAAAAATGCGTTTTTATTTTTTTTCCACATTTTCCAAAAACTTCTGGAAAAAAAATAACCGTTCAAAAGACTCATTATGCCTCATAGATTATACTTTGGGGTGTTTGCTTTCCAAAATGGGGTCATTTTGTGGGCAATTCCTTTGTCCTGGTGCTCCAGGGCCTTCAAAAGTGTAATAGGTGGTTGAGAAATGAGATGTGCAATTTATGCTCGTAGATCGCCTGATGGTGCTACTTCAATGTTGGGCCTTTGTATGTGGCCAGGCTGTGTAAAAGTCCCACACATGTGGTATCGCCATACTCAGGAGGAGTAGCAGAATGTATTTTGGGGTGTCATTTTTGCTATGTATTTGCTATGTGTTGGAAATATCTTATAAATGGACAACTTTGTGTAAAAAAAATGCGTTTTTATTTTTTTTCCACATTTTCCAAAAACTTCTGGAAAAAAAATAACCGTTCAAAAGACTCATTATGCCTCATAGATTATACGTTGGGGTGTTTGCTTTCCAAAATGGGGTCATTTTGTGGGCAATTCCTTTGTCCTGGTGCTCCAGGGCCTTCAAAAGTGTAATAGGTGGTTGAGAAATGAGATGTGCAATTTATGCTCGTAGATCGCCTGATGGTGCTACTTCAATGTTGGGCCTTTGTATGTGGCCAGGCTGTGTAAAAGTCCCACACATGTGGTATCGCCATACTCAGGAGGGGTAGCAGAATGTATTTTGGGGTGTCATTTTTGCTATGTATTTGCTATGTGTTGGAAATATCTTATAAATGGACAACTTTGTGTAAAAAAAATGCGTTTTTATTTTTTTTCCACATTTTCCAAAAACTTCTGGAAAAAAAATAACCGTTCAAAAGACTCATTATGCCTCATAGATTATACGTTGGGGTGTTTGCTTTCCAAAATGGGGTCATTTTGTGGGCAATTCCTTTGTCCTGGTGCTCCAGGGCCTTCAAAAGTGTAATAGGTGGTTGAGAAATGAGATGTGCAATTTATGCTCGTAGATCGCCTGATGGTGCTACTTCAATGTTGGGCCTTTGTATGTGGCCAGGCTGTGTAAAAGTCCCACACATGTGGTATTCCCATACTCGGTAAGAGTAGCAGAATGTATTTTGGGGTGTAATTTGTTGTATGCATATGCTCTGTGAGAGAAATAACCAGTTAATATGAAAAATTTGAAAACAAAAAAAAAAAAAATCTTCCTTTTGCAAAGAATTGTGGGAAAAAATTACACCTTAAAAAAACTAACCATGCTACTTACTTAATACCTTGGAATGTCTACTTTCTAAAAAGGGGTAATTTGGGGGGTATTTCTACTTTTCTGACTTGTTAGTACCTCAAGAAATGAGATTCACCTGATGTACTGAAGGCCTGATCAGATGTTTTCAATTTTCAGTGATTGGCACCATAGTTTGTAGACTCTATAACTTTCACAAAGACCAAATAGTATACACTAATTTGGGTTATTTTTACCAAAGATATATAGCAGTATAAATTGTAGCCAAAATTTATGAAGAAAAATTACTAATTTGCTAAATTTTATGACAAAAACAAAGAAAAAGGCAATTTTTCACAAAATTTACGGTCTTTTTTTATTTATAGCACAAAAAATAAAAAACCCATTAGTGATTAAATACCACCAAAAGAAAGCTCTATTTGTGTGAAAAAAAGGACACAAATTTAATTTGGGTACAGTGTTGCATGACTGAGTAATAGTCATTCAAAGTGTGAGAGCACCGAAAGCTGAAAATTGGTCTGGGCAGGAAGGAGGTTTAAGTGCCCTGTATTGAGGTGGTTAACAACCAATGACTTATCAGCTGTCAGCGGGCTTCCCCGCTGACAGATGAAATGTCAACAAAAGAATGCCGGCAATTAAAAATGCAGAAAAAAAAGGAAAAAACAGCATAGGGCACCCCCCAATCCATACCAGACCCTTATCAGAGCATGCAGCCTGACAGGCCAGGAAAGGGGGGGGTGAGTGCCCCCCTCCTGAACCATACCAGGCCACATGCTCTCAAGGAAGGGGGGGTGCTTTGGGGCAGGGGGGCTCTGCCTCACAACCCTGGTATGCTTGTTGTGGGGGGTGACTTATCGGAATCTGGAGGCCCCCTTTAACAAGGGGGCCCCCATATCCTGCCCTCAGGGGCGGACTGACAACTCATGGGGCCCCCGGGCAATAGGGGCTCATGGGGCCCCCTTAGTCCCCACCCACCCACACACAAGCCACACCCTCACAAAGCCCCACGTATATATTGCACTGCTACATTACATGCATTGGTCACAGAATTTCTCTACTTCATGTTCAAAATAAATGTTTAAAGATTAAAGAAAAATAAACTCACTTTAACCACATACATTTACTGCAGGGCTGCGTCTCCTGTGAGCAGAATCATGTACAGGTACTTGATTCTGCACTTGCGGGTCTGCATGCTGTTTGACCTGCTGCCGCTGTGATTGGACACACCGAGAGCTAACCAGCGGGTCCCCAGAGAGCCTCCTCTTACATCAGGGTCCCCAGAGAGCCTCCCCTTACATCAGGGTCCCCAGAGAGCCTCCCCTTACATCAGGGTCCCCAGAGAGCCTCCCCTTACATCAGGGTCCCCAGAGAGCCTCCCCTTACATCAGGGTCCCCAGAGAACCTCCCCTTACATCAGGGTCCCCAGAGAGCCTCCTCCTTACATCAGGGTCCCCAGAGAGCCTCCCCTTACATCAGGGTCCCCAGAGAGCCCCCCCCATACATCAGGGTCCCCAGAGAGCCCCCCCATACATCAGGGTCCCCAGAGAGCCCCCCTTACATCAAGGTCTTCAGAGAGCCCCCCCTTACATCAAGGTCTTCAGAGAGCCCCCCTTACATCAAGGTCCCCAGAGAGCCCCCCCATACATCAAGGTCTCCAGAGAGCCCCACATACATCAGGGTCCACTCCCCAGAGAGCCCCCCCATGCATCAGGGTCCCAGAGAGCCCCCCATAGATCTGGGTCCCCAGAGAGCCCCCCATAGATCTGGGTCCCCAGAGAGCCCCCAATAGATCTGGGTCCCCAGAGAGCCCCCCCCATACATCAGGGTCCCCAGAGAGCCCCCCATACATCAGGGTCTCCAGAGAGCCCCCCCAAACATCAGGGTCCGCAGAGAGCCTCCTCCTTACATCAGGGTTCCCAGAGAGCCCCCTCCTTACATCAGGGTCCCCAGAGAGCCCCCTCCTTACATCAGGGTCCCCAGAGAGCCCCCTCCTTACATCAAGGTCCCCAGAGAGCCCCCTCCTTACATCAGGGTCCCCAGAGAAACCCCCCTTACATCAGGGTTCCCAGAGAGCCCCCCCATACATCAAGGTCCCCAGAGAGCCCCCCCATACATCAAGGTCCCCAGAGAGCCCCCCCATACATCAAGGTCCCCAGAGAGCCCCCCCATACATCAAGGTCTCCAGAGAGCCCCCCCATACATCAAGGTCTCCAGAGAGCCCCACATACATCAGGGTCAACTCCCCAGAGAGCCCCCCTATACATCAGGGTCCCAGAGAGCCCCCCATAGATCTGGGTCCACAGAAAGCCCCCCAAAGATCTGGGTCCCCAGAGAGCCCCCCCATACATCAGGGTCCCCAGAGAGCCCCCCCATACATCAGGGTCCCCAGAGAGCCCCCCCCATACATCAGGGTCCCCAGAGAGCCCCCCCCATACATCAGGGTCCCCAGAGAGCCCCCCCATACATCAGGGTCTCCAGAGAGCCCCCCCAAACATCAGGGTCCCCAGAGAGCCTCCTCCTTACATCAGGGTCCCCAGAGAGCCTCGTCCTTACATTAGGGTCCCCAGAGAGCCTCGTCCTTACATCAGGGTCCCCAGAGAGCCCCCCATACATCAGGGTCCCCAGAGAGCCTCCCCCCATACATCAGGGTCCCCAGAGAGCCTTCCCCCATACATCAGGGTCCCCAGAGAGCCTCGTCCTTACATTAGGGTCCCCAGAGAGCCTCCTCCTTACATCAGGGTCCCCAGAGAGCCTCCCCCCCATACATCAGGGTCCCCAGAGAGCCCCCCCATACATCAGGGTCCCCAGAGAGCCCCCCATACATCAGGGTCCCGAGAGCCCCCCCATACATCAGGGTCCCCAGAGAGCCCCCCCCATACATCAGGGTCCCTAGAGAGCCCCCCATACATCAGGGTCCCCAGAGAGCCCCCCCCATACATCAGGGTCCCCAGGGAGCCCCCCCCCATACATCAGGGTCCCCAGAGAGCCCCCCCCTTACATCAGGGTCCCCAGAGAGCCCCCCCCCATACATCAGGGTCCCTAGAGAGCCCCCCATACATCAGGGTCCCCAGAGAGCCCCCCCATACATCAGGGTCCCCAGAGAGCCCCCCCCATACATCAGGGTCCCCAGAGAGCCCTCCCCATAGATCAGGGTCCCCAGAGAGCCCCCCCCATACATCAGGGTCCCCAGAGAGCCCCCCCCATACATCAGGGTCCCCAGAGAGCCCCCCCCATACATCAGGGTCCCCAGAGAGCCCCCCCCCATACATCAGGGTCCCCAGAGAACCCCCCATACATCAGGGTCCCCAGACTTAACCCCCCCCAGAGGTTCCCCTGTACCTGGCTGTGCACCTCCAACCCAAGGGGGAGGTGGGAGGTGGCGATCGGCAGTTCTATGGTGCCTGTGGATCTCACTGGGGCTTGTAGTCCTCCTTCTGATTCTGTACAGTGGATAGGGGAGGGGCCTCTGACCCGGGCAGCAGTCGGCAACAGCGTACAAGCAGAGAGTGAAACTTGTAGCTGCCCAGGTCAGAGGCCCCTCCCCTTTCCACTCTACAATCTGGAGGAGAAATACAAGTCCCCGGGAGATGCTGCGAGCACCATAGAGCCGCTGATCGCCGCCTCCCACTCCCCTCACTGCATCCCAAACTGAAAGAGGAGATGCCTGCCTCATCCCCCCGCACCCCCCCCCCCCCGCGGCAGTCGGCAGAACGGCTCCACCGCAGCACGCCCAGCAGCATACCCCTAGATCCGACGAGCATGTCTCCCGGGCCCCCTACTGGCTGCGGGCCCTCGGTCGGCGTCCGATCGACCGAATGGTCAGTCCGCCCCTGCCTGCCCTCCCCCTATATGAATGAGTATGGGGTACACAGTACCCCTACTCATTCACCAAAAAAGTTTAAAAAGTAAATAAAAGCACAACAGTTTTTGACAAGTCCTTTATTAAAAAATAAAAAAACAATTGTTCCCCGAAGTAGATCCAACGTCAATCACGATGCCCTTATTGATGGAACCATGAATTCTGAGCTCTACTAGAAAGTCCTGAAGGAGAATGTCCGGCCATCAGTTCCTGACCTCAAGCTCAAGCACATTTGGGTTATGAATCAGGACAATGATCCGAAACACACCAGCAAGTCCACCACTGAATGGCTCAAAAAACAAAACAAAATGAAGGTTTTGGAGTGGCCCAGTCAAAGTCCGGACTTTAATCTGATTGAGATGCTGTGGCATGACCTTAAACAGGACGTTCCGGCTGGAAAACCCTCCAATGTGGCTGAACTAAAACAATTCTGCAAAGAAGAGTGGGCCAAAATTCCTCCACAGTGAAAGACTCATTGCCAGTTATCGCAAACACTTAATTGCAGTTGCCGCCAAGGGTGGCACAACCAGTTATTAGGTTTAGGGGGAAATTACTTTTTCACATAGGACCAGGCCGATTTGGACAGCTTTTTTCCCCCTAATAAATGATATCATCATTTAAAAACTGCATTTTTTATTTACTCGGGTTATCTTTGTGTAATACTAAAATTTGTTTGATCTGAGTCATTTAAAGGGTAACTCCACTTTCATGGGGAAAAAAATAGCAAATAAAAAATAATAAGAACACAGCGTATACAATTGTGACACAAGTCATATTGTAATTAAATGTTGTTAAAAATGACCTTTCCTTTTCAATCTGCAGCCGCTGTAATTTTGTGTAAAATACAATATGGCAACCTGGAGGCGCTCTGTACACAGATGGTATACAGATCACTGCCCCCAGAAATGTCATTTCCTGCTTGTGTGATTGGCTCACTGATTTCCCCAGAAGTCTGCACTAAGATACAAGTCAGATTTTGGGCATCCCCTGCAACAACAATGTCGTTTTTGGTGAGATACTCTCAAAAGGAAATCACGTCTAAAGGGATGCAGACCCAGCAGTTTTCCTCATTAGAGATCTGCAGGTGCAGCAGCTGGTTGAGAATTATGAAACCACCCCTCATTAGACTCACTCAGCACATGGACACAGGAGGAGCAAACAGCTATTTCTTCAGAACAGGGGTAGGCAATCCATGGCACTGGTGCCACAAGCGGCACACAAAGCCTCTTTTGCCGGCACTCAACTTCCTCCCTATCAGCAGAGCAGTGCAGGGAAGTGTCGGTGAGACACTAATTCATTCCAATTTCAGAATTCCCCACACCGCTTCTGCACTGGGGGGAGGCACTGCGCCCCCCACACATTGTAAAAGATGGGAAACATTGTTTGGTTCTCTAACTTTGCTGTAGCTGCGATCATCAGCTTTTGTGATGGGGAAGAGATCGGGTACAGTTCTGATAGTGGGAGCGGTCCCTGTTTCCAGGAGGAGGAGGACTGTGATTGGCCACTGCTAAAGCCAATCACAGTCCTGCTAGCCCCACCCACCATCTGGAGGAAGATGACTCGCTTGGTTGCCACTACCAATATCAGAAAGAAGGGATTTCACTGTGATTGAGAAGTCCACAATCAGGGGACAGTTTGTGGAATTACTGTTGAGCTTCTGGGAACTTTGTTGAAATTATTTCTGAACCTTTCCGTCACTTATTACTGAACCCCGGCACTCTGTGTCCCTTTAAGCCAGAGCCAGGATTCAGCGCAATGAAAATCACACCCAACCACTTCTCAGCTGCGGGGCCCCAACTTATGATCCTGCACACAGGCCCACTGCTTTCAGAAAATGCCCCTGACCTGAGCTCATTATTGCGCATCCACTCCATATGCTTGTATGTGACATCCCACACACCACACACACCCCACACACACCACACACACCCCACACACACCTCACACACATCACACACCTCACACACCTCACACACCTCACACACACATCCCATACATCACACACATCCCATACATCACACACACATCACACACACCACACACATCACACACACCACACACATCACACACACATCACACACACCACACACATCACACACACATCACACACACATCACACACACCACACACATCCCATACATCACAGACATCCCTTACAAGCACGTGGGCTGGATGCAAGAGGTGGATCAGCAGGATGAGTGTTCCAGGACAGGTAGATGTGTCTCATCTCTGCTTCCTTTCACCACTCTGCATGTCATGCATATCATAGATGAGAAGAGGGTACAGCAGTGGGGAAAATGAGCAGGAGGGGTTCAGAGGTGGAACAGAAGAGCAGGAGGGTACAGCGGTGGGGCAGACGTGCAGGGAGGTACAGTGGTGGAAGAGATGAGAAGGGGGTTCAGCAGTGGGGCAGAAGAGCAGGGGGGTTCAGTGTTGGGGCAGAAAAGCCTGGGGGGTAGAGCAGTGGGGCAGATGTGATAGGAGGGGCAGATAAGCAGGGGGTTACAGTGGTGGGGCAGAAGAGCAGGGGGGTAAAGAGGTGAGACAGATGTGCAGGAGGTACATTGGTGGGGCAGATGAGAAAGCGGGTTACAGCGGTGCGCCAGATGAGCAGATGGGTTCAGTGTTAGGACAGATGAGAAGGTGATTCAGTAGTGAGACAGAAGTACATGGGGATATGGCGGTGGAGCAGATGTGCAGGGAGGTACAGTGGTGGGGCAGGTGAAAAAAGGGGGACATTAATGGGGCAGATGAGCAGGGGGGTTACAGTGGTGGGAGGGATGAGAAGGGGGTTCAGCGGTGGGACAGAAAAGCATGGGATACAGTGATGGGGCAGATGAGCGGGGGGTTACAGTGGTGGGACAGATGAACAGGGGATTACATTGGTGGGCCAGATGAGAAGGGGTACAGAGCTGGGGCAGATGAGAAGAGGGTACAAAGCTGGGGCAGATGAGAAGGGGGTACAGAGCTGGGGCAGAGGAGCAGGGGGTACAGGGGTGGGGCAGATGTGCAGAGGAGAAAGGAGGTACATCGGTGGAACAGAAGAGCAGGGGGAACAAAGGTGGGACAGATGTGCAGGAGGTACAGTGGTGGGGCAGAAGAGAAAGGGGGTTACAGTGGAGGGGCAGATGAGCAGATTAGTTCAGTGTTAGGACAGATGAGAAGATGGTTCAGTGGTGGAGCAGATGTGCATGGAGGTATAGTGGTGGGGCAGATGAGAAAGGGAGAACATTGGTGGGGCAGATGAGCAGGGGGTTACAGTGATGGGACAGATGAGCAAGGAGGTACAGTGGTGGGACAGATGTGCAGGGGGGTTAAAATGGTGGGGCAGATGAGAAAGGGTGTACATTAGTGGTTGACATTTTTTTTGTTATAAAATCGGCATGCTCAATTTCCTTGAAAACATTTTTTGGCACACTGTGCTCAAAAGGTTGCCTCCCCCTGCTTCAGAATAACAAAACGAAGGAATCTGCAACAAAGTTTGTTAAAATCCCTGCAATGTAAAGAGATCACCCAGAGGGGAGGGATTATTCTCAACAAAAGTGGAGTTACTCTTTAAGTGTGACAAATATGCAAAAAAGTCAGGAAAGGGGGCAAATACTTTTTCAAAGCACTGAAAAGTATTCACAGCGCTTCACTTTTTCCACACTTTCTAATGTTACAGCCTTATTCCAAAAGTGGATTAAATTCATTATTTTTCTCAAAATTCTACAAACAATACCCCATAATGACAGCGTGAAAGATGTTTGTTTGAAATCTTTGCAACTTTATAAAACAAAAACAAAAAATTAAGACATTACATGTACATAAGTATGCACAGCCTCAGAATTGAGCTCAGGTACATCCTGTTTCCACTGATGATCTTTGAGATGTTTCTACAACTTGATTGGAGTCCACCTGTGGTAGATTCAGTTGATTGGACATGATTTGGAAAGGCACACACCTGTCGATAGAAGGTCTCACAGTTAACAGTGCATGTCAGAGCACAAACCAAGCTATGAAGTCCAAGGAATTTTCTATAGACCTCCGAGACAGGATTGTATGGAGGCACAGATCGGGGGAAGGGTACAGAAAGATTTCTGCAGCATTGAAGGTCCCAATGAGCACAGTGGCCTCCATCATCTGTAAATGGAAGAAGTTTGGAACCACCAGGACTCTTCCTAGAGCGGGCTGACTGAGCGATAGGGGAAAAAGGGCCTTAGTCAGCGAGGTGACCAAGGACTCTCAGACCATGAGAAACAACATTCTCTGGTCTGATGAAACAAAGATTGAACTCTTTGGCCTGAATGGCAAGTATCATGTCTGGAGGAAACCAGGCACAACTTATCACCTGGCCAATACCATCCTTACAGTGAAGCATGGTGGTGGCAGCATCATGCTGTGGGGATGTTTTTCAGCAGCAAGAACCGGAAGACTAGTCAGGATCGAGGGAAAGGTGAATGCAGCAATGTACAGAGACATCCTTGATGGAAACCCATTTCAGGACGCTCTGGACCTCAGACTGGGGTGAAGGTTCATCTTCCAACAGGACAACGACCCCAAGGACACAGCCAAGATAACAAAGTGACTATGGCACAACTCTGTGAATGTCCTTGAGTGGCCCATCCAGAGCCCAGACTTGAAACCGATTGAAGATCTCTGAAGAGATCTGAAAATGGCTGTGCACCGACGCTCCCCATCCAACCTGATGGAGCTTGAGAGGTCCTGCAAAGAAGAATGGGAGACACTGCTCAAAAATAGGTGTGCCAAGCTTGTAGCATCATACTCAAAAAAGATTTTAGGCTGTAATTGGTGCCAAACGTGCTTCACCAAAGTATTGAGCAAAGGCTGTGATACTTATGTACATGGGATTTTTTTCCTTTTTTATTTTTAATAAATTTGCAAAGATTTGCAAATGACACTGGACAAGCATGCAGATGGACGCTGTGCAAGGCTGCATTGATGAGCATTTAAATGTAAGTTTTTTTCCTTAAATAGTTTTTTTCCCTTAAAATTCCTAAAACTCTTATCTTGAGGTTTGCCGATTGGTTATTGGCAGTTTCGTAGTGCCTCGTTTACTGCCGTTGAGAAAACCTGTCTGCATCAGACAGTGATGTAATGGCGGGCAAACGGTATCAGAGTGGCGCGCTTAAAAGAAAACTAAAAGGTTTAAAGTAATGTATAGAAGGTAGGGCCCGAAAGTTAATCAAGCCCAGGGGCCCCCACCACCCTAAGTCCTGCCCTGGTTGTAACATAACAAAATGTGGAAAAAGTAAAGCGCTGCGAATACTTTTCGGATGCACTGTACCGCTTTGTACATAGTTGGAAGTGTACTGCCATGGTGTACTTGGCTCTGTATTTTGTAATGACCTCCTTTTGAAAATTAATAAAAACTAATGAAAACAGAAAAAAAAATACTCTTTGATAAAAAAATTAATTTATTGTGAAAATCTCCAATAGTTTGCTGACCAGAGATTAATATAAACATGAATTCATTTTTCCAAAGCACATACAGTATTTGCTGTAGCGTCTAATTTTAGCCCATATGATAAAGAAAGGATTCTGCCGATATTTAGAGTAGATGGAGCGAATACCTCCAGCCACTTAGGAGTGGAATAACATGAAAGCACAGTCAGGTACAGAATTAGGACACCAGTTTAAACCAATTAAAAAAAGGACTAGAGGAATAAATGCAATGTACTGCAGGTCTATAGATGGTACAAGCAGTCATTGTGAATAGGAAATCAGGAAACCTGTTGCTTGTTTGTATGGATGTACATCGTATTAATCCAATGACTATGAAAGTCTATTAACATGTCAGCTGCATTGCATTACCGCAGGTATGTTAATATGTCTATTTAGTCACTTTCCTAATGCCGCGTACACACGAGCGGACATTACGGCGGACTTTGCCCGGCGGACTTTTCGACGTACTTTCCGACGGACTTTGTGAATGAACGGACTTGCCTACACACAATCCACCAAAGTCCGTCGAATTCGTACGTGATGACATACGACCGGACTAAAACAAGGAAGTTCATAGCCAGTAGCCAATAGCTGCCCTAGCGTGGCTTTTTGTCCGTCGAACTAGCATACAGACGGCGGACTTTTCGACCGGACTCGATTTCAACGGATAAATTTAAAACAAGTTTCAAATCTAATTCCGTCGAACTTTTGAGAAAACAAAGTCCGCTGGAGCCCACACACATCGAATTGTCCGACGAAATCCAGTCCGCCGGGCAAAGTCCGCCGTAATGTCCGCTCGTGTGTACGCGGCATAAGAGTATCAGCCAACTTGGGGTGGGAATTGAGGAGCGCCCAGTACAGTCCCGTTGCAATGGGGCCAGACTTGACATTTTAGAGCAGGGTTTATCAACCAGGGTTCCTTCAGAATAAAAAAAAGGTCAATATGGCACGATGGGTGGGACAAACTACATTTGTGGTCAGTGTGGTCCAAAACCTCAGGTTAAATTCTATGGCTTTAGGAACTGCTGAAGAGTCCAATCCAGCACACTTAATGCAGCACTTTTGGGAGACTGAAGAAATCTCTAATGCCCCGTACACAAGATCAGATTTTACGACAACGAATGTTGGAAGTGAGATGTTGGCGGAAAGTCCGACCGTGTGTACGCTCCATCGAACATTTGTAGTTGGAATTTCCGCCAACAAAATGTTGGCTAGCAGGTTCTCAAAATTTCCCACCAACAAATTTTTATCTGATCGTGTGTACACAAGTCCGTCGCCCAAATGTCCACGCATGTTCGGAATCAAGTACGAGCCGGAAGCACTCGGTCTTGTAAAACTAGCGTTCATAATGGAGATATCACATGACTATCGAAACTCCTTTTAAAATCGGCTCGCCGTACGTCACTACGTTCGTAATTGTTGGCCAACATTTGTGTGACCGTGTGTATGGAGCCAACAACCTTCAAACAAAATTCTACGGTTTTGTTGTCGGAAAGTCCGATTGTGTGTATGGAGCATTAGTGGCAGACAGACAAAAAGAGCAAAGTGTGCAGACTCGGGGGTTTATTTACTATAGGCAAACCCACTTTGCACTACAAGTGCGCCTGAAAGTGCAGTCGCTGTAGATTTGAGGGGGACATGCAAGGAAAATAAAAAAAACTGCATTTTTGCTTGCAAAGGATTGAATGATAGAAATCAGCAGAGCTTCCCCTCATTTCGATCCTCCCCTCAGATCTACAGCGAGTGCACTTCCAGGTGCACTTGCAGTGCATTTGTAGTGCAAAGTGGATTTGCCTTTAGTAAAGCAACCCCTAAGTGTAGTGGGCGAGTAAACCTTCATTAAAAAGGAAGACAACTAGCAACTCCCATAAAGTAAGATGAATTATGCTTATCATGGTTCACAAAAGGATTCCCCCCGCTGGGGAAGACACCAAGGAAACTGTCACAATGGATATGGTCTGCACGGCAACTGCAATAGCTATGAGAGACAGCAAGGGGGCATCAATCTAAGTGCAGCAAGGTGGAGAAGTGGATATAGCACACAATAATTGGCAACTCACAGTGTGCGGAGAAGTCATTGGTGCATCTGCAGCTGGGAGGAGGAGGCGTCCAGAATCCCAAGATGGAGCTGCTGCTGCAAGGAGCAGAATAAGGTAGCCGGCTCTGGCCAGGAAGCAGCATGTGTGGATCGATGGAGCACTTGCATGGACAGGAAGTTATGTCAGGGGGTAGGCAACACGTTTCGAAGCCAATGCCTCTTTTTCAACACATGAGATCACCCACACACTGGAGTTGCCAATTATTGTTTGCTGTATCCACCTTGCGGTCTCTTATCTATTACAAGTGCCATCCAGAGCATATCCAGTGTATCCATTGTGACAGCTTCCTTGGTGTCCTCCCCAGGTGGGAATCCTTTTAAGAACCACGATAAGCAAAATACGTCTTAATTTGTGAGTTGCTAATGGTCTTCCTTTAATAAATGTTTACACACCCACTACACTTCATCTGCGCACTTTGCTCTTTTTGCATAGGGTTCCTCCAAAGGGTTGCTATGGTTTTCTTTATCAATGAGCAAGTCCCGCCCATCAGATAAGTTCCCACTGACATCATTGATATTTTTAGCTATCTGCAAAAGCCTCGTACACACGATCGGATTTTCGGCAGACAAAGCATTAGACTTTTGTCCGAACGGCGTGTGCCTGGATTTTGTCTTGCATACTAACGGCACACATTTGTCGGCCAACAAACACGAACGTAGTGTCGTACTACGTGGAATTTCAGCTCTTGAGCGCCACCCTTTGGGTACCTTCTGCTAATGTAGTGTTTGATGAGCATTGAGTCCGAGCATTAGTGTTTGTACTTTGGACTTTTATACACACGATACGAAAATCTGACAACAGACCGTTGTCCGCCGAAAATTTACTAGCCTGCTAACCAACATTTGTTGGCCGAAAGTCGGACAACAATTGTCTGATGGAGCATACCAACAGTCGGATTTTAGGCAAACAGTCTGTCATCACACAATTCCCTGCCGAAAATCCGGTCGCGTGTATGAGGCTTAAGGGGGTTTTTCTTCCCAATGACCACAAGTGTAATGCCCCGTACACACAGTCGGACTTTGTTCGGACATTCCGACAACAAAATCCTAGGATTTTTTCCGACGGATGTTGGCTCAAACTTGTCACAAAAAGTTGTCGGAAAATCCGATCATTCTGAACGCGGTGACGTAAAAAACGTACGTCGGGACTATAAACGGGGCAGTGGCCAATAGCTTTCATCTCTTTATTTATTCTGAGCATGCGTGGCACTTTGTCCGTCATATTTGTGTACACACAATCGGAATTTCCGACAACGGATTTTGTTGTCGGAAAATTTTATAGCCTGCTCTCAAACTTTGTGTGTCGGAAAATCCGATGGAAAATGTGTGATGGAGCCCACACACGGTCGGAATTTCCGACAACAAGGTCCTATCACACATTTTCCATCGGAAAATTCGACCGTGTGTACGGGGCATTAGGAGAATTCTTCCCACTGACCATCACGCTAAATGTGTCACGAGTAGTAGATATAGGAATTTTTAGCAGGGGTTTCCTGAGACCGTAAAGTTATTTCAAGGGTTCCTCTGTGTTGAAAAGATGGAGAAAGGCTGATTTAGATTAAGCCCCAATATAGGTTTCTCACCGCAAGTTCAATCACATCCAAGGTTTCAGCCCTGAGAAAGGCCGAGGCACTTCCCTCGAATAGTGTTGGCTTCTCCTGATGCTCTTATTCAAAACATTTTGATTAGACCTCTAAATGGGTCATGAACTTTTGTACTGGGTGCTCCTCAATAACCAACTCCAAGTTTGTCATCGATTGCGTTTCCTTTTGAGACCATCAGGGACTGGAACAAGGTCTATTTACAATGCCCCTTTGTTGCTTTTTAGCTTCTTTGAAGGAGGATTCAATCTTCCGTACATCCAACAGCACCAATATATTAGTCCAGCACTATCACATATACTCAAGAGCACTAGCAGTCAAATAGCTCACATAAATTTAACTAGCTGCTATCCTGAAGAGGCAAGAGTTTAAAAATGAATTCATGAAGCATTATAAGGAAAAGAGATGAATTAAATGTGCAAATTGCAGTTACCTCCATGACTTCATTCATGTAAAGAGCCCAAAGCACTATCAGGCTCAATCTGCCTCCATAAGATGTCAAGCATTCAAATAGAATCTCCAACAACCAGATGTAGATGTAAGGCGTCAGCTAAGAAGTAAGAGAGCTTTAAAACAAGCCAGCCCTGAACTCTCTAGCTGCATGTAACGTGAAGGTATTTATTCTCAAAGATCACAACTAGTGACGAGTCAAGGTTCAGCCCAAACTCAATTGCCCACCCTGCAGCTACACAAGGGGCCAGGATGCTGGTGACATCATTGACCTCTTATGACCACATCTGGTCATTGACATTGTCCAAATATGGCCACGAGGAGGACATCAGCCCTGATGGCCCAATCCGCTGCAGTCATAGAATTTGCCACCCCGCAGCTACACAAGGGGGTCAGGTTGTAAAGTAATGCACTTAGGGGCTAAAAATATAAATGCAAACTACTCACTAGAGTCTCTGGGGGAATCCAGGATGGAGAAAAGATCTGGGGGTCCTAGTAGAAGACAGACTCAGCAATAGCATGCAATGCCAAGCTGCAGCAAGCAAAGCCATAATATTAGCATGTGTAAAAAAAGGAATTTACTGCAGAGATAAAATGATAATCCAGCCAAATTTATAAAAACCTGGTTGGGCCACATCTGGAGTATTCTGTCCAGTTCTGGACACCAGTCCTCAGGAAGGATGACCTGGAACTGGAGAGACTCCAGAGAAGGGCAACAAATTTTAACAAGGGGACTGGAGGAACGGCTACAAGCGCTAAACTTATTCTCCCTGGAGAAGAGATGCTTGAGAGGAGATACGATAGCAGTATACAAAATATCTCAAAAATCCCAGTGTAGGAAGAAAACTATTCAGTCTCAGGGAGTGTAAGAGGTTACGAGGCCACACCATTGTTAGAGGCCACATCTCATTAGACTGGAGGAGAAGCAGTTTAACCTTAAGCTGCGCAGGGGGTTTTTCACCGTCAGGGCAAGAAGGATGTGGAACGCTCTTCCACAATTGGTGGTATCATTGGGGGGGGGGGGGTATTGATAGTTTTAAAAGACTATTGGACTTGCATCTTGGTGAACACAACATACAGGGATATGGGAAAATGATTATCAACGTTGACACACATACACCGACACAGGTTGAACTGGATGGACTAGCGTCTTTATTCAACCTTTAGTAACTATTAATCTAGGATGCTTGTGACATCATTGACCCATTATGACCACATCTGGACATTGTCCAGATATGACCACGAGGATGATTACATCGGCTAACATCCTTGCCCCTTTGTTATGTGTGGCTGCGGGGCGGGAAATTCTACAGCCACAGCCGAACGGGCCGACAGCCTGCAATCATGTGACAGCTTCTTGTTGGTTCAGACCAAACCTTAGCTCACCACTAACCACAACAAAGTCTTTAAAGTCAGGTTTCCGTTCGTTTTGAACAACTTAGAAACACCTGCTGTTGGTTTACATAGGAGGGTGGTAAGCTACCAGGATCCACTCTTAAAGAAACGCTAATATTTCATTGCCCATGTTGTGAACTGTTAAAGTTCTTCTCCGCAATGCTTATAGATACGGAGATAAGGGAGGGCTTGCTTTAAAGAGCTTTTACGGATCATCATTGTTAAACATTTATATTATATGTAAAAAATTTAAGTGTGCATGCTCTGGGCACAGGTTCACGTTAACACAGATACATATAATGTTATTGTTTCAGATGGGTAGGATAGGTGGTTGTCTTTGCATCAAATATTATGATTGAAGTTGGCTTGCTTTGTTTAATTCTAAATGAGAAGTTAACCTTTTAAAAAAAAAATAATAATAAATGCACATTTTTTTAACTGCAAAAAGATGTGTATTTTTTTATTTTATTTTTTTACTTGGAGTCTGGAAAGCATTGCGCCCACGAGTGCCATGCAGGACTCCTGAAAACTTCTCAGTGTATCAGTCTGCTCGAACCTCGTACGGGCAGACAGATACACGCTGACAGGAAGAATGAACTACCAGAGCGTTCAACAGAGCCATGGTAGTTAATTGAAACTACAAGTCGACAGCCTCAAAAGGCGGTCGGGACTTGTGGTTTCCCATTCACATCTTTTTCAAACAGTGACAGCGGGCACCCAGAGAAGATGCCCGCCCGTTGGTACTGGGGAGGGAGAGGCTGCAGCTGATGGAACATGTTACACATTCCACCCTAAATACAGAAGGAATATGTAACATGTTCAAAAAGGTGAACTTATCCTTTAAAGCCCACACTCTCCTAAATGATATTTCGAATAGAGGTCAGGGGTCCAGCATGGCATTGTTAAGGTTCTGATGAAGCAGGATCCAGTTGAAATGTTTGCAAACATTCCAATATGACAAGTTGCTCTGTCATTGTCTGTACGTCTGATGTGTTATCCAAGTGCATTTCTAAACCTCTGATATTACCTGGCCACACAGAGTTTTGCTTACTCATCCTGATCATCATGCCCTGACAGCTATAGAAGGCTCAGTATTCAGGTTCAGATAAGCTCCATACAAGTGTGGCCTTCTGGCATATAGATAAACCTATAGGGGTCAGTTGGAGCAGCCAGGAGATGAAGCCACATGCAAGCAGGTGTCTCATGTTAATGATCTTCCAACAGATCCAATGCTGTATGATAATCATGGAGGTCTTCTTGGGGCTAAGCACAATGCTAGTGGGCCTAGCCTGATACTATTTCAGGTATCCCCACCACCAAGTCAACCGAATCTTTCTGATTATATAATATAACCTTGGACCATAAATGTACATAAAAAAAAAAAAGGGCCATGCTATTAAAAGTATGTTAAGGCATCTTTTTCTTTTCAGTTTTGGATAGAGTAGGGAAATATAGGACCCTTTGTCAAGTTTTTATTGCGGTCTGTGTCCCCACCATGGCCACAGGTTTGGACTGAGAGGAAGCCGTTACTCCCACCCAATCAACAGCTGTCAGGGCATTAGGTCAACAATGTCACGAGCATCTCCGTCCCTTTGTCTACTGTGGGGCACGGATGCATGTGACATCACTGACCTAATATGGCCACGTGGTCATATTAGGTCAGTGTCATGTGGCAATAACAGATCAATGTCGTCATGAGCATCTCCTCCCCTTTGTGTATGTGCAGCTGTGGGGTGGGGAACGCACTGGTCGCAGATGATTGGGCAACAGGGGGGCAGGAGCGACAGCTTCCTTCCAGGTCTAGTTTGAACCCAAGCTCAGAGCAAACCCCTGTTCATCCTTTCCTTCCACTGAAGAGATTCACCCCGTCGATTTTTCCTGGTGATCATTTTCACAAAGACAGAATATGAGGGTATCCTAAAAAACAAACCTGTCAATCATCACCAGAGCAAATAAGCACTGGAGGGGGGGAATCCTCTAAACGGGGACTCTAATTATTTCCTCTCGACTTTCCAGGACAGGAGATAAAAGGGAAACGCTCCTCTGCATTATAATCAGCTAGATTCTTCTTCTTGTTACCATGAGGCCACATTCACACCCACATCCAGGGCCCATGAAGGCTACCGCAATTAGCTGCAGGAACCGGCAGCTTCCTCTTGCTTTCAATGGGTCTGCAAGCAGCTGCAATTAGCTGCAGGAGCCAGCAGCCTCCCCTTGCTTTCAATGAGTCTGCAAGGAGTCGCGATTACCTGCAGGAGCCTGCAGCCTTCCCTTGCTTTCAGAGGGTCTGCATGCTGCCGCAATTAGCTGCAGGAGTTACAAGCCTCCCCTTGCGTTTGAAGAATCTGCAAGGAGCCAAGATTAGCTGCAGGAGCCAGCAGCTTGCTCTTGCTTTCAGTGGGTCTGCAAGCGGCTGCAATTAGCTGCAGGAGCCAGCAGCTTTCCCTTTGCTTTTAATGAATCTGCAAGCAAATGCGACTAGCTGCAGGAGCCCACAGCCTTTCTTTGCTTTCAATGAGTCTCCACGATTAGCTGCAGGAGCCTGAAACCTTCCCTTGCTTTCAATGGGTCTGCATGCCGCTGCGATTAGCTGCAGGAGCCCACAGCCTCCCTTTTCTTTCAATGAGTCTGCAAGGGGTCATGATTAGCTGCAGGAGCCCATATACAATTGTTGGGCCTCTGATGTCAGCAATTAGCTTATGATTGCAAAAGTAGCGATCAAGAGAGAGAGAGAGACAGAGACAGAGAGAGAAAGAGAGAGAGAACATGCAATATACTTGGAAAATATCATGGCGCAATAAAACGTAATCCCCACCAAGTATTAAACAGATTCTCTCATTTTTAATCATCCAGTCAGCCAGCATTCCTGGTACCTGAGGAAAAACCCCAAAAATTCCAGATTTCCCATATGGTGTGTGTGAGGGTGCAGCATTAAGAAGTACGAAAAGACTAAACCCTGTGAATGTTAATAAATACCAAATCAGAGAAGAAGCCATGTTGCATCATTCCATAGAGTGAGAATAAGGCACTCGGGTTGCCAGCTGCCTCCCCATACTTCCAGGAGGACTTGGAGGATGGACCATTCCACATTAAAAGGAATTGCCAGCTTTTCTAGTGCAACCTTTTTTTTTTAGCCGTTAACAAAAAAAACAGACAAGCTATCAACTATAATATGGTTCTTGTAGTGGCAGAGATCTGTATTATTCACTGCCCATTCTACTGCATACATAGACACTGTATACAAATGTACAAGGACTACTGGCTAGGAAGGGACAGGAGATCTGCAGAGATTTAACCACAACCCATAGAACTATAATGGAAAATACAGGATCTGCAGGTGTTTAGACACAACTATAAATGGAGATTTTTTTGTTGTTGTTGACATGATAAACCCAGTATGAATATAATAATTAAACCAAACCAAACATTCCCTTAAAGTCGTTGTAAACCTCAGACATGAAATATGAACAAAGCATTTCCCTCTATAGTGTGTACTTGTCCCAGTCCAGTGTATTAACCAGTTACTACTCCACCTACAGAGGCAGGTCAGCTCTATTGTGCGAAACGACGTTCCTGTACGCCATTTCGTGCAACAGACTGCAGGGGACGCGCGCATCGCCGGAAGCGTGACTGCGTGCTGATTGGACACTGAGGATGCCAATCAGCAGGTCCGGAAGACCAGATGTCCGCCAGCCACCAGCGATCACTCCCCAGAGGAGGCAGAACAGCGATCTGTCGATGTAAACAAGGCAGATCACCGTTCTTGACAGGGGAGAAGATAGAAATCGGTGTGCCCCCCCACAGTTAGTAAGCGCCCACTAGGGACACATTTAACGCGTTGATCGTCCCTGATGTTAACCCCTTCCCTGCCAGTGTCATTAGTACAGTGACAGTGCATATTTTTAGCACGGATTACTGTAATGTCACTGGTTCCCAAAAAAGTGTCAGGTGTCCAATCTGTCCGGCACAATCCCGCAAAAAAACAAAAACACGCAGAGGTGGTCAAATACCTAAAGACACCAAAAGAAAGCTCTATTTGTGTGTGTGTGTGTGTGTGGGGGGGGGGGGGGGGGGAGACATCAATTTTATTTGGGTACAGTGTCGTACGGCCGGGCAATTGTCAGTTAAAGTAACACAGTGCTGTACTGCAAAAAATGGCCTGGTCATGAAGGGGGGGGTGGGGGGGTTTAAAACCTTCCGGGGCTGAAGTGGTTAAGTGTCATTTCTGTCTGCTGCCATGTTCCTCTGCTACCTGCATGAAACACGTCTGACAAGTTTTCCTGACACAAAGAGAAAAATGGTGACAGGGGAGGGATCTCCAGCACACAGCCCGTGATGGTCAGCCTCAGCTCTATTCCTGTGTGAAGGGGGTGTGTCCCTTCCCTCCAATCAGCTCTCAGAGCTTTCCTCACTGAGCTCTGCAGAGTAACTTCAGTTCTCCACCCCCTTTTTTCTGAAAGCTTGGACAAGCTATATCAACTTTGGACTTTGAATGGATAGAGAAGAGAAGACAGCAGATAAATAGGTACAACTTATGTAGGAGGATTGGTTTAATCTCTTTGTAAGGCCAGTCACTTCACTGGGGATATTATGGAATGATTTACAAACACTTTAAGGTTTCCCAATTCATTGGTGAGGAAACACATCAGTCCCAGGCTATACAATTTTCTTTATTAAACAGAGTAAAATCCACAGATTAGACAGTACTAGTTCCAACGCGTTTCGGCCAGGAAAGGCCTAATAGCTATGTTTAAGGCTTTTCTGGCTGAAACGGGTTAGCACTAGTATGGTCTTATCTCTGCGTTTTACCCTGTCCTCCAATAAAAAGGAGGCATAGCCCAGAGACAAAGTGCGGGCATTTTTCTATGATACTGTATATCTGCAAGGCATGCAAAAGCCGTCTTTTGCACACAGATACTTGGATTCATCTGGGTCAAGCACGGTGAGTTTTTTTATAGTAAGCTCTCTGCTCTACAGTCGCTGAAAGTCCAGAATTTACACAGCATTTCTGAGCTTCAGAAGGCAAGGGGTGGGGATCTGATGTCACACACTGCACAGCAGAGAGCTGAGTTTAATCTGAGATTTGAGTGGAGGAAATGGACACACCCCCCTCTACACAGTCTCATAGGGAAACATGCACAGCTCAGGCTGTCCATTATTAGCTGTGGGGCTGGAGGGCAGGGCTGTCTCCCAGGATTGCTTGGTGTCAGTGTAAACCAGCCTCTCTCGGCTGTGTAATCTGAGATCTGAGTGAAGAGAATGGACACACCCACCTCTACACAGTCTCATAGGGAAACATGCACAGCTCAGGCTGTCAATCACTTGCTGTGGGGGGCTGCAGGAGGGCAGGGCCATCTCCTAGGATTGTTTGGTGTTGGCATAGACCAGCCTTTCCTAAACTTTTTACCCCAGAGGAACCCTTGAAACAATCTTAAGGTCTCAGGGAACCCCTGGTAAGATTAGTGCATCGAGGGACATTGGGAAAATGCCCCTTACATTGGTGGTATTATGTGTGAAGAATACCTCCCTTATAGTGGTGGCCAGAATGACACCCTTGCAGTCATGCTGCTGGCTCTGCCAAGTGGTGTTGGACCTGGAACTACCCAGGTGGGAGGGGCCGGTTGGCCAAAGCTCAAGGAACCCCCCTATCTATCCATGGAACCCTGGCTGAAAATGGCTGGCATCGACTGACTCGTGCAGATAGAGGAATGAGAAAGAACAGAAAATCGCACTAGGTGATTTCATAGAGACAAGTACACCACTACAATAAAAAAATCAATAAGAATTCCTGCGCTTATCCCTCTACTGCTCAAAATAAACCAAAGTAAAATTGATTCACAAATAAGCTGCAACTAAACCAGTCTGATCACAAGACTAAATAATTATTAATTAGGCTCCATGCACACTGGATGTTAAAATAACTTTATAAAAATGGCAGGAGCTTTGCAGTGAGTCTTTCAACGTTTTTTGCAATAGCGTTTTTCCACGTTTTTTTTTTTTTTTTCAATGGATCAAAAACGTTAAACACTGGTGAGCCACGATGTTGAGCTTTCATCGACGTTTATATCGAGCGTTTTTCGTGGTCAGAAAAACGACTCCTGAACGCGATTATATGGCATTCAGAAGACAGCCCATAAACTCCACTGCTGATAAACATCCAAAAACGTCCTTGTGTGCGATGGACACATAGGATAACATAGAGGGGAGTTTATAGGCTGTTAAAAAAAATTAAAAAAAAAACAAAAAACGTCCGTTTATGAGCTTCAGTGTGCATTGAGCCTTAAGAAATAGGTGTGCTAATCTGATACCAAACAGTAAAAGTGATAAAAACAAAAAAAACAAAATAATATCTTAACCACACATGAATAAACCAGTACTCATTAGAACAGACAGTGAATATAAAAATTCGACACCCTGTTAAAATGTCAGGTTTCCGTGATGTAAAAAAAAATTAAAAATGACAAAGATAAATAATTTCCGAACTTTTTCCACCTTTATTGTGACCTATAAACTGAAGTAAAAAATAAATAAATAAAAAATAATGTGGTTGCATAAGTGTGCACGCCCTCTTATATTTGAGGCTGTAGCTGTCTTCAGAATGAAACAATCACATTCAAACTCATGTTTGAGTCGGTACACACCGGCCATCATTTAACGTGCCTCTGGTTAACCCCAAAAAAAGTTCAGCTGTTCTAGTAGGTCTTTCCTGACATTTTCTTAGTCGCATCCTACAGCAAAAGCCATGGTCCACAGAGATCTTCCAAAGCATCAGAGGGATCTCATTGTTAAAAGGTATCAGTCAGAAGAAGGGTACAAAAGAATTTCCAAGGCGTTAGATATACCATGGAACACAGTGAAGACCGTCATCAAGTGGAGAAAATATGGCACAACAGTGATATTACCAAGAACTGGATGTCCCTCCAAAATGAATAAAGACACGAGAAGAACAAAACTGGTCAGGGAGGCCGCCAAGAGGCCTACAGCAACAATAAAGGAGCTGCAGGAATATCTGGCAAGTACTGGCTGTGTGGTACATGTGACAACAATCTCCCGTATTCTTCATATGTCTGGCCTATGGGGTAGAATGAAAAGACAGAAGCCTTTTCCTATGAAGAAAAACATCCAAGTCTGGTGTTCTGCCGAGAAAGTTCCTCTCGGCGGATAAGGACCCCCCTCTACTGCGCAGGAGCAGCGCCTGCGCAGTAGGAGCTGGCGGAAATAGCCTAAGCGAAATAGAGAAGAAATCAGCTGTACACGGCGCTTGTAAGAGAGCCCCTCGCGGGCTCGCTGCGCTCGGCACTTTTTTATTCTCCCTCTAGGTCCGCTTGGATGGTGGGGCTTGAACCTGGACCCAGGGCGCAGGTGCCATGTACAGCTGATTGAAGATTTTCTTCGGCTATTTTCGGCGGCTCCTAGTCATTCGTACTGCGCAAGCGCAGCGCTTGCGCAGTACAGGGGGGTCCTTATCAACGGAGGGAACTTTCTCGGCAAGACACCGGCTAAATTATGCAAAAACACATCTGAAGTCTCCCAAAAGCATGTGGGAAAATTTGTTATGGTCTGATGAAACCAAGGTTGAACTTTTTGGCCATAATTCCAAAATACATGTTTGGCACAAAAACAACACTGCACATCACCAAAAGAACACCATACCCACCATGAAGCATGGTGGTGGCAGCATCATGCTTTGGGGCGGTTTTTCTTCAGCTGGAACAGGGGCCTTAGTCAAGGTAGAGGGAATTATGAACAGTTCCAAATACCAGTCAATATTGGCACAAAACCTTCAGGCTTCTGCTAGAAAGCTGAACATGAAGAGGGACTTCATCTTTCAGCATGACAAACAACCCAAAGCATCCATCCAAATCAACAAAAGGAATGGCTTCACCAGAAGAGGATTAAAGTTTTGGAATGGCCCAGCCAGAGCCCAGACCTGAATCCCATTGAGGAATCTGTGGGGTGATCTGAAGAGGGCTGTGCACAGGAGATGCCCTCGCAATCTGACAGATTTGGAGTGTTTTTGCAAAGAAGAGCGGGCAAAAATTGCCAAGTCAAGATGTGCCATGCTGATAGACTCATACCCAAAATCACCGAGTGCTGGAATAAAATCAAAAAGTGTTTCAAAGTATTAGTGTAAGGGTGTGCACACTTATCCAACCATATTAATATTAATTTTTTTTATTTTTACTTCCCTCCACCTAAAAAGATTTCAGTTTGTTGTTCATCTGATTTGTACAGTTTATAGGTCACATTAAAGAGGAGTTCCACCCAGGGGGGCCATTAAAAAAAAAAAAAATTAAAAGTCAGCAGCTACAAATACTGCAGCTGCTGACTTTTAATTGGACACTCACCTGTCCCTGGGTCCAGGGGTGCGGGGGATCGAATCCCCGCTCGTCCCCCCCCTCCGCTCGTCGGCGCCGGCATTTCAACTGTGGGCGCCGGGCTGTGGCTTCACAGCCTGGCACCCACTGCGCATGCGCGAGCGGCGCCGAGCGCCGTGATTGGCCGCTCAATCACCTGGGACCTGCAATGGGTCCCAGATGATTGACAGGAGGGAGGGAGAAGAGCCGAGCCCTTCCTGTGCCAGGGGGAAGTGATGTCACCAGCCCAGGCAGACGAAGGGGCAGATTACGAGGGACCACCTAGCAACAGGCATTTAGAGGTAAGTAAAAAAAAAAAAAAATATCCAAATGTTTTTTTGTTTTTTTTTTTAGAATTTTTTAGGTATGTTCTTTTTTTTGGGTGGAACCCCACTTTAAGTGATTGTAGAGGATTGTTTTTTATTTTTTTTTTTAAATGACAAACATATACTTACCTCCTCTGTGCAGCTCGTTTTGCACAGAGTGGCCCCGAACCTCCTCTTCTGGGGTCCCCCGGCAGCTCTCGCAGCTCCTCCCCACATCAGATAACCCCCTATTAGAATGGATGCATAGGATGCATTAAGGTGAAAAAAGACGAGGGTTACAACCCCTTTAAAAAAAAGGTGGAGAAACCAATTTGCACCGTTTCCTCCCACATGTCCCCAGCGTTTGCTGGTGCTGCAGAGGAGCTGAAGGGAGGATGCTGCATATTTTCTGGGATTGTCCCCAAACTTGCCCCCTTTTGGCACGAGGTGACCTGTACGATCAAACACTTGACCGATGTTGACCTAGAAGGGGAACCGGAGGCCTGCCTGCTCCATCCATGTAATAGACCGATCAGGAAATAGAAGGCCTCTCTCACAATCCAATTGCTAAATGCGTCCAGAGCATGCATCCCCCTCTATTCGAGATCTGAAAACCCCCTCATTGAAAGCTCTGTGGTACTCCAAGGTGAACAAATTGAGAGACACGGAAGATCTCACTGCCATCTTGCATGACAGGGAGGAGACCTTCCGAGAGACCTGGCGACCCTGGAACCACTTTGTGTACACCGACGCATATTTACAGGAGATGGCACATACGAGTTAGCCCCACCGAACCCGTCCTACTTCCCGGGCGAGAGGCCTCCTAAGCTCTTTCTTTCTCTCCCCTTTGTCCCCTCCACACTGGGACTCCTACTCTCAACCTCTACCCCCCTCTTTTTAGATACCACTTGGAAACCCAGTGATGGGATATGCTTTTCAGATATGCTGTATATCCTGGTTTATATTTTGCTTTCATGTTGCCCCATCTCTGGGCAGATTTAGGCCCCAGGGGAGTACTATCCCTCGTTACGTTACCTGGAAAATTCCAAGTTAAGTTACCTCATTCTACCGTATATTACACGTTTTATTGTAGTTTATCTCAATTTTTTACTCATCGAAGCATATGCCTTGTCCATTGATATAAATGTTTGTTAGACACCCTAGTGTGGCGCGTTGAGCACTTTACGCACATAAGTATATGCTGTTATGGCCACATACTCTGTACAACTCTGAGCCTATTGCCTTCAGTCTCTGCCTCCAATTACCTTCCTTCCGGTTATTTACTTGAGATACTGTACATTCTGTTTCTTTTTTAATTGTTACATGTAACTTTCTTTGGCTAATAAAGGAATTACAAAAAATTAAAAAATTTTAAAAAAAAAGTGGAAAAAGTTCAGAAATTACTTATCTTTGTATCATTTTTTTTTACATCACAGAAACCTGACATTTTACCAGGGGTGTGTAGACTTTTTATATCCATTGTATATTTTAATGAAACTAGATATTGAGCACAAACACCCTGTGAAAAAAAGTAAATAATCTTTCAAGAAAAATGTGTCCATACAGAAGTCCAAAAAGAATAAACTTATGAAAAGAGTTAGCAATATCAACACCCAATTATGTGAAAAAGTGTGATGAAAAATCAGTAATCCTAATGCGATCCAGATAAACAGTTTTCAGATAAATCCTTTTACCACAAACACTCGCCTCTTACCAGAAATAGTGGATCTTGGGTAATAAGAGATCACACATGCGCTTGTTTAAATTCCAATGGACTCAGCGGTCAGGCTGGAGGAGGGGTCCGATTCACGGGTGGTGATGGTAGCGATTCCAAAGTAACCAATGCTTAGGAATCCGGTAGTAATACTCCCCATTATTTGCGGAGAGAAGAGGAAAGCCTCGGAGTGTAATAGGTTTAAAACATTTATTTAAAAAAAAAAAAATGTAGTATACACTTACAAATAAGCAGCTTGAGTTCAGCATAAAACAAACACGGCAGGGGTTGGCGCCAGCCTGCTCGTGCGAGATGACGTCACAGATAGTGGCTCTGCCCGATGCGTTTCCCCGTAACAGGCTTCAACTGGGAAAGGAGTCTCCTGTTTTCACAGGGTGTTTGTGCTCAATATTTTATTTTCATTCACATATATGTTATGAGTACCAGTTTATTCATGTGTGGTTAACATTTTTTTTTTTCAATCACTATTACCGTTCGGTATCAGATTAGCGCACCTATTTCTTAATTAAGTACACACTACAGAAGGATGTGCTTTATTCATTTTTCATATCAGAGGTTTACAATCACTAATACAATCTCAGTCCCCCTGACACATTTTTTTTTTTCTAAAAACGAAAAAAATCCAACATGCAGAATGAGACCCCTTGGTAGTTACCAAAGCGGGGGGTGTTAGCCTGGATGGAAACTTAGGAGGGGAGGGATGATAGAAAGTACTACTGATTCCATCTAGTAGATTCCACCAATCTCCGAAATGCTACGATATGCGTTTATGGAACAATCGGCAGAGTTGTCCTTCCATTGAAAATGCATGCAAATTTGTTCTGTTCGAAGGAGGCAGAATCAAATTTTCTCAGGCTATATTTTCTACCGATTGAGCGTGTGAAGGACAATATAACATTATGGTCACTAGGCACAGCCAACTTTTCTTTTAACTCAGCTATCAGAGAGAGGAAAAAAAAAATGCCTGAGCCTTTGAGAGTCATGCTTGGAACTGTCAGCATTGCAATGCATCATGGGACTTGTAGTTCCGACAGCTGGAGGGCCACAGGTTGAGCACCCATGCTGTACACCGGTCTGTGAACAAACTGTCCACACAAATTGAATATCGGTTGATCTCCAAAGAGGCTCAAAACAGGAATGATTAGGGTGGAGGCGGCGGTGGTGGAGGTGGGGGGGGCAGGGGCAGAGACGTGCTTTTACAACACCCCCTAAAACCGTTCACCCCCTTTAGCTGCAGCAACCGGGATGTACACATGCCGCAGCTGTGATTGCTTTGCTTGGTCGCCAGTCGCTTGTAGCACCTGCCAAAACGCAACCCCCCTTTCCAGGTTATTGGGGACGCTCTGCAAAGAGTCCTGCAAATGCATGCAATGCACATGGTTGTGACGATCAAGAGGTTAAAGCAAGTGACGAAGATCCGACACATCGCCTCCTCACTGCTTGTCAAATGACTGAACCCTTATTATACCCTGTTTCCCCGAAAATAAGACCTAGCGTGATTGTCGGTGATGGCTGCAATATAAGCTCTACCCCCCAAATAAGCCCTACCCTGTTTCCCCGAAAATAAGCCCTACCCTGAAAATAAGACCTACAAGGACTTTAACTAGGGCTTATTTGGGGGGTAGGGCTTATATTGCAGCCATCACCGACAATCACGCTAGGTCTTATTTTCGGGGAAACAGGGTAACACTGGGGCTGATCACATGGCAGGCCTACCCACCTACCTAGCACACAGGAAGGGTTTGGAATGGATGCGTTGGCTTACAAAGCAGTATCTGGAAGGCGTCTTCAATCAAGAACCCTTACAATGTACAAAGCGGAGAATATGAAAGCGGAGTTTCATTTGAAGCAATAACTGCAACGAGTCGAGAAGCCCGGAGGCCACCAAGTCATACGCTGGAGGCTTATCTGATCACTAGAACAATCCAGATGATGGCAAAATTCTAAGGCAGCGATCACTGAATGTTTAAGTTCTTGCATGAACAGCGTAGGAGAATCCTATCACATCTGCATAAATATATTGCTGGAGGATAAATATTACCCAATTCCCCATTACAGGAATCATTTTCTTCCCATAAAAAGGAAACCTGTCGAGCTGCTACCTGTCCCAGCTGTGCCTCCTATCCAGTGCTGGAAGCCATTTTTTCTTTCCTGCCTCCAACATGGCAGCGAACACTCACCGGTCTTAGGTACACCCGTTCAATACTTGGTAACCAAGCCTCAGAATGGGGAAGAAAGGGGGATTTAAGTGACTTTGAACGTAGCATTGTTGTTGGTGCCAGACGGGCTGGTCTGAGTATTTCTGGGATTTTCACACACAACCATCTCTTGGGGTTTACAGAGAATGGTAGGAAAAAGAGAAAATATCCAGTGAGCGGCAGTTGTGTGTAGGAAAATGTTTTGTTGGTGTCAGAGGAGAATGGGCAGACTGGTTCCAGATGATAGAAAGGCGACAGTAACTCTAATAACCACTTGTTACACCCAAGGTATGCAGAATACCATCTCTGAACACACAACACATCCAACCTTGAAGCAGATGGGCTGCAACAGCAGAAGACCACACCGGGCGCCACTCCTGTCAGCTAAGAACAGGAAACTGAGGCTACACTTGGCACAGGATCACCAAAATTGGACAATAGAAGATTGGAAAAACGTTGTCTGGTCTGATGAGTCTGGATTTCAGCTGCAACATTCAGATGGTGGGGTCAGAATTTGGCACATGGATCCATCCTGCCTTGTATCACCGGTTCAGGCTGGTGGTTGTGGTGGGATATTTTCTTGGCACACTTTGGACCCCTTAGTATCAATTGAGCATCGATTAATCACCACGACCTACCTGAGTATTGTTGCTGACCATGTCCATCCCTTTATGACTACAGTGTCCCCATCTTCTCATGGCTCCTTCCAGCAGGATAATGCACCATGTCACAAAGCTCCAATCATCTCACCACTGGACAATGAGGTCCCTGTACTCCAATATCCTCCACACTCACCACATCTCATCCAATAGAGCATCTTTGGGATGTGGTGGAACGGGAAATTGGCATCATGGATGTGCAGCTGACAAATCTGCAGCAAGTGTGTGATGTTATGTCGTCACTATGGAGCAAAATCTCTGAGGAATGTTTCCAACACCTTGTTGTATCTAGGCCACCAAGAATGAAGGCAAAAGGAGGTCCAACCTGCTACTAGCAAGGTGCACCTAATAAAGTGGCCGGTGAGTGTATGTGGTAGGATGCTGCCATGGATTGGCACCAGGAAAGGAAAAAGTTACGGTAAGTATTTGATACAATTTTCTGTTCTCTCCTAGTTTAGAACATAAGATTTGTTGGAAGCTGGTCATACACACAATTAGAAGGCGGAATTAAAACAAAACTGATGAATCTCCTGCAGTGGCCATTGTATTCTGGACAGCTAGCACTAACGGCTGTCGGAACACCAGAATAGCAGGGGGCGTGGCCTGATCCCCCAATGTGAGCGGACATGCACGCTAAGACTCCCTGCAACCATCCGGAACAATCCATCCTGCATCAGCACTTCGAATCCAGACAACCTCAGAAGGCTTCTGCTACATTCTTCCTGCTGGGGGGGGGACAAACTATCTACAACCTACGACCATGACTAAAAACAGGAGACGCCAAAAGTTAATCACAACATCCAAGAAGGCGCCGGTGCCTCGCCGCTAGGATCCGAAAAACAGGGGAATAGAGAGGCTGCAGCCCACCTGGAGAAATTCACAAGGATCTCAACCAAGGAATCCCCCCCAACCCAATGAATCCTGAAGGAACCAAAGACTAAAGATGGTGACCCTCAGCAGGATGCAGGAAGTACAAATGTGAATGAGACATTAGAACAACCCTGGTGTACAGACCTCTCCAATGAGCCGGGAACCCACCCTCACCCACATCCTGATAGCGCTTAACACTTAAACACCCCCCTGGCAGCACTCACCCAAAGCCTTGGTAGCAATAAGAGGACCAATCCCTTGTCTGGCAAGATATACAAAAGAATACCCTAAAAAGCAGCTGCATCTGATTGGATGCAAGCTCTGTTTGGCCAGCATTTTCCCTTTTTTTTTATGATGGCGGGAGGGTAGCAAATTATAGCCAGTTCATCAAGAAATTTTACTGCCCCCCCTTAAGCTGCAGAGGCAATGGCCAGAGGTGTATACATGCCGTGGCAGAATTTATATGAAGATGTCAAGCATTCAAACAGAATCTCAAACAACCAAAACAGATGTAGATGCAAGGGCGGGTATTTACTAAAACTGGAGACTTCAAAATCTGGTGCAGCTGTGCATAGAGACCAATCAGCTTGCAGGATTTTTTTTTCCCTCAAAGCTTAAAGTGTAACTCCACTTTTGTTGAGGGGAAAAAAAAAAAAAATTCCTCTCTGGGTGATCTATTTACATTGCAAGGATTTTAACAAACTTTGTTGCAGATTCCTACCTTTTGTAAGACCCCCTTTCACACGGAGGCAGTTTTCAGGGGTTTTAACGCTAGAAATAGCGCCTGTAAGGCTATGTTCACACTGGGGTGGGGATGCGTTAGCGGTAAAGCGGCACTTTACCGTCCTTTTAGCAGTGCTTTTCGGCCACAAGTGGGGCGCTTTTAACCAGCGGCCGAAGGGTTAAAAGTGCCCGTATTGTGGCGCTTTGGCAGCGCTGCCCATTCATTTCAATGGGCAGAGGGCGTTTTGGGAGCGGTGTATACAGCGCTCCCGCACCGCCCCAAAGATGTTGCTTGCAGGACTTTTTTTCCCGCCCTGCAAGCGCACCACCCCAGTGTAAAAAGCACTCGGGCTTTCACACTGGGGAGGTATGAGAGGCGCTTTACAGGCGCAATTTTTAGAGCTAAAACGCCTGAAAAGCACCCCAGTGTGAAAGGGGTCTATAGTGCCTGAAAACTGCCTCCCATTCATTACAATGGGTGCTTTCACATTAGGTCGGAGTGCTTGCGCGACGTTAGAAAAAGTCCTGCAAGCAGCATCTTTGGGGGCCACTTGGAAGCGCTGTGTACAGTGCTCCCAAAACACCCCTGCCCATTACAATGAATGGGCAGCGCTTCGAAAGAGCTGGAAAAGCGATACGGAAGCAAAGCTAACCCCTTTTTTGGGGTTAAAAGCACCCCGCTAGAGGCCAAAAAGCACCGCTTAAACGAGCGGCGCTTTACCGCTAACGACCAGCGCTTTCAGAGTGAAAGCAGCCTTATTCGAAATATATCCCTAAGCATTTGTCTGTGTCCATGTGCGAGTAGTTTCATAAATATCAACCAGCTGCTGCACCTGCAGGACACAAATGAGGAAAGCTGCTGGGTCTGCATCCCTTTAGAAGTATCTCACCAAAACTGACCTTTTTTTTTGCTGCAGGGGATGTTAGTTCTGGGGAAATCAGTGAGCCAATCACACAAGCAAGAAATGTTTCTGGGGGGGCGTTCTGCGTACAGAACACCTCCAGGTAGCCATACTGCATTGCATTTTACAAAAAAAAGTTACAGCGCTGCAGATTGAAAAGGAAAGGGAATTGTTAATAACAATTAAAATATGACTTGCGTTGCAATTGTATACGCTACATTATTATTTTTTTTCTTTGCCATTTCTTTCCCCCATGAAAGTGAAGTTACCCTTTAATTGAACAAGCTGAGGTTAGAAGCTGATTGGCTACCATGCACAGCTGCACCAGATTCCAAGTGCTCTAGTTTTAATAAATCTCCCCCAAGGTGTCATGTAAGAAGTAGGAGAGCTTTAAAACAAGCCACCCCTGACCTCTCTAGCTGCTTGTAAGGTAAAGTTATTTGTTCTCAAAGATCACCGCTAGTGATGAGCGTAAACATGCCGCGGCCAAAGAAGCAACTGTACCTCATCGCTATGCCTGCCAAACACAACCTATTCAAAAGAATGTGGCTGCTCTGCAAGCGGTTGCGGCTCACAAGTGCAGGGATCAAGATGGTTAAACGCAGGTGATGGAGGTGATAAAACTCCTCCTCACCACTGGTCAAATGCTCTGTTAAAAGCGATCTGGTCTTTAGAGACCAAAACGAGTGCGAATGGTCCAAAGCAAAGTGCAAATGGTCCAAAGCAAAGTGCAAATGGTCCAAAGCAAAGTGCAAATGGTCCAAAGCAAAGTGCAAATGGTCCAAAGCAAAGTGCAAATGGTCCAAAGCAAAGTGCAAATGGTCCAAAGCAAAGTGCAAATGGTCCAAAGCAAAGTGCAAATGGTCCAAAGCAAAGTGCAAATGGTCCAAAGCAAAGTGCAAATGGTCCAAAGCAAAGTGCAAATGGTCCAAAGCAAAGTGCAAATGGTCCAAAGCAAAGTGCAAATGGTCCAAAGCAAAGTGCAAATGGTCCAAAGCAAAGTGCAAATGGTCCAAAGCAAAGTGCAAATGGTCCCTAAAACATATTTTAGCAGCTGTTATTCTTGAAATATTACCTTATATGAAAGGGCTACTAACAGCAAATCAGATATACATGTGTAGAAATTCTTACATTATAAAATTTTGAACATTAATGGGTTTATGTTTTTTGTGCAGCGATTATGACCTACTACTGTTACATAACCATCCATCTTAGAAGTGCTCAGTAGAACTGCCCTTAGACAAGCATGAAGATCACCGGATCACACATCATATTGGCACTCAACATTCAACGGTATTCAGTTTGTGTCTGCTGCCAACACCGACATCCGATGCCTCCCACTCAGACCCTTCTTTGGCACATTGATAGCTGCTGTGAGCAGAGATCTATAGATGTGACACTCGCAAATCTTCAGGCCCATCTAAGAACAGCGCAGGTGGAAGTGAAGTGTGCGCAGTAAAATAACCCCCCCTCTAAGGAAGAAGTCCTGAAATTTCAAGTGATGAAGGTGTGCCTCTGTATGCATATACAAGTTCTGCTAGCGATAGCCCTTTCATTTAAGCAATGTCGTCAATCCAGTTTACCGACCCTTAAGGATACAACTGAAGCTGCCATGTTTTGACTTAAAAGTGGAATTCCAGTCATACCCTAAGCTTAAATCTACTCCCACATCCATTCTAAGAATATTTTGTCCACCCTATAAAAAAGGTAAGATGCTTAAACCTACCCTATTCTGAAGCTTCTCCGATTCGATCACATGAACAGCTTTAGTGCAGAAGAAAGGCAGAGGGTGCACGATGACGTCACCCATAGGCTTACAATGGGGCATCAGTTGTCAGCGCTGGGACTGGATCTTGTGACTGGAGTGGCCTCAGAATAGGCAAGTATAGACAGTAAGCCTATGGGTGACGTCATCGCATAGACTCTGCAACTGTTGTTGCTGCTCTCTCCTCTATACTGAAGCTGGCATTGGGATCCGATCATGTGACCAGAGCAGCCTGAAAACGGGCAAGTATAGACATCTATCCTTTACAAGGTTCAGATGCCCCCATATAAAGCCTATGGGTGACGTCATCACGCAGACTCTGCAACTGCTGTCGCTGCTCTCCTTTACACTGAAGCCGGCGTTGGGATCCGATCATGTGACCGGAGCAGCTTCAGAATAGGCAAGTATAAGACATTTTTTTTTTTTTTTTTTTTTTACAGGGTAGACAGAAGAGTCTTAGAATTGGCGGTAGTAGATTTAGGCTAAGTTGGGGAATGAATAGAATTTCACCTCAAAGCAATGTCATTACCAGATCAAAGGGGTGCTTAAAGAAAAAAAAAAAAATCTAGATAAGTATACCAAAAAGCAAACTTTTTTCTTAGTTTTGGATAGTGTGGAGAAGGAGTAGAGCCCCTGTCAGGTTTCTAGTATCCCCATTACGGAGATTCACTCACTATTTACCCTGACCACCGAAACAGGAATAGAGGGGAAATTTTCCAATGAGGACACTAGTTCACTTTGGAGGGATTCCCTCACTTCCTGTTTGGGTTATGGGACAGGCAGTGAAAGGAAATCTCCTTAACGGGACACAGGTGGCAGAAAAAAAACCAAAACAAAATAAATAAAATAAAAAAAACCTGACAGGTATTCTAACCCTCCCTTATTCTATCCAAAATTTTATAAACATTTTGCCTTTTGCTCTGCTACAACCATATTATGGAAACGTGTAAAAAAGGCGACAACACATTCAGGCCTCTTACATGGGCATAGAGTTGGGGGTAAGAGTAGGGAACCCCCTTTCAATTTTTTTTTGTGCAGTTTGTGTCAAATTGACAAGATTTACCTTTGCTTCATGTTCCGAGAACTGCAAAACTAAAAATTTTCCATGAATGCATGATTGAACAGAGTGGAGAGGGGTGACATCGCGATCGTCACCTCCTCCAATCAGAAAACTATTGACATTCATTGAGTGCATGCAAAGTGTCCTCCTGTACCAAGCAGGTGACCTCCTGTGATCACCAAGCAGCCAATCGGCACGAGACCCGAAAGAGTGGTGATCACTATACTAGCGCTGCCTACTACTGCAGTGATTTCCAGCTTCCCACTGGGATCCCAAAGACATGGCATATACATAGTTCTACTGGTGCAAGCTGCAACAATGTAACAACTGCCATACCTAAACTTTAAATAGGACCCATAATTGGAGGTAACCAAATCTGAAGTGGGAGGAGGAACTATTGGTGCACCAACTCCAGTCCTCAAGATCCACAATTTTCACACATTAGGACTTCTAATTAAAAAATAAGATAATAAAAAGCATAGAATTAAAAGTACAACCAAAAAGGCAACACCCCCCCCCCCCCCATTTTGGATAAAGGAAGGGTCATAACCCCTTTCAGTTTTCCTGCCATCTGTCCCATTGCGGAGATTTCCCTTCACTTCCTGTCCCATAGCTAAACAGGAAGTGAGAGGAAATCCCTGCAAATTAAGGAAACCACCTTAAATAGTGTCCCCATGGGAAGACTTCTTCTCCATTCCTTTTCTGGGGGGCAACCCAAGATTTGGGTTTTTGTTTCACTTTCAATGTTCTTTGTAAACAGGATACAGAGGGAGAATCTCCCCTCTATAGGGGACACAGAAAAGCAATAAAAACTGACAGGGGTTCAAATCTACCTCCACTCCATCCAACACTAAAGTTTTGCCTTTTAGTTAGGCTCCATTCACACCTGGGCGTTTGCGATTGCGGGCAGAGTTGGGATACTAAAACGCTGTGCAAAAAAAAAAAAATAAAAGACAACAAAAATTGACAAGGCTTTCATTTTCAATGGTACCCAAATGCGGGTGCAATTTTGCCACAATAAATCACAGGTCGCCCAAAAGAATCTCCTGCTCCTTTTTGAGTGACAAGCTTCTCACAGAAAAAAAAAATTAAATATAAAAAAAAAAAAAAAAAAAAAAATTGCTCCCACTTTTAGGTGCCATTTAAAAAAAAAAAATGGCACCTGAACAAGCGGTTTGCCATTTTTCTGCGCAGCGTTTTGGGAAGTCGCAGCAATGCTGCCTACAAACGCCCAGGTGTGAATGGAGCCGTATACCAAGATATGGTTTGCTACACTTATGTTTACCATGACATTCAAAGGATTGCTGTTGGACCCACACAGCTAAACAGATCACTTAGGACAGGGATCTCCAACTGGCGGCCCTACAGCTGTTGAGAAACTACAAGTCCCATCATGCCCCTGCCTGTGGGAGTCATGCTTGTAACTGCCAGTGTTCTGTCGGATATGGCGACCCGTCAGAATTGGTAACGGAAGTTACATTCCATCTACGCCATCTTGCTACACCCCGCACTCCTCCATAGTAACGATACACCGAGAAAGGGCCAAGCGGACATCTTGTTACACCCACCAGAGTTTTGCATTTCACGGTTATTTTTTACAGGAAACTGAGCTTATAAGGTGAAATACAGCATTTAGAAATCAGTCGGACGGTTTAGATGTTGAATTTTAAAAGCAGCGGCAAACCTGCTGACCTCAGAGGTTTGCTAATGTGACAGAACACCTCTGCTTTTCTAATTCAACATTGAAACAGTCCGATGGATTTCCAAATCCTGTATTTCACCATATAAGCTCCGTTTCCTGTTAAAAATAACTCTGCAAATGCAAGACTACGGTGGGTGTAATAAGATGTCCGCTTGCCCCCTTCTCGGTGTATCGTAATGCCCTGTAGACACACACATACAACAAATGTTGGATATGAGCGAGTTGTCAGAAAGTCCGACCGTGTGTGCGCTCCATAGAACATTTGTTGTCGGAATTTCCGCCAACAAATTGTTTGAGAGCAGGTTCTCAAATTTTCCGACAACAAAACTTGTTGTCGGAAATTCTGATCGTGCGTACACAATTCCGACGCACAAAAGTTCCACGCATGCTCGGAATCACGCAGAAGAGCTGCGGCGACGGAACATCACTTGCGTTACCAATTCTGACGGGGCGCCTTAATCTGACGGAACACCAGCTTTGCAATGCCTCATGGGACTTGTAGTTTTGCAACAGCTGTAGGGTCGCCAGTTTGAGACCCCTGACTTAGGACCTTTCATGACCCACCCCACACCACCATAAAAGAATTCTGATTTCTTCAAGCTGAAACATATATAATCTAATAATAGTATGAAATTATGCAAAAACAAATCAACTTAAAAATTGCAAATGCTTCATTAAAAAAAAAAAAAAAAAATAATAATAATAATAATAATAGACAGTTGGATTGTAAACCCCCCCCCCCCCACGGGATCTCCTGTCCCCCACAGGATTACCGCACTCCTAATTCAGCACCTTATTTCATGTACAGCAGCTTCCTGCCGTAGCGTAGGTTGTTCCATATGAATATGAGTCCTGCGTACAGCACAGGCAGACAGTACATTGGAGGAAAAGGGGACTTCATGTTGTGTTGGTCCCCATTGCTCTGCTGCTGACATTTTAGTAATGGACTACATCCATCCCTGGGAGAGAACATGCACAGAAACGTGGACCTCCTCCACTAATGAAACTCCACAAACTCCTCGAGTGTTCTGGGAATCTGATTCCGGTATTTAATTTTGTGCAACCGCACGGCCCGAGCGGCCAGGCACTTTAGGCTGAGCTTCATCTGCGTCTTTAGTAGGATCTCGGCCACGCCCGTAGTGCTCCTGTCCAGGGGGGTCTTCTTCTCCTTATTGGTCATGTCCGTGTGAGCGCCGGCCTCCGCCAAGCCGATAATGATCGAATGCAGCGTGAGAAAGTCGCTGATGGGACGGTTGTACTGTACAATCAGATGCAGCGGGGTGTTCCCCGCGTTGTCCGTGGCGTTGACGTTGGCGCCGCAGTCTATGAGCAGCTTGGCCACGGCGGCGCTGGGGAAGCTGCAGACGTCGTTGGTGTGAAAGTCGTCCACGGGCGTGCTGCAGTCCACGGCTAGGTGGAGGAGGCTGTTCCCTTCCCGGGTGCGGGGGTCGAGGTGCGCCAGCCGGTAGATCTGCTTGTTGATGCGGGACTGCTCCTCCTCGCCGCGCTGAGTCTTGGTGGAGATGCAGACGAGGTAGAGGAAAGTGCAAAGGTTGCATTCGTGGTTTTCCAGCGCGGAGTGGGCGTCGGGCTCTTGCGGGTTCTGGATCCGCGTTATCCCGCGCTCGATCTCCAGGACGCTGCACCTCAACACGCTCTCCACGTCGTGCGCCTTCACCGCCTCGTTCAGGTGGATCATCTGGGAGAAGACCTGAGCGAACCTCAGCAAGTCCTTATGCGTGTTGCGGTTTCCTTTCTGACGCAGCTGTAGCGCGTGCAGCCAGAGCTTAATGCACTGCTCGAATTCCATGTTGTCGGCATACACTGCGCCG